>JAUPFZ010000003.1:5005000-6255000 GCA_036937285.1 Euphydryas editha
AGTGTTTAACGATTGTTCAGTGTGTTTCACCTTAAAGACATGGCCAAAAACTCAAATGATAAAATAAAAGGTAAGTTTGTTTCGTAATTTAAGCAGTGGTTGTTAATCTTTTATGCAGTGGTTATTGTTTAAAGTTATATTTTTGACGTGATAACGTCTTATAAATCGATGAACGCCGGCTGTACGTACGAAAAAGCATGACTCATTGTCACGTTCCGCGAGCGAGAGCGTGGAACAAGCTATAGAGAGGCATAATCGGTCTAAACGTTCGGCTTGTGACGTATCTATCTCTCTTCCACTCCATCGGCAGATGCGTCTGAGTAGAAGTGAAAAAATATTTGAATCACCGAGTGCAAATAAATGTTAATTTATCGAAAAAATTTTAATTTTCAATATACTCCTTTGTATTTTATATAATAAAATTAAGTGATAATACTTTAATTAATAAAAGTATGAAATTTTTCATTAACGTTTTCTTATAACGTTATCACGTAAAATTATCGTCCGTAGGTAAACGGATTTTACAGAAAACCAATTTTTTTATAATAATCTTTCAGAACAGCAATTTCGCCGTGAATATTTAACGCTGTGTTCTTGTTCTATAAATATGGTATTAACTTGGTCGAAACAACACAAGAGTCTAGTAAACGTAATCCAGATCACAAAATGGAACAGATGAACGCATGACTGTGATGACGAAAGGGTCGAACAAAGCATTGATATGACATTAGAAAAAAGGTTACCGTAGTTTACAAAAGTAGTCAATGAATGAATCATCATGTCATCAGTCATGAATAAGAGTCCAATAGAATCGACGAAAATTGTTTTGCGTTCTTGGAGTGGTATTAGGATTACCCAATGAGAGCTTCGTGAAAAACAATGTTACAGAGCTTTTGTTTATGAGCGCGCGCCAGCGTAGTGTTATTTGTTTTATAATGGTAAATAAAATACAAATATGACAATAATAAAGTCGACTTTTCTAAGAACGGGTCACCCTATTGTGTTGTAAATTTGTGATGTCTGCTAAAAGGGTAAACAAATCCGAAAAGGGTAAACACACTAGGTAACTCTAATGCCTCTTTTGTTTTCTTATTTATCAATCTAAAGTATGAACCTAACAAAATTTTCGAAAGGTTGGGACAGTGAGTGTTTCTTAACAAAAATAATATCTATCTATTATCTATATATTATTATATTAAATATCTATTTATTATACTTTGTTTTGTTTATTGTTAGTATCTTACCAATAATTTTTTATAATTGTGAAACAGGTACTTTTATTAGATTTGCACAAATACTTTACCGACTAAGTGAATAATTTATGTTTACATTTAAAGTCTAAAACGCAAAATAATTAAAAAAGAGTATTACGAATTGTACCTACTTACACTCCGCAACAATAGTTTAACCCACCCCTCTATTTTTTATAAAACTAAATATAATTAAATATATATATTACTAATGCATCAGCATTGTTGATTCTCGTATTATGGTTCCTATATACATACCGCGACAGGCGACCGCAACCGAGAGACAGAGACACGAGACCGCGACAAGTTGTACAGCAAGTACAGGCAGTTCAATTGTGGAATGCCTTATCACTCAAGATCAGACAAGCACAGACACTAACATCTTTTAAAAATCTTGTCAAAGAACACTATCTCGCTATGGTTAATTAGTCGTATTTATTATTAGTTTTGCACTACTTTCTAATCGTGCATTTACGTATTTTTCTCCCCTTCTTATTATTTATTTATAAAGCAGCTTATAAATTCTGATGAATTATGACGACTTATGTATATGATGTACATGTGGTATGTATTATAGATGTGTATATAATTATATATGTAAATGTGGGTATTTGTGTATGTGTATATATTTATGTATGTGTGTGTGTGTGTGTGTGTATGTGTATGTATGTATATATATATATTTCATCTATATATTAAGTATATAGTAATAGTACACCACCTACCTTTTCTATACATATTCCGTGTAGTCCAGGTTGTCTGGAAGAAATCGCTACTTAGCGATAAGACCGCCTTTGTACATTTATCTAATTACTAAGAATATTTAAGTTGTAGGTTTTGTGCAACAGATAATCACGATTATTGTGATTAAATTAGTTTAATAAACACTTAAATTTAAAATTTGTTTCGTGCAACTCGGCGTTAGTGTAATAATTTGGTCTGGTATTAGATAGTCGGGGAAAATCGATATTAAGTCCTATATTGGAAAAATAAATAGTAAATGATATATGGAAGTAATAAATGAATAGATTACTACCCATGCAAGGTGAATTGCTGGCAATCATTTTATTTTTCAGATATTTGTAATGCTTTCATTCTATTTTAGGTTCATACTATAAGTAAATCCAAGCTATTGTGTTGACGACATAAAAATGTTGAGAATTTGCAGCATTGAACTCGCCTGGCGAGTTCATTGCAGAATTATATATATATATATATATATATACATATTTTTTTTTTTTTTTTCAAATATAAAAATATTTTTTAAACTCAGGGCACCATGTAAATGCTTAAATAATATTATATTAAGTCTACATTGTAATTTTGAACATAATATACGGAAGCGTTTGGAAAATATGTATTACCGAGCACACGAGTTATCGGCACTGGAATAAAATTAACGTAAACTCACAGGGCGAGTCGGTGGTACTGAACGTGTTAACATTTATTTTTAGATTAGAGCTTTTTTTAATTACTTTATTTATTGAAATAGCCAGTGAACAACAAAGCAATTTATATATTATTTAGTAATCGGCCTCGCCATTGCTCCACCGGAACCGTCTCGTATACCTACGTAGCTGGCTAAGAGAATGCCCCCACATTCTTATAAAGAGGAAAATGCGGACTTTATCAACGAGAGAACACTACGAGGGAGAAAGACATTAATGGTAAGGGAGGAGGCGTATGCGGCTCTTTCACTAATAGTACTAGACCCAGTTAGAGGTATAGCAGTAAGTTATATTTGCTAATCTTGAGGTTTGAGATATCTTTATTCTCATAAGAATTTTATTTACTCGGTCTAAGCTTATATAGGGGTGCCACATAAGGTCCACTTTATTTTTTGGCATACAAAAGGCTTAGTAAACTACAATATACAACGTTTATAAATAAATATATTTCTTAAATATTTTTACATCAGATGTCATCAAACGCCAGGGTCGGATCAAACATCAATAGTTTGTGGGTGGACAATTACCGTGCGCTGTGTGCCCACTTGAATGCCTGCGGTAATTGATGATTGTTGCCACAAAAACAATGCGCAGTGGTTAAGGACACGTCCTTTTGTAGGATGGATATATATTAGGGAAAATTAGGATATATGCTGACTTCTTGCGTGGGATGGGATACGTTTCCGATTCATCAAGATAACTCTTTTGAGAAGCGGGGATGATGAAACTTCATATGTATTTCTTTACGTGATAAAAGAATAGGAATTTGATTCAATTTTAAAAGCTTGTGTGTTGTGCCTGTTGAAAATAATCGATTAAATTAAAACCTGTTTCAAATAAAAATGACTACTTCACTGATTTAATATGTATTTTTATTTTATTCCCTGCACTCATTACAAAATTATAAGTGATTACTTTAGGCAACTCTCCATTTGTAATATCAATCATAAAAAATAAAAAATAACGTATACAATATTGGTTAGCAAAGGTAGACTTATCTCTAGAAGAGATCAAGTATCGTAAAATTAAGACACATACGTGATGTAAGCAATCACCATGTAAAGGTCTACTAGTATCTATTCAGAGCTTATGGTTTGAAACATACAGCTTAATAGGACAACTATAAAACAGAACAATTTTTAATAATTTCAATAATTCCGCTAATTTTTAAGTTAAAGCTGGACTTGTTTGTAAATTTTTTACTGGGACTCTCGGGATTAAAAATAGGAAGATCCAGATGAATAGAAAAATCCAGTATGAGATTTCATTTAGGTACTATTCTTCATCATCTCAAATGATTTGAAAACATCACACCGAAATCACACAGAATTTATTTGTGGTGAACTATATGTACTAAAATTATTACATTTTAATAATTAATAATAATAATAAAATTGTAGGAAAGTCAAAACTGTACATTGAATATTTTTTTTAAGAATACTTGAGGTGTGATCTACAATCGATACCGAAGCGAAAAATATAGTTTTTAGAATTTTTGTCTGTTTGTGTATGTTCGGGATAAACTCAAAAAGTACTGCATGGATTGACTTCAATTTTGGCACGAATATTATTAAGAAGTCGGGTCAAGATATAGGCTACATATTATCACGCTATCAACTACGGGGAACGAGCAGTGAACCTTTATTTCTTCAACGTAGGTATTCTGTAACAACGTGTAATCCAACGACGCATAAGACAGTCTTCCTCTGTTACTGTACTTTCTGTAGATATGAAATGTAAAGAAGAAACGGGTAAATGAATGTTATTCTAAAAGTTATAATCGTAGGTATTTTTGATGCGTATATATATTTAATATTAACATTTATAAAAAAAAAATATACACAAAATTGTTGTTGAACACAAAACGAAGAAAACAAAGTAATATTTTCCAACAAAATTGTATAACAATAATAATATTGGCCTTCCTACGTTTTCTAGGATAACTCTTTGTTGATCGTTACGTGGGCCACAAGATGATTAATCGATATTGCTATGAGCTGTTTAATTGGTTGCTTAGTTAGGCGCATAAGCGCACACGCATTGTTTTCGCGGGTATATAAATAGGGATCCTGAGTATTTACACCTTGCTTAACTTAATGTCTTATTTGAATAGCAATTACTATATTTCTTTGATGTTACACGGTTTATGGTAATTGACTAGTAAATTGTTTTTTTTTAATAACTCATAACGCATTACTCAATCTAAAGTAGGTAATATTTTTAGGCGTCTGTCGTATAAATAAAACAAAATTTGTATTACATATTTCCTGGATTTCTGATGGTCTATATATAATACATAATACACAAATTGGAAACAAATATTTGTACAAATACAAAAATACGTTACGAGCGGAAATTGAAGCCACGCCTGTCGGTTTCAATAGATCTTTTCTACTACACCATCAAGTTAATCTTAAAATCACTTTATGGTAGATAGGTTTTGGACCAAGTCGAAGATTAATAGAGCCAGTTGATGTTGCGTAGTCCAGGAGAGTGTCCATGCGAGAAGGGAGTAAGTCTCGCCTCGCGTCATTGTCAAAGTTAACTTGTTGTAGAAAGTACAGAATCTATTAAATTTATTAAAAGGGATCGGTCACTTGTATCTTACTAGGATCTTACAAGAATTCAAATTTTGGTTTTATTTTTGGCTTCAGTCAAATTTAACAATACTATCAAAGAGTTTATTTGAGCTATTTTCAGCAAGCGGGCAATGATACTCGAAAATATTCGTTTACCTAAAGTTCTGAATTGTGTTTATGATTAAATTCTTAATAACAAGGATTCTTTTTATGAACTCGTTAATCATGGATTACGAGGTGAATTCGAAAAATGTATTTCAACCATACTAAAACTATACAATTTTATTTGTTAAGAAAAATTTTAACTTACAAAAGAACAACTCACGACTCACCAGAGCAAAGTTAAAGAATAATTAGGTCTAAAAGTAATAAAAATGACTACAAGTACAACTTTTTAATATAGTCATCGTAAAAAAAAATATAATAATTTCTCGTATTTGAATCACGTTCCTACTAGGAAAATATGTCTGTCTTCAAGGTCCAATGAAATTTGTCATTCACGGTCAGTGCGAGATTCACTGCGTACGCGCAAGTGAAGAGTACTTGCCTGAATATCGAAGATTTTCTTCTGGTACACACTGAGTGCAAATATGATTTTAGAAGATTCTTAAGTATAACTCCTAATACTAGCTTTATTATTGTTATTTAGACTTAAAAAAATATTTACTCACAATAATAAGATGTGAATTCAAATGTTAAAACAATAAAATATGGTTCGTTTCCTAAAAACCCTCTTAACAAAATAACTACTCTAAACATGAAATAATTCATTAGAAAAAATCAATAAGTCTCATCAGCATCAGAGAATATCATCAAGGAGCAGATAATAAACAGAACGTTTATCTATATAAATAGAACTTATTTATGCAAGTATTTGATATTTGTTAACGAATTAAAAAAGTTTTTAGAATAACAGAAATTGGAAAATAATTGTTGAAAATACAGAAATATTTATCAACTTATTGTTATATAAAATTTCGACAGAACAAAATATTTCGAAATAGCTAGTCAATATATGTATATAGGAATATTAAAAGTAAATTTCGTTAACGTAACTGTATTATAAGATAGAGTATTTTTACAAAGTACCTATCAAGATAAGTATCTTTTTAAGAGAGTTTGTATATATAACATTGATTCTATAAAAAGTGCCTGAAATATTTAAAAAAATTACCATAGCATTTAATTTACCATTAGAACAATAAGTGTGCCCCAATCCTAACAAGGAAGATTCATCATCACGTCTCTCCTAAAATTACTAACATTATGTTCGTGCGCTGTGAATTTTTAGTTGTTCGACTTCCCTCTTCCTAGTGGCGGGCCTCAAGGCTCAGTGTTTTTAAATCGTAAATGTTGTTGACTTTATAATATAATTTTAATCATACAAATCAAATTTATTTTAATTTAATTGCTACTTAAATGACGATGACTTCCTTCATACGATTAAGAAATAGTTTCTTCTAATGAGATCCAAATCGCTGCTAAATGTAATGGTTATAGGTACATTAATTATATATTATTCAGCTGTTTTTTTGTTTGTTTACCTAAAATTTATTTACTTATTTTTTATTTTTATATTCTTATTTGCAGACTAATATAAAATGGTAAAGCAAATGATAATCAAAAAATTTAATACGACGAATAAATAGTACGAAATTGTTTTACCCGTTGTCTTACACGACAAACGTGTTAATTGGTCGCGGTATGACACATCTCGTCGCATCGATTTGCGACGCAACATGTTAACTACCTACAACTAGCAGCGTTGTTTTTTTTTTTTTTGGATATTTTCAAGCAAAAATTCTAAAAAGAGACTGTTTTAAGAAATCGTAGAAAGAGTTCAAAATATGAAAAGGGGCTAAGAAACATGGTTACATCATATGCTTATGTATAAAACATACGTACTTATATTACATAAATAAAATATACATACGAATACATATAAAAATTGACAATATCATGAAGTATCTTAGTTTTAAGCAGAAATCATTATCCGTGACATAAAATACTTAGGGCCTGTTCCACCGGTTGCTGATAAAGTTATCTGACGTAGGTATGTTATATTTTTGTTTGTGCTGACCATTGATCTATAGGGTTTTTTATAGATCAATGGTGTTGACGTTATGTTTCTAAAATATTTTTATTTTTCACCGTTAAATTTCAGTTTATCTGTCAGATATTTGTATTCGCAATCCATGGATCGAAAAGTTGTAGTATGATAGTTGAGGTTAAATATACCTTAAGTGAATGTTTTACCTCCTACTGATTAAGCCTATCAGTAACTTTTGTGCCAGATAAACTTTATCAGCAATCAGTGAAACGAGCTCTTAGCTTGATCATTTTGTCTATGGCGCTTGTAAAAGAAAGTATGACGATTCTTAATATCAGGGTTTAAAAACAATATAATGATATTTCAAACTTTAAAAAAAAGCTGGTATTTCAAACTTTTCGAAGTATTATTTTACCATAATTAAAAAAACGACTTCTCAAGTAAACGGAAATAATATGCTGTTTGATAATTCCCTCGCGTAATATTGCAAACACGTTAAATTCCATTTACGGGATTTTAAAAGAAACGGCAAAGAGCTAAAAATTTAAATCACATCATAAATCACCTGTTTCACTTCGACTCTCAGTACCTACACACCTACATACATTTCTCAATAGTTCAAACGCGGCATCAAATCGATATGGACCAAATATTTAACTAATTTAAATCTAATCGTAGAAAAAAAAACTAATGAGTTGTAGCAATCCAATACGCTCTCAATTTATAAACAAATAGTTTCGAAAGTGAAATGACGATAATTAGTGTATTTAAAGTATCGATTAGTGATTAAAAGCGTTTTAATTGATATGGTTCCGTGAAAATATAGCCATCGTTTACATCAGATTTTGGTAAACGGTAATCGTAATAGCCGATTAGATGTTCTGCGCGATTTAACTCGAGCTAAAAATATAGCTCCGCTCATAAATGTGGTGCCGTGATGTTACTATTGATATGATAGCCTATCTTTTTGAATAAAAATGATAAGGAATTTAACGGAAGAATAATGTTTTAAATCGGTCTGTACCTTAAGATTAGGCGCATTTAAATGAACTATAAAACAATCTCTTCCGCTATATAATATTGATATTTTTAGGGTTCCGTAGCCAAATGGCAAAAAACGGAACCCTTATGGATTCGTCATGTCTGTCTGTCTGTCTGTCCGTATGCCACAGCCACTTTTTTTCGAAACTATAAGAACTATACTCTTGAAACTTGGTAAGTAGATGTATTCTGTGAACCGCATTAAGATTTTCACACAAAAATAGAAAAAAAAAAACAATAAATTTTGAGGGTTTCCCATACTTAGAACTGAAACTCAAAAAAATTTTTTTCATTAAACCCATATGTGTGGCGTATCTATGGATAGGTCCTCAAAAATGATACCTATTGAGGTTTCTAATATCATTTTTTTCTAAACTGAATAGTTAGCGCGAGAGATACTTTCAAAGTGGTTCATCGCTAGACGTTTGTATCATATAAGACGTGTGTTACTTTGTTCCGTACTTTTAAAATTAATTTGATTGGTAAAAAGTTCAAGTTTCGCTGTGAGATTAACGTATCATTATAGTTTTGTGTTGAAGTAACTCTAAAGTGTATATAAACTCTTGTGTGATTTGCCGTTGTGAGTTAATTGGAAACAAAAGTAAACGTTAAGTGATTTATATTCAGTGGATGGTGACTGTTAATATAACAGACGAATTATACATACCCACATTTGAATTTTGAAATAGCTATTGGATCAAACACCTGATTCAATTTTTCGCTTACTACGTCAGTTGTGATATGCCGGCGGTGTTGATAGTTCAAACCCCACATTATTGAGATTTTTCTTTTTTCATTTGCATCTGTTCTATTTTTAATTGTTATTACTATTTTTTAATTTTGTTTAAATTAGAACTTGTATACACATACATATTTTTTCTTAATAATTATGGCTCCAAACATATTGTGAGGTTGTTGTGATAGTGGTTCTACAAATGAGACTTTCAGATGTTGTAGTATATGCAATAAGGCATACCACATAAAGTGTCTTCATGCTGGTGATCGTAAGGAGTCCTCGCCTTTTACCGACTGTGAACAGCTTTGGAAGTGTCCATTATGTAAATCTAAAAAGCCGCGAGGTGTTATAGGCGATTCAACGCCTGTAAAGCCTAAAGATATGTCACTCTCCAAGAGTCAGGCGTCTGATGCTAACGTCACGAAGAGATCAAGCAAGCGTGTTGCTATTTCTTCTCCGCAAACTGACTATTGCCAACCCTTTCAAACAGCTGATGAAACTCGTCTAATTGTTGGCGAGGTTTTGGATTCTCGTCTTGGGGAGCTTCTCGAGAACTGGAAGTCTACGATGTCGCAAATTCTTAACACTGAGCTACGATCGTTGCGTGATGAAATGAAAGACATAAAGAGCTCTTTATCTTTTTTGAGCGATCAGTATGAGGACTTATTAAAGGATCATAAGAAAACATCGATTAGGATTAAGAGTCTTGAGGATGACAACCTGACGATGCGCACTGCGATTAGTAACCTTACTGCTCAAATCGAAGACATAGAACAAAGAGCTCGTTCAAGTAATATTGAGATACAGTGTATACCTGAAAATAAAAGCGAGGACCTGTTGGATATTGTAAGTAAATTAGGCAAGGTAGTGGGATGTGATATTCCTCAAAATGAAGTAGTCAGATGCGTACGTACAGCTAAACATAATAGATCCAGCCCTCGTCCACGTGCTGTCGTGGTGCAGTTTGCAAAACAGCACACCAAAGACGCTCTTCTTGCAGCTTGTATTAAGTTTAACAAGGCAAACCCCAACAGTAAGCTCCATACCACACATTTGCAAATAGATCAAAAGGCTTCACCTATTTACATCTCAGAGCATCTCTCTCCAACGAATAAAGCCTTGCATGCGGCAGCTAGATTGAAATCGAAGGAAATTAATTATAAATACGTTTGGATTAGAAATGGTAAAATATATATGCGCAAAAATGATAACTCTGACTACAAAATTATAAATAATTTGGCTTGTTTGGAAAATTTATCTTAAATTCGATAATCACGTTAAGCTTGCTGTAATATTATTCTACTCTCAAAATTCTCATCTATTAGCCTATACTACCAGAATGTGCGAGGATTGAGAACAAAAACACACGAATTTTTATGCTCACAGGTGACTTGTAGTGCTGATATAATCATACTGACGGAGACATGGCTCAATGAAAGTGTTCATAGTGCAGAAATTTTTGATAACAGATATAATGTATACAGAAGAGACCGCTATATAAATAGATTAAATGTAAAACGTGATGGTGGTGGTGGCTTAATAGCCGTATCAAAAAAACTACGCTCTAGGGTAATTGCAAAATGGCAGAGTGAGTGTGAGGATTTGTGGGTAATTGTTGATGGCCCAGCTGGTAATCAACGTCAAAGTCTTGTCATATGTGGAGTCTACTTGCCACCGCCTGTGGACAGAAAACTGATGGAATGTTTTTTAGCGAATTGTAACATGGTTTCGGAACACCACGAGTTTAATACTCTTATAATTGGTGACTTTAATGTCAGTTGTATAGATTGGTCAAATATATCTACTTATAATTTTCAACCATTGTCGTCTGTATGCCAGAGTCTTATTGATTTTTGTTTTAATAATAACTTAACTCAATGTAATTTCATTAAAAATGTTAATAATAAAATCTTAGATTTAGTACTTACTGATCTAACAAATTGTATGGTTTTAGATGCTGTTGATGTATTGTCTAAGGTTGACCCACTGCATCCTCCTATTTCTCTTGAAGTGTCGTTTACTAAGTCACCAAGACTTAAACACAATGATGACGTGAAAAGGCTTAATTTTTTCAAATCTGATTTTGAATCTATTAACAATTACTTGAATAAGGTTGACTGGATTTCGGAATTTGTGGATTGTTCGTTGGATGATATGGTGGCTAGGTTCTACGCTATTTTGAATGTCGCTATAAACAAATATGTACCGTTATCAAAAAATAAAAATTGCAAATATCCTCCGTGGCTTAATAAAGATCTCCTAAATAGACTGCGTGAAAAAAGAAAACACCTAAATAGCTATAAAAAGTACAGAAATCCTAGAGATAAAATAGCTCTTGAACTGTTGAGTAAACGTTGTGTTCGATTAGCATCTGAACTATATAAACAGTACCTATCTAATGTAGAAAATAATATAAGGAAGAACTCAAAAAGCTTTTTTAAATTTGTTAAAGATTCACAAAACGGTCGAAGTCATTATCTTGGTACATTTAAACATAACAATCTAACAGTAAGTGAAGGAGTTGATATTTGTGATTTGTTCGTTCAATACTTTTTTTGTTCTTCAAATCAATTTTCTTCGCAGAGTGTGTCTAACTTTGACGTGAACCACAATAATCTTTCTTTCTTTAAAATCTCTGCTGAAGACGTTCTACAAAAACTAAAATGCATTGATGTTTCAAAAGGCCCAGGTTCTGATGGCATCCCACCGATCGTAATAAGAAACTGCGCCGCTTGTCTTTCAAAACCTTTAGTGATCATATGTAACGCATCTTTATCTGGAGGTCAATTGGACTATGTGGAAAGAGGCTAAGGTTGTCCCTGTACTCAAAGGTGGAGACGAGTCTCTAATATGCAACTACCGCCCTATTTCAATTTTATCCCAATTTGCAAAGATATTTGAAGCTCTTACTTTTCCATTTATTAACTACCACTTTAAAAATATAATTACTATTCACCAGCATGGGTTCGTTAAGGGTAGATCGACTGTAACAAATCTTGTTTCTTTTACTAACTTTGTTATAGATTCGGTTGATAATCATCATCAGGTCGACGCTGTTTACACAGATCTAAGCAAGGCCTTTGATAGGGTACCCCATGTTCAACTCTTGCATAAGCTTTCAACTTATGGGGTATCGGGCTCAGTGTTGAAGTGGCTAACATCTTATTTGCGGGGACGTTCTTCTTATGTGGTCTTAAATGGGTTTCAATCAGGAAAGTGTTTAATTAGCTCAGGAGTTCCTCAGGGTTCTATTTTAGGTCCTGTTCTATTTAACATATTTATAAACGATGTTACAACTTGCTTCAAATACTCAATTCCATACCTTTTTGCCGATGATATTAAATTTGTGCGTACTGTACGCTCCATGGAGGATTCGTTGTTGCTACAGAGTGATGTAAAGCGTTTAGCGGATTGGTGCCAAATAAACGGTATGTCTTTAAACGTCAGTAAATGCAAACACATTAAATTCACTCGGAACCATAACATTTTTCGATCTGTGTACCATATTGACGGTATTGTGATACAGGAAGTAGATACAATTAGAGATCTTGGGATTATTCTTGACGCTAAACTGACTTTCCTACCACATATTGACTTTGTAGTAAAGAAATCTTCTAAATTAATGGGTTTTATTATGCGTGTTACCAAGAGAATTTTTAAGCCGAGCACCAAGATTCTATTGTACAACAGCTTAGTACGTAGCATCTTGGAGTATGGTTGTGTAGTTTGGCGTCCCCATTACTCGACACATTCTTTAAGGATGGAGCGACTGCAGAAACGTTTTACGCGACATTTAGCATTTTCCGTTGGAACATTGAATACGTTGGAATCATATAATAGCAGATTACAGCATTTCAATATGGTTTCACTTACTGTTCGAAGAGACATGCTTGATATGATGTTCTTGTTTAAAATTTGTCGCAATGAAATCGACTGTCCTCAACTTTTGCAGTTGTTTAATTTCTACGTCCCACCTCGGTTGCCGCGTGGTGTAATTAGGCCTTTTCATGTCACGTTTAGAAGAACCGTGCTAGGGGCGAACTCCACAGTCCCGCGTATTGCTAAGATATTTAATAATTGTAATGGGTCAGTTGACATTTTCAGCATGTCTAGCTTGGTTTTTAAAATGAAAATTTTGAATTATCTGTTGCAAACGGCAAATAACACACAATAACATAGTACATGAACAAATATCTACATTATGTAAGAAGTTTTTTTGTTAGCAAGCTGTGTTTACCTTAATATAGCTTTACAATTTTTTAATGTTATCTATATATCGCTGCTTGAATACAAAAGGGACATAAATCGAAAAAAAGTGAAATTGATTTTATTTAAAAAATGCGATGTTAATAGGTCATATTTTTGTATTTAAAAAAGACTCCCATTGATTTCTCATTATAATATATGAAAACAATACTTTCGCCTTTTTAGTATTTTCGAGTTTCGGGGACCAAATATAAGCAAAACTGCCATTTTCTCAGTTGCGACCCGATAATCGAAGCGAACGCATTTTTCTTTTATGATAAAGTGCCATATTTCAAAAAATCCTTAACTTGCGTTAGTAATTTTATAAACAAAAGCGCCATATAGTGAAATATGTCCGTTTTGATCTTAAGAAATCACGTAAGTTTATTCCTTTTTCTTTAACAAAAGTGCCATATTTCAAAATTGCCCATTTTGTATTACAGATTTAGAAAAGTATAAAATCACTTTTAAATGAAAAGGGCCTTACTAAGCATAGCGGCCACTTTGCTTATAATATTTTAGAGGTTGTAATATTATTTGATAAACGTTAGTGCCATATTTTGGAATGCGCTACTTTTGTATTTCTTTAGATGGAAGTAAATTCATTATAATTATAAATTTAATGTAAAACTTAAAAGAAAATTAAATATTTTAGTGAATTATTTTTATTTTTTAATGTACCTATATTGTTATTTAATATACGTAATTTATTATAATTAATCACCGTTTTTTGATAATAGAATGAGTAGTAGAGTACAAAGAATATTTGAAATGTTAAAATCCAACAAAAACACGAATAAGGATTAGGAAATTGAACACCACACACCAAGTGAGACAGAAAGATGAGTGCTATAAATTATACCTTTACCGATGACAGTTAATCCCCAATTTGAGGCACAAATTAAAAACCCAACATGGAATGAACCAGCTGCTCTGTTAGATAACTCCTCCAACAGTAATTCCATAACTGATAGTCAACACAATCTGAGTTTATCCCTGTTAGATAAAGAATCATGGTTTGAACTACAAAGATCAAAGACCAGACTAAACGTGATTGTTCAGGAAACTGATTATGATAGTGACACTTCTGTGTCTACATGTTTGACAAATTCTAGCTCAGTTTTTTCTTCACACGACAACGTTGCAGATCTAAACTTTATAACTAAAAATGACCTAGAGATGACGGACACAGATTCCGATGAAGATAATTATATAAATTTAATTCTTTCACTAACAGTCAGCTATTACCTTCTGAACCTTAAACTTCATGTTTCAATAAAAATAATAAAGAGTTTAAAGAACAAAATAACAAATTGATAGCATTAGGTACTGTCTCCTGTTGAAATCCAGTCTGAAAAGATTAATTTTCTCGATTTTTCATCTATCCTTGATTCTCGGTGTGACAGTGTTAACACTCAGGTCAGCGTTAGCATTAGTCACATAATTATCGTACAAAACACATAATTTAGCACTTGGTACGATCGAACATAGAGGTGTCGAAATTGTACGATAATCGAACATGCATAACTAATAAATGTCATCGAAATAGAAATTTTAAATACTTAACTGTAGCTTTTTAGATTAGATGTAGTGGACAGGTGATGACTTTTTTTTTTATTTCGTCTCCACTTCAGAGGCAGGATATATGTATTATTACTGTCGAAAAGTATCTGTGTAAAAATTTTGTATTTGTACGATACATTGGAACGAAACATTACGGCCGAAAATACATAATACTGTCATCAAATAATGCTAACGCTGACTCAGGTGCCCAGTGTAGTTACGTCGAGTGTTGATACGGCATCTCCGTGTGATGAAAATGAAAGCTATGAAAGAAAAGGTCGCAATAGGAACGCAAATCCTAATTTATAGAAAAGGAACCTTACAAAATTATTAAAGAACAGTGGTAAGGCATACACATCTTTGTCAAAAACTAAGGAAAATATAGAAGAAAAGAAAATAGGGCCAGTTTGTTCTAAAAAATGCGAGATTCAATGCTGTAAAAAAAAACTGAAAAAAGATTACATATTTTTATTACGAGGAGTTTTTTTTCTAGCTTCTAAACCTGTTATTTAAATAGAAATATGCAGACTAGTTGTTATTGATATATTCACATTCAAAATTTAGCTTTGAAAATATAATTTCTATAGTGTTGTTAGCTCAAGAATGGTTGTGATTTGTTACTGTTTCTAATGACATTTATGTTGTACAATTACATTTTTACATTAGAATATCCTACCTTATTTTTGTTTAGTTAGTAGAATTTATATTATATCTATTTCGAGACTGATATTAAGCTATAAGTCTAGTTTGGTATATTTTTTTATGATGGATAGTTCAATTTTGTAATTAATAAATTAACAAAACCTTATTATTGATGTAAAATGTTTGTAGTAATGAGCCAATTAGTCAAATTTTTTATAAAAATAATTGCTTTTAAGCTTTTAATGATTTTTGAATATTTTTTTTTCAATTCTTTATTAAGAGGAAGATTTTAATTCTAGTTTTTTTGAAGCAGATTTTTTTATTTTCACTTAAAGAAGTTATTTCATTTATTTTTATAAACTAGAATTACCATTTTAATTTTTATGTCATAATTTTTCTAGATTACCTAAGTCAGTGGAAAAATATTTTGATTAAAACATCAAGTTTTTTGAATTGTGACTAATTATTCTATTTTTTACCATAAAACGAGGGATTTTTTTTTAAACAAAAGGGACTTATGTGCTAATATATCTTTCAAGGCAACACTTGTACTACAATACTACTTACCATTAAATGCAGCTTTGAAATACGCTTTTAGCGGTATATAACATGCATGTAATTTATGAAAGAATAATAAGTTACAGACAAATATAAATTTTCTAAACTTTGAATGGCTCTCCTGTAAAATAGTGTCTGTTTGATTTGTGTCCCTTTTGTATTCAAGCAGCGATATGTATTTTAATAGTATTATCTTATTGTAAAACTGCTGGTAAACCGTAAATAAATAAAATAAAAAAAAATAAAAAAGTGGTAAAATGTGTCCCCCCTATAACTTCTAAAATAAGAGAATGATAAAACTAAAAAAAATATATGACGTAGGTACATTACCATGCAAACTTCCACCGAAAATTGGTTTGAACGAGATCTAGTAAGTAGTTTTTATGCACGCACGCACACACGCACATGCATAAGTACATATATTAAAAAAATTTACTGATTATATACCAATTAATCAATAACTAAACGAACATCAATCAATTAATTATATGTCTGTCACTTAGCTACTTGTTTTCACTTAATATAGCTTAACATCTTAATCAGCTTTGAAACATAATAGTGAAATAAAAAATATCTGAATTAATCAAAATATCTATATTTATATAATAACTCTAACCAATTTTCCCCTTAATTAATATCAAGGACTATTGGTCCAATTAAAAAAAATATTTTTGCGTTAGGTACCTAAATTGTTTATGTAGGAAGGTTATAAAGCATGACGATACGACTTACGCGATTAATGCAGTGACCATAATCTTATCCAATATAAAATCACGAGCGTCGATCTTTATTATAATTATATAAATAATATACAGAACTGACTGTTGCGAAAATAAACAATCTCTTCATCCCAACCTATATAGCACGTTATGAAAATGAATGAAATTTACATAGTCTATTAATATATAATGTTGTAAGTGTTAAACTCTTGATCCTATGACCCTTGAAGTTTACAAAACCGCCTGCGGACTCCGACCCCACCTTTACATGATAGCTATAATATACAATGTAGGAAAGTTGCCCAAGAGATAGCTATTCGGTGAAATAACATTATTAAATAACAAGTTAATTTAAATGAAATACCAAGACCTTATACATGTTTAATTCTTCATAAATGTCACAATGACAAAAAAATTAAGGCGTTACAATTACATCATACAATTTATTCTCCATTTCAGTTTATTCTACATTATTCTTTTAATTTTATTATGAAAATGTTTCTCCTGTGGATACATTAAAAGTCATAATCAAGTTTAGAAGTACCTAATTAACTTATATTTTTGCTATTTATAAAAAAACACTATATGGGACGAGTAAAAATTTATAGACAAACTATTCATTTTAAACTGATGATGCTTCAATATTATGAAAACATACAACTTTATTCTTCTTTTTTGTCTAGTTTTTAACCGACTTAAAAAAAAGGTGGGATAATCCCCATCTCGAATTTTTTTCTATTATTGCAATTATTGAGTTGCATGCATGTTATACGATATCTTTCGCTGCAGGGATCCTGTTGCCTGCAGATCCGGGACCCTCCAATTAAAGCGGCTGAAGGCTCCCGCAGGAGTTTAGTACGGTATTGTACTCCCAAAGTGCCGAGTTCGACATAGGTCTAGGACTGCCTACCCGGGCGTCCTGGATATCATCCGTAAATGGATTCCCCTGCAACAAAAAAAAAATGTTATACGATATCTTCGACAATTATACATCGCCGAGCGACATACGAGCGTCTCTCACGATGTTCATCTTCAGTGGATGTTCTGCCCAACTTATTACTATATGCAGAAGGTTAGCTGATTAAATTATTTTACATTTAAAACCCACTGTAACTCAGGCAAGTTAAAAGTAAAAAAAAAGAAGTTTTAACCACCTGCATCCGTAACTATTCATTTAGCTTAGCGTAAACATGATAGACATTAATTCATATAATAGAAAAACCGTCATCACACTATCACAATAAATTGCAACCATTATTTTTGTTTCATGTTAACATACACGATATGAATAAAGACTATTAAAAGTGTAACATAATGTTTTTATTTGTTTCTTCACTTGGAAAAAAGTCATAGAAATTTAATAGGAATATCGAGCGAGACAAGATGGAATTCTAGATAAAAACCTATTTCCAATTAACTAATAAATATTATTCTGCTATACAATATCTTTACAACGATAGTCAATGAATTTATAGCTGTTCAGTAATGTCATAATGTTTTCATTATGATTTTCGGATTTCGAACCAGTAAAACTATAAAGTAATAAAATAACAACGTAAATGTTTCTGATTGACTATTGGAACACGAATCATGTGCTGCGTTTTATACAGTTATTGAAAAAGCCTGAATCCATACCTCCCCTTATTACCCATTAACTTCCTTTTTAAGCAGCAACACATTTGTGGTTCTTCTGATATTACTTATTTTCCTTTTATTCATTGATTACTCAAAGTGACCAGCTTGGTTACTGGTTATTTTTATCAAGAAGACCCTTATGTGTTAAGGTATTTATTAAATTGAAAAAAAAAAACTAAATATATATTAGGTTCAATAAAGATAATTTCTTTTTCGTAGGAAAAGAAACCAGAGGACTTTCAAAATTATTGAAAGGCTGTTGCTATTCATACGACAATCGTATCAATAAAAAAATAATTATTAGTATGACTATTTCAAAAAATAAAAAAATATACATATGTATGTATATAACAAAAACAACAAAAAATACATAAACTAATTAATATGTTTTAATTAATATAAAAGAAGATCGTACGTCGTATAATCTGAAGACTCTCCGCAAAAGAAACTTACTTTGAATATAGATACTTTATCTAATAATTAATATGCACTATTCAGTATAAAATAATAAATGAATTATTCACGACATGCAATTTATTTCGCATGTCGGTTTATTAGATAGTTGATTGGATTCCTCTTGAAGGTTGTGTTGCGAACTTTGACTCTCGATCCTCATGCGTGTATCCTTTATGTACACGCTTTTTTAACATTTATCTTCAATGCCGTAGAAACGATAATTGTTTGTTAATGTGCTATGTTTATCGTTTATGACTCAATTATATGTAAGTTTCATTAGGGATAATATGCTATAACTATTATTTATTATTAATAAAACTTGTCCGTGATGATCAATACACCATCGTTTGGATGTTGGTGATAATTTTTTGTTTCGTAGAAGTTGTTAAAAATTTATTTATTTATATAGAAAATTGTCTTTGTGATATTAGGTACTTATGACTGTATAATTTCTTAGCGCAACCATTGATAGTGAGCAACAAAGCGGCAACGAAATGAGACACGATGCGAAAAGAAAATATCTGGAAGATTTATACACTAACGAAAAGGTCGCCGATTGTATACTGTCACTTCTTCTTGTTAAATTTTTAATGATAAATAAATAAATTTAAAGTTCGTTCAAAAGTCGTTCCATAATCGTTCAATAATTCATCTGCATCAGAAATGTGAACGAAAAACGTTTTGTGGGAATAGATTTGATGTCTATCAGGTTCGAGGTATTGTATCAGTCAAGAGTAGAAAGGTATAAGAAAACTACATATAAATTGACCGTGATGAAAACTAAACGATATCATCTCGTTTATCGAGATAATACTCTTTCTTTTATATTTACGCGAATTTTACTCATTTAATTAAATGTCTACACCGGATTTTATTCGGATACCCACATTATTCGGACACCCACCACCTCAGTCCCCCGAGACCATGGACGCTGTAAAGGGTCCGAAACGTCGGGAAATAATTTAAAAATCGTTAAACTGTAAAGTTTTTAAATAAGCCCGATAAAATCCGTTGTAGACTTTTAATTAAATAATACTCTTTATCAATCTTAGGTGTATTTAATAATTATTATATGGAAAATATTGGCCTTTAATTTAGTTAGAGATTCGGAAAGATATCCCGTTTTATTCTGTATAACGACAACCACGATAGTCCTCATAAGCTATTTCAGAATAAATAATCAAAGGTACCTACTACAGATGTTGGGCAGAGTGGCTAATAAAGTGTATATGGCGTCAATGGCATCTGTAATATGTTCTTAGTTTAATCCGCTAGAACCATGGGATTGAAGGTTTTCGGTGCTTAATAATACTTTTATAATTCACATGTATAAAGCTTACCATTAACACTCCATAAATAATAATATGACCTTGCACTCTGATACAACGTACATTTACAGTCTCTAATACGATTATTCCATTCTGTCCTTTCTTAGGCTTTTACACTGTGTATTTACATTAGCTAAAATAAATTACATACAATTGTTTTTTTTTAAATATTATCAAAAAAAAAAGCATTACCTACACTGGTAATTATGTCTAATACTTAAGGAGCTTAAACAAAACTAATCTATCACCGATTAATTATCAATCTACGAATAATTAAAAATAAAATTATTTTAAACTAGCTGTGTCCCGCGGTTTCACCCGCGTTAAATTAAGGGAAAAATGTACTTAAATATTTTTAAACAATTACTCTAAGAGGGTAATTGTTTGCCTCGTTGGTCGAGTGGTCGTAAGCGTTACTGCGGAGCAAGGGGTCTCAGGTTTGATTCATCGGTCGTTCAACGTATTATTGAGTTTTTTTTTATTTTTCGAAAATTCTTGAGAGAATATTCTTGAAGAGTAATGTTATATTTACTTTAAAAGTGGAACTATAGTTAAAAAAATGTCTCGAGAAGAGAAATAATAAAGGACGCAACGGAAGCTCTCAAAAAAGATAATTTTTTCCCGTTTTTGTAACATTTCCTATTGGTCGTAGCGTGATGTTATATAGCCTATAGCCTTCGTCAGTAAATAGGCTATTCAACGGAAAAATAATTTTTCAATTCGAACCAGTAGTTCCTGAGATTAGCGCGTTCAAACAAACAAACAAACAAACTCTTCAGCTTTATAATATTAGTATAGATTAAAACGATATTACATTACTTTAGATATAGGTATTAAAATTTTGACTTTGTTCATATCTGAGCTTGATTGGAAAAAAATAAGCAGTAATATGTTTGTAATGGGATAACAATAGGTGGGAATACCGTGAGTGTGGGCGAATTAAAAACGGTTTCGCGCGAGTTGATTTTATTAGGTATAGTTCCTTAGGAAATTCTTAAAAGGTTTGGCAAGACCTTTTTTAATTTGTTTGCATATTATGTCTACCGTCTATTTGGTATTTGTAGAGATGTAAAATGTATATAAATCTAATAGTCATATGACTCATATGTAAAAGAAACTAATAGGTGTTATGAGTATTTTGTTTAGTAGTTGTAGTCTGTAAATTTTTGTTCAAGCAAAATTTTTTTTATTTATAATTGTATAAAAATACTATTTAATATATATAGGTAGTACCTAATAATATTTAAAAAAAAACCTTTCTAGATACGGTGAACCTAAAAGATTCTTCTTTCTTTTTAATATAATATACCTATTTATAATTGCTTTGCTTACAATACAATACCAACATACTCGTAATTATATTTCTTGTATATATTCTTAATACATTAATAACATATATTTCAGCTCTTGAGTGAAAATGTCAATAAAATGACATAAATGTGTAGTTTCCGTCCTTTTCTCACGGAACCTAAAAATCTAATTTTAACACTATAAAAACGTTTTGTAGGAATTAAAATTAGGCACTTCCTGTGATTTGGTTTAGGAATAAAATAAAAGGGAAAGGTCGCAACGACCCGTTGAGTCATTTTAAAGGTGACTCGAAACTTGCTAACAAGTCGAAAAGAATTTAAAAGACAATCTGCGATATTTTTAAATAACGCTTTCTTACTTACGATCAGTATCTTTTGGTTTTCTACTTTTTGTTTAGGTACTTCATGATTAACGATTTAAAAAAGGAGTTTCATTGGAACAGCGATATGTTTTTTTTTTCCTTAAATTATACGAGTCTATAAAAGTGATTTTTAAATATTCTTTCTATGATAAAGTATTATAATATACTGTTCTCTTATATTTAAGCGAATTTTACTCATTTAATTAAAAGTCTACAACGGATTTTATCGCGTTAATTGAAAAACTTTACAGTTTAATGATTTTTAAAATTATTTTCCGACGTTTCGGACCTTTTACAGCGTCCATGGTCTTGGGGGACTGAGGTGGTGGGTGTCCGCATATTTCGAATAGTCCGAATTAAATTAAATTAATTTATTTATTTCATTTTTTGTTTTTAAATAAACGCGATAAAATCCGGAGTAGACTTTTAATTAAATATTCTAATATAATTTAAAAAATTTATGTCAAATATAAAAGTAAATAAGAGAGGTGCAATACTAATAAAAAAAGGTAAATCCGAGCGAGTTGTCTAGTATTAGTATCATTATTTAAAAAAGGTTAGGATTACTTATAAATATATTAAATTTAACGTAGAACAGAGGATGTATTAAACAAGTTTTTTTATGTACTCGTATGTACAAGAAGGTTCCAAATCAACACTCGATAATAATTAATATGACTATCTTTAATCAAGCTAAACGTAGAAAATATACGCATTTTCTATGGCAAACCTCTTATTTATTCTTTATTTTATTTCTATTGTTTTATTGTTCTTGCAGTCATTATAAATATCGTATAAATTTCAAGTGTCTGGTCCCTTCTGTGACAAACGGATGACGCTAACTGCGGGACAGTAAATTTTTACACTTTACCATATATTTTTAGGGATCTCTAAAAATATGTGGTTAAGATTTAAAATTTTGTGTCTTAATATTATTAAAATAGTGTTTGTATTAGAATTACGTTATTGAAACTATATTTGTTGATATTAAAAATTCCGTGAATGTTTGTAACTATATGTTCATATATATATATGTACAACGATAAATAAAATATGAAAATACACACCAACCGATTCCATTTCTACCTTTCATTATAAGAGTTTAACAAAAAAACTCTACTATTTCGCATAAATTACATAGTTTACTTGTACCATGTAAATATTTCGAGAACTTACCGCCAATTTAAAGGTGAACCGAGATAAGGATAGACTAGGCAGTGGATAGCCTTGCGAGACGAAAGTTCGTCGTAGGCAGCATTGGAATGTTCACTGGTTACTTTCCACTGCAACCTTGGGCGCAGAGCTGTACCGATCACCCGAACTTGTGCGAATATTGATCCGAGATTGTGTGAATTATCTTACTTACATCTGGGTTTCGGGGTAAGAAGAGTAATATGTCAATGTTGAGAACATGCTATATTTGTAACTTAAGTATGCTCGTTTTGCCAGCAATATTTTTGAGTCAGACTACGAGTAATCAATAGTTGTTTCGATTCGCTTCTAATTATTCGAGTTGATGTATTCTAATGGGTATACCAAGTAGATCTTAACCGAAATGCTGTAGTTTCAAATCTTGCGATCACAGTTTTATTTTTAAGTGTCAATTTTTTTAATGAAAATTTGGTGACAAAGCCAACATGTCTTGGGAGAAATTTTGGTTACTTCAGAAGCGTTGCAGTACCTACTTTGTTTAGTAATGTAGTGTGAACAGTAGAAGTATTAGGTAAGTATTAGATTTAGGTGATTTGACCAGCAGCTAAGCATAAGTCATACCACGAAGGAAATGGTTCGCTAATCTACCTTGTTGCTCCTCTGCGGTTCACAGATATATGTATATAATTCACTGAACACAAAGCGTAAAATGTAATATCTAAAATAGACTAATTTTTGTTTCCTATTTTAATCTCAGTTATATCATAATTATAAAGCTGATAAAATTGTTTGTTCGAACCCGCTAATCACAATGTACTATTTTTATTAAAAAAAACTTAGGTATCTGTTGCATAGTCTTTTTGTTTGAATTGTTTAATTTTACAACCTATTTTATTAAAATCTGGCAAGTATTACTTAAGCGAACGAAACGGAGTATATTTCAAGAATATCTTGTTCGACATAAATTAAATGAATTTAAATGAACAAAATGAAACTACTTTTTCAGGCCTGTTTATCGGTTTATAATCGAAATAAACGAGTTCTTAAAATAGGATTCGATAGTCTTACAGATAGAAAAAGTGATGTTTCTCTAGACATGAGTTATTGTTGTAAATTTTTTTTTTACTTCGACATACCAAAAAAAGTACATATTTCGTCACAAGCATTATTTTAAAATTAAATTTTTATTACAATCATAGAATTTTCTTTTTCTTTTTTTATATTTATATAAACTCAAACCGATCATAAAGTTGGGTCAGTGGTAGCAAACCTACGCTATCTCGTCATATCACTTTTTTGTTGATATGATTCTTGCCTCAAAGGTTATTTTTGTATGTGTAAGATTCACAGAATTTTGTTTTGGTTTAGGAGTTGTGGGCCTCTTCACCTCTCAGACAACATTTAAAATGAATGAAAATACATGTTAGTGTAATATAGTGAAAATACACGTTACTTATCTAAAAGATACTATCAGTATAAAATATAATAATATTAGTTTTATTTAGTACTAATTTGTATATCAATATTAGAGTCCTTACAAAATAACTAAATCCTCTGAATTTTGTAACGGGTTCGTAAAGCTAGTATTTTTCTTTTCTTTTGACTGCATGCTCAAGCTCAAACCTTCGGACAAGATTTGTAAGTTCGAATTTTTTACTTATCCTTACATAGGTATATTAGAATTGTAGTATTGATGATAGTCTTAAATCCATTTACGTAGTAGGTATTTTTTTTTTTCAATATAATATATCTAATTTGTTCGCGGTATTTTATCAGTAGCAATAACGTAAAATAAACTAAATAAGATATAAATATTTGGAAGTTTTGTTTATGCTTTAGTTAAATTAATGCTTAATAAATAAAAAAAAGTTGCAATACAGCCGACACATATTAATATTAATATTTTTTCAAGAATTTTTCAAGATTTCAGGTGGGACTTTGAGAAAAAAATGTTGCTCTAAAATGAAGCATCCTAATATATAATTATATATGTATATTACACCTAGACTTGGGGGTCAACCCACAACCAGGGAGCAGAAAGCAGGGTCACTGCTAACTCTTGACTTGACTTGACTGACTTTTCCACAAAAATGGAATAATAAATAATATCAATAATAATTTATAGTATTTTATACTTGACATGATATTCACTTTAATATCTTTTTTGTTTGAAAACATTTCAATAACTAATTATAAAACGTGAGCGATCGCTCAACTCGATAAATTACAACAAAAACAAGTACATACAAAATAAACTTCCTTTATACAATTAAAACAAACGTGTTATAATAGATATGTAATTAAAGCTATTAGCGTTGAAAACAATTTAATAGCATATTAAACCACAGAAACGCATTACGATCTCGAGCCTTGTAAACTATCTGAAGTTCTGAACAGTTGGAAAACAATTGATTACATTGTACATTACGACGCCTTCAGCGCGTGCGAAACAGAAAAAATAAAACATGCCAACCGTGAAGAAGATACAAGACAAAGATCGCACCATATAAATACATTATTGAGTGAAAGGGATAGACAATTGGCTATCGAAAGAACGAGATAGATATATTGAAATATCACTTAAGTGAAAGGGACGGAAGTTAAAGAGAAAGATAGGGTGGAGAGTGAAATTGCCACGGTAACTTTCGCTGAGTTCGTTTCGGTTACGTCAGACCTGCGTCTGAGTTGCGTAACGTGAAGATTATGATTATTTGTATGGCACTGATTTGAATGACGGCTGCAAGTTATCAATTTCTTTACGTTTCCTTTCCGGTGCCATCTATTTGTTCGCTGTTTGTTTGGTGCTTTGATGTTTCTTAATGCAGATGACCGATAAGTTACGATAGGTACACAATGCTGATTAATTGATGATAATACGATCAAATTAAATTTAATCACGACACGCAAATTAAAAGAAGTCGAAAGTACTTTTGTCGAAATTCTTTAAATATGTTATGTTAAATTAAAACTTATGAAATACGTATGTCAAAAACGGGGAGATATATGTGATAGTGTTTTATTTTAAAACAAGGTCGTCAACCGGCTTGAAATAAAGAGATCAAGTCTAATGATAATAAGTGGGACAGTGAAGATGTATAGTTAAGTGGTTCTGAATACAAGTATATTAGACCGAAGAAGGTCTAGACAGGCCATGTAAATGGTTAAATGAAGATTCAGGTTGATAATAACGTAAACTAGTTAAGTATTAATTTGTATAGCAATTATTTCATGTTTTCTCACCATACACAGTTATTACATAATTATACATATTTAAACAAAATTATTACATATAAAAATCCGTATAAATTTGGTTCTTACAGAAAGTTCTTAATTTTGTCCACTTACAGAAAGGCTATTTACATTGCTTCACGATAGTCTAAATACTCAAAAATCAATATTATAGATACATTTATTTCTTAGGTTGTATTTGTTTGTTGCTGAGTGGGTTTGATTTTCACATGCATCAGGTAAAAATAATTAAATTTTTGCAGAATGATTGTTAAAATCGTACGTATTATGCAACTAAATGATTTCGGTGGTCAAATCTTAGACGATATTTGTAAAAAAAATGACGTATCAAGCCTGCTAAAATACTAGCGAGAAGAAGATTTGCTTAACATAAACTTATGAAGACGTTAGCATTTTCATACTGGTTTACAAATTCACTTAATCGTGTTTTGATGGATCTTACATTATATTGCACTGTCATTTTTTGAATTTACTAACATACAATTTACCTGCAATTACAAAGCATTGCTTTCATCATTATTCTATGTCATTTGAATATATAATACACAATTTAGCTGATAATGTCTTTGAAGACGTCTCGTTTGGAAAGTGGGTTGGATTATTATCAAATTCTTACGTAACTCTTGTCCATTTTATAAAGTGCAAAAGTACTTTTTCGTATTATAAAGTGGACATACATATGTTTTAATAAAGCAATAAATGCTCACGAAATTGGCTTATCATCATCTAAAAAATGTTGGGCAATCGACACGGGTCAGGGTTAATGGTATTAAAAGAAGCGCGTGATCTTGGTTTCTTGTGATGTACTCGTAAATAGTTCATGTTAATATTTACTTAAAATTTGTTTTTGTTATTGTTTAATGATTTACGTAAAACTAAAATTCATTCATTAATTGTGAATAACATTTGTCATGATTATTACAATATTTCCATTTGTGTCAAACTGAAACTTGAGTTGTTTGGGCATTCAGTTTCGAGTCCTCGATCGATCATTTCTACATTCTTGTATTAAATTATAACTAGATAGGAATAATGTCCTAGTTGTTAAGCGTTGTCTATATCATATTATACGTCGCTTCTCGCTCTAATGCCGAAGCACAATAGTCCACAGTAACCCACCCATTTTCAAACCGCTTGTGAAGATATCGCATGTGTGTGTGTGTGTGAATTCATTCACCGGGCGTATGTGTGAAACTTTAATGAAAATTTTGTCTTGTTTCTTGTTTCTATATAATTACCTTATAATAAAACTATTCAATAATTATTATTCACCGGAGTCTGTTTGCTATTTAAGTCTCTTATTTAGATGCAAATTTCTTTAACGCACTTGTTTATCAAACGTTAATATTCTGTGCGTTCAAGTAAATGCTGTGTTCTCAATTGTAGCTGTGTTCGTTTCGTGAATGTACGTATTGTGTATGTATTTAAATGTATGAGTGTGTGTGTGTGTGAGTAGCGTTCACAATGAAAGTACTAGCAGTTGCGGGGATTTAGGTCACAGTTCCAACTTTGATTATAAAGATTACGAGCCGTGTGAATCATCGCACAACTTCTATGTAGTAGTTTTATATCATTTATTTTAATAAAAGTTTGTTTATTTAATTACATTTTATATAATATATTAAAATCATATGGTTTTTGAAACATTAAATTTAATGTAATTTGTTGAGTTCATAATATACCATATTATAGTGCCTCAGTTTGACCTTTTTTTTTAGTTTTAAAAAAATGCTTTTTAAATGCTTTTTGGATAGAGTAGGATCCTAAAACTACATCTTTCATCAAAGTTACTATATGAAAGATTTATTTTCGTAACTTAATGAGATTAAAATGCAATATTATAACATAGATAACAAATTAAAAATCCAAGGACTTTGGTTATTATTAAAATAAAATCAAAATGAACGAAACAATCAACGCAAAGTTATTAGAAAGAAGCTATTTGTAAGAAGTATGTACAATATACATAAGACTAGCAATTTTACACTACGTCTATTTGATGTGTCATATTTGGTTATACAAAGGCGACTCACATCCATATCGATATTTTTTATTACCGATGTGTGGGTATTCGGTTATTTACTCAATAACATACGTGATTAAATGTTTGTAGAATGTGTGAAGGTCGATAGTCCATGGTCAGTGATAACAAGGGACGGTTATATAACACGATATCGATATATTTGTGAGATACAAACACCATGTAATATTTATATAGAATAATATTAAATAACTAACTAACTAACTCATCTGGCTCAGTGACCCGAAGTGAGTCTTGGCCTCCGAAACAAGATTCCTCCACTTCGCACGATCTTGCGCGATTTCCCGCCAATTATTGGCTTTGATCTCACGCAAGTCTGCTTCAGCCACGTCCTTCCAGCGGTATCTGGGGCGACCCACTGGTCTACGTCCAGTTGGTCGACCCAGATAAGCTCTCTTGACTGCTCGATCCTCCCCCATGCGTTCGACATGTCCGAGCCACCGCAACCGATGAGATTTGGTAACACCAATGATATTTGGCTCAGACACCAGGTTTGCAATTTCGGCATTGGTTTTCATTCGCCAGCTGCCATCTTGCTGTTTAGTAGGTCCTAGGATCTTACGGTATATTTTCCTTTCGGTGACCAGGAGCATATTCTCCTCTCTTAGCGTAAGCGTCCAAGCCTCACAACCGTACATCAGGATTGGACGCATAATGGTTTTGTAGATTGTGATTTTTGTATTCCTACTTAGAAGCTTGGACATTAAGACCTTGTGCAGGGCTGCACTGCACCTCAAGGTGTTTTGTATACGGATCTGTATTTCTTCGTCACGTGTATTCGTATCGGTTACAGTGCAGCCAAGATATTTAAATTTGGTCACTCCCTTGTACGTGGTACTTCCAACATGGAGGTCTTGTCTTGCTTCGCGAGTATTCCTATATCGCTTCATGTGGAAGTACTCGGTCTTGTCATGGTTGATCATAAGACCGACCTTTTTTGCTTGCTCTTCGAGTATCATAGCAGCTACAGCAACATCATTACTGTGTTCCCCCAACAGGGCTAAATCGTCAGCGTAGCCTATCACCATATGCCTTCCATTCAGGTCAAGCCCTAGATCGAGTGTCATCACTTTCCTAATTACATGTTCTAAAACCAAATTGAAAAGCATTGGTGACAGGGCGTCACCCTGTTTTAGACCGGTAATAACAGGAAATTCGTCGCTCAGCTCGCCGCCGACCCTTACACACATCCTGCTCACTCCAGTAGCCGCCACCACTAGGTCCACTAGCTTTTTTGGAATGGCAAAATTCCTTAAGATGGCATACAAGGAAATTCGATCCACACTGTCATATGCTTTCCTGAAGTCCACGAATAATGAGTGAATGCTCTGAGCGTATTCCCATTTCTTTTCCATAAGTTGTTTAAGAATAAAAATATGATCAACAGTACTACGATTGCGTCTAAACCCACACTGATAATCGCCTAAGACTTTTTCCGCATATGGTTCTAGCCTTTCCAATAGTATATATGACAAGACTTTGTATGCAGTCGGGAGCAGAGCAATACCTCGGTAGTTTGCGCACTTGTTTTTTGGACCCTTTTTATGAATTGGGCAAATAATACCCGTATTCCATTCCTGGGGTTGTACTCCAAGGTCCCACACTTTTGTCAGGAGTTCGAACATTTTGGACTGTACAGCGCTTCCACCATATTTCCATAATTCAGCTGGCACACCATCCACACCCGGGGCCTTGTTGTTTTTAAGCCTCATTATCGCACTTCGAACTTCAAAGAAGGTGAGTGGTCCTACTTCCTCTAGATTGTCGTCGACTAGTTGGATAATCGGCTCTGTCGGTGGGGGGCAATTAAGTAGCTGTTGGAAGTATTCTCGCCACATGAGCTTAACAGCATCTTTGTCTGTGACTAAGTTACCGTGATCGTCTTCTAGTGTTTGTGTATCTGGCTGATATCCCTTCCTCACTTCTCTAATCTCCTGATAGAACTTTCTGGTCTCACTTGCCTTTATAAGTCGTTCAATATCGTTAACGATGTCGTTAAGATGTTGTCTTTTAGCCCTTTTTATTTGTCTTTTGGCCTCTATCCTCAGTTCGTCATATTTGGCCTGCCATCTGTCTTCCTGGTTTGCTAGAATCTTATACTTTCTTCTCTGTTCTATTACTTTTTCACATTGATGATTCCACCATTTCTTTCTTCTCTTTTTCTTCTTTGTACCAATTACCGTTGTTGCAACCTCTTTTACCGCGTTCTTTATTCTATCCCACCCCGTCTCTATGTCTTCGATCATCAAGTCTTTAAACCTATTGCTTATTTCCAGATGGAATTTCTCTCTGTGTCGTTTATCTTTTAAATTATCTATGTTTAATGATGATGTGTGTACTTTTGTAGTTATCTTATTTGATTTTATTCTACATTTTAATTTAATAACAATCATGTAATGGTCGCTATCACAGTCGGCGCCTCTGTATGACCTAACATCTTGGATTGTATTTTTGTGCCTATCATCAATTGCAACATGGTCTATTTGATTAACGGTACGGCCATCAGGAGATCGCCAGGTACCTTTGTATATATCTTTATGGGGAAACATTGTGCTTTTTATAACCACTGATTTTGCTGCAGCAAAACTAATTAGTCTCAGACCATTATCATTAGACTGGTCGTGTTTGCTGTGTCGCCCGATGGTGGGCACAAAAATTTCTTCCCGGCCAATTTTCGCGTTAAAGTCACCGAGGACTATCTTAATATCATAATTGGATAGCTGGTCGTAAACCGCTTCGAGATGTTCATAAAAGCTGTCCTTAACTTCATCTTCAGCAAGTTCGGTGGGCGCGTATGCATTTAATATTGAAATATTTGAGAATTTACCTTTAACTCGTAGTACTGATATTCTATCGGATACTGCATCAAACCGAAGCACACTACCTATGAATTTCGTAGCGACCATAAAGCCTGTGCCATACCTATGTTGTCCCCCCTCCCCACCACTGTAAAAGATCACTGATTGGTTGTCAACATTGCATTCTCCTCGGCCCGGCCATCTTACCTCTTGGAGAGCTGCTATTCCAATATTATATCGGTGCAGCTCCTTATTAACTTGGTAGATAGCCCCGGGTCTGTACAAGGAACGCACATTCCACGAAGCAATTCGGAAGTCCTTTAATTCGTGCCATTGGTCGTCGTTTTTGGGATCGGATCGTTTCTTTCTTGATTTCGGTTTCGTAACAGGAGCTCTTTTACGTGGGAGGGGCGTTAACCCGCCGCACAACCCCCATATTGCTGGAGGACCACACCCGTCAAAAGACAGCGAGTCCATCGGACTTAGCCGGAAGCGTAGCTGGGCTGTACTACCGACTTTTTCCTCCGTCCGTCACCCGGAGGACGCTTACGCTAGCGCACTGCACCGTGAGGGCCGATGCGACGCGTCACTGCGTTTTATGGGCAAAGGAGATGATCATCGTGAAGCATCTTCCTCATACCGTGTTTTAGAGATTAGCCAGTCAACATGATGGATTTAAAGTTGACTGCCCAGGGTGCGCCGAACGATCAATAATGTATCGTCACTCGGGGAGGCTCTCTACTTACACCCCAATATTAAATAAATATTTATATATATAATATTAAATAAATATTTATATTTAAGACTATTTACTTTAGATGTATGATATTTTTAATTACTTCTAATATAGGAAAGCTATGAAAAATCATCATCATCATATCAGCCATTGGATATTTAATGCTGAACGTAGGCTTCCTCCATCGACCTTCAGAGCGACCGGTACAAAGCAGACTCCATCCAACGGCTTTCGGTGACTTTCCTCTAGTCATCTGTCCATCTCGCACACGGCTGTCCGATGTTGCGCTTGCCGGTACGTGGTCTCCACTCGAGAACCTTTCTGCTCCATCTGCCCTCAGTTCTACGAGCTATGTGCCCTTCCTATTTCAACTTCAGCTTGCAAATCCGTTGGCATATGTCGGTAACCTTCGTTCGTCTGCGGATCTCATTATTTCTGATTCGATTTCGCACAGAAATGCCAAGCACATCCATTGCACGCTGTGCGACTTGGAGCTTGTTTAAAAGGCCCATAGTCATGGACCATGTCTTAGATCAATATTATGTTATCACTGGTAACACATATTGATCGAAGACCAAAAAAAAAAAAAAAAAAATATATATATATATATATATATATATATATATATATATATATATATTATTTACGTATTTACGTATTCGAGGTTTTGACAGTGTTTTAGTGACTTACAGTCGACTCTCGATAATTTGAATCTGTCGATAACTTTTCCGGTCCCTTGAAAAATACTCGATAAATATAATAAAATCAATTTTAATTGATCCTGTCGTTAATTTGAAGTTGAAGAACTAGTATCTTACTCGCGAACATGCGAATATTTGAAGTCCGGGCTTCCCTACTCCCTATTAGTTGAAGCGTTTACCATGCACAGACATGTCGTTTGTTTACATAAATGGGATATGAGTAAGTTCGAATTTTAATCTTCTTTCAAACGTTAATGAGTCCAAGAAAAAACAAATGTCTTTCCATCTTCTCTATATATATAAGACTTTCTATAGATATAGTCACTCATCACGATATCTCTGGAACTATGAGACCTAAAAACTTGAAATTTGGTAGGAATATTCCTTTTGCCACGTAGAGGTCAGCTAAGAACGGATTTTTCGAAATTATACCTCTAAGGGAATAAAAAAGGGAGGCAAAGTTTGTATGGGACAACGTGATTTCTTGGTCCAGTCTACTTCAAATTTTGCATAAATATTCTTTAACAGAATTGATTGAAAACGTGTTTCGTATTTTATCGAAATTCATTCCCTAACGGGGTTAAAAGGGGGTAGAAAGTTATTTTTATATAAATACTCCTTAGTGCTTTTGATTTAATTTTATTTTATTTTGACACATGTTTGACAACTCAATCCGTCTATTATAATATATTTTCCAGTATTGATGCAGGTGTAGGTGATATCTTTTTTGGGTGCTCCTGATGGAACAGGCAAGACTTTATATTAAACGTAACAAAATTGAGTTGTTAATATACCGTGTGATCGCTTTATTGTAAAATAGTGTCTTATATAATATTTTTTACTTCAATTTTGGTGTTGTGTTATCAGCAAGGCATCTGTCGTTCACAATGATACATATATAGAAGACACCGAAGTGAACTTGGAAACATTTTTGAATTATACGGCATTAACACCCCAATTAGTACAGATTGGCACCACGGACTAATGTTGGAACAAGATCAGAAAACATTAGGTGTAAATCATGTATCCATTTAACTTAATATTACACTAAAATTAAGAAGGAGGAGATAAAAGCTGTCTTGGACTATTATTAAATATAAATATAATATGTTTGACATACACACACGATCGTCTGTTCCTAAGGTAGGCAACTTAATGCCTGTGTTTTAGGTAACAGCAGACTCATATACATTTTTTTTATAAATATACATATAGAAATAAATACATATTACACCCAGACTTGAAGCGGGAATCGAACCCACGATCCTGGAGCACAGAGTCACTACCAACTGTGCCGAGTCAATTAAAATTTAAAAAATAATTACTTGCGGGTTTATTCAAATCTAAGAGACAAAATCGTATTGACTTGTGGTGTAATTATACTTACGATACAACGAACGAAGCATTGATGACCGTTCTGGTGTAGTGGTGCAAGTAGTCGCCTCAAAGCCTCGCCTCAATCTCCTCGCGGTGGTCGTGGATTCGATTCCCGCTTGGGGCAGATATTTATATTTGTGCCAATATTTGTTTCAGGTCTGGGTGTATAGTGGGTTTCTCCACCATGCCCCGGAGAGTTCGTAAAGCCGTCGGTCCCGTTTGTTATCATGGATGCCTTATAATAATTGTTACCTATGGTAGGGATATTATCCGCTAACCCGCAGTGGAGTAGCGTCGTGGATTAAGCTCCAACCCTTCTTCTATATGGAAAAAAGGCCTTCGCTCAGCAGTGGGTTATTTACAGGCTGATACAATACACTACAGTACAGGAGCATTTGTGGCCTGCAGTGACGAAACTGAGACTTACCATAAATATGAGAGTCCATCTAAGGGGAGATGTTACTGCCGGACAGTTCTCAGACCTGTTGCTTAAAATAGGAAATGGTGATTTCCGGGAACCATATAATAATATAATGTATGAGTGTATATGAGTATGTATTTACCATAAACAAAGCTTAAGGTCAAACTCTTACTGTAGCGGGAGTATACTTAAGCGAAAGCTGCTTCTCTCACAGTCAGTTGTATGTGGCATATTCCAGAATAGCCTGGTATTTCTAGCACCCTGAACGAAAAGAAAAAATTGTTTATAAAGAAATACTACGGAAGGTGTAGTATTTCGATTTCGTTGTAAAAAGATAATACCCCCGAGTAACTTTCTCCAGATCAAAGGCAGATATTCTTGATCCTAAAATATAACAATTTTTATTTTTATTTTAATTTTTTACTCTATAATAAAGATTGTTATATTTTATAAGTATTCAAATATTTTATTTTAATTTTTATAACATAATTAATAACGTAAAAAAAACAAATAAAAATCCTATTATAACCTCCTAATATATAAGAAATTTTCGATTTCTACGCGGACGAAGTCGCGGGCTAAAATATTTATCATCATATTATCTATTTTCCAGTATCGACGCAGGTGTAGGTGATAAAGAATATAAATTTAAATTTTTTGAAATTTTAGTTAAATACCCGTGCGAAGCCGGGGCGGGCCGCTAGTAAGTGATAAAAAGCGTGTGGAAACCGATTTTTTTCGCAGCTCTCACCACTATCAAAAAATCATTGGACAATGATAGACTGAAGTCGCTTACTCAAAAAAAGATTACAGACTTCTTTTTTAAATAAAAATTTGTGAATAAATGTATTATTGTATTTAATTGTTAATACATAATAATATAGAAATATTAAATCACGAATTTAGTTCAAACTCTTGTTTACTTGATTCCCCCCCCTCCCCCTCGTGGTTATTTAAACACTTGTTATTTTGAACTCTTGTTAATTTGAAATTTACCTCTGGTCCCTTAAGTTTCAAATTATCGAGAGTCGACTGTATTTTGTTTCATATTTCTTCCTTTATAAATTATAAAAGTTTTTATTCCTTTACAAAAAATGGGTTTTTTCAACAAGAAATTTGTTTTGTAAACCAAAATAAAACAATAAATTTAGACGACAATTAGATTCAAATTTCTATTGTATTTAAAAATATAAAAAATTTAAAATAAAATATTATATGAGATTGACAATGTGCTTTTCTTACAATAAATTTAGTTCACATCTAAACTGTTTTAACATCTTTTAAGTGTCTCGGTTTTTATTTAAGTTTGAGTTTAAAAAAAAGTTAGTAATTTGAGCTTAAAACGGTTTTTACGTATAAGGTAGCTGATATATTTAGATAAGGCATGTACTTTAATAAGGTCTAAAGTCTTATAAACTATTTTATTGTACGTTTAAAAGCGTGAAAGAACAGGGGAAAAGGTTCGGCACATGAAGAAAGAGGACCTTCGCTTTTGTAAAGTGTTATATTTTTTGTAACTATATTATTTATTATTTCCGATTATACTTTCATTTTATATACTTGAGTATATTATGTGCCTAATTTAGAATAAATATATGATTCCTTTACTTTTAAGATTTTCTATTATATTGATCATAATTATAAGGAAGGATTTTTAAGAAATTCAAATCCAAAACATCGAATAAGGCGTAACATTTTACTCTTTATTTTTTTTAAACAGTCCACTTTCACAACACATTTGTAAAACTCAATTTAGGTACTATTAATTACTCTAAAAACAAAATATTAATTTATCATTTAAACACATAAAAACTATTAAAATACGAATATCGAGAGTACAGATAATTAATATTTTTTAATATGACATTGCAACATCTTTTTTTTAAGGTAAATAGGGTCATTATATTTTTAGAGATGAACGAGTATAAGTGAATGAACAAAATGAATGATAAAATACGCCGTGTTCTTTACCATTTATATATTTAAAATTTTTACCAATTACAATTTGTTAATAAGTTATAAAACAATGTTACCATAAATCGATTTGTTATTTAGTTGTTATCCTTTATTGTCTTTTTTTTATGTTGAACGCAAAAAATATTGCAATTGTCAATCTTTTATATTAAAGTGTTTATTTTAAAGGTTTTATTTTATATTATGAATATTTCCAAATATCAATTTCACCCTGAATATTAAACGCTATCTCGTATAATATAAAAGTATAGCACATAGCACTGTCATAAAAGATTACTGTAGTTCACAGGAAAATTTTGTGGGACTTTATAATGAGACTTAGGATTACCTAATGAGATCTTCGTGAAAACTATGTTATCAGTCCTTTTGTTTAGATGTTAGAGAATGTGCGCCGCCAGCGTAAGGTTTTTTTAATCATAGTAATTACAAATAAACAAATAATGTGACAATAATAGTAATAGGGTCGACTTTTTTTTCTAGGCACAGGCCGCCCTATTGTGTTGTGACATCTTTTGACAACAAGAAGACAATTGAAATGTTCGCAGATGATGTATTTATGTTGCCGCTATAACAACAAATACTAAAAAAACAGAATAAAAAACTAATTAAAAAGAGCTCCCATACAACAGATATCAATTAATGTATTACTTTATATAAATCTTGCTTAAGCTCTATAAGACAAAAGTTGTTTAAATTCATAGATTCACAAAAATCTTACTTCGTTACAAAGAATTTTTTAATGCATTCTACTTAAATAACAAATTAAAATATTGAATTGAATTTTAAAGGTGCTTATAGGGGATTTTTTTTAAATATAATAAACCAAAAAGTTTTCTTCTTGCTGTTATTTGTTTTTTAAAAAGCCTCTCCAGCATATTATATTTTTGTTTGATTCTAAGAATGCATGTTTTTATAAATGATACGCGTTTAGACAACGACAAAACGTTGTTTAAAACACAATTAGAAATGTCGTTGACCTTATTTTCTTTAATTTATGTTTGTATACAATTGTGTAATATTTACAATTGTGTAATTTTTTATTTTATTTTAAATGCAACTCATTGTGATTTTGTCAAAAATATTTCAAAGTTTCACTTTTACAGACAATAGTATGGGTTCGGACGTTGTATACTTTAAAAAGGTGAGAACAAGAAAAAAAAATTTAAGTAAGTAAATATTTAAAAAAAGTTTAAGTGAATGTAAATTGTTATTGGTTTTCTATGTATTTTATAACAATAAACAAGTATTCCTTATTTTTAGCAACTATACCTAGTTATTTGTTATCTTTACGCTGTATGTACGAAAACCTTTAAACATTTTATCGCTAAAAGTTTGTCGTAAAGTCTTCATAACATTGATGGCTTCAAAAAATTTTAAAAAATTTATTTCGAATTCATCTTGTGACGGTTAAAATAGCGCGTATCTTAAATACTCCCTCTTCAGTTGTGAATTAAATTTATCTAACTGAGCAGTAAACAGTTTAAAAGCACTATTCCAGGCTTCTCGTGAGTAAAAGATGCTTCTGTCCAGCTGTGGGATATTCACAAGTTGTTACATTGTGGTACTGTATAGTGTGTATTATGTATATCGTCACGAGAGTTATGAAAATGAATAGAACGAAAGTGAATGCACGGTTTGCAGTGTCTTGCGCAACGGAACGAAAGGGGAATAATATGACCTATTTCGTTATACTCGTAACTAAGTTCAGAATTGTTTATCCTTGATGTTGTCATTTATATACTATTATTATAAAGTTCAAGTTTTATTCAATATTGCAAATTTGCACTAATACAAATGGTCGATTTGAAAAAAAGTATATTTTGTATATCCGGTAAAATGTGTAAAAGCGTGGAGGATTATGTCCCAATCATTCTCGTGTTATAAGTGGAGGTCTTTGGTCGGTAGTGAGATATTTACACCTTGTTTTAGTTCACTTAATTCAATTTTATTATTAAATCAAGCAGATGTAAAACTAACAGTTTATTTAATCTTTTTATTAATAATAAAAATAATTTATTTCTTAACACTTAATTATTAAATTCACTATATTCATGCAGTGACAAGGTTCGATATTTTATAGTACTATGAATTTATGGGGTGAAATATACACAAAGACTGACGGTATGAACGACAAAAAGTGAGAAATCTTTTGGTCTCGACTCTTGCGCAAGCTCAGGTAGCACACGTGTTCGAAGGGCTTTATCTGTTCGCATGTGTGTGTTATATTAAATTCTATAAAATATAAAATACTAACACTATAATAAATACAAAACCCGCTAATAATAGTAGCTACGTTTTGTATGCTTGGAATATTTATTTTAGGTATCTTTGTTATTTCTTCGTGTAATAAAATTATGTGAAGATGACGTTCATAGTTGAATTAAAATTTAAAAACGTTCGCAAAACATGCACATGTATTTTATATGTACATGATTATAATTATATGGTAATAGTGTTCATATACATGTGTCACATACATACTTATATATAATTTTGTGTAAAAATGGGTGAGTGTGAAAAATGTAATGGTTTAATGTTATATAATTTCTCTAAATGATACCTTAGAATATTGTTACTTTTATAAAGTTGTAAAATAAGCCATTAAATATACATAATATGACATTAAATATACATTTGATGACGCGTTGGCTCAGTGGTCACAGCAACTGGCTAATGCGCTAGCGGTCGCAGATTCGATCTCCACACATGACAATATTTGTATGGGCTATACAGATATTTGTTGTGGTCTGGACGTTTGTGCTTGTGTATTGTGTGTGTTTCTGGACCCCCGACAAAGGATTCACTTCCTACTGGGGGCCGTTGAGTGTGAGACGTTTATTATTTTATTTATTTATTACTTATATATTTTTTAATGAACGTTCTAAAATAAATAAATATTTCGCCAGTTTTAAAATATCGTTTCATGATGTGAAGTTATGTAGGTAAGTGGTAACGAAATGAATTGAACAAGGTTTTTTTAAATCCTTGATACAAAAGATTATAAAATAAGATATTTTAATTATATTCCCATTTTTAAGTCGAGAACATTAGTCACTGTATTTTAAATTATAAATAGTTTTTAAAAAATTTACAAATCGAAAATTTTCTGTGAATAAAAAAAGAAAACGTTTTTAGTCATTACTTATTTTATAAAGCCTGTAAATAAGATGAATATTTTTAATTATTTATATAATCTTTCTGCACATTAATACAAAATAATTAAGTATATAATAACTAAATTGCATCACTTGCAACGGGCAGGCGCAGAGGTATAAGTATTGTGGAAGGGGTGCAAAATGAAGAAAAAAGATATGTATATAAATACATATACATACATACATAAGTAACATACATACACACATACTTACACACATACATATAAACATACATACACACATACCTACATACACACATAATTAACAACGTGGTAAATTAAAAATTAAAACGAATGCCACAATGTTATGACGGAACAATATTAAAAAATTATAAAAATAAAAGGATTTGCTCAACATAATTCACTATGACAACAAATATATTTCTTTGGTAAGTTTCTTAAATGTCTTTAATGTTTGAGTCTGTTTTCTACTCGTATATAGAGGTAATGAATTCCGAAGACGACAAGCTTCAACAGTAAAAGATTTAGAGTAAAAGGATGAAGAATGGGTTGGAATTTTTATGATAAGATTATCATTCGAGCGTAGTGATCGTTCATGAGTATCACAAAGAAACTCAAACTAATTTTTAGGGTAGTAACATTGAAGTAATACTATATCTCAATGGGTAGGAAGGTGTATCTGGATTAAATTGGACAGAGTACAGAAGTGACACAATGTAAGTATTCCTGCAAAGTCAAATAGGCAGTCACTAGAGTTTTTTTTTTTTGCGAAAATCGTTAGTTAAATAAATATTATTTATTTACTTAACGATTTAAATAAATAAAGTTTATGTCGTTTAGTTATTCAAAACATCTTTTTATTTCAAGGTAAAAATCATATGAATTTTATAATATTTCGAAACTACAATGCATGACCTTCTAAAATGTCACTATCAAAGGATCTGGGTGCTTATAGAGGTCCATTTTTTGTTTCGCCTACCTGACTCTATTATGAGCCAGGGAAAGTTATGTGAAAGACGCGTATGTTAAAAAAAATCTTTCTTTTTTTGCCTCTCGAAATTTGGATTAAAGTTGAGAACACACGATTAGGTTTACGACTTGACTAAAATTTTCGACAAATTGGGTAAACTGTAAAAATTAACATTGTAGATAGCATTGGCCGTGCGGTGACCGGCAGAGAAGAATAGTCCCGATCTCTTTCTTGCCGAGGTGTCGTAAAAGGCGACTATGGCCATAGCGGTGCGAACAACCATGCACCGACCAGGGTAGTGATGGGCACCAGCGTCAGTATGTCCTGGCATAATACACTGTGCTAACCAACAGATTTTCCAAGTGTGGCGAGTATTGGCGAACCCCCCACCCCCCATTATGACAAGCAAAAAAGATCCCAGGCCACCTGTCCCCGGTGGCCCCATTATTCTCGGCTACGGCAGCGGTCCGGGCAACGGTAGGACTGGGGGTGCTAAGAATTTCCGGGTGAGATTCCGCTGCCACTTACGACAACACCTGGCTCTGGTTACACATAACATTTGCATCCTGAGGTCCGATTAAAGGATTGTTGAGCTGGAAGAGGAAATGAACAGGTTACAATGGGATGTACTGGGTTTATCTGAAGTCTGAAGAGAGGGGTAGGACACGATAACTCTGAAATCCGGACCTATTCTACTACCGGGAGGGCGACCAACAGCCCCAAGGAAGTGTCGGGTTTATGGTCCGCAAGTCCCTCATTGGCAACATTGTGACCATCGGAAGTGTGTCTAATAGGGTCGCGTACCTTATACTCAGAGTATCTAAAATATACTCGCTGAAGGTCATACAGGTATACGCACCGACCTCGGCACACCTAGATGAAGAAGTAGAGGCTATGTATGAGGACATCAGTAGAGCCATACATAGTAATAAAAACTACTTCAATGTTGTCACGGGGGGCTTTAACGCGAAGATAGGCAAAAGACGAAAAGATGAGCTGAGAGTGGGGCAAAATGGAGTTTCCCGACGAGTGGGCCTTAAAATGAATATGGACAAGACAAAGATCATGTCAAATGTCCATACCGTACCCACCTCGATATCGGTTGGGTATTCTACTCTCGAAGTTGTTGACGAGTACATTTACCTAGGACAAAATATCCAACTTGGTAGATCTAGCTTCGAAAGAGAGGTCAATCGTCGATTTCAACTAGGATGGGCAGCGTTCGGGAAGTTAATACATATCTTTTTATCCGTCACACCTCAGTGCCTGAAGTCGAAAGTCTTCGACTAATGTGTTTTACCAATGATGACATACGGATTTGAGACGTGGTCTCTGTCTATAGGCTTTTTAAACAAGCTCCAAGTCGCACAGCGCCAAAAATAGAGAGAGCTTGCTTATGCTTGGTATTTCTCTGCGAGATCGAATCAAAAATGATAAGATTGGCAGACGAACGAAGGTTGCCGATATAGCCCAATGGATTTGCAAGCTGAAGTGGCAGTGGGTAGAGGACGTAGCTCGTAGAACTGACGGCCGATGGAGTAGAAACGTTATCGAAAAGAGACCATATACCGGCAAGCGCAGCGTTGGACGGCCGTCTGTCAGATGGACGGACTATTTAAGGAAAGTAAATTGAAAATAAAATTTTAATTTCATTTTCTTAAAATAAAAAACGCTTCTGATTCTAGCTATAAAGACATGTTTGGCCTTTGCACTTAAAATTATTGATGAAAATTTCTCATAATTATATAGTAGAATAACCATTAAGACACTACCTCAGTTTACACTCATTCTCTATAATTTTAGTTTATCATACAATTATTTAATGCGTGATATGAAGTAATACATTATGTAGATATGAAGCAGTAGTAAAATTATGTAATTTTTTAAAACTAAAAGTAAATTATACAAAATTTGTATACCTTCGCCAACACAAGACCATTTCCTCTGCTCAGAGGCCTGGAAGAAATCAATTTTTACGATAAGGGCGCATTTGTACCTACCTCAAGAGATTACTGTTTTCGTGTAAAATAATATATATATATATATATATATATATATATATATATATATATATATATATATATATCTAAAAATATACTATACTGGGCTGCCTGACAAAATAAATACTCTTGAATGCGTAAATGTACCTCCAGCCTTAAGTCTATTTTGTTGCTCACAATGTTAGCAGTAAAAAAATTGCGTTTTTATTTTATAAATTGCTAGGTTCGCGTGTCTATTGATAAATAGGTATTGTACGTGTTTGATCGAATGCTTTTGAAATTTAAGATGTGAATTTATTTTCAGATTAATGCGGGTACGAGATTTAGGTACAGTTTTTTGTGTATTTTTAATAATGCAAGAATGTTTCATTAAAAATACGCTATCTTTTTATACTTTTACACTTAGTTTGTAATATTATTCATACTTATATATTTGCAATAATGCACTCATAACAAGTCATTTAAACGAAAATTAAAAAAAATGTTTTTGGTACTTACTCGTAATATATAAATAATAGTGCTTGGGTACAAAGATATTAATACAAGGCACGCAATGCTTAAATTAAAATGTGGATCACATAGTCGCTTCTTTTTAAAACTAGGTAAAAAAAGAAAAAAAAAGGGTAAAGTTCATATTTTTTCATTCATCAATGAATTCATTCGTAATCTATAAAATATTTGCATACAAACAACATAGAATGTCAACTATATAAATAATATAAAGATTCTTTTTAATCATAAATAGATTGCGTGAATACGATGTCTGTTACAAGTATTGTAAAATCTGGTTTATCGTTACCTATCGTCATATCAGGTGTACTTATGACTTTCCTTTTGTAGTAAAACAGTATTACTTACAATTTTTTTTATTTTATGTACAGTTAAAAATATAAAAATTACCGATGTAACATCGCGTTGAAGTTAGTTATCCACTTTGAGGTATTAGCAGCAAAATATATATAATCAAAAATATACACAACTCATTATAATACATTGTAAACGAAATAGGGTAGAAAAAAATCGGCACTCTACATATTAAGTGTAAAATACAGTGAAAGACAATTGCATAGAATAGATTCTAACGTTAGTTAATATTATAGACACAAATAGCTAATTTTCTAATAAAAACATCAAATAATTTGTAAGAGAAAGTACGCATACGTACAAGTACGTATTCAAGAACAAATAATCACTTTTCACTCAAATCATTTGAAGCATAACAGCTTAAGTAGAGAAAAACTATCGATCACTGCCTTCGAAAGTTATTTCTTGATGAACACAATCTTAATTCTTCTTAGTAAATGATCATTTGTAATGATAATCTGTGCGTATGATATTAGTAATAAATATAGAAATGGTATCAGGTTGTATATTATCAACTATGACTGTCAACAATACTTTTAATTAATAATAGCAGCTAAACTTTAGGGTACTACAAGTAAAATAGTACATTAATAAACTATACATGCCATTTCTAAGTCTCTTATAATCTAAGTACAGAACTCTCACTCTTTCACCGATTAATTTGAGTCAACGAATCGCACACGCGATCGAACTCGAAGAAAGTGATGTTACGACAGCGCATCGGTACAAAAAAATTGTTGTAATGTTTTAGCGCTATCCCTTTCGAACCCATAGCTCAATATCTTCCATCTCTTTTTAAAGAAAGTGCTCGCGTTCACCGATTTACGTCATAGGACAGGTATATGGAAGAGAAAGATTAATCCTTATCCAAAACCATTTTCATTCAAAACTTATCTATCCTTAAGTGCTTATATTTGTAAATGCGTAAAATAAGCTATACTAAAGATACTTGCGTACTATTTTGAATTTATATTCAAGGTGTTTGTTTGAAAACAAAAGCTTTATTTATTTTTTTGCCTATACTTTTATAGATAGTGAGAGTGAAAGATGACGTAGAAAGTGACGGTAATTCATTTCGTTGTTGAAAGAGTGAGACGAAGCATGCTGTGCCAGATGATGTGTGAGAATGGACGCAGGTAACATTTCTTTAGATTATTTCGTGAAAATTCCAAATTTTTTGTTTTGCTTTAGAATACAATGGATTTACAGTTTAAAAATAGATAAAGTTATAAAAATTTATTCCTTAATAAATAGTACCTGGATGACCGAGCTCTTTTCGGTTAAATTATATCTAGATACATTATATACTGATGAAACATAAATAATATTTTCGATCTTACCGACATAATAATAAAATAATAGGAACTGGTTATTGAAATAAAAAATAAAAAGAGCTCTTAATAATAGTTTTTCTCACAAAAGAAAAAAACTTGAAAAAAAAAGGAGAAAAAAATTGGTCTGTAGACACCAGGATCCGAACCTGGGTTTTTCTAATTTCGAATCCAACCGATTCCCATCCGAGCTATTTTAAGATAATCAATGACAGCGAAAATTACCTTCGTATTTTAATGATATTTTTTAACTGCCTACAAAAAGGGATAAAACGACATTTTCTAAAAATAAATTCTAGCTAGATCGATTTATCGCCCCCTAAGCCCCCTGCACACTAAATTTCATGAAAATCGTTGGAGCCGTTTCCAAAGTAGACCCAGAATACATAGAAGGGATATCCGTAGAAGTAACACCGTGCAGTCCATACATAGTTACCTACCGTGTACCTACTTGTATCTCAATACTATTAATTGACGATTTAATGGTTGAGTACCTGGATGACCGAGCTTTCCTCGGTTAAATTATATTTAGATACATTACATACTGATGAAACATAAATAATATTTTCGATCTTACCGACATAATAGTAAAATAATAGGAATTGTTTATTTAAATAAAAAATAAAAAATAAAAAGACCTCTTAATTGAAAAGAAAAAAAAAGGAAAAAAAATTGGTCTGTAGACATCTGGATTCGAACCCAGGTTTTTTTGATTTCGAATCCGCCCGATTCCCATCCGAGCTATTAGAAGTTTGTCAATGACAGCGAAATTTACCTTCGTATTCTAATGATATTTTTTAATTGCGTAAAAAAAGGGATAAAACGACATTTTCTAAAAATAAATCCTAGCTAGATCGATTTATCTCACCCGAAACCCCCTGCATACTAAATTTCATGAAAATCGTTGGAGCCGTTTCCGAGATTCCAATTATATATATATATACAAGAATTGCTCGTTTAAAGATATAAGATGAAATATTTCTTACTTTTTGGATTGGTGAATGATTTTGAATTTGAAATCTTAAGTTTTATGCCACTAAAATAATTATATACCTAGACATAATTTCTTTTAATGTAATAGTTAGTACTTATTCTATAACCGGTATTGCATTAATATACCTATATATATTGAGATAACCAAATACAACAAAAACGACACAATGCTTCTAAGATAAGTTTTTTTATATTAAAACCTTCGATTAAAACAAAATACCCCTTTTTGTTTTAATCTAAGATTAAAACAGCAATATTTATAAGTATTTCAAAGTTCGTTATAACGCAATACGCTTAACAAAAAAGATAAACAAAGAAAGTAAAAGTATTGTAGAGATGGGACCGTTTTTATGTATCGAAAAAAAAAAAACCTTTGTGTCGCCACAACAATACATTACGTAACACGTGCATACAGGTTACTGATATTTGCAAAAAAAAAAATGCAAAAAAATGCATTCTTGGTAATTTTTTGCTTGGATATTGACGGTTATGTCTTTAAAAAAAAGTAGGTACTTTTTTTTCTTCATTTTAATTGAGATACGGTTTTTGATAATTTTTGTCGTAAATTTTCTTTTAACTATTCTTTCGTTTATTGATTTTGTTTGTAAGGAAAGAATTGTGAGAGACGAACGTTTTACACGTACATATGACGGACCAGTGTCGATAACATCAAAGAACAAAAGGTCTTCATATAATGATGCATGTTGTTGTATAATATCCATTTAATGTTTGTATAGTGTTTATTATGTAAATTACACATATTCAAGCTTCTCTTGAGTGTAATAGTGTCAAAGTTCTTAGACAATTAAGCAGTGTTTCTATTCAACAATTGTTCTTTTAAAAGAGTAACTTTTTATGATAATCTATAGGTTATTTATGAATCTGCAGTTTGCTTGTGTATTTAATTCTTTTTTCTCTATATCGGATTCTATATTAGAAAACAAATATACAATGTAGCCGATTTTACTATATTATCGGTAAGCGTCAAAACTGCTTTTTTTGGGTTTAAAAACCAAGTCTATCTATATACGTAAAGGCACGTTATTGTAATTCAGAATTCTTACAGAAAAAATGTATAAAATCTACATTATTAAACCCTAACCGTAAAATTTTATCAACTTTATTCCAAATGCAGTTAATCATAATTAAAATTATAATTTGACTCAATAGGTAAAAAAAAAATATCACGAATTAAAATATTTTTAATCTGCACATCATAATTTTGTTTTATGTATATACATATATGTTGTTATATATGTTATTGTGTATATCTAAAAATATTTAATGTATAATTTCAAAATAATATTATTATATACTTAGTTATTACACTTCCATTCAAAATCCGTGTCCTAATTTTCGAGACGTCGACAAATCTCACAAAATCCATTAAACGTTTGACAGGTGTTTCGTCCAGTGGATATACATGGCTCTTGTATTATTGATTCATAATAAATATGGAACGCACACTTAGGACAGTACTTAAATATTTAATCATTATACATATTTAAATTTTTTCCCTTTTTTTTTTTTGTTGTTTTATTTAATATGTAGAAAATTCTATAACTGCATACGTGCGTGCGTGCGTATGTGTGCGTGTTTATGTGTGTGTGTGTGTGTGTGTGTGTGTGTGTGTGTGTGTGTGTGTGTGTGTGTGTGTGTGTGTGTGTGTGTGTGTGTGTGTGTCTGTGTGTGTGTGTGTGTGCTTGTGTTTGTGTGTGGTGTCGACCGATTCTTTACTTGGCTTATTATTTATTATTATTATTATATCTTTTTATACATATATGCTTTATAAAAATTCACCATAAGTATTGTCATATGTGACATAATGAAGGAAAATAAAATATGTCCTTACAACATTTTATTTTACAAAAATAGTTTTAAGAAACAGTGTTATGAATATTTTATATCATAATGTAATGAGTAATAAAATGATCATAAAATTTCAGATTTTCTTAAGTAATTTTATAGTTTCGAAAGTGTGTTTTTACAATCACTTTCTGAATATGTATTATTAATTAAATTAAGATTTTCGCGAATATATTCATAAAGAAACTAACATTAAACTGATATAATTTATAATATTTCAAAAATAATGTTTTTTTCCATGCAATGTATATTAACAACCCACAGTAAATAAATTGTCTAACGAAGATAGAGTTTCTGTTATCAGTCAGACAATAATGTCTCAAGACAGTTTTGTCTGTTACATGCGTGTGTCGCAAATCCACTCGTCGGTACGAAGGTCAACGGAGTCATCTTACGATGCACTTTAGCGCATCGGTGAGACAATACGATGACCCCTATGTCCTTATACGTTCTCTGATTGCAACATCTTACACGGGGTCGAGTTAATTCTATAACTTTGTCTATTGGAAAGTTAGCTTATTATTAGAATTAATTGCCATATAAGATGACAAGATACTTATAAGAAGATAATCTCACAAATAATATCAATTTGTTTTCTTTATATAAAACTATAAAATAACGTAATAATTTATCGTTAAATTTTGCATTTATTAGTTTTTTTTTTACTAATTGTAAGACTTATGACATATAAAAATATTCATTCTAATATAAATGTCGTCGTTTATAATTTCTGCCCCGCTCAATATGTCGTAGAGCGCTGAAAAATCGTGAGTCCCATACGAAGAATTTTATAACACTGTCATGTCTTACATACATGTATACGAGTTCAAGTGGAGTCTCAGTAATGGAGTTTAGTTGGTACACTTTGGGTATGGATCTTTCAAAACTCTTACTAAGCGATAAAAATCATTTTCAAGTCATGTTATCAGGCAAACATACTCAATATTTAGTATATTAGTACAACTATATATTACTGATTGAGAAGCAAGCTCTGTAATACCCACTGTGTAACTTTTTTATATGCACAATTATATTATATGTAGTCACATGAATTTCATTTGATAAGATTTGTTAATGATTTGAGGCTAGTTTATTATTATTGTATTTATTACATTTATGTGATATACAAAAAACAAAAGTTTGGACTTATTTCACAATTTGTGACACTCAAATGTGAAATGCAAATTGTCTGACAAAAAATACTCTCGTAAAGTAAGGACCACTATTGTTATATGCAATCACTTACAAGGTAAACATAAAAATAAATATGACGAATTAAAAAATGAGAAAATGAAAAGCTAAGATAAATTATTTGATGTATAAAATTAGAAATAAATAGTGTGCTTTAGACCACACGAATGAAGTAAGACTTTTTTAGATCGAGAAAGAAAATGTGCACGCTTACTACTTTTTCTTGCTCCTACAGTGTGATACAGACAATAGGCCTGCGACCTGCACTGTGTCTCAGATGTACGAAAAGTACTATGCGATCAAACTAAGAATAGGAATGTCAATGAACTCGAACTCGAAATTTTTGATTAAAAAGTACGGTTTGTAAAAAAAAAAAATTTACTATTCTTATAAAATACATGTATAAGAATTTGATAAATTGATTAAATTCTTATACACGTGATAAATATTTATAGGTAAATCTAATATTTAATTATTAGTTTTAGATTAAGTTCGTTATTGTAATATTTAATAAAGCTGATGATATACCTAAGCTGATGATGTCTACCGAGATACAAGAGATTAGCTAGTAATCATTTCTAGAGGTTAACCAGTAGTAATTAACTTACGGTAGCTAGATAATATTCGGTACATTACTTAAGCTTGTAATGTACTTATTGTTAAAATATAGCTATTTCTGTATTTTAAGTGATTTTATAATCATGTCGTATTTATTTCAAATGTAGATTTTTTTTGACATTCGTTAAATTTGTGTAATCGCATTATGGCGAATAAATATTCATTTCATTTCATAGAATTTGTTCTCTAAGATATTTATTATTTTTATCTACATATTTTTTTTCCTTTTTTGCTAACCCTTTTTTTAACGCTGGGAAATGCATTTACATATTCCGCCGCGGGGAGGTGGTGGGTATGTGGGACTCGCTGACACGGCAGAACGTGCCAGAATACCTCAATAAAACCCAGCGGTGCCCTCACCGTCGTAGTGGGGCGCCACGGGATAGCTTTCGCATGCAATCGTGACGCCCCGACGGTTGGCCCGCCTATGCGGACTGCCTTCGCCTATAGAGCGCTCGCGGGCACCGGAAGCGCTCTATTGCCCTGGTGGCGAGTGGGAGAATTATAGGTGCCCCTCCCACTCTAGTGCGGAGGGTGAAGGAGCGCGTAGCGGCGTCTTCTTCTCCCCGGTCGTCTCCTGAGGAGCGGGTCAGCGTTAACGTCTTCTTCACGCTCCCGCTCCACGGCCTCCTTCAAAGCCATGACCTCCTCACAAAAGAAGGCCACGGCCGACCAGCACCTGTCGCTGCCGAGCATGCAGCGGACACCGTTCGACAAAGAGAGGTCTCCGCCTATCACGGCCACCACGGCATGGCGCTGGGGCCTCCAAGCGGCGCACACCTCAAGACCACAAGTGACACCGATAGACACGGCGCGTCACACTCATGGCAGGCAGAGGTGGATTCCCTTCCCGCAATTTGATGCAGGTACTTACCAAAGCACCCGTGCCCGGTAAGTACCTGCGTCAGCCGGAAAGTCAGCACCCCGTGCCGTCTTCTGACCCTGCGACAAAGGTAGGGACATATAGCGTCCACCGTTGCTAAGCCCGCCGCTGGGGACTCCAGGTCCTCCTTCCACAAAGGGATCAGGGCTTTCTGAGCCTGAGCCCTGATCTGAGTCGTCTGGTCCGCACTTGGGACTTGTCCTCTAGCTCTAAGGCTCGACCGGAAACGGTACACTTCCGTGAGCACCTCCGCCTGGAGTTCCCAGGGCGGATCACTAGCGAGAAGTGTTGCCGCCGTCCATTACACCTTACGGTATCCACGTATCGCCCTCACCGCTATGACCCTCTGAGGCCTCCTCAAGAGGGTCTTGTTCCGAGCGGTGAGTGCGTCACACCAAATGGGTGCACCGTATAGCGCCATGCTCCGTACTATGCCGACGTATAAGAGCCGGCAAAGGGAGTCCGGTCCTCCTACGTTGGGCAGGAGTCTGCCCAGCGCAGCGGCGGCGCTCTCGAAGCGAGCTCCGCGAAATGCGGACCAAAGCTCCATCGGCCATCCAGGGTCAGGACCAGTTACCTTATCTGGCCCCGAACCTCTACCTCCGTACCCTGGACGTCTATACGCGCATCTCAAGGGGGGCCTCTCAGGGGGAAAGAGAGAAATAAAAAGTGTGCTCACACCTCTCTATCTTGCCCCTACATTTTTCGTAAACGAAACGTAACTCTCTCTTATTCTGTCTTCACTAGCTTATATCTCCCTCTCAACTTCCATTCGCCTCTCCCGATCACACTTTTCGTAACGCTCTCGTCATACATTCACCAGCTTACTCCCAAAGTCAAGGATGCGCAAAGAAATTTTACTTCAAAAATATAAATCAAAACAGTTGCATTATCTTGCAGATTCATCGAATCCATATACAGTCAAACCTGGATAAGTGAGAACTGGATAAATGAGAAAACTCTATAAGTGAGAGTAATAGCCAGGACCCGTCATTTTAAGCTCCCAAAACCTCTATTAGCGAGAAACAGAAACCTCTGTAAGAGAGAGTCGTTTTTCCCTCATGGACCTCCGTAAGTGAGACTGCTACTTATCTATACCTCTATAAGCGACAGTCAAGCTTTATTTATTTATATTATTTAGGAGGAACTATGGCTACAATAAAAACACATACATACATAAGAGATACACACATAAAGTAACAAATGACAAAACAAATTACAAATTTAACATCTGCTATTTTATGACTCATTCTAACTTTTATGTGTAACATAGTGCATGAATTTTTGTTTTGTTTTCGTAAGCATCTTGATACCTACCCTTATAAAGTACTTATATAATGAACGTAACATATACACACTATTAAAAATGTACATAATATAATATGTTGTGCATATTATGCACATAATTTTATCATATTACCTATTTACTACATTCGTACTAGCTGTGACTTGTTATTGCTGCGTACCTCTACAAGAGAGAAATGCTACCCATGTACCTGCATTAGCGAGAAACTCGGGTTAGTGAGAAACCTCTATAAGCGAGAATGGGATGGTGCTCCCTTGAACTCTCGCTTATCCAGGTTTGACTGTACATATAATTTTCTTTTTGTTTGTCTGCATTCGGCAAACATTCGCGTAATTTCTTGCGAATACGAATGCGAATGCGGATGGCAAAAAATATGCGAATATTCGCGAATGCGAATGCAAATTCGATTCATTCGTTACATCACTAATATACAACTACTTTGTGTCTTGATTTATAAAATATTTTAATAAATTAAAATTATAAAACATGTTTATTATAAAACATTAATAAACTTATTTACCATTAATAATGTTAACTTTTTTACGCCTTGATTTCCAATAGACTAAACAGGTTAAGACTTATAAATTTTTTTTTTGTAGACAAGATTGAGTGTTGTGGCTTAAAAAAATGTTATATATTAAATATTTAGATGACTTTTTTTATTTCAATTAAGTCTAAGTAAGTTTTAGAAGGAAATGTTCCAGCGTTCGGAAAATATTTATTATGTTATTAAGAAATTATATAGAAAACATCACTTTCGGTGTGTTTTCACTTTTGTTGTTTAAAAAAAAAAAAAAAAATCCAAGACATAATTCACCAATTAATTATTAGCACAGTGAAATCTTGTATCATTAATTTTGGTTTAGTAAGGTTACGGAGGTCAGACGACAATAATTCCTATAACCTTTTAAGCTTTAATTCGTTTAATGGGTGATTTATCAATGTGATATATTGATGAAATTGTAATTGAAAAAAAGAGAAATGTGTAATATTTTACATTCCTTATAATGAGGTATTTAATCGTGGTATCACGTCACTAACGAGTGAGACAGTCTGATACCAAATATCAACGTCCTGCCTTTCCACATTCATAGCTCTCTCTCTTTTTTTTTTCGAAATGTGTAGTGCTGTTGGCCCTAGCGGCCTTTACAGTGTCACCGGGGGGGGGGAGTGGGTGGGGGGAGCCGAGTACTGACTTCCCTTTATATATAATTATATCCAGTACCGCATTAGTGGTTCACCTGGAGCTGCAAATGTTCATGACGTCAGGTCATTCACCTCATTTTCTAACTATTATATATAAATACATATATACATATAAATACGTATAACTCTTGTATATAATACAATTTATTTTGACGACCGTTCTGATGTAGTGGTTGCGGGTTCGATTCCCGCTCGACGCATAAATATTTGTATCTCGGTGTATGTCCTTGTGGGTCTCCTTACTTGATCAAACGAAATGTGCAGATATTAGACAAAAAATAATAAAAACTTTTTTTTAAAATAAAATGTTCATGTTTTGGGTTTTACTTTATTTCTTTGTGTGTAAAGGGCCTTCTTTGTTCACCTTGTCTTCAAAATAGTTTCACTTAAAAGCAAGAAAGTCTACCTAGCTAAGCAGATAAAAACAATACCAATATAAAAAAGAAACTTCGTAAAAAAAATCCCTCGAAATTAAAAAAAAAATATTGTTTTTTTTTCAACTATTGATCTGTATATTATATCTATTATGATATTCACCGCCAAAGTAGATCGATGCTTTATGTTAATAGGCACCTTTCTACCTTTCTACCTGAAAGAGATCAAAGAAAAAAGATGCGTGAATGACAGAGCGACTTGCATAAGGATTATTGCTGGCTTGCTTTCTTTAAACAGTTCATCTTGTAACGTTTCCGGACTTACACGTTGAATATTCGTACGCTCATTTTTTTGTAGTATTGCCTTTTACTTTTGGCTGCTCGTGATTTAGCGGATGTTCATTATTTTTATAGTTATTGCAATGGCAGTTCTTGGGCTGTCACTCGAGAATATCAAGCGAAAATAATCAGCGATTTCTGGCGAGACCGGACAGTGACTACAGTTTGCATAGCGGTGCTGCAGCAGCTGCTGCTGCTATGTGAGAATGGAAACATGTACACGTACTCGTAAGTGTGGAGGTATAAGGTTTGCGTTTGGTGTATCATGACCATACGACTACTATTCGACGAATAGCCGTTCAGTTATTGTGGTATTTCCAACACTCATATATTATATATGAGAATATAGATTTTTCAAAAAAATGATATCATACTGATGTACATAGGTATATAATTATATCCGTCGTCTGTTACCTAAAACACAGGTATTTAGTTGCACACCTTAGGAACAGTCGACCATGTGTGTATGTTAAACACATTTAAAAAGAGTATATTAAACGTACCAAAGATATCTATTACAAAAAGTCGTAAGCATTACTTGAGTATTTTATTACTTTTAGAATGTCAAAATATTCAATGTTTTCATTCGAAATTTACGTGTGAAATTGTATTTAATAGCGTGTAACAGAGATGTGTTCGAGATGTTTATATGCGAAGTATGGTAATTTTGTCTTCTCTATTCTTGCGTTTTATGTTTGACACATATTTACTTCAAATGTCACGGAGAAACTTATTGCGTAAGTGTTGGTGTGGTCTACAGTAACTATATCAATTTATATTCTATCTACATATTTCGAATGATTGAAATATATGAATATTATTGAAGGAGATTCTTACGTAACACCTATTTTTGAATTTGTATAATATAATCTATGTTTATAACAATTTGCACCACCCTAATACAGTATTTTTTTTACTTTAACAACAAATAAATTTTCCTTTGATCTTTGTACTTCTTTACACGTTGTTATTCTTCCTATTTCTTTATATCATTAGTCATTCATTTGAGTGATGCAATAAAGTTATTTATTTATCTATTTTTGTTGCATGGCTTTCATTTTTAAATTGAATGTTAATTAAAATGTTTACATTAAATAAAATGATGATAAGTACCTAGTTGTATGTGTTACCAAAATGTAACTACCTATGTATATCTAAAATGGGTTTTATGGGGTATAATTTTATTCCACATCTATGCCTGATGAGTTTGTATGTCGTATGAACGTAATAATTTCGGGAAATACAATGTGATAACAATAACTTATTATTATTGTATTTTTTATTATATTTGAAAAACAGTAATGTATAAAGTCAAATTATTATCGAAAAAATGAAAAAATAAACATTCAGAGATGTTATGATATTATAATATAGCGATAAATATGTTTATATAACTTCTTAAATCTGCGCAGTAGATACCGTACCTAGCATTAGTAAGCATATCCTTTAGTTCCCAACAGATTCTAATGGCATGGCACACGTGTGGACACAACGGGTCTTTCATAGAATGTAGGACAGCCTTCCCCTCTAGATTGTAAGTGTTTGATTATTTCATTTACTTTTTAGGTTACTGAGATATGGAGTGATCTGTTTTTGAATTGAACTAATTTAGAAGTTACATGTATTTAAGTCAATAACAATTTGTTTAATACATAATATGCACTTTTTTGTATGAAGCAACTGAATTAATAATAAATAAAAATAACGTTTATAACACTTTATATGTTAATAAGATAATATCTTCCTGTTTTTCCTTTTTGTTTTTTACGATAGAATTTTACATAAATTAAGCTATATGTTTAAATATACAGTTTTAAAGATATTCATTACATCATATTATTTTGATACGTTTTTTACTTTGTTGAACCCAATGAAATAAAATAAGTAAAAAATTCATAATTATTACATTAACATTTATTTCACCAGTTGTTAATAAAATTTATGTCACACAAAATTTATTGATAAGCTTTATCAGCAGCAACTGTTTCACCTCAACTAATAAACTACAACTTTTGGCTGCACAGGTTCCAAATAAATTATCTAATAGATAAAGTTGAGTTCGATGGTATCCAACAGATAAAAGTGTACAATATATTTTTCTTTTTCGCCATCGAACACCACTTTATCTGTCAGATATTTATATGCGAGGACATGTTTTACTACCTGCTAATGAAGCCTATCAGTAATTAATGTGCCAGACAAAGTTCATCAGTAACCGATGAAACAAGTCCTTAGTCTATTATTTATAAAAAAAGTACCGATTGATACAAACACTATTTACCGATTTTATATTAATATACTCGTAAACATGTTGATATTTTTGATTCGTGCCATGAGTCGTATTATTAGATATGTGTTAGAGATTTAAACATTTCTCAAAAACAGTATATTATCATACAAAAAAACATTTTAATCGGATAAGTGGTTTCGAAAATTAACTCCTACATCCAAAATTACGTGTAAATTTTACCTTCTCATAATATTAGTATAGATAATAAAACCAAGTTTAACCTTCGTATTTCAAAACGTCCGAGGCTTCTTAGAAAACTAATCACATATAGCGACGTTGACGAATCTTCGACCAAAATGAAAGAACATTTTTATTGTTTTATGAAGGTCCCACAATTACGCTTATATTCGGTAGAGCAACCTTCTGGCGTCCTATCTTTAATTGACTCAGGTTATTGTCCGGCTCAAACGTACTGACTTTCAAATGATCCTTGCAATTCGAGAATCATTTCTCGGTTTGCTTTTATTTCGCACTAGTCGTTGTCTGCTGGTTCTCTTAAATAAATTGTGTTTAAACTTTCTTTTTATTTGTTTTATTTATTTATTTTTAAAGCAATTATATTTAGATTGACTCATGACAAGTATATTTTTTAGATGGGAAATGTACAACAACATTTCTTACTAGAATTTTTTCCATTCCTGTTGGTTACTAATTCGAAAAGATAATGTGATCTTATAAGAAAACAATTCAGAAAAATCACTAATTTTCTAATACGATATTTAAGAATTAAAATGAATTATAATACACAAACGTTACAAACTTTATGTTAGTTACCATATAGTGTGCATGACCATATTTACTACTACGACGACTACTGATTAGAATTTATACGATCACAAATTTGTTCAGTCCGATCTGCAGTTTTTTTTCTTTTTTTTTGTTGTTGTTACAAAGCGTCTTTTGGAAATCTGTATGATAAACATACATCACAATGTCGTCAGAAATTTATTACGTTTAAAATCATAATTTTTGGACGGACAAACAAAATGAGAACTTATATTTTATATTCCAAGATGAAATAAAAGATGTGTATCCATTTCAAATTCTCATTTATGTTTTATGCTTATTTCATATTTCGTTGAATTATACACTCGTTTTACCTGTTAAATATGACTTTTGAATTATCTGTACTGACATTCAAAAGGAATAATTTAATTTGAAATAAACAATTTTTAAAGGAAATTCAAATGAATATATTTTTAGAAGCAAATCATATTACTGTTAGACTTTTGAAGACTTATTAGAAAAATAATCTTTTAAACAAGTTCCAAGTCGTACAGCGAGCAATTGTTATAATTAGTATTTTTCTGCGAGATCGAATCAGAAATGATCAGATCCGCAGACGAATGAAGGTTGCCGACATAGCCCAACGGATTTGAAAGCTGAAGTGGCAATGGACAGTTCACATAGCTCGTAGAATTGACGGCCAATGGAGTAGAAAGGTTCTCGAGTGGAGACCACGTACCTATCGGTAAGCGCAGCGTCAGACGGCCGTCAGCGAAATGGACCGTACCGGAAGCTGTTGGATCTAGACTGCTTCGAACCAGTCGCTCTGGGGATCGATGGGGGAAGTCGACGTTCAGAGGTGGATATCCAACGGCTGATATGATGATGATGATGATTTTTATGTATGAAATATTTGTTATATTTAATCAAAAGCATTGTGGGGCAACCTCCGGCCCGCTGGACTGACTACTTACGCAAGTTCGCGGAAGCTGGGTGAGGATTGCGGAAAAACGGGATATTTCGCGCGTACATGGTAAGGCCTATGTCCAGCAGTGGACTACGATAGGCTGAAGCGAAGTGAGGGGAATTAAAATTATTTCCGTGCTAATCCTTTTATCTCCAAGTCGACTCTAACAACAGAGTAAGGATACTTCGAAAGAAATTTACGTATATTTATAGCATGTAATACATGCATATATTAAAATATTTTCTCTTCTTAATTTAATTTAAAATTTTCCTTAATTACACGTTTAATTGATGTTTGTAATACGGTAAATTTTATTTACGTAATAAGTGAAAAGTGAAAACTATTTCATAGTGTGTTAGTGCTTAAAAGAATGAGAAATTATACGTAACAAAAATACAATAATTTTATTGTTAATCTTATTCTCATAAAGTTATTCATTTTAAATAGCTTATAATACAGAAACATATTTAATATTAGCATAATTCACATTCTATTAAAAATATGCCATATGGTCGGAATACATTACCGTCATTTATGCTGATACACTTTTTTGTTGATCACATGTTATTAAATTAAATTATATATGATCGAAATTGTCATGTTGTGAAGCTACGATACGAGTTTTGTGATACGAGTACTTATATATTTTTAATTATCACAAAGTATAAAAACGTTTTACCGTTCTGGCGTGTTTGCGTTTTTTTTTTTTTGGATCCATAAATGTTTTACATTATCATGTATTTATATAAATTTTAACCGTGACTATTATCTTTGTTTGTTTTACTAAGGTAATATTTTAATATACTAATTAAAATGTATTAAAAATAGTTTACAAGTTTTAAGTTCATAATGATCGAATTTATATTATGCAATCAATATATGTGTATATGCCATTGTTACTTTAGTATGTGTTAATAAACGTATTTAAATTTTAAGATTAATATAAATTGTTCCAGCTGGTGAGCCTTGAAACAACCTGGTGACAGCCATGGAAACAGACTTTCACCAGAATAATTTTCTTAATTATATGTATATACAAAAGAAACGTGGAATAAAGAAGGGTAAAACGATACAATATGTGTTCCATTTTGTAACAAAAGTCGCGTGCGCATGTCAGTCGACCCATTTATCGTTACGTCATCGAATATAGGTCAGCTATTGTGTTTGTGTTGTGTTTGTGTTGTTTGTTAAATATGACATAATTTTTTTTGTGTAGTTCACATTTTTCAGTGTTTTCGTATAAATAAAACTATATTATGATAATTTTATTGACATTATAACACATATGATAATGTTATGACAGTTCTTGTCATTCTGTCATTCACCACTACAGGTGACGAAAGTCCTATTAAGGACGGTTGCGGGTTCGATTCCCGCTCAGAATGGATGTTTATATTAACATTTATTCCTGGTATTGGATGTTAATACTCATGTTGATCTCGCTACCATGCTTCAGAGAGGACGGTCGGACCCGGTTAGTTATATTTGGCAACCCGCGGCACCTTGCCGATTTAAACTCAAATCCTTCTCCAGTATAAGAGAAGATGCCTTTTCGCAGCAGTGGGACAGTTACAGAACGCTTGAGTTCAGTTCAGTTCAATAACAGCTTGTAACGTACTACTGGGCTGAGGCCTCTACTTTTAAAAAGAAGAAAGACTTAATCTGCCGACATCTTACCGACATGTGGTTATACTCGTACTACAGTTTGTCGAATAATCGTGTTTTAGTATTATTTTCGAAACATTGATAATTATTGCCTTATTATATCTATCATCACCACAGAATTAGAGTTTACGTGTTCTTTTACAAGTAGTACTCGTAATGTATTAACATAAAGTTATTAAGTAAATAAGTGTATTTAATGTTAAGAGGACATTTGTTAAAGTTAATTTCAACGTTAACTTTGTTTATACGCGTAGAATAAATCAGAATAACAGTTTCAATTGTCGTCTTCGACATTTGTTAAGGTTTCAATGTTAACTTTGTTTATACGCGTAGAATAAATCAGAATAACAGTTTTAATTGTCGTCATCTAACTATGGGTTGTATCTTGATGGTTTTATAGCTTCCTCTTCGTCATAAAACACGCTATAAAAGGCAAAATGAAATTGATCTAATCAGCCACGCAGATCTATACCTACTAATATTATCTTAAAGAGTTTGTTTTACGAACCTATATGTCTTAGAAGTTACAGATCCGATTTAGGTAATTCATCATCACAGATATTTGAAATAAGGAGATATGCCCTAAACATGAAATAAGTCCGGTACCGCTGTCGCCACTTTTGAAGATGTGTGCGTTTTCATTACCGACACAACTAGCGTTCTAATCCTCTAATTGGTTCGCACACTACGACAAACAATTGTACGAATACACTCGCACACATAAAAAAACAGCGTCGGTGAACTCCTTAGGGATGTGACATCGCATTTATCGATAAAATCATGCGATGAGAATGTTATTCATTTTTAACCAATATAGGTACTTCGTGTAAGGGTGAAACAAAATAATGTTTATTACAAAAACAGAATACGTCAAATGTACAAAAAAAAATATTTATAAAAATAAATAATCCTACTAAATAGGGCTATTATAATAATTGAATTTACTTGTTTTTTAATATTTGTGTGCATTTTAATTTTCCTTCTTTAATCAATGTTTCTTTTATGATAATTTCCATATTTTTACATAATATATTAACTACATCATCAGATGGAAATATCAACTCTCTCTTGTCTTTCAGCTTGATGAATCTGAAATGATATTAAACAATAATGGATTACAAAAAAAAATGTACATAATTAAAACTGTCCGTAATAACATCGATAAAATATCGATATTGCATGCATACCGCCACTGCCCTACGCCGCGCACTCGAAGCTACGTAATGTGAATTTTATGAGGTAAATTACAAAGCTTTAAAAATATATTAATAATATAAATACTACTTTAAAATAGCACTTACCGGTGGTAAGTTATTCCACATGTCTTGTAGTTTAGTTTATTATTCCGATTTTTACAAATAAACATGCTACAAACCGGCATTTCGAAAAAAGAAACGGAGCTCTTGCGTGAACAACGGTTGCCGCGCAAATGAGTCAGCGTTGCACGCTTGTATAATCAATTTGATTATATCGAGGCGACACACAGATATTTGAAATATGGAGATATGTTATTTCATTAAAAATATACGAGAACACAATGTCGCCAGTTCTCTCCCACCACTCTTCGCAAAACCGCACACACATATACAATTCATAAATCATAACGTTCTAAACAAACAAATATAAACCTTATGTCTTTATCCGCAACGCTCATGAAACATGCACCGTAAATAGGAATCGCTCGGTCTCTTTCTAAGCAATCAAATATAAACCTTATTTTGTTATTGATAAAAAAAACCTATTCATAAAACTATACGGTTGACAAATATTAAAATTTGGCTATATTTTACATATTTTGTCGTTAAACAAAAATACTCAAATACAATAGAATAGCACATGTACAAAGACGCTTAACTCATAATTTACAGCTAACCTAAGTGCCATAGAGAGATTTGAAAATTATGACAAAACAATATAATTAGAAACGCTTAAAGTATACATTCTTACTAAATAAGCTTTACAAATACGTATACAGAACACAACGTATGTACTGATATACAGCATACATAACTAACTAAAAACATTCATACACAAAATGTATTATAAACTTCAATAGAAATAATTAATTCGATAATCGCCGTGTTGTCGATAGCTTACACCTGTTGCTCCGTATGGACAATACTATATCATCGCACAAACAAAACGGTAAAATATGCGACATTACCATTACGATAGTATCGTTGTGTAAATTTTACATTGCTTGTCCAGTTACTCCGCAACATACTGGGGTAGTGGTTAGAAAGCAATGTGTCTAATGTAGTAGAAGCAAGAAATATTTCTCGTATACTTGTTTTTTAAGATTTTTAAGTAAAATATAGTAAAAAAGTAATATTTACGTGTGGTAACTGATTCCATGACTTATTAAATGTTTAATTTGACTTCTATTCTTACAAGAAACCACTGAACCAGACGGTATTGTTAGTTGTTTTGTCGCTCGCGGTCGAAATCATACTGATTAGCAGTGACGGCCATTTAAGCATAATGTGAGCGTTTTGGGCAAGTTGCGTCTACGCGGACACGCCCCCATGCCAGTTCTCCTGTTCTTAATATTTCTATGTTCATCATCATCATATCAGCCATTGGATGTCCACTGCTGAATGAAGATCTTCCCCATCAATCTCTAGAGCGACCGCTTCGAAACAGCTTCCATCCAACCGCTTCCGATGACTCTCCTCAAGTCGACTGTCCATCTCGCGGACGGCCGTCCGACGCTGCGCTTGTCGTTACGTGTTCTTCACTCGAGAGCCTTTCTGCTCCATCGACCGTCAGTTATATGAGCTATTTATCCTGCCCACTTCATCTTGCAAATCCGTGGGGCTATTTTGGCAACCTTCGTTTGTCTGCGGATCTCATCATTTCTGATTCGATCTTGTTGAGATGTCATAAAACGTGACTAAGATCAGAACAGTACATGAAATAAGACGGTGATTGTCAACAACGTCATGATACCCTATCACAACGCTAACCCAAGCCAAGCGTTGCGAGCATTGACAAAGCTCCCCAAAATTACAGCAGTGGACATCCAATGGCTGATATGATGGTTATGACGAATACTGTCTTAATAGCACGATCGGTGCGGTCGAGATTAACTTTAGTAAAATTTTGGAGAGCGTATAAATAGTACGTATTTTATGGTCAATCCTTAACATTGGATTTTTTTTTAGCACATGTTATTTTATTTCCTCCCTTAAAAATATTAAAAAGTTTCGTAAAGTATCGTCATCTGATATCATTATTGTCATAATATTATATATTATCATCTTTCATCATTATATATAATTATTTTCTATTGCAATCAAACTCTTTCATTAGTTCGAAATAAATATCGTAATAAAGTATTTTAAACGCCAATTCCGTATTAGGTTTCAATTTAAATGCAAATGTTAGTATTTACATTGACGGTGAGATATCAAGTACAATTTAGGTCCGTGATTGACGTTGCCCTACTAGTACATATCGAGTAATAGATCAGATAAATTCAATGTAGCTACTTCTATACTAGGGCTCTACATTCTATTTCCCTCATTGTAATAGTTTACTATTATTTAAATCCGCTATGTTGTTGCGTATCGTGTCGGTTGTCTGCGATTTGAGACGCATTTCATTGACAAATCTTACACAAGAAAAAAAAAGATTTTGTATCCTCAACCTCGCTACTGACTGCATTCACGAGAGAATCGATATTCTTACTAGACATGGGCGTTTTCGGTTTTTAGATCAAACGGCTACGTAGCCGATATTAAGTTTCCATATCGATATTGAAAGCCGTTTTCATATATCGATATCAGTAGTAATGTTTTGCTATCAATTGCGTAACGTAAACACAAAACGAAACAAACGCAAACTGTTGAACATTAAGGTTAAAACAGTTTAAATATAAACTATAACAAGTTTATGTCAAATGTTTTGAAAAACTACGTCTAATGGTTATAAAATATAAAACATTAAATATTATAGTAATATTATAGTATTATTATAATTTTTAATATTTTAATATAATAATTATTATAAGGCATACTTCAATAAAATTAAAAATGATTCGTTACACAAACTTTTTCTTAAATACACACACTATTTTATTACGGAAACTAAATAATCATAACCATAAAAGAGTAAAGACTCGACTTTATTGCTTAAACTTGTAGTTATATTTTGCGATGTACATAGTTGCATTAAAACCGCTAAATCGAATCGAAAACCATATTCGCCTCATCTCTTTTATTCAGTAAGAAGTTACCGTTATAAGAAAGAGATGCAGATAATATGGAAAACCATATTCGCCTCATCTCTTTTATTCAATATGAAGTTACCGTTATAAGAAAGAGATTCTGATAAATTGGTTTTAGCTGTCGCGCCGCTATTAGTTATCTTCACCGTTCTACCAGTTTCGGTTTCGTGTTCGCGCTCAAGTTTTCGTTGGTTATGTGAAAACGGTTCTGTGTTTTGGTATATCGATATGATATGATATGGGGACGCGTAACCGATATTAGTTGCGTTTTGATATATCGGTCTCATGCCTAATTCTTACTCTAGGCTCTCTCTTATCCTCATTGGCACTCTCTTGAACCAATTTCAACTGTCTCAACTGGTTTTCAGTCTTTGATGGTGATTACATACAGCGGAGGATAGACTTATCTTGCGCGAAAATTCGGCAAAGTTGTCGACAAATTTGGTATGTTTCCCTAAATATATAAAGGTATAAATTCCCTAATTGAAATAGTTGCTCCAGAACTGGCTTTTAGCAAGTTTAGCAAGTTGCAATGCCTTTATTTAAATCTGGAAGTACCGCAGATCCTTCTAAACTTTCGTCCAATATCGGTACTTCCCACTTTCAGTAAAATCTTTGAAAAAATTATCCTTAATCAAATTCTATAATGTATATATATAATATACATAAAATATTGTGTGCCAGTGATGACATACGGATCTGAGGCGTGGTCTCTGACTATGCCAAGTCGCACAGCGTGCAATGGAGAGGGCTGTGTTTGGTATTTCTCTGCGAGATCGAATCAGAAATGATGAGATCCGCAGGCGAACAAAGGTTGCCGACATAGCCAAACGGATTTGCAAGCTGAAGTAGCAATGGCAGGGCACATAGCTCAAAGAATTGATGGCCGATGGAGGCGAAAGGTTCTCGAGTGGATATCACGTACCGGCAAGTGCAGCGGCGGATGGCCGTCCACGAGATGGACAGAGGACTTGAGGAAAGTCGCTGGAAGCCGTTGGATGGAGGCTGCTTTGAACCGGTTGCTCTGGAGGTCGATGGGAGGCTCTACGTTCAACAGTGGACATCCAACGGCTGATATGATGATTATAAAAATATAGAACTACACTAAGATTATGACGTACTTAGCGAAGCGAGCATTATATATGCTCAAGACGATGCTTTAAACAAGCTTAAAAAGCAAACTGAGCTTGTTTTATTTAAAATGTACTCACAAAAGCTCGCCCGTTGCAGATGTAAATAATTTATAAGTTTTCCTCTTTATAAGATTTGTAATGTATTTCGTTTGAAATTAAACATTCCCAATATGTAAATAGGATATTCTTAATATCTTGATAAGGATTAAAATGTCACTTTCTCATTGAACAAAAAATATCAAGGTCAACGAAGCAATACATTATTATCAGATGTGTCTCAAATTTGAGTCATAGTTTTTTTTAATTATACACTACTACTTAACTTGTCCTAACGGTAATAACTAATTAAATACATGCTTCGAGAATCGATTGGCTTAAAAAAATGGCCAAAATATATTAAATAAGTATGTACTTCGTTAAAAGTTTATTACTTCATGTGATTTTTTTATGAATTTAAATATTTTTTAAATAAGAAATTTATGGATAACGGACCTGGTACTTCTATCACATTCTTTTTAATACAAATAATACATGAACATGTCAATTTTAAGAAATTTTAGAAATATATTATTTTAGTAATATATATATATATATATATATATATATATAAATAATTATGTGTATACACATAATTATTTCTATAATTTAGTATAGTAAAGTCATTAAACCAATCTGCGGAATCATGTCCAAGTCATTGAATTTAAAATTTACTTTAGTTGCTTTAACGAAATGAATGAAATTATATATAAACTCTTTTGCAAAAAAAACGGGCACTTAAGCAAAGAACTATTTTATAGTTACTATTAGTTTGTTTGACAATTTTAGGTATTGTTATCCTCAGAATTTTATAAATTAATTAGGAAGGAATAGTTTTCATCAGTTTTATTATAACATTTTAATTAAATTATTAAGAAATAATGTTTAAGCTCAAAACACTATGATTGTACCTGCTCGCTAAATAAAAATGAAACGCGTTAATTTCTTTGTTTTTCTTGAATACATTAAAAGCAGATAAAAGTTTAGTATTGAGTGTGACCCCCTCTTGCTGAAATCACAGCTTGCATTCGTCTGGACATGCTAGTGAGTATATCTTTTATGGTTTCTTGGGGAATACGTTCCCACTCCGCGGTAATCACATTCTTTAGCTCTCTGATGGTCTGCGGAGCCGGCTGCACTGATCTCACTCGTCGCTTCAGAACGTCCCAGACATGCTCTATGGGATTGAGGTCCGGACTTCTAGCTGGCCAGTCCAAACGACGAATTCCGACTTCTAGCATATACGCATCCACACCGCCAGACCGGTGGGCGCGAGCGTTGTCGTCCATAAAAATTGAGTTTTCGCCAAGAGCGGTTAAAGCGGGTTGTGCATAAGGAATTAGAACTTCCGTTATGTTTCGGTGTCCAGTCAGTGTACCGTTTTCGATGAAGACTAACTCCGTACGATCCATAGAATTTATTCCTGCCCAAAACATAACAGAGCCCCCCCCTTTTTTTTTTTTTTTTTTTTTTTTTTTTTTTATCGCAGGGGAATCTATTTACGGATGATATCCAGGACGCCCGGGTCGGCAGTCCTAGACCTATGTCGGACTCGGCACTTTGGGAGTGCAATACCGTACTAAACCCCTGCGGGAGCCTTCAGCCGCTTTAATTGGAGGGTCCCGGATCTGCAGGCAACAGGATCCCTCCAGCGACAGGCTGGCCTCGGCGAAAAGGCCAGACTTCTACTCCATGGGGACTGTCCGGCTAACCTCTGAACAGTCCCGACGACGCCGTGTCTAGTAGGACCGGGTTCCCATCCCGGCCCGACACAGGCACAAGGGCGTTACTGGAGGCGCATTAAGTAGCGCCTCCTACGCACCCCCATTCGTCGCCCACGGATGGAGGCCACGTCGGCGGCCTCCTCTCTAATCCGCTCGTCGGCCTCCTTCTGGGACACTACTGTCTCGCAGAAGGAGACCATCGCCTTCCAGGACTCGTCGTCGCCGAGCATCGCGGTGATGACGCTCGGGAGCGACAAGTCCCCTCCGACGACCGACGTCAGACCTTGACGCAGCACCGCCCATCTCGGGCACACCTCGAGGGTGTGCTGGGCAGAGTCCACCGCTGCGCCACTATCGTGACACTCAGTCGTCGGCTCCCTTTGGGCCGTCCGACACAGGTAGTCACCAAAGCAACCGTGCCCGGTGAGAACCTGTGTCAGACGGAAGGTGAGGGGCTTGCGTTTTCGACGCATCCACCGCTCAAGGACCGGGCGAATGGCAGCCGTTACGCGTGTGCCATATGGCTGCACCGCCAGGTCCTCCCCCCACCTCCGCATTAGCGCTTCCTGCCCTATCCGACGCACACGTAGGATCCCGTCCAACGTGGGGTTCTCACCAAGAGCCCTCCTACCCGAGACGTATGAGTAGGTCTCGGCAAGAACCTCCGCCACGAGCTCCCACGGGGGGTCGCCGGCTAGAGCAGTAGCTGCAGCCCACGATACCGTACGGTACCCCCGAATCACCCTCACCGCGATAACAGAGCCCCCTCCATAAGGTGTGATTTCTTCAAAACATGCCTCTGCAAAGCGTTCTCCTCGTCTACGTAGCACTCGCCGACGTCGGTTTTCACCATGCAGAGATATCCTGGCTTCATCGGAGAACAATACCCTATCCCAGTCTTCATGAGTCCATGACACACAATTTCGAGTGAAGCTAAGCCTGGCAACTCGATGTCCACGGAGTAATTTAGAGCCGCGTGCCGGGCGATGACTATGTATATTAGCCGCGAGAAGCCTCCTCCTGACCGTCCATAGACTAATTTGCACATTTCTTACTTCTTCGAGGGTGTTCTTGAGGTCCACATAAAAAGATTTGCGATTTCTCAACGCTTGACTAACTAGAAAACGATCATCCCGTGGTTCGGTACATGTCTTTCTGCCAGAACCAGGCCTTCTCTTGACGGAACCGGTCTCTTGATAGCGCTGCCAGGTCCTTTGAACTGTCGACCGACTCACATTTAGCCTCTGAGCCACGAAGCATTGACTGCAACCTTCTTCAAGCAGCGCAATAATTTTGCTCGCTTTTATCACTTTATCTACCATTTTCGAGATTGCTAAACAGCAATAACAATACTTTTAAATGTCAAGGATACCAGATAATTTAATAAAAATTGACAAAAAGTTAATTAGAGTCGATATTAACTATAGGGAATTCGCGCCACAAAATGTAGTTAAAAGTTATTTTCTTTGAAAACCAGGCTCAGTCAAAAATTTGAATTTGGAATGTACTCTTATAAACATTATGGCACTTTTATAACTGGCCAGTAACATGTTCAAATGATTAAAACCTTTTTGGTATTTTATTTTTTTCAGCCAGGAAGAAAATCGAAACCGCCCGTTTTCTTTGCAAATGAGTGTATATATATATATATATGCCACATGTTATTGCCGTTTAACAATAATTTTAAAACTATGTAAAATTAAAACGTATGTGCAAAAATATGTTTAATTGTTCATGCGACGCTAGTTTTTACAACGATAGATTTGTCGTTTTTATACGCACGATTTTCTTGGAAATTTTATTTCCTTCAAAGTGTAGATTATTTATTACTTAATTATATGTGTTGCACTTTAATATTTAGCCAAGACGTCTAATGCGGTTTCACCCATGATGTGTTTTTGTACTTCGCAGACAGGTACCAATTTTTGTTACTAATTTAATTTAAAAATAATATCATAATTATCGTATTATTAGTCTATGCCTTTCCTATTTTCTTTCTAATTGATAACTATCACGACGCAGCGCCACATTGTGAAAATACATTGTACGACATAATACCGCGTTTAATTGCTAAGCAATGTTATACTTTCGAATTTGTGAAGAATTTAATCTCTTACACTTTAAACATGGATCACACGCATCATAACAAAGCAAGCATAATTGGCACATTTCTTAACTAATGCACTTACTTTAAAGTGACGCGTCATCGGTATCCACTTGTACTCGCCGCTGTACCTACCATAAAAAACTTAACTGTACACGGAATGACGCTTTTACCGTGACGATATACTTAATTCTTATTCAGAGGACATCTCGACTGTCCCTACGTATACTATCGAAACTGAAAAAAGGTACTTTACAGGAGAGCACTTTTAAGTTAATTTTGTGTACAAAATTGTCATTTATTTGTTGAGTATCGATATTATACACATAAAAAATGTGGTTTAATATGTATTTTTTTTAGTTTATTCTCTTTTTTGTATGAAAACCTATATAAAAAGGAGTTTCTTAGTGCAATAAAAAAAATTGCAAATCTTCAGTTTCGATACTGTACGTAGGGACAGTCGATCTATTTGAGGAAACTTATATAGAAGAGGAAATAAAACATGAATATATAACAAATTAGTCAACTTTTAATGAAGATTGTCATGGAAGTAAATAGTTCTTTAGGCAGAAAGTAATAGGCTTTGAAAATGTCATTGTTCGTCTTATTTTAACTTGTCTCTACATATATATATATTTTACTGTATTATTCTTTTTTGCCGTAACTGTATATCTTACGATTAAAAGAAATTCGATTTTGACGCTTTTAATTCTGTTTTTATCTTTTATTTGTTTAATTGGATGGATGGTTAATGGATGGACTGACCCGTTGGCGCAGTTTGCAGTGACCCTGTTTTCTGCTCCAAGGGTTGTGGGTTCGATTCCCGCCTCGAGTCTGGGTGTAATATATGTTTATTTATATACGTATTATTTATATGTAAAAAAAGCATATCAGTCGGCTGTTACCTAAAACACAGGCATTAAGTTGCCTACCTTAGGAACAGACGACCGTGTGTGTGTGTGTTAAGCATATTTATTTATTTATTTAATTATTATATAAATATATATTATGTCCAATCATATAAAATATACTAAACAAAGGCAGTCAGAAATCTATACTGCCTTATTCTCCAGCCAACACCGGCAGTGCAAGAAAAAGCGATAGATTCATCTAGAAAAAAAAAAAAAATACTCATGAGAAATAAAATTATGATTACAATTTGTTTTTTTTTTCTGACTTCGTTTAAATTTATTTACGAATGTACGAGTTCATAATAAAAATAATTATTATTATTTAATTAAGAAATATTAAAGTGGTTTTTCCCTCTTGGCAACCCTATGCGCTGTAATAGTTAATCCATTAAGTACACTGGGCAGGTTCGACTCTATTGTTGTCTGACCTACACGTGGGGACATTATTTGAACTATTATTATTGCATTGCTATTTGTTTCTATTACAATAAAAATTCCAACGCCAAAGGCGAATTGTTTCATATTGAATTTTATGTTACGATATAATTTTGTGATAGATTGGAATGTCACGTTATATGTTTATATTGTTTTCTTAACTTTAATAAATACGCTTTTAAATTATTACTTTCATAAAGCTTAGAATAAATAGTTAGAAACTTAATGTTTAACCGACTTCTATACAAGGAGGTTACGTTTTGTCTTCATTTTTTTATATATTGTAAAAATCAAGAGATATTGGATAAAACTTTTGAATGGTAATAAATAAAAATTAATGTAATATGGTTGCTACTGGTATTTCTCTGCGAAATAATTCATAATTTCTATAAAAGATTTTTTTTTAATAAAAATTTTTATATATTGCTATTACAAAATTCTTGACTTTAAAATAGTACGTGTATAAAAATAAACAAAATTATTATTTTTTACTGATAACCTAAAAAAAATCTTACAAACATCTAGGCTATATAAATAAATAAATAAAAATAAAAATAAAAATAATTTATTTCATATTAAAACATCCATATTGCATTAGTGTGTTAGTAACAATGTTTACTTATAGACTATGTTAGTTATTGTTAGTATAATTTTATTATATATAAATAAAATAGGGAATTATTTTATTTGGCCCGTCATTGTTTCTATCCAGTGTTTTTGAATAGAACAATCAGGGCGAGCCGTGATTGTCTTCAGAATGCCGTTGTTGCTGACCCTCATGCGTCGCAGCAGAGACGATGCCTTTTTACGCATAATCGCATGAAATCCATCAACCCGTGCGTCCGCGAACATTCCTGAGGCGCTGCAAAACCGCGGTAGCCGCAACAACATTCTGAAGGCATTGTTATACTGCACGCGTAGTGCACTGTAGGCTCGACGCGTATAGCTCACCCACAGACCACCCGAGTAAAAGGACTGACAAAAAGCCCGAAATAAAGTAATTTTGACATTCACAGTACTACGAGCGAACCTGCGTGCGAGCATATTACTTCTTACCGCCAGTGCCCTACGCTCCCTCTCAATGTCATCATCATCATTCAAATCATCAGTGATTATATGGCCTAAATATTTAAATTTGTTAACTCGATTTAATGCTGACCCGTTTAAAGTAATTGTCGGCACACGACCTGGCAACCGCTTACCAGCCTTAAAAACGAGGATCTCACTTTTCTTGGCATTGTATATCAAGCCATGGGCCATCGCATACGACTCACAGATCTCTAATAATTTTCTTAACCCTCCGATCGAGGGGCTCAGCAGCACCATGTCGTCAGCGTAACTCAAGTTATTTACACATTGTCCATCAATGTAACATCCCACATGAACGCTGCTGAGCCTCTCCATCAGCTGATTGATGTAGAGGTTAAAAAGGGTGGGGGAACTAAGTCCACCCTGCCTCACACCGCACGTAAGGGTATACTCATCCGACAAGGCACCCGCCCACCTAACCTGATTTTTTTGGTGCTTATACCAAAATTTGAACAGTTCGGTACATTCCGCCGGTATACCCGTGCCTCTCAGCTTCTCCCACAGGAGCTCATAATTTACCAAATCGAAAGCCTTGGATAAGTCCAAAAAGCACGCGTACACCGGAGTTTTCCTCTTAGTGTAATACTTGACAGTATGCTTAAGACTAAAAATAGCAGGACAAAATAATAATATATAAGACAAAATTTTTTGTTCTAATTTGACTCGTAAATCGTAGGACTAGTGCATTCAAACAAATTTTAGATCTTTATTATATAAAATTAGCTGCTAACTGTTATAGTGTAGTAATGTTAAACCCATTATTGTTGTGAGTCACAATATTTGCAAAACTATTATTTTAGATGTCGTTCATCCTTTATGGGTCTTTCCAACGTACTTCAGAGAGCACGAAAAGCCATCAATACTGTTTCGTATTATAATATATAATATAATATATGGTGATACAGGTGATAACGATATTTATGTTGTTTAAAGTTGGTACGGAAATTGCTGCTGCTAAACTCCAGTGGAGCAACGTGATGAATTAAGGTTTAAACCTTTTCCTATATAGGAGAAGAGACCTTTGTTAACAATGATCTCATTATATCGTTTACTTATATATTTCAGATCAGGTTAGTTTAGATGCAAACATATATATATATATAGTGATATATTTTAAGACAAGATAAAAATAGTATGGTTGCAATTTAAAAAGAAACTTTTAGCTATATTGATAATATTACACCTCTTATACAGGAGCACTTAAAGTAATTTTACAAGTGACATTTCACAGTTTCATGTACATAGTGTTGCAAATTGCTGATTTCTCATTTCGTTATCTGTTATATCTTTTCCCTCTTATTTCTATAAGCTTTTAAGGATTGCATTTAAACGATGTCACAATTTCCATTCGTTCGTATTACGTAATGTCTTATATATTATTCAAATGGTTGTGATGAAAAGTAAGACATTGTATAAATGTTCATTATAGCCTTAAAGAAACAATTACGAGTACTACCGAATATAAATGAAACATTTACATCAATATCCTACAATTGTCAAATTTTTGTGGTACGCTTCTAATTAAAATGTTTATGATTTAAGTTTCAATATTCAATTGAATATTTTATATTGATAAGTAAATTACATAATCCAGAAGATAGGTACTACATATCACATTAAACGTTCATAACAGAACCTTAGAATCCATTAAAATATGTATAGAGCAGTATTGTTTTAGTACGTTAGTAGTGCATGCAGTAATAACACCTACTGGAAAAAGCGCACTCTTCTTGCTTCATAGGAGAAAACTTTTGACTGTTACAGTGCAGAGTAGCACAAAACAGTACAGTCAGGTGCTGAAGATTGTTGACTAGTATGGTATGCCTCCTGACTGGATCGCCAACAATCGCGGTCGTTCTCCGATATAAACCAGCGACTCCTTCCTACTCTTAAGGTCGTCGATCTGCGTGATGGCTCTCTCTGGGTCTATCAACAGTGCGATTTCATCTTCAACGGTCACCGTATCTTAGAGCTACGTGACATGCTAATATCGACTTCAGTTACGCGACCTTTTGAGCTATATTTGTTACTCTGGTTCTTCAACAGGTCTTGTAAATTAGTAGCGATTTCAATACAGTAACATACACAACTAACATTCTACCAAGTCGTAGGATCTTATTATCCAAAAACACTAAACACACCAGATGGACACTATACGAAATGACATGAGGAATGTATGACTTTTGAACAGATAAAAATCAGTCGCAGGTACTTACCGGGCACAGGTGCTTTAGTAAGTACCTGCACCAGATTGCGAGAAGGGAAGCCACCCCTGTCTGCTACGAATGTGACGCGCCGATAGCATGGCACGTCACACTCTCGAGGAGTGCACCGCCTGGGGGTGCCAGCGCCATGCCCTGGTGGCCGTGATAGGCGGAGACCTCTCATTGTTGAGCGTGGTCCGCTGCATGCTCTGCAGCGAGAGGTGCTGGTCGGTCGTGGCCTCCTTTTGCGAGGAGATCATGGCTTTGAAGGAGGCCGCGGAGCGGGAGCGTGAAGCAGACGCTAACGCTAACCCGCTCCGCAGGTGACGACCGGGGGGAAGGAGACGCCGTTACGCGCTCCTTCACCTTCCGCAATAGACTGGGATGGACACTTATCATCCTCCTACTCGCCACCAGGGCAATAGAGTGCTCACGGTGCACGCGAATGTTTTATAGAGAAGGCGGCGACGGTTGCATGCGAAAGCGATCCCGTGGCGTCCTGGTACGACGATGAGGGCACCGCTGGGTTTTAGTGGGTATTCTGACTTCGTAGTCAGCGAGTCCCACATACCCGTCACCTTCGGGCGGTGGGATACGTAAACGTATTTTCCCAGCGTAAAAAAAAAAAAAAAAAAAAAAAAGGCGGCGGTCGCGTCCCTCACCCCCCACACCGCCCTCCGCACCGCCCGCACATGCACTTCCGTTATATATTTCTTCTTACGGCTTTAATCTCACATTTTTTTCAGTTCGGTCGCGCAGCAAAATTCCTATCTCCTCCAAGCCTGCCGTAAGGAACTTCGTTCCAATAAAGCGATTTAGAAATATATAATTTTAATGCCTACGTTCTAATAAATTAATTAATTCAGAGTTACACCTGCATCCTAAAACGATTTTGAATATAAAATTTTGAATATAAACCATATGCAGTTTTAGTTAACGTGTAGGTATTAAATTATACGAATGTTTTTTTTTCCAAAGAACTTATAAACAATAAAATGGTACGTTTTGTATAATAAGACGTCAATGTTAGGTAATTGTGTTCTGTGCCGAGTTAAAAAAGATGATTGTAACAGTGTATGTCAAGCGTACACTACACCTTGAATACTTTTTTTTAATATTTTAAATTTTATTTTTAAATATTTTAATAATCATTAAATATTCATTAATTTTGGGTGTATACGATCATAATTTCTACAATGTGCTACCAAAATTTGTCACACAGGTTGTATGAACGTTAATTAAGCATAAAATTAATATTAGGAAATTAAAATTAAAGAAACTAAAATATAAATAAATAAATGGAATGTCAATATATTAAATAAATGTAACAATAATATATATAACATTGTCATAAACAAAATACATTCATTTTACTACTCAAGTAAGGGCGTTTGTGCACTACACGGAATTTTACTGTCCAGCAGTCCGATTATTTACGTTTCGATTTTTCCGATTTTTTATGACCGTAAAAAAGTTTGAATTGGACTTCGTCCTTAGAAAACTCGTCTCTTGTGAGACACGTGCTGGGTTAGAAAGTCAATCGGATAAAGAAGGATCTTATTGTAAGCGTTAAATGAGTGTTAATATTATAGACACTGATTTTAAGGTTAAATAGTTGAAATTGGGTTGGGAATAGTCTTTACAATCAGACGATGCAAGATGTCCTCTGTTCTTTTAAGACATAATTGATGTGTAAGTTTGACGTGTGGGAATGAGTATGGATGTACATGAGTATTGCAGTAGGTATCAATAAACCGATTTTGATATAATGATACGCCATTTGAGTCAAATCAACCATCACCTTGCTAAGATTAGAGATCGAGACCACTCGTTGTGCTAGTGTGGCCTTGATGAAGGTAATACATCTGGCATCCTTTTTAGTTGCCCTAAATTCTTTAATCTATAACTTCCTCCTTTCTAAGGTCTCTTAAGATACTTATAATTTGGCGTACATAAGTCTAGGCTAAAATATTTATTTATGTTTGTATTTAGCCTTATGTATCAAGTAGTGAGTATAGTGTTCATTATTCATTATAATAAATAATTTTTATAATTTTTTTTTAAAAATTAAAAAAAAATTAATCCTGCTTGGCATTCGCATAAATAGTGATTGAATTAAGTTAAAAAAATATCACAAACACTTCGCATATGAGTAACGTTTCATATAATAAGTAAATCGATAAAAAAAAGAAATAAATTGAATATTTTTTAACGATTCCAATAATAAATAGAAAAAACCACATTAAAACTGACATGCTTAAGTTACTACAGACAGATGATGCGTAGACAGATGGACGTATTTTTTATAATTTAAAAATCAATAGAATTCATAAAAAAATACAGTTTGAATTGAACTGAAATAGGAAATGCTTTAAGTATCATTTTCCATATATGGACAAACCAAGTCATTAGTACTAAAGATACAGCTGTAGGCTGCAATCGGTCTAACGCGTTAGAACTAAAAATAGTGGGCAGATGCTGCTAATTGCAAAGGTCAATACTTATATCACTTCATTTATATTCGTATCCATGTGATAACTGCTTAATATATAATTTTAATTACAAAAAGATGCTCAACATGTCTAAAGTATAAAAGGCCAATGACTATTATAATTATCTCTTAAAAATAATGTATACATATTTAATTACGTTTAAGCTTATAGATATTTTATTTGAACTGAAGCCAGTACAGTACAATCTTGATATAACAAGCCACAATATAACAAATTCCTCGATATAAAGAAATCCCCTATAGCTCGTAAGAGCGAATGCAAAATATACCTCTACATTACGAATAACATTTATCAAAAACCTATTTATAATGAATCTTTAATAATTGAAGAATATAGGTAAAATGTATTTACCTCTATTTAGCGAATTATATCAACTTAAAAACTTGACGTAACGTATCCTGTTGATTATTTCCATTTAATTCCTCTTTCTTATCTATTTAAAATGAATCGTAGTCCAACCTAACCTCTATATGCGTCATGTATACCTACATAGGTACACTACCACACATGCTCACAAATACATACACTAAGACCTACATACATTAATTCATACATTCCCTGACACACACATACATTAAAACATACATACATAACCCATACATGCACCATCACAGGCACCTTAAATGTGAGTATATTTGTAATGGTTGTTCAGATAAAATTCATGTACTTTAATTCCATTTGGTCCGGATGTGGAGGGACTGGCAATCTGTAACACAGGTCTCCTAGTACAGTCGCCAGTCTCTCACACAGATTTTTTCTTTGTTAATGTTGAAATTTGTATTTTGTGTCTGTTTTGTGTGAGAGAAAACAAATAAATATTTTATTTATTATTATTATTTATTATATAACAAAGCTCATTATAACGAATTACTTGATAATAAAGAATATTTTATAACTCCCTTCAGTTTTGTTATAACGAGATTGCACTGTAGATAGAACAAGTAAATAAATATTAAATAATGAAGTTTTCCTTGAACTTTTACTATCACCACATTGTTAGAGGTAAAAAATTCTAAAACATGAGACGTTCAAGTTCCTACTCTACAGTAATAATAATTTCTTTGTAAAAATGAAATAAATTATAAGATTTTAGCTAGCGTATGTCATTCGAAATACCAAAAGGACTCTCCAGTTTATTTAAGAGCAGGCATTTTTCTGGTTTTTACCACGCCTTGGTACTATTATTATATACGACTATTCTTTGACACATCTGAGAATAAAGCATAGCTTCGGAGATTCGAGTTATAGAAAAATAACGCTGCCTCTTTTAATAAAAGTCTTATTAGATATTTATTTAAGTAAATAAAAGAACATATTTTAGGTACAACTTTTGCATCATTCATTGTTTTTAAAAATGATGAGTATTAGGTAGGTAAAATATGTCTCATAAGTATTGTAATAATCGATTATTTGAATAGAAATACTGACTAATATATAAATTTTTGTTTATTGGTTTAACGAAAATTATTAATGTCGATGGTAAGTAGCACCTATCGAGTAGAATACCAAAACTGTCAAATACAACAATTATAATTTTAATGATCTATTGTCAGAACGGTAGATTTTTACTGATACGCTACTGATCTAGATTTTCAGCTCTCACTCCAACTCCAACTGCTTCCAGCCTAAAGTAGAAGTAGTTGAAATGAGTCCGCTACGTCAAGGTCTCGCCAAATAATTTGAAACGGACTCGCTCGCTGTTGTTAAGGTAACATAACCAGTTAATTTCATGTCACTCGGTAACATTGCGAATTCGCAATAAAACACGACTGTACGCAACCAGTTTAAAACTCCAACTGAACTCACTCTCTGTGGAAATTGACTGTTAATTTTCCGTACAGATCACTCCGCTCATTCATCTTTCTCATTTTCATTTTGCAGTGGAAATCAAAAGACAAAGCTCTTTGTTGGAAATGTAAGCCTATTTCATTTAAAATGAGTCCGTCCCGTCTAATCATTTCCCGCTCATTACCCTTTCGCGGTGTAAACCTGGCTTAAACGTCTCTCCTGTAATGCCTATAAAAAGTAAAATGAAATTACTTCAACAACCGTTATAGTAATGCACACCTTTTTTGCTACAAATATAAGTACCTAATAAATAATTTATCAATGCATACAATGATGCATTTTATTGCTCACGTCTCCAGAATCGAGAATGTTTTTAGGGTTCTGTAATCGAAAGATGTCAGTGGACCATATTACTAAGACTCAGTAATTCGTTCATCCATCCATTACAGGGAGTCTAATTGGATCTGGAGTCTAATTCGTTACACATAGATACCTAATTGAAATTTTCAATGAATGTATTATAACCACGTAATAAAAAAAAAATCATTAAAAACTTAATATTAAAAATTAATGGGCGTTCTTACACATATGTGAACGTAATTATTCCTTATTTTTAGAGCAATTAAAAAAATGTCATTTATTTTATGAATAAATAAATAAATACGCATGGAAAACATGACAGCGGTGCAACAAAAACGATAAATGATTTTACTGTGCATTGTGGTATCTAGTTTCTTTTTTTTTGTTTTTTGTTTTGTAAATAAATTGATTGAGATTAGTGTGCGGCCATTCTGTTCGTAGGTACCTACTATACGAATATGGTTGATTATTATTTGGTTGTTGATTATTTTTTAAGTAGGTATGCAATTGTGATTATTTTTTTTTTAATTGCTTATCAGGAAGGAATAATATATTCAGTAACTGGTTTTGCACAAAAATAAGCATGTTTGGGAATTTGTTAAGTTTGATTTATATCTAATATATATCTATTTTTTTTGTTAATTTATTATGACTGATTTATATTTGAATGAAAACATTAAATTAATTTTTAATTATTAATTTTAGTAAATTACTATTTAATTTTAGTACACATTGGAATTACTTTGCAGTTGTTAAATATCTATATATAATTTGTAGTCGTTTTTGAATTTATCTCTAATTTTTATAGTTACAATTGATTTTAATGTTCTTAAATAATGATAGTAGATTCTATCGAGATGTGATTTTAATGTAACAAAATTAAAAGTTATATATTGTATGAGGCACGGAATCCTTTGTGAGTTTTATTCACACTTGGCCGGTTTTTATATCACAGATGTGCATTTTTGTTTAAGAGATAACAACTAAAATGTGAATGAAAAATGCAATTTATAAGCTTTTTTCATTACTTTCATAAATTAAACGAATTAAATATCCAAATGTGTAACCATAAAGTACCAACAGAATTGGAAATACTTTTTCTTTAGTAATTACTATTTGTTTTCGATAAAATATATAGGTACTATACTGTAAACTCATTGGTTAAACTGTCTATCTGGTTTTGGTTTTAAAATTAAATTTAATTTTAAAATTTAGTAGAAAAACAACTTGTACATTGAAGGACGTAGTTTATATAAGTCAATCCTTTTAAAATAAAAAAAAATGAAATCAAATTAAATACACGGTAAAATCGTTTTTATATAACCGATTAAAACTATCAATGCATTATGTTGATAACTATGTTGTTTATATATAATTTTTTGGCAAGCAATTACGCGTTGGCGCAGTGATCGTAACAACTGATAGATGGATCATTGGTCGTGGGTTCGATACCCGCACAAATATTTATATGGGCCATACAGATATTTATCGTTGTCTGATTTATGTACATCCTAGTGGTTGCCTTTAAATGTAAAGAGCTTATTATTATTTATCAAATATATTTTAACATGCTATCCACGCAGACGTAGTTGTTAACAAAATCTAGTTCAATAAATGTACTAACATATTTAATGCGTACTCGTTTGTACATAGCTGTGCGAAAGGATTATTTTTAAAAGGATTAAAAATATGGTCATCAGAGTGTAGACATTTAACGGAAACGGCTATTAGTACAGGTTTCTTTATTATATTTATCTTTTCTTGGGACCGGTATAGGTTCGATGCTCCACCAAGGCTGCTCGGCTAACGGCCTATCATTTCTCTAGAAAAAAGTAAAAGTAAAAATAGAGAAAACTCGTTGTGATATTTCATTGTATTTAATTGATATTATTGTTGTATTCAAATGTTATTTTTTCTCGATGTCGTCGTGGCTATTATCATAAAATAAAGAGATGTGTAAAATTGTACCTAGTTTCAAAATATTTACATTAAATAAAATTTTATTTACGCCTACATACATGTTATTTATCTCTTATTTTTCGTTTTACACACACATGAAATGTGAAACTGTTTGTAAAAATCCCACTAATGCACAAAGGGCTCCTCTCCATATAGGAAAGGGGGGAGCTTAATCCGCCACGCTGCTCCACTGATAATTTGCCTAACATGACTATCGCTATCAGGTGTCTATGATATTCGCAACAACCAGGACCGACAACTTTACGAATCATCTACGGCACGGCGAGGTGACCCACAAGGACCTATCCAGATAATAATAAATATTTGCATAAATACAAATTTCTCCGAGAGGAAAAAGACCCGCGGCCGATGGCGTTAAGGTAGCTTCTCGCACCACTGCACCAGGTCGATCGTTATTCAAACCTATCCACTTATATATAAATGCCATTTAATATCATATTAACTTTTCATGTTTGAACAGTTTGAACTGTTTGAAATAAACAATGTTTCATCTTTGTGTATATCGGGATCAAAGAATGGAATATAATCTTCCTTTTTTATTATTTTGGTTAAGGCTAGTTAAGTAGTCTATTTCAATTTGATAAAATTCAAATCCAATAATAAATCAAAATCCCAGTCTTTGAAACTGCTTAGGTCACTTTGATAGCTGTAAAAATGTTTTAATATACGTATGTATATTAAAACATTTTTACAGCCTAAAATCAACTTTTAGACATTTATTGATTTGGCGTGTACAGTTCCTACAGCACACCCATCGCTAATGTGGTGAATATTACCTACACTAAGTGAATAGACGACATCCTGTTAATGTACGAGTACGAGCGTCAAAATCCTTCCATCCCGCGAAAAGTTTAAGCTAATGCTACAATTTTTAAATTTTAGTATCAGGTACCTATAAGTATACAGGTACCAGGACAACCGATCTGGTGTAGTGGTGCGTGTAGTCGCCCTTACACCAGCGGTCGCGGGTTCGATTCCTGCTCGGGGCAGATATTTGTATTTGTGCAAAAATTTGTTTCTGGTTTGGGCGTATGTCCTAATGGGTCTCCTCACAGTGCCTCAGAGAGCACGTAATGTCGTCGGTACCGGTTGTTATCATAAGCATGTGATAGCGACCGTTATTCATGGTAGGGAAATTATCCGCCAACCCACAGTGGAACAGTGTGGTGGATTAAGCTCTAACCCTTTTTCTACTTAGAGAAGAGGCCTTCACCAAGCAGTGGGTTATTTACAGGCTCATTCAGTTCATTTCATACAGGTTACTTCGTAGCTGTAAACGCATATGCAGCACCCCTTATATCGCAGGTATACACAGCTGTGTCCGTCTACCATCAGGTGTACTATCTAATTAGCCCTTTTCATGTAAAAATATACAAATACTTGTAACTGTATAAAACATTTCAGCGAATAGTATAAGTAATCATGAAAGACTTACATTATTTACGTTTTATCGGTTATTAATTTTTTTTTGTATTCGAACGTTACTAACATGGTTGTAATATATTTTATCGTAATTTATAACTTATTAAGTTTAATATATTTTATTTATAAATTATATACAATAGATAATGCAACTTACGTACGGCTTATGGAGCAGGTTCCTCACACATTACCATCTATTGACTGAAACCACCAAAGGTGCGTCCTTTAACGATAGTTTTTCATTTAATACTATGTATTATCGAAGCCTTGGCTATTAATTATTGCTATACTCGTAAATGTATAGCTTGTTACTACGTCGTCCACCTGTAGCATGTACTACGGTGTGTGGCTTATAATATATTTCTGATACTTTCAAACATAATTATTGGCTAATTATTCGTTTAGAGAATACAAACTCATAATTAGTTTGCAATGTTCAATATAATTTTTTTTATTATTGACATATATTATTGAGACAGACAAAAAACGGTTTTCGATTATTATTTTTAGTATAATAGCAATATAAAGTAAGTTAGTTTACATCGTACATAATATCAAATAGTAACAAAGTTAGAAAGCCGTGACATACGAGTACAAATACGACGATAATTTTATTAAATACAGATTTGACAAATTTTATATATCCTCAAATAAGAACGATATTTTAATATGAGTTTATTATAATTTCCTTATCAAAAAGATCATATGACACCTAACAATTATTAAAATAACTAGTAGTATAAAAAAATAATATACAGTATTGGCTTTATTACCTTCAATAAAAAAAAAGTTGCAATTTAAATTTTTTTATTGTAATTAAATTGACGATAATGTATCCAACGGTCCCAAAAATATTTCAAATACAAAACTTATTATTAAACATCATAATGATAATTTGCTGTGGTAGCCTATAAAAATGCTTAATATAATAATTAATTTAATGCTCTACGGCAGATAGGAAAGGGTGGTGTCGAGTGGTCTACAACAAACTTTTGCTACGAGGAGGCGGTCAAGACCTCCAGCATTGAGGTAACCGAAATGAGGAGGAGAGGCTATAAAAATGGTGATACATTATATGTATATCGTTAAAAATAAAAGTACTATTCACTGTGAAATCAATTAATGACTGACTGAGATATATACATAGACCGTAGAACAGATAACATTATATTAAAATGAAAAGTGTTAAAAACATTGCTAAAATCTAACAAGCGGTCAAAAGTGATATTTACTAAGTTAGCTTAAGCACAAACACGTAATAATTAAGTAAACACATACATATAATTACGCAAAGCTACTTATCTTAATTTGATTATTTATCACAATTTTAATTTATAATCTTGGACTAAAACTACATAATAGTTACAAGTAAAAAAATAAGTTTACACAATTTTAATCATATAGGTTAACACTAATCACTAACCCAGAAATTAAACGACGTTAACTATGTTGTTAATTATCAAAACGTGCCTGAAACACTAACTTTCTATCCTCGACGCTAACAAATAATTTGTTAAAAAAAATAATATTTAAGAAACAGTCTACTAATCTACGATCTTGCGAAATTTAACGTAATCGCTTATATATATTGTTTTTTATTATGTAGAGGTATGTAATATTATCACTGTAACAACTTTCAGCTGTAAGGCTTCACTTTCTATTAAAGAGAAGAGTTGGAACTTAATTTGTTCTACTGATTCAATACTAGCTAGAGGAATAGTGTATTATAATAATAGTGTACAGCAATTCTTCTGGCTGTTACATCTGCGCAAGTTTCTGTCTACCGAAGGAATAAGAATATGCATTAAGTATTTACGTTATTGAACTTATATTACGCTTAGAATTTTGTAATTATACTTAGAATAGAGGCTAAAGACATAATTTATAGGTTTAATCCCACTTAAGTACTAATTATTAGTAAAATATTAAGTATTATATATTATATTTTAGTATTTCATTGAATTCAAATCATAAAACAGAATAGTTAAAAATGCATTTATAGCTTGTATTTAAAATTTATGACAATGTGTGGTAGATTTTTTTTTATATTTATTCGAAATTAATGCTTTAAACTTAATTAAAAGTAGAAGTAAAGTAATTTTTATAGCGCAATAAATTGTAATTTAGTAATCGAAAACTAATTGTTCATTAAATTCTAAAGTTGTCAAGTACCTACAGGAAATAATGAAAATTTTAAGAGTTCTTTATGCCCACGAAGTCGAGTAAATTAATAAGTTATATGAGCTGATCGTTTATTTTTATTTTTGTAAAGTAATTTAATGATTGTCTTTTTAATTATAATATTAATTCACTTATAAAGCAAGATTATAAAATTATTAGATAATAAGCTGATCTGACAGTCATTATAACCAATCAAATTTCTACATTAAACGAAATGTCAGGTCAATAGACAGCTCAAAAACATAACTGTTCTCTTGGGTTTCACCGCAGTCATGTAAAAATTATTATTCAATTTCTTCTTAAATCTTGTGCAAAAATTCTTGGACAAATAGGTAAAATTTGTATTTATTTTCAATATTTATCTCTCCACTGTTCCATGTGACTAGGGATGTTCATCGGAAAAAATTATTGATAATTTTATTATCGATAATTATCGTATTGTGTTATCGATAGTTATCGATAATTATTGAATGAACAGTTATCGATAATTATTGCATAAAAAGTTATCGATAGTTGGCGACAGTTATCGATAATTATCGGATAAAACTTATCGATACTTGACGTAGTTATCGATAATAATCGGCACAATATTCAAATGACGAAAAAAAAAAACTAAGAAAAAAAAAAGGTCATCCGGCCTTCACTACCGACGTTTACGCCCGAGCCCTATCCGACTACCTAAAAAAAAAAGTTCATCCGCCGTCCAGTATCAACATAACCCTTAGTACCCTATCCGAATACCTAAAAAAAAGGTCATCCGCCGTACCATACTTACCACAAAATTATCGATAATTATCGAATCGCACAAAATTATCGATAATTATCGGATCGCACAAAATTATCGATAATTATCGAATGACAACTTATCGATAAATGTCGATAATTATCGAATCAAAATTATCGAATAACACTTATCGATAATTATCGAATGAAAAATTATCGAGTAGTTACGAATTATCGATAATTATCGCACACCCCTACATGTGACTTACACCATAAGTCAATACGCAATTTATAACGTAATTACAAAAAGGCTCGAACTAGTAATTTCTATATGAATAGAAAAGACGAGCAATAGAAGAAGCACTTGTACAAGTAACTTAACAAAGTAGAAGAAAATTTTCATCATCTCATTTAATAAATTGAAATCATAGTTTTCACGGTAACTGCTCGTTTATAAAAACTGGTTTCAAAGTTTACAGAAAAGGTAAGCTGTTTCCTAAATAACAGAAAATTATCACTAGCTTTTATATCGGTGTGAGTCATCAATGACATTTGTATATCGAAGTAACTGGTAACCATTGCTTTAATATGATTAAATTCATTAAAAACAAAAAACAAAACAAAAACAGTAGTTACTATTTAATACTGTAACATTCATTCATTCTTATAAAGCTTTCACTACTAGGTGAATATTTTTTCTCCTATTGTGGATATGGATTAAGCTCAATGTACCTAGCTGCTTTGACGCGTTGGTGAATATACTCTTAGAATTTTTTCTAAGACTTTCAGATTCTTACTACGGTTTCCTATACCCTCACGCTTAACATGATTTTTCAACAAGTAATTAATAAGTAAAGCGGTGTCTATATTTGAATATCCAGTAGTGCTTAGACTTGACCTTACTATTAAGATTCGCGGTTTATATCCACACGGTCATTTCTGCAACAAATTAACCCTAGAACTCTCAAATAAAGTTATAAAAAATACAGTCTACAGTCGTTTAATGTATAATAATAGATCTTATACAGACACACATGTAATTTAAGCGGTTAATATTAGAAATTACAAGGCTATAAACATCGCAGAATACACTATCAATCCAGACAGGTGGTATACCATATCTGTCTTGCGATATAGCTAGCTGTAATTAGAATAAGTGGATTAATCCTGTTAAATGCGACTTGCATAGCGGGACAATGGGCAGTGGATAAAAACACGGACGGAAGCGGGTATATATAAAATATAATTGTATGTAGATATGTATAGTCATTAAATCTTTTTACTTATTTAAATATTTCAATAAGATAATAATCTTTGAACCGATTTTAATAATTTTTTTCTCATCATTAAATAAGTAACATAGGCTACATAGGAATATTATATCAATGTCAACGTGAGAGACGCGGTTGTCATCTAGTGTAATAAAACATAGTGCGTAGTAGTAGAGTGCCATATAATATATCATTATATGAGTATATATACGCAATGTCTCAACAAGAGACGATTTATTATTTGTTTGGTATACAAAGCCTTGACTGCAGATTTAAATCAATTAATTTGATCGTTTAAAACGAAAAAAATATTTATTTATCGTTCACAAGTCTCTCTTCGTAGATTTACTTATATATCTTCTATTTACTTGTCTGTATTGTTTTATTTATCCCATCATTGAACCCCGACAAGCTACGTATATACAATAATAGATAAGTGCAGGTTAAAATTTAATATAGACATATTTTTTTTTTTTTTTTGTTGAAAATGATATATCAACTACATATGTTCCAAAAAGTCCTTTTAGTACGTCTAGCATGAGTTTTTGTTACACGCGCACATGACGTAACTACAGTAGTAAACGTAGAAACGCAATAGTATTGACAGTATCCGCGAGAGGCGCTGCTCAACTTTCCATACAAATTGTCTACTACACTCGCTAGCGTATATCGTGAACTATCGTCTCTGGAAACTCATGGTAGACGTACAGGTGGCGGTCCCTTTATACACATATTTCCATCGGAGATGAGTTTGTTTAGGAGTCATAGTACGAGTAGTAGTAGAGTAAGTATTATATTAATTTATAATAATACCAGTGACAGGACATACTTCTTTTAACTCTTTTGTTGTTAGGCTTATTATTAGAAATAAGTAGTAAGATTTTCTTAAATTTTTGATTATTCGATTTTTTATATTCCCTTTTTTTTAGGGGGAAGATGATGATCGGTTTTAGGAAAGTCCTTATTTTCTGTATAACATTTATATGAAAATACTATTATTTCATTATTAGATATTTTGTGATAATTTCAGGTTTTGAATTATAAAAAGCAGATAGGATTTCTTTATAAATTATAAATGCCATGAATTGATTTTAAATACAACACGTGTCTGGACTTTTAATTTAGACAGGAGATCGAAAAAAAAAAAAACATAGATGGAATTAAAATTTATATATGATATAGAAAATAAAATATATTTGTCTGAGATTTTCAATTAATAAAGGACCCTGACATTTCTGTATATAGAAGTTGTACAAAGATAAATTATAAAAAAATGGTGTTAGTGATTTTTATATAATTTGATATTTTAAGGAAGTGTGTGAGATAAATGTTACTACTTATAACCTTATTACCTATTCAGCAGTCTCCGAAAATTATGATTGAGGTGTAGCGACATCTATCTCACCATATACGAACTAGAAGAAACTAACGTATCCTACATTGTGCTATCAAAGTTTTCAAAGCGATTGCGTATATATACAACAACCCGACAACAAAGGTTAAGTGGCGCGTAGTCCACCAGACACAACACCGTCTGGTCGAAGGATCCTTCCTTCCTACCGCCAAAAGGTTATATTCGATTCGGAATGGCATCTAGATGATTGTTGAAAAAAAAAAAAGTTTCGTTTGCAAAAATTGCAAAAGTTATTAATAAATAAGTAAAAAAGGGGGTTTAATTTTAAGGGGGTTTAGATATAATTTTCAGAGACAGTTGAAAAAAGTTGACCGAAATGGCACTTATTGACTACACTATTAATGATTTAAAAGAATAATCTTAATAATCTACTTAGCATTTTATTTTATTAACATTTTTTTAGATAGTTAGAATAAATACGACTGTTTTATTAAATGTTATACGATATTATACAGTAAATTACGAAATATATTTTATATTAGGTATTACAAAATTTATTTCTATTAGTTTTTTTATAATGTTTTTAGTCCATTTATGAAAAAAATATTGTATTTATATGTATTTGTAAGGATTTATACAGTAATTAATATTCGTTAATTGCAGTCTACTAAAGTACAACACCTTGATTTACCTGTTTCTCCTATTAAGAAAAAATACACGGGTCTTATTGTGCTACGCTGCTACTCTGCAGGTAGGCGTAAAATATGTCGTAGGATTTCCTTTAAAAATGTTACTATAGTGACTGAACTGAATTTAATGTTAAGCAGATGATATTTATAATTAGTTGTCGTGAGCAGAATAATCTTACACAGAATAGCTTGTATTTTATAATTTACAAAGTTTTAACTCAACAAATACCGCAATATATATTTTTTACGGCTAGCCGGTCCGCTATCCGCTCAGCTTCTTTCTGTGAACACATTCTAACGATCAATAGTTGTCAATCGCTCGTATCGTCAACGGATGCGAGAGACCATCTGCGGAACCGGGAGAAATAGAAATAAAACAGCTTATTTACTGTCGATTAATAAGCCTATCGTCGTGTCACATTTTTCCGTACACCTTTGACTGGGTACATAATGTTGAGGGTTACCAGCTATCAGATAAGAAATTAATTCATAAATAACAGCCGCCACCTGAAACCTAAAGACAATGCTGTTTGAAAAATATTAATGAATTTATGTAATTATTTGAAACAAAAATGACATATTTAGCTATTTATGCGTAATAATGACAGATTTAAAACAAAAGAGTGTAGTGATTCTATCGGGAAATTTTGTTGACACGGCTAACTTCAATGGTTGCTGATAAAGTTTATCTCGCAAATAAGTTACTGAGAGGATATTAGTGACTTTATTAGCAGGAGGTAAAACAGGTTCTTAACCTCAACTTTTGGTTTTACAGGTTGCGAATAGAAATCTAGAATCTGATTGATAAAGTGGAGTTTAATGGTGAAACAGTAAAAAATATATCAAAAAATTTTATTTGTCGGTAATTCGATCGTTAAGTGACAGATAACTTATCTGAAATTTTAACAGCAACCAACAACATTGGCGCTCAAAGTCGCTCAGCGTGTAATGGAGAGGGATATGATTGGTATTTCTCTTCGAGATCGAATCAGAAATGATGAGATCTGCTGACGAACGAAGATTGTCGACATAGTGTGACAATATAAAAATATATATAAATAAATAAATAAATAAATACATAAATAAATAAACAACATTAAGTGTAATAAGATACTCCGTGAGAACAATACCTTTTAATCTTTTTTTTTAAGGACAAATTTTATTAAAATGTTCGTGTATTTAAGTCCCAAAACGTTCGTGTAATGACGGCTTACGGCGCACGGTGCGCAGTGCGTGAGGCCGAACGTCAATTTCGTCGTTTCGCATGTATAGGGTGAGTGGTCGCGGCGAGGTCGTGTTGAGCGACACCGTGGTGCGCACCGCTCACACACGTGGGATGGATTTGATGTCGATGACACGTGTCAGAGCGATGGCGCCGTCGCTAGGGCGCGTCTTCTGACGTCTATTCTACCACGTGTGGAAATGATACTGTTGTGGTGCGGTTTGACGGGGCGACTCGAAAACTGCTAACTATAGTTGATCCCCTAATAATGTTGATGCATGGCAATATTAAAATATAATAGGAGATGCTACTAGCGTCTACCTTAGAAATATACATATTTATATGTATTGACGGTATGTTGGGGCCGTCTAAATAAATATTTAGGAACACTGTGTGTCCCTCGCTCTGTCTAGCCTAGAGTAGTGTATGCTCCATGTGGTACTGCTGTGCTATTTTTAATTGACGTTACGATGTTTCGGATGATGTCTTTCGTTGATTAACTATACCGGAACCACGACCGAACCGTAAGTTTTAGATAGTAAGGTATAGGAGGTATCAACAAAATATTAAAGAAAATGTACTTTGCTACATGTTTCAAAATAGACTAGATATATAAGTTTTATATAATAAGATATTGAAGGTATTAACAAAATATTAAAGAAAATGTATTTTGCTACATGTTTCAAATAAACTAGAGATATAAATTATCTAATATCTAATAATTATCTAATTAAGGTATAAAAGGTATCAACGACACAAACCATAAGGTTATGACAAAATAAATATATAATAAGTAACACAACAAATTTATGGGACCACATGATTGTAGTTATAATACAAAAGAACGTATACATATATGTGTGTCTAGGGAACATAATCATTAAGTTAAATGTGTAATATTACGGTTAAACGTAAAATGTGAATATATTCACACTTTTTGTATTTAAGTTTTAAATTCGAGTTTATCACAATATTATAAGAGATTATTAATAAGGTTCAGTAAGGAAAAGTCATTCAATTATATTCGAATCGGCTGGAGAACATATGATAAATGTTTTTTTTAAAACTATAATATGATTCCACAGTTACGAATTTAACATAACAACCTCGATTGTCATGACGAGTGTTGAAAAGAACTTTAACTTCACAACTATATTAAATGTCAATATAAGGCAGAAGTAGGAGCACAATAAGTTGGCGATCTCTTTGAGGAAGGTTCATAAATAATAGGTCGGAAACTACTGTAAGCGGCGGGCGCGGGGCCGTTTACCTCCTCTCCTCCTCTTCATTTTTTAGTAATTTAATTTTTTATTTTCCTATTTTAATAAAGTAAGGATGGAGAGGAGCTACTTCTATTAGCAACTATATTAACGAGGTGTTAATAGAAAATGAGATCGGGTTTCTTTTTTTTTTTGTTAATCAACTTATACACAAACTCATTACGAAGGTTTATTTAATTTCTTATAATCATTTGAACTTGTGATCACTGATACTCTAAAAGAACTTGGTTAATACAAAAACAACGTAAAACGGGTCCTAACTAACTAGACGATATAACGAGCCATAATACAAATATTTTTTTTATTTTTATTTTTATGATCTCTCTCCATGGTGTGAGTAGAGAATAGTTACAATAGCCCAACGGATTGGCAACGGATAGAAAGGCTCTCGAGTGGAGACCACGTAGCGGCAAGCGCAGCATCGGACGGCTCTCCACGAGATGGACCGACGACTTGAGGAGAGTCGCCGATAGCCGTTGGATATTGGCTACTTCGAACCGGTCCCTCTGGAGGTCGATGGGGGAGGCCTACGTTCAACAGTGGACATCCAATGACTGATATGATGATGATGATGATGATGATTGATCGACCGATTTGTTTCAAGGCAAATTGTTTTAAAATAAAATTAAAGGACCAAACGCACCTTTGTCACCCTAACATGGAACGTTAACATATTGTTTAGATCGTATATAAAAAAAGAAATTTGTACAACATAATAATTGTTTCTTTAGCATAAATACGTGACATAAATACATGACAATAACAACTGTCATCTTTTATTTAAATAATTTCGAACAATTAATTGCTAAAGATATGCTTGAAAGTAGTAAAAAAAAAGTGTCTGTTCACAAATTTTCAGTAATTTTTAAGGCGTTTATGTAAATATTAGTAATGTGTATATAAAACACCATGAATCATAGTTCCAACCACGTTGAGTTTACTACACCGCTTTTATGTGTCCCTGTTATTTTAAAGCCTACAATCATCGATAATAAGTTGGATATTTGAGACGAAAGATTTATTTTATAATAATACAAATATTTACTACATCTTTTATTTAAATCTTAAAAGTTTGCTCCTTTATATTGGTTCTGTTACAAATTTATCATTTACCAAAGTATGAAGTTATAAGTTGTTACATAATTATTTAAAATTAAGCACTTACTATATTCGTACATACGCGTAGCATTCAATGAAGAAACGTATAAAGGACTGCTAACATCTGAAATTTTATACGAAGAAGCACGTAACAAAAAACTCAACTGCTTTCTATAACCAAAAAATAGTTTGCAAACTGCAGACTGAGTAAATATCCATTAAGCTATTCTTGATAATTCATCAAGTAGCCGTGTCATTCGCGTGTTGAGGTTTTAAAAAGTGGAAACAACTTGCATCTTGATAGTGCTTTCTAAAATATGAATTTTAGAGCAAGGCTATTGATTTTTTCAACAACACCTGGCAGTAATCTCCACCTGTGACTCGTATTCGGACACGTAGTGATATTTTAACCTTACTCTTTGTTTTCATTGATAAAGACTTTCTGTTTACAAATATAAAGTACATGCGAAAGATAAAAATCGTCGGGTAAAAATCGTTAAAGTACGTAATGTGATTAATGTACCTTATAATATAAGACTTAATCCATAAATATATCCAGATTATTAACAAACGACAAAGTAAAAAAATAATAGGTTTTCTGTAAAGTCGGCTTACGGACAATAATTTTACGTGATAACGTCATAAGAAAACATTGATGAAAAATTGCATACTTTTATGAATTGAACTGAATTATAATCACTGAATTATCATTATTTTGTATAATATAAAGAAGGAGTTAATTGAAAATTACAATTTTTTTGATAAATTAACATTCATTTGCACTCCTTAATTCAAATATTTTTTCTCTTTTACTCAGACGCAGCTGTCGATGGAGTGGAAGAGAAATAGATGCGTCACAAGCCGAACGCTTTGGCCGATTGTGCCTCTCTATCGCTTGTTCCGTGCTCTCGCTCGCGGAACGTGATAATGAGTCATGCTTTTTCATGCGTCCAGCCGGCGTTCATCGATTTATAAGACGTTATCATGTCAAAAAAATTACTTACTTGAAATCCGTGTAGGGTTAGTCTGTGTTGCTGAAACATTAAGTAAACTATTAAATCGCGTCACATAAAGCAGTTCAGTTCTTGTTATTAAAATTGGAACTTATGGTCATCATCATATCAGCCATCGGATTTCCACTACTAAACGTAGGTCTCACCCATCGACCTCCAGAGCGACCGGTCCAAAGCAGCCTCCATCTAAAAAAACGTAGGCATCCAGAATTCAACCGTACCATACAATAATATGACGTCAGTACCGACAAGGTGGTCTTTTTACAAATAAAAATAGCCCAAACACTAATGAAACTGGAAGACTGATGGTAGACTATTCGTCTACACCGCAAATGTGACGTAATATAAAAAAATCAACAATTTTTTGCTCGACTCGTAATGTAATTATTATTAGTGTTTATTATATTAATATACATATGTAGATGGCAGAAAGCTGTATGATAAACTATAAATAAACTAACCCAACTTAACCAGTTGTCGCGTTCATTATATTTATTATTAAATACTAGCTGTGCCGCGCGGTTTCGCCCGCGTTAATTTGAGCGAAAAACGTACTTAAATATCTGTAAACAATTGCTCTAAGGGTAGATACCCAACTCTTTGGTCGAGTGGTCGCAAGCGTTACTGCCGCGCAAGGGGTCTCAGGTTTGATTCGTGGGTCGTTCAACGTGATATTGGTTTTTTTTTTATTTTTCGAAAATTCTCAGTAAAAAAGTGATGTTACATTTACTTTGCTGTGTGTGGAAGTGGAACTATAGTTTAAAAATGTCCCGAGAAGAAAAATAATAAAGGACGCAATGAAAGCTCTCATAAAAGATTATTTTTTCCCGTTATTGTAATATTTCTCATTATTGCTCAGCCCCTATTGGTCGTAGCGTGATGTTATATAGCCAATAGCCTTCCTCGGTAAATGGGCTATCCAACGCAAAAATAATTTTTCAATTCGAACCAGTAGTTCCTGAGATTAGCACGTTCAAATAAACAAACAAATAAACAAACAAACTCTTCAACTTTATAATATTAGTATTAGATTACGAAATATAAAAATGTAAAATGAGATATTAAATAAATAATAATAAAAATATAATAACGCATATTTAAATATTTATACTTTGAGGATATAGACATTTTATTTATTATCAGTCATTTTGTATATGGATAAAATAGTGATGTTGTTTAAATTTAAAACATTTCTAAATTTAAGATATGTAACAAACACCAAATCATAAAGCAAATATTATATAAAATGATTACTTTTTTTTTAATAAAAAAACTTGACTTTTTTAATAAAAAAACTTGGTTTTTGACAAAAAAAAAAACCTCTTTTAGAGTATGCACTAAAACTGAAACAATGATTATGTTTACTTCAAAACAGCCGCAGCCACAATATCTCTATACCTACATTAGAAACCAAGGAGACTAATTAAATGTTTAACGAACTCATTAAATAAAATAAATACCTATATAATATAAAATCTTATATCTTTAAATAAGCAACTCTTGCATAATATAATCTAAATCTCGGAAACGGCTCCAACGATTTTCATGAAATTTAGTACGCAGGGGGTTTCGGGGGCGATAAATTGATCTAGCTAGGATTTATTTTTAGAAAATGTCGTTTTATCCCTTTTTTTACGCAATTAAAAAATATCATAAGAATACGTAGGTAAATTTCGCTGTCGTTGCTATATAGCTCGGATGAGAATCGGATTCGAAATCAGAAAATCCGAGTTCGAATCCCGGTGTCTACAGACCAACTTTTTTTTTCTTTTTTTTTTCAAGCTTCTTCTTTTATGAGAAAAACTATTATTGAGAGCTCTTTTTATTTTTTATTTTTTTATTTAAATAGCCAGTTCCTATTATTTTACTATTATGTCGGTAAGATCGAAAATTTTATTTATGATTCATCAGTATGTAATGTATCTAAATCTTATATCTTTAAACGAGCAATTCTTGTATATATATATATAATCGGAATCTCGGAAACGGCTCCAACGATTTTCATGAAATTTAGTATGCAGGGGGTTTCGGGGGCGATAAATCGATCTAGCTAGGATTTATTTTCAGAAAATGTTGTTTTATCCCTTTTTTTACACAATTAAAAAATACCATTAGAATACGAAGGTAAATTTCGCTGTCATTGACAAGCTTCTATTAGCGCAGATAGGAATCGGGCGGATTCGAAACCAGAAAACCTGAGTTCGAATCCAGGATTCTACAGACCAATCTTTTTTCATTTTTTTTTTTTTTTTTTGAATTAAGAGCTCTTTTTATTTTTTATTTTAATAACCAGTTCCTATTATTTTACTTTTATGTCGGTAAGATCGAAAATATTATTTATGTTTCATCAATATGTAATGTATCTAAATATAATTTAACCGAGCAAAGCTCGGTCATCCGGGTACTATAATTTAACCGAGCAAAGCTCGGTCATCCAGGTACTTTATTTATTATTTGTTAAAATAGTATATAAATTAATACTGTTTTACTGTATTTTTGACGAATAATAACGACTTAATAGGTATATATATACTAGTCAACGAACGTGGTTTTGCCCGCGTTGACGTTATTAATTGCTCCATTTACATTAGTCACCTATGAGCAAATGTATAGAGTACTTTTTGAGATTAACACGTTTATAGAAACACTCAAAATTTTAAAATCTGTTTATTTATTTTATTAGGCATTAATATTTGTTAAAAATAATTAACACACAGAATCGGGCATCCATTACGGTATTAACGGCGACCAATATAACTAGTGAACTAATTTATAATTATGGTATGAGATCATCTCCTATGAATTTAGCGCCATCTTTTATAGCCTATCATATTTCTTAATAAACAGGCTTTCTAATTAAATAAAATAATTAAATCCGACTACTAGACTCTGTGATTTAAGACAAACTCTTCAGTTTCATTATAGCAATATAATTTTTTTTGTAATTTTTCGTAACCGACCCTTGACTCACCCTTAACCGGATCTATACGTTTTCCTTTTATATATAAATGTAAAAGCAGCAATAACAAATAAAAAATAAGAAATAAGAATGTTATAATAATTTAAGACCATAGCAAAGGAAACAGCTGACGTCGAACTTATTTTATTTTTCTAACGGTTTGTTCATTATCCTGTATCTTTATCCATAAAAGGGTACATCAAGAGGCATGTGTCTCATTACTACGAATATCATATTAATTACTCTCTATCAATATTCACACAGGTGGGGACGATTTTTTCACACAGATACAAAAAGAAAAAGATAGTAGGTACCAGGTGGCGGTATAATTAAACGCCAATGATACTACTTTTATTCATTTTAACGTAACGGTAAGTAAAGACGATCGGCGAAGGCTCATGCTTTTAGCGTATGAAAGTAATGATGAAATTATGACGCCGATTATGATTTGTCTTGCAAATATTTGTTTAAACTTTATTTTGAAGTTTGGTACAGAGTTGAAAAATACAATCTTGTTTTCTTTAAAAAATGGTTGTCTGTAAAGTCGGTTTACGGACGATAATTTTTACGTGATAACGTCATAAGAAAACATTGATGAAAAAGTGCATACTTTTATGAATGGAATTGAATTATTATCACTGAATTATCATTATTTTGTATAATATATATATTTATTATATATTATTATTGTTATGCCATCTGCCCATTTGCAAATGCAATATTACTATCACTCTTGGGTTGTCTGGCAGAAATTGCTCTTTAGCAATAAGACCGCCTGGTTGTACAACTTATAATGATGTTATTTTGTGTCCTTAATTTAGTTCTGTTTTGGTGTGCATTAAAGTATATTATTATTATCTAATTGGTTTACTCCACCTGTTCAATAATATATATAGATATAGATAATTAATACTTATTATTATTATATGTTTCTTATTTAATCTCAGATAGCCGGGAAGTTGATGGCATGGGCCAAAGCCAAATGTACATAAACGGCGTAATTAAAACCTTTGTACATCTTTCTTTTTTTCATTACAAATATTGTTATTTTTTTAGTGGTGTGCAATGAAGAGTATTATTATTTACCTGATTGTTTATTTTTACTGAAATGTAACAAATATTTATAATAATTTATATTTGTGGTTGGCCACAGTGATTGAGCTCACATTGAAGAAATTTTACTCTACTTCTACAATCTACATGTAGTCAGTACTACTGATTTTTGCAACATGTGATAAGTGCTCGCTGGTAATTTAAACATTATTATTGTAATGAGCAATTTTTTTTAGAAATAAACTTTAATCAAATTAATGTTAATGAAGTTTTAATTTAATACTATGAAACTGAAACCATGAATCAAATTCATGAAACTGATGCTTTTGAAAAGCCTCCCAAAATCTGCTTGATATAATAATATATTCCCTTGCAATGCGTTAACTTGTCATTAAAACATCAATATTTTTAAAACTATGGTTATAAATCATTAATTTTTGATTTTCAAATATTATTTAGTTTTTGCAAAGGATGGATGTCAGTCAATAAGATAGGTGTTTTTTTCACCTGAACAATTTTGAGTTTTTATAGATATGTATATAAGCTACAGGTAATTGTATTTAATATAAAAGCTAAATAAAGTTGAATACAAAATATGTAATACAAGTATACAATATGTAATACAAGAAATAATCAAGTTTAATAAAGAAGTTAAGTTTAATAACTTAATTAAAGTTAGCAACAGTTGCGCGCGAGCGGTCGTTTTAGACTCACGTCTCTGTTTCGGTTCTCGAGAGCGTAAATTTCTACCTGCGGTTATTATTTTCAACTACCCCCATGTTGATTATTATAAAAGATAATGGATAGTTTTGTTAGATCATTAAGTTTTAACTCTAATCAATCCGATATGATGGAACAGTGCGTACAGGAAGAAAATAATGTGCAGGAAATTGAGGAAGTGTTAAATGAAGCCCAAAGGGGCCCGGAAAAGAGAACAAGACAGGAAATTGAGGAAGAAGTAGAAGATAATGGGGACTTTGTTACAGTGAATGGAAGATCCAAACGTTTGTTGCGCAGTTACTCTGATAACAATAATCAAGGAAATGCTACTGAAGAAATAGCTGTGGAGAAATCAGGCTTTGTTGTTAGACTGTCTTCTAAACAAATACTCCCGAAACAGTTTGGTATGGCCAAGCTTTTGATTAAGGAAAATATTAAAAACATAATTGCTATAAAATACAGAAGCCCATTCAAAGTTAACATCATATTTAAAACCAAGGAAGACGCAAATAAACTATTAAACTGCCAGAAATTTAATGAATCCGAGTATATCTGTCAAAGTGTGGACGAAGTAACTATCTCTTATGGTATAGTAAGGAATGTCGACTTAGACGTAGAAGAGAAAGAAATACTCGAACAATTCAAATGTGAATATGATATTGTAAACACGAAAAGACTAAGGCGTTTAACTGATAATGGCAAGTGGGTCGATAGCTCTGTAATCCGATTAGCATTTAAAAGTTCCTCTTTACCCTCGTATATATTTGGATACGGGTGTCGGTTTAAAGTGGAACCATACATTTTTCCCGTGACACAATGCTCAGGATGTTGGAGATTTGGACACATAAAGAAATTTTGTCCAATTAGAAAGATAAAATGTCCGAAGTGTGGTCAAGATCACGAGAATTGTGAAACAAATATATTCGTATGTATTAACTGTAAAGGAAAACATATGGCATTAGACAAAAGTTGTCCAGTGTTTATAAAAGAAAAGATGGTTAAAAAATTAATGAGTGAGAATAATTGTACTTATAAAAGAGCTTTAATGATCTATAATCAAAGTAACACTCAGGCGAAAAGAATTACTTTATCTCAACCCAACCCAGAAACAAACGGACAACAAGGATCATTTTATGCTTATACATATAGAGATATAGTACTAGGGGAAAATAAGACAAATGAGACTGAAACTGAAATAGTAATAAATTGCGGAAATATGAAGTCTACTAACCATGAAGCAAATAAAAATAAAAAACGATTAAATAACTCCAAGACTAAAGATCTCACGACTTCAAATATTCAAGAAATAAGACGAGACAATGAAATAGAGGAAGATGGGGAAAAAGAGAAAGAAGAAGAAGACGTGACTGAAAGTTCTGAGACAAGTTCATCAGGGAAAACAAAAAATAAAACTAAAAAGGGGTTCCTTGCGAGGGTTAAAATGATTGTTTTAAAAATAAAGGAGATATCAGTGTCAGAGAGATCATTTGAAGAAAAAGTTTGTCTATGTATACAATACGTCTTTAAAGAAGTCATGTCATATTTAAGTGTGAACTTTATGGGTGGGGATATAATTAACTTTTTATTTAATAATAATGGCTAGACACAATTTTAATATAAATATTCTACAGTGGAATGCACAAAGCTTAAAGCCGAAAATACCAAGTTTTGAAATTCTACTCAATAGGGATAAAATACATTTAGCAGTGGTTAGCGAAACGTGGATGGACCCAAGTTCTCATATGAATCTGCCGGGATACAAAATATTTAGACAAGATAGGTCAGATGGTTATGGTGGTGTCGCTATTATATGTCACAATTCTTTACAAACGTTTCGAATTTCCTGTCCTGTTAGTAATTCTGGTATTGAGATTATTGCTATCAAAATTTTAAATTGTAAGCTTATACATAATATTGTCTCCATATATTGTCCATCTTCTATTCGTACTGTGCAATCAGATTGGGATGGAATATTTTCGCAGTTTTCTACAAACACCTTGATAGCGGGTGATTTTAACGCACATCATCATAATTGGTCAAATAGGAATGATACCCGCGGTAGTCAGATATTTGACAGTTCTTTGGATCATAACTTCTTTTTGCTAAATACTGGAAAAGTTACCAGAGTTAAGTTTGTAAATAATACGCTTCAAGAAACATCTCCAGACATTACTTTTTGTTCCGCAGATATTGCAGTTAATACAGAGTGGGACGTCACTAATGAAAGCTTGGGTAGTGACCACCTAATGATTAAGCTTTCTATAAAATATAAAGATTATTTACAATTTACCTTGAAAAGAAATTTGAAATCAGCCAATTGGTCAAAATACAAAGATATTGTCGAAAATTTATTTACACAATGTACTGGAACTTTTGGCAGTGTCCAGGAGATGTATGATTGTTTTATGAAAAATATTAATCAAGCAGTTGACCAAAGCATCCCTTTCAATAAGATCTGCAATAATCCTTCTCGCAATTTTATCCCTAAAAGTTATTGGAGTCCAGAACTGTCAAGGATTATAGGCCACCGACGACTAGCTTTAAAGTGCTTTAGACGAAATCCAACTCCACAAAATCTATCCTGCTTAAATTTATTAATTTCAAAGGCTCAAAGAATGATCAGGCAAGCCAAGTCTCGGAGTTTTCAAAATTTTTGCAATAGCATTAATGAATCTACTTCTTTATCAGACATGTGGCGTAAAATGAGATGGATTAAGGGGTTTAAGCAAACAAAATCGTATACTTCTGACTTAGCCAAAGAAAAACTTCTGAGTTCCTTAACTCCTGATTTTGTGACTGACCCTTCCTGGACATTCTCTTCAAACAACCCGAAGCTTGATATAGATTTCACATTACATGAAATGGAAAACTGTTTTAAACGCAATGATACTTCTCCTGGACACGATGAAATATATTACTCAATGTTATATAATCTACCCGATACAGGTAAAAAGTTTTTATTAAATTTGTACAACTTCATATATAGATCTGGGTGTATTCCTACTCAATGGAGAAAAATACAAATTGTACCAATATCTAAATTTGATCAAAATTCTAAACTTAGACCTATAGCACTAATTTCCTGCTTATGTAAAATTTTTCATTTAATGCTAGCTAAACGTTTGGAGTGGTTTATTGAATATAACAAAATTTTGTCACCAAACACAGTGGGGTTTAGGAGAGGACTATCTTGTATCGACAGTTTAGTTCGCCTGGTTTCAAGTGTTCAAATCGGCTTCTCACAGAATATTCCAACCATAGCATGCTTTTTAGACATAGAGGGAGCTTATAATAATGTGTCAGTTGGAAAAGTCATATCTATTTTAGACGAATTAAACATTGGTAAGAAAATGTGGTCTTATCTATGGGAGTTTTTAAAAGAAAGGCATCTTCAAATTAAGTGTGAAGAGAGTAAAAAAGTTTTGATTAGATGGACTAACAAGGGACTATCCCAGGGTGATCCCATATCACCTTTACTATTTAACATTGCCACCATTGAGATTTGTCAACAGATAAATCAAGTTTATATATGTCAATACGCAGATGACTTTGTTATTTTTGCTAAACACAGCAATATTGAGCATAGTGTATCAAGTTTACAAGGAGCGATTAACTGTTTAATTAGAATATTAGAGCAGCTTGGACTAGAACTTTCATCTCATAAATGCAAATACATTGTTTTTAGCAGGACCCGCAGAAGTCCACAAGTACAAATTTATGTGAGGGGGTTATTACTTAATTCAACTGATTATATTAAATATTTGGGTTTTTGGCTTGACAGATCTCTTAGATGGTCTAAGCATATCAACGAAATCTGTGAAAAGTCTTGTAAATTTTTGAATCTCTTGAAAGTTTTGGTGGGATCCAGTTGGGGTATAAATCCTCTACATATCCGTAGGATTTACATTGCCCTTGTGAGAAGTCGGTTGGATTATGGTAGTTATCTTTATGACAATGCAGCTAATTGCCACTTGTCTAAACTAGACAAAATACAAAACCAGGCTCTTAGAGTAATGGGCAGTTTTATAAAGTCCACTCCAATACACGTTATGGAAAGCGAAATGTGCATTCCACCTTTAAAAACAAGGAGATTATATTTGTGCTATAAATATTGTTTAAAGGTTAACTCCTTTTCAGATAGTATTAATACTCAATTGTTAGATATACTTTATAGTTTTTTGAGTAATAGATTTTGGTTACATAAAAAGAAGCCACTGCCAGCAATATGTCATAATGAAATCAAACAAAATGCAATGTCTTCATCATCTCCACTTGAAATGTTTACTTTGGATACATGGGTCTCCAACATCAATTTAAAAACCATAATTTATAGTAGATTAGATAGTATAACAGGATCAAAGTCGCAGTACCCGGACCATCGTGCGTTAAAATGTGAAGTATTGCAAGAATTACATCGTAAATATAATGGATATCACACAATTTTTACTGACGCATCTAAAACAGCACATGGTCTTGGTACTGCGTATTATGATCCAAAAAACAAAAATTATAAATTACATAGAATTAAGAATAAATATGTTTCTATCATGACTGCCGAACTTTTTGCTGTATCACAGGCGTTATGTTATGCTTTTAGTTTGAATAACCATAAAATAGTCATCTTTACTGATAGCCAAAGTGCTCTAATGCATATTGTAAGGAGCGCTTTTGGATTTAGAGGAATGTCCACGGCATACAAGATCCTTGATAAAATAAATAGAGCCTGTAGTAAAAATTTAACTATTGTTCTCCAGTGGGTTCCATCTCATATAGGTCTTTCTGGGAACGAAGAGGCTGACAAACTTGCTAAAAAAGCTATTTTTGAAGGTGAGGAAGCGAATATCCTACCAAGATATTCAGAAGTGTTGAGGAAATACAAAAGAAAATGTTATAATATATTTAAAGAATACTTTGACGAAAGATCATTGTCAAAGGGTATTTGGTATAGAACTATTCAATGTGAGCCTCCTCGTATCCCGTGGTTCTATGCAACCTCAATGAACAGACAACAGGTTGTCTCAGCATGTCGTCTGCGGGCTGGACATATGCCTGTCAAGAGTTTTGCGTATTTAATGAGGAAGGTAGACTCGCCCAACTGTGACCATTGTAATAAACGAGATGACGTATACCATCGATTAATAGAATGTGTTCGGTATGCCGATAAGAGAAACGTTTTGTTCACTAATTTTAAATTAAATATTAATAATGTTGGTGTATTACAAAGTGTATTAGCTGATCCTAAGTCTGATGCAGCTAGAATGTTGTTTAATATGTTTATAACTTAGTATTAAATTAAAATTAGATATTACCAATTGTATTATGTGTAAATGTAGTTAGAATAAGGTACAATGGGATTGACATTGTCATTTTATGTACAAAAATCCCTTATCAAATAAAGAATAAAAAAAAAAAAAAAAAAGTTAGCAAAACAAATTAGATTATCATTATTCACTTATGAAAATAGTAAAAATATACTAAATAAAAGCAGCTGAATTTTTATACGATCGTAATTATATGAGTCCTAATAAGTTCTTAATCAAAATTGTATAATATTGTAAAATTTCTTTAATAAATTATGATATTTCAATTATATGAAATTATATCGCTAATCAAATTCTTAAAATGCAAGAATTAATTACCAGCAAAAAATGCTGCAATTGTTGTCACTATTATAATTTTAAAAAGAATAAATTGACGTTACTTCAATATTGACAAAACAGTTTGCTGCCATTTGCCGCTGTCATTTCTACTCGGACGCGTCGTAAGTTGGCCGACCGCCGATCGTGAGCCGAACGCTTAGGCCGAGCCGATCGTACCTCTCTACCGCTTGTTCCGCGCTCTCGCTCGCTAATTGTGACAATGACGTCATCTTCTTCGAACTGGCACCCAGTAGCTTTCATCAATTTACTAGACGTTATCACGTCAATAATTAAATAGAATCAAGTATTAAGTATAGTTAAAACTAAAAAAAAAACTTAATCTATCACTACAATAGTAGGTCTAATTTAATAATTAAAATTAAAAATTTAACGACAAGTTGGCGTAGCGGTCACAGCGACTGGCTAATGCGTTTGCGGTCGCGGGTTCCTTCCCCGCACATGTCAAAGTTTTTTATAAGCCATATAGACGCTTGTCGAGATTTAGGCATTGTGCTTGTGTGTTGTGTGTGTACCTGAACTACTGGGGATTGTTGAGTGTGCGCGCTTATTATTTATTTATTTCAGATTATCATATCAGTCGTTGAATTTCCGCTCCTGAACGTAGGTCTCCCCCATGATCAATGGGGAGGGCTTGGCAATACTCGCCACGATTTGCAGTCGGGTTGGCGAGTGCAGTAGTCTGTTGCAGTATATGATGACATTGCTACCTATTACCATCCTGGTTGGTGTACAGTTATTCGCAGCACTTAGTCACCTCTTACGACACCTCGGCAAGAAAGAAATCGGAAGTATTCTTATCTACCGGTCTCGGCACGGCACTGAATTATAAAAGCTTATTTTATAAATAAAATAAAAATGTATAATAAATAGTTATTTAAACTAATGGTTATTTTTTTGTGGTTATAAACTATGGATTTCATAATAATAATTGTCTTTGGTATATTCTGAAATAATAGTGTTATAAATATTACATTTAAAATTAAACTATATTTTCTAATTATATCTTTAATGCTGGCTATAAACTCATCTCACTTGAGGAACAGGCTCTTTAACGCAAATATAATTTTTATAAATTGAACTTAGAATTCTGTTAATGAGGTGTCAATCATAACAGTTCTAAATTAACTCTTCTACTATCTATTGTTACTGTATTTTTTTTTGTGTTCGATTTTTCTTTTCTACTATTTCTCGGACCATTCAAAGTATAATTTTCTGTTAACACAAGTATAAATTTATTTTATATTTATAGTATTTTGCCGAGTAAGAGGCAAAGCAATATTTTTCCATGAAATAGCCCATTCCTGAATTCTATAGAATAAATACGATTCCATTTAAAGCATACGTTTTTTAATGCATTCGATCGCCTGTTTGTAGATAGTTTATTAGCAATGAAAGCCTCTCAGATACAGTAGTAAATTGATAAAAAAATAAAAAATCGTAGTTCAAGATCAAGTACGCTCCCACGGTTGAAAACACCTGTGTCCTGCTATCAACTAGACTTACAACTATATATAATTCATTCGACAAATTTAATTGCAACCATTTTTGATTTTGCGATTAACCTGTCGAACATTTTGATATGATAGATTACTAGTTTTCTTAAGTCAGCCGAAGACCGAGTTGCATTATATGATCTTTAAAAGAGAAGATCAACTCTTCTAAAATACCTCTAAGCTTTAAAAAGATTTTTATGTAAATATATCTTGAATAAAAATTATTTTCAATCTCAACAACCAACGGCTGGTGACAAAGTCTTTAATTTTATATAATATCATGATTATAAAGGAACTGGTGCTTTATTATTATTCAATACAAATATAATTATAATTAATACGGTATGTATTTTTTTCCAACCTCATTACAAAATAATAGAATTTATTAAGTATTAATTATCATTAATTAAAAACATTGTCTCCAATAGGCTATTTGCTAATATAAATTAATGAAATTCAATTATTTCAAATTAAACTTAGACAAAGTTTTTTATTTTCATAACGTTTACATAACGCAACAACTTTGTTGCACATTTACAATACTTTAACAAAACATTCACCATCGCGTTAACCTAAAGCGAAAACCTATACGTAATTTCTTTAAATGTGACTAAATTGACACATTATGGCAATATACATGATTTTTAACTATGAACATTCTAAAAAAGCTATACGAGATTTAATATACTATATCGCAGACAGGCACACTATCAGACAAATTATTGGCAAATTATTTTGTAAAGAAAGTTTACTAAAAAAAGTTTCTTTACAGTAAAGCTTAGAAGACATATATATAATAGACATTGAAAACATATATGAAGACATATATGAATCCTAACAAATTATTTATAGAGACATTGTAAATTTTTCCAGATTTACGCATTTTTATACATTTGTTTAATATACTTTATTTTTACTTAGCACGCTAAAACTATACTTGAGCCAAATTCGATGTGGAATTTATGTAAACAAACCAAATGTCATCGTGTATAGGGTTGTCACACTTTTAGTAATGAAAAATTGTAATTTATCACCAATTTCCTAGTTATACATTAATAATTTTACTTTAACATTGTTTCCTAGAACTTAACTTAACCCCCAAATACGTAATATATAAGAAAATTTGCTTATAACAAAAATTAACAAATTTATAATTACTAATATACATCTAACAACCCTAAATTTTTGCACTGACAGTAAAATTTCGCAGATAAGCAACATTTGGTCTTTTTTTGATCAGTCTTTATATTGTTAAAGGTAAATTGTTATCGATTTTTATGCACAATTTCAAATATTATAATTATTATGTTTATTCAACGTAAGTAAAGTAAAATAAATAATAAAAGAAAATGAGTGTCTGAACATAGATTTTTAATCATATTAAATCCGTTTTAAAACAAATGTTGTTTTATTTTGAATGCTATTCAGGGATAGTGTAGCTATTTTTAATATAGGCATAATTATACATATTTATTAAAATATTTAGAAATCTTTCAGTGGAAAAATTGGTATTCCCACGTTAACAAGTAAATGTTACACATAATTATAGATAATATATAAATATATCTAATTTCTGACTTATTTATTTCAAGTTTTATGTATCTTGTACTACTATGTATAAATATTAAAAATATAATTACTATAATTATTTTTCAATAGGCTGTAAACATCTGCCTATGGTTGGTTGCTAAGCAACGGTTTGTTGGTAAACATTCCATATCGAATTTGGCTGAAGTATAGGTACGATAACGATTTGAAAGATTCATTTTGTGTTAGTCTTTATTAATTATTATTATAGGCTATAAGACATATCTCTATTACCTCTGAGGAAAGGAAAATAATCTTAAATGTCAACGCAGATGAAACAAAACGAGTTTTTCTAATTTAAAATATTCCTTAAGCGTTGTTTTACGAAAAGTTGCATCGTTATTTATAGAATATATTATATTCGCGAATAGCTCGATATCGCATTAACTGCAATTATAAGAACAGTACAACCAACCAGATCTTCCAGTTACTGTAACGGTACCGCCTTCATGAAGCCAGCGGAAAGTGGCTTAGTGTATGTGACAAGCTTATAGCGTTAAATAGTAAGAAAAGAGTCATGCAAGTCTATTTTTATAATTGCGGCACAATGATTGATCAGTCGATAATCACGGGTATTATAATGGGTGGTTTTCACAGTTTTGGTAGTTTGATATTAACAGAAAAGAATGTCAGAAGAAAAAAAAAAGAAAAACATTTTCAAGTTTAACCTTGAAAATGAAACTTGAAAATAAAATTCTGCTATGAAAATAATTTTAGGCAAGAATCTGTAAAATAGTTATGTATTGAAACATAAATATATATATGGAATAAAATTAGTTCCCGCATTTTCGTATAACTTGTACCACTTTAATTACAAATGTGAGACAAGAACAAGATTTTGTCAGGCCGATCATTAAGGCTCAGCGGATGAACGGACGCTAGTAAAGTTAATTGGAATACTTTTTCATTTCTCCTTTTTTCAAAACTTTAATGGGTGGTGGCGTATTATATTGCGATCAGTATATCGATACACAATCGATAATAAAAGAACACCAATATTTGTAAAGCATCTGTTATTGTAAAAACGGATAAATCGATCATTAGGCTTAACTTACATTTTATATTAATTGGGAATGTTAAGAAAATTATTATTGTCGTTCTAGTTTCCATTTCAGCTGTACGTTATTTGTAAATTAAAGGATAAATTAATAACTATAATTAGTTACATTGAGTTTTTTTGTAGATATGAACATATTTTTGTTAAGTAAACAGAAAAATATAGCGTTTGTTTTATTAAGGGTGCTTAAACATTTTTTAATTACTTGTAAATATACGTAGAATATCATAACTAAACATTTTATATTGCCAAAGGCATTACTGCATATCTCGAGTTCAAAAACTTTTTCGAAACTGATAATACTTTATGTAATATAGTCATGATTATAACAATAAAATGTATATTATTGTGATTGTAAACATAATTATCTAATGTTATCTATATTTGATAATTCATGTAGAGCCTCAAGTTTGCTACTACAAATTGTGGTATCATAACCAAATTTATCGTAAATTGTATAAGAAAAAACAGAGATGATTATTACAAATAGTAATTAATTTATGGAATACTAAAATTGTAAGAACCACAGGTATATTTTTGTGATATAATTGAAGCAACAGATTATTTCTATTGTAAATATGCGTACCTATGTATCTAAAATGGAATAATCTTAAACCTAATGTTTTTTATACTAGCGATCATGTTTTATAAACGCAAATTTTGTATGCTACCTATAAATATTAAAGTGGACCCTCATATAACACTGTTCGCTATACTACATTGTCGTATTTGTACCTACTCCGAATTCACCGCCATGTTAATGAATACATTAAAAAAGTCTAGCCGTTTCCAGACATATCGCATAATTATGACGACCGTTCTGGTGCAGTGGCGCGAGTAGCTGCTTCAACGCGGAGCGCCGAGGCGGTTCCGGGTACAATTCCTGCTCGGGAAAGATATTTGTATTTGTACAAATATTTGTTTCCGGTCTGGGTGTATGTCCTTGTGGGTCATTTTAATATAGGTCTAGCATTGAATAGAATTTGTTTGAATGACTAACAATAAGTGATTAGCGCCGCTTATCGGGATTGTGACCCTAAGATAACTTAAAAACAAATCTTGTAAATATTCACCTGAACCATTCTAATTAAATGTTAAAATTTAAGCAGAAATTACGTCATTAATTTACGCGTTGTACAAACCTATCGCAATTAAACCGGTTCTTAAAACCCTATTATCGTAAACACAAGATATCAATCAAGCTAACTATAGACAAAACATTGACAGTTACAATAAATCTTTCAGCTATTATAGTTAATCCTATTTAATTTATATATTATATCATTAATTCACTCTATTGTAAGATTGTAATATACTTTTTTTTTTATCTATCATATAAATCGTTATGCTCTATATATTTAAAGCTTGACGTCTGCTTGACATGTGTTGAGATTGGTCGGTTGTCTGTCGTGATATGGAGTGGCAGTTTTAATAGCAATTATTTTAAAATATCCATACGTTTTGATGGGTTGACACTAGTTAGTGACGTAAGTTTATCGTTCGTTAAATTATTTATTTATTTTTAATGACAATGTGTATTATCGATTAATAAAAACAAAAAAAAAATATTAAAATTTAAAAAAAAATTACACAAATATGATCTGTGATAAATATTAAATACTTTCATTCATCTTTTTAATAAATGTATGTTCCAAAACAAGACGTAAGTAACGGGATGACTATATTACCTACTTATAATTTCCTGTAGTTCCCGGATATTACTTATAATTTCCGCGCGGATTGAATAATGTTCATGTCAAATCGGTTTAACAATTATAAATTTTAATTACTTATCACAGTGTCTGATAAAAAAGGAAATTATTTAATTTTATATTCGTTAACATGAAATTAGATAATGTAGCTCCGCTAGGTATAGGGCATTATTAATTTACGCCGATACACCTAATTGATATGTATATTTATGTCTACAATATATTTACAAGTATATTTATATCTACATTACCGAACAAGACGGTTTCAAAAGGCTATAGCACCATAGACCACATACATACGCTGCGGTAGATTATACCGAAAGACCGACGAGTATAATCGACCATTGTTCTTGGCATTTGTGGACTATGAGAAAGCCTTCGCTTCGATCAAAAGTTAGGTAATTTTGCATGTGCACTTAATTCTATACCACTTGTCCTAAGTAAAGATTTAAAATTTATCTTGGAAATATAAATATTAAATAAATTTCTTATATATAACATACACAACGCTGCTTTTAAAGACTGCGATAATAAATACAAATCATTTTATTCATAGGGACATTGATATTTTAATTTTATTCAATATGCTTTTTATTGTGTCGTATGAAATAATCATAACTTAGATATCCATAAATTGTAGCGTTTAAGCATTGAATGTGCTAAGTTATACAGTATCTAAAAAAAAAACTCGAGCAATACCTGCAAGAATTTATTGCAATTATCTGCATTCCAAATTGAAAATAAATAATCAACTGGTCTTAGTTTAAAATGCTTATTGTTTATTTCCTTAACTGTTAAACGTATGGACAAAAGTAATTTTATTTCATTGTATATTTATACGATTACTTCTCTGTAAGGTGGCGCTTACAACTAATAGCCTGCTTGCACGCGGACGCTTATTTGAGAAAACTCATTTGCGTAGTTTTCTTTGCGCATTCGTACACAAACGGTACCTACATCATAAGGTTACATTAATACCGATTTGTTTAAATAACAAAATTGATTTTAAGGCGCTTCTTAATTATTTAGTTACATGGTGAAGTAAGTATTATGCAGTTGAAATATTTTGTAAGACAGTGATAATGCACATGCATTTGTATTTGTGCAAATAATGCAAGTTATTTTACATATACATACCTTATTATGCAAACTGGTTTGTACTATTATACGCAAAGTAGTTGTATGTACCTACACCTGGTTTTATTTACCTTTATTATATTTAACTATATAACACCGCAGAAGATTTTTTTAAAAGGCATAATTATAAAGTATATTGCAAGAATACTATTTTGGAGCTTAAAGGTTAAATAAAAATTTTAAAATATTTATTTTCTTCCCTTATTTTTATCTCCAAAAAATTAAGACTAAGCCCGCCACGTTGCCAAGCCAAATTATCGATAAGACCGCCTTTTTTTTAACGCTGGGAAATGCATGCAAATGCGTAAGCATCCCGCTGCACAAGGTGACAGGTATGTGGAACTCACTGACATGGTAGAACGTGCCAGAATACTTACTGAAACCCAGCGGTGCCCTCATCGTCGTAGTGGGGCGCCACGGGATCGCTTTCTCGTGCAACCTTGACGCCCCGATGGTTAGCCTGTCTATGTGGGACGCCTTCGCCTATAGAGCGCTCGCGGGTACCGTGAGCACTCTATTACCCTGGTGGTGAGTGGGAGGATAATAGGTGCCCTTCCCACTCTATTGCGGAGGGTGAAAGAGCGCGTAACGGCGTCTCCTTCTCCCTGTTCGTCTCCTGCGGAGCGGGTTAGCATTAGCGTCTACTTCACGCTTCTCCTCCTTGTAGAAGGAAGCCACGGCCAACCAATACCTCTCGCAGCCGAGCATGCAGCGGATTACGCTCGACAATGAGAGGTATTGGTAGAGGCGCTGGGGCTCCCAAGCGGTACATTCCTCGAAAGTGTGTCTATCGACGCGCCGCATTCGTGGCAGGCAGGGGTGATTTCCCTTCTCGCGATCTGGTGTAAGCACTTAGCAAAGCACCCGTGCCCAGTAAGTACCTGCATCAGCCTGAAGGTCAGCACCCCGTGCCGCCTTCTGACTCAGCGACAAAGACGGGGATGTATGGCGTCCACCGTTGCTGGGCCCACCGCTGGAGACTCTAGATCTTCCTATTCTGATTCACCAATGGATCATGTTTCTCTGATCCTGAGCCCTGATCCGAGCCGTCTGGTTCGCACTTGGGACTTGTCCTCAGAGCTAGCTGAGGCTCGACTGGAAACAGTACACTTCAGCGAGCACCCCCGCCTGGAGTTCCCAGGGCGGATCGCTTGCGATAAGCGTCGCCATCGTCCATGACACCGTACGGTATCTGCGTATCGCCTTCACCGCTATGACTTTCTGACGCCTCCTCAATGAGTTTTTTTTTGTGTGTGCTTCGCACCATATGGGTGCACCGTATAGCACCATGCTCTGGACTATGCCGACGTATAAGCGCTGGCAAGGGGAGTCCGGTCCTCCTACGTTGGACAGGGGTCTGCCCAACGTAGCGGCGGCGCTCTCCAGCTTCGAAACGAGCTCCGCAAAATGCGGACCAAAGCTCCATGGGCCGTCCAGAGTCAGGCCCAGGTACCTAATCTAGTAATAAGGCCGCCTGTTAAAACTGATCTAAGTTGATTTTTTTTTAAATTCTATTTATTGTAACTATTGTGTATTGATTTGCAAAAAGAGTAAATAAATAAGTAAAGAAGTTTTTGTAACTAACGGTGTGAAATAATAATTGTTTTCCTATTCGTATTTCGAACTAATTGCTTTTTAATGAAGTTTATTTTTCCTCACATTGATTTTATCAAAGGAAGGTTTAATTGTTAAATATCCTACAAAATAAGTAATAATAATTTATAACTGAAAGTTTTATATTATTGTATATTACTCATATCTGAACTGAACGAAATCAGCCTGTCCCATTTCTGGGCAAAGGCCTTATTTACATATAGAAGAAGGTTTCGAGCTTAATCCACGCTGTTCTACTGCGGGTTGGCGGTTAATTTTTCTACCATGATTAACGATCGCTATCTGGTGTCAAAAATAACAACCGAGACCGACGGCTTTACGTGCTCTCCGAGGCACGGTGGGGAGACCCACAAGGACCAGAAACAAATACAAATATTTGCTCCGTGTGGGAATCAAACTCACGAACATCGGCGTTAAGGCGACTACTCACACCACTACACCAAAACGTTTGTCGAATAAAATGTATTGTCATTTATTTTGGTCTGCAAACCCATAAGACGCATAATATTACATACAGGCAAATTAAGATAAAGAAATGTTTGTTTGTGCTATAATAATAATAATAAACGTCTTACACTCAACGGCCCCCAGTAGGTTGTGAATCCTGTGTCGGGGGTCCGGAAACACACACAATACACAAGCACAAACATACAGACCACGACAAACATCTGTGTGGCCTATACAAACATTTGTCATGTACGGAGATCGAACCCGCGACCGCTAGCGCATCAGTCAGTTGCTGTGACCACTGCGCCAACGCTATGTATTGTTATGTCCCTATTTTTTTATCCCGTTAATGTGTAGTGCTTAGTTTATTAGTGTAGCACTGCTTATATTTGCACACTTATCAAGGCAATAGCTTAGTGAAAAAAATTTAAGCTATTATTCTAGGCACGTTGTAATAATTCTAGAAGTTAACAAACGTAATACGCACCACGATTTGCTGATAAAATAAAACATATTACCAGTACTAATCGTCCATCTTAAACACTACAATTCTTGTTTACAATTAATGTTATTACCGATTCGACCTTGAAGTTTGATTTCTATCGTAGCTCATGTAAATTAGATTATTATGAATGCTTCCTTGCACTTGAAAATAGAAAACTAGATATTTTAATAATTAATGAACCAAATAAACGTAATTAAGTAATTTGTTAATTAATTACAGTTTGTAAAAAGGTTTTAGGTATGTTCCGATATACACTGTGACCACTGTAAGGTGTAACGTCAAAACAGTATAGGTATGCGAAGCCATTACTTTTTAGTTTGCTATACTGTGCTATACTGATTACTATTTAAAACGGAATGCAGTCCAGTCTGTCGTCCTCATTTTTCAACACTGTTTTCAAATGAAAATATTTATCAAGTACACTTTTTTTTCAACAAGTTAAAATATTATTTGAATGTTGTTGATTTTAAAATATAATGTTTCTTTTAAAACTTTAAATTGAATTAATTGTATAATAAACGTAAGTATAGATTTAATTAAAAGTCTAGATCGGATTTTATCGCATTTTAGTTTAAGATTTTTTAATTAAATTAAATTATTTCCCGACGAATACACGAATCCGTGAAAGCAGTTAAATTTCTAGGCGCAGTTATATTCACACACAGATCACGTCATCAAAGTACTGAGAGCGACTTACCTCGAAAGCACCAGTGCTCACAGTACAAAAATGGCGGCGATTAATGACGTTATATATTTCTTTATGATACTGCGGCAGTGTGCTGGCAGTCCATAAAGGAACGAATTTGTCACCAGTGAGAGCACTAAGCAGTGCTCGCAGTGTATATCAGAACACGGTTGCCTCTTATAAGTTAGACATATAAAACTTAACGAGCGAACTCAAGGCTTGTTAATATCCTATTAACCATCCCACTATTGGGAGAATATTTTTTCCCCTATGTACAAAAAAGGTTGATGTCTAAGCCTCATTAGTGTATGAAGATGTCTTGCTTCTCTTTACGTATAAATGTTTATCACTGGAGAGAATTTTTTTATACTCTATATTTTATATTTCTATATCAATCTCTTTAAAACATAAATTTGAATAATATTTCAATAATTAGTTTGTTTGTTTTAATTGATCTCAGCATGTCTTAAACTTCTTTGAGTTTATTTTTTATTTTTTATTTAGAAAGCTTTTTTACTTATTGAGGAAACAGGCTATAAAATATCACACTATGATTTGTAAAGTAAGAGCGATAACTATTAACGCTAAAACGAATAAAACCAAATGGCTTTTCTAGGTGTAAGATAATATTATGATACAATAATACCTTCTTCGTAGAAAAACGCCCCTTGCCCTACAATTTGACATTCATATTATAATATAATATACCTTTGACAACCATGGTTAATTGGTAAAACTGAAAGCCTTCAAATCAATCAAACTATAATCACAATAAAACAGTCACAAGTTTAATTCTGTACAATGAAAATTTTATGAATTTTTTTTTTGGAGAATTTTCTATAATCGATACTGAAGCCAAAACTGTGCTTTTTTATCTCTCCATTTGTTTGTCTGTATCTTGGCCTTCCATATCGATGAAACTACTGAACTGATTTTAATGAAATTTGCCACGATTTGAGTCCATTATACGAGCTAGGACAGTAGATACGGTTGCCTTGGGAGAAGAGAGGAAAATCAAAATATGTAGTCAGTTACTTACTATATTCTATTAATTAAAATATATTTTTAAGGATACTCTTAATAAACAGTTACGATCATTGGAGCCGAAAAACAGAGAGCGCGCCACAAAGCCACAGCCACAGTGCCTGTCCACAGATTCTCAAAGATGGCATTTCATTGCAGATGTAAAAATTAAATGACTAATGTAGACAATAATTGACACATATATGTATCACGGTCATCTCTTCCTAAGGCAGGCAACTTAATGCCTGTGTTTTAGGTAACAGTTGAGTGTTAAACATATATATATATATATATATATATATATATATATATATATATATATATATATATATATATATATATATATTTATAAATATACACATAAATAATACATATATAAATAAATACATATTACACCCAGACTCGGGGCGGGAATCGAACCCACAACCCTGGAGCAGAAAACAGGGCCACTGCCAACTGCGTCACGGGCCAGTCAAATAGATATATTTATCTTTATTTCAAAAATAAGAATAAATGAAACCGAACTACACGTTAATAAATTATTCTTATTAACGCGTAGTTCGGTTTTATTTGGTCAGTTTTCCCTTTTTTTTTTCAAGTGGGTAGTGGTCTCAAGTCTTTAGAAATATACACAGTTTTATGATTGAATTTTCTAGTTAATTAAATGCTCTTTACATACATATACACTTGACAGACGTAGAAAGTGACATTATTTTATAAAAAATAAAAATAAAAAAACTGACCAAGGTAGAACAGGTTCCCCTATTCTTATTTTATAAATAAAGAAAAAAAAAACATTATTCAAACAACTTAAACATTATTCGACAAATATGACGAGGTCTTTGGTTTGAGAGTTCAGAAATTAAATACATAATAACGAAATAACTTTAAGCCCTGAATGTACAAATGTTCATTTAATTAAAAGTCTAAAAACGGATTTTATCGCGTTTATTTAAATTTACTGTTTAACAATATTTAATTTAAATTATTTCCCGACGTTTCGGACCCTTTACAGCGTCCATGATCTCGGGGGACTGAGGTGGTGGGTGTCCGAATAATGAATCAATTGTTACATACCCCGCTTTTTATACAATTATAAATGATTACTTTTGACCGTTCCTATTCACACAGAATGAACTTGTTGTGTCTGGAAGTCGTGCTGTGTTCTTATTTTCCTTGGGTTCAATTAATTTTAGAACTGGTTCCCAAGCTGGTGGTACGTTCCAACCATCCTCTCTATTGAAATTAGGATGTTTTTTTATTTCAATAGCCTCGCGAATCATCCTTGGTAGGGATCGGTGTTCTTTAGCGAGGATTTGTGGCTTATCAAATCTAATGTAGTGGTTGGTACCTTGTTGAGTATGCTGATACACAGCAGACTTTGTCGACCGTTGGTGTTTAATGTCAGCTATATGTTCTTTTACGCGTGTCTCTATACTCCGTTTAGTTTGTCCTATATATGAAAGACCACATTCACAGTCTAATTTGTAGACCCCTGCATCTTGTAAAGGTATTTGGCACTTGACAGATGGTAATAATTGACTTATCTTCGTTGGCGGCTTGTAGTAAGTTTTGATTGAAGCTCGCTTCAAGATGTAGCCAATCTTGTCAGTGACTCCTTTAACATATGGTAGTACGGCAGGCTGGCGCTCAACTGTGGCAGTCCTCTTCCTCCGGGATCTGTGACGCTGACGCGGTGCTCGGAGCTTATTGTCTCGCAGTACCTGCTTGATGTGCTGTAGCTCTGCGTCCAGGTGTTTCTCGTCACAGATCCCGTGAGCTCTCTGAAACAGAGACAAACCAACGGCAGAGAGTTGTCTAGGGTGGTGGTGAGAAGCACCGTTCAAATACTTGTTAGTGTGGGTAGATTTTCTATACACAGAATGGCTTAAACTATGATCGGGATTCCTGATTATAAGTACATCTAGGAAAGCTAGTGTGTTGTTTGCCTCTAACTCCATGGTAAATTGAATATTGTTATTTATGGAGTTAAGGTGTTCTAGGAATATGCAAGTACTGTCTCCATATTCTATATATAGTATATATAGTATAGTCTTCATATTCCTAGAACACCTTAACTCCATAAATAACAATATTCAATTTACCATGGAGTTAGAGGCAAACAACACACTAGCTTTCCTAGATGTACTTATAATCAGGAATCCCGATCATAGTTTAAGCCATTCTGTGTATAGAAAATCTACCCACACTAACAAGTATTTGAACGGTGCTTCTCACCACCACCCTAGACAACTCTCTGCCGTTGGTTTGTCTCTGTTTCAGAGAGCTCACGGGATCTGTGACGAGAAACACCTGGACGCAGAGCTACAGCACATCAAGCAGGTACTGCGAGACAATAAGCTCCGAGCACCGCGTCAGCGTCACAGATCCCGGAGGAAGAGGACTGCCACAGTTGAGCGCCAGCCTGCCGTACTACCATATGTTAAAGGAGTCACTGACAAGATTGGCTACATCTTGAAGCGAGCTTCAATCAAAACTTACTACAAGCCGCCAACGAAGATAAGTCAATTATTACCATCTGTCAAGTGCCAAATACCTTTACAAGATGCAGGGGTCTACAAATTAGACTGTGAATGTGGTCTTTCATATATAGGACAAACTAAACGGAGTATAGAGACACGCGTAAAAGAACATATAGCTGACATTAAACACCAACGGTCGACAAAGTCTGCTGTGTATCAGCATACTCAACAAGGTACCAACCACTACATTAGATTTGATAAGCCACAAATCCTCGCTAAAGAACACCGATCCCTACCAAGGATGATTCGCGAGGCTATTGAAATAAAAAAACATCCTAATTTCAATAGAGAGGATGGTTGGAACGTACCACCAGCTTGGGAACCAGTTCTAAAATTAATTGAACCCAAGGAAAATAAGAACACAGCACGACTTCCAGACACAACAAGTTCATTCTGTGTGAATAGGAACGGTCAAAAGTAATCATTTATAATTGTATAAAAAGCGGGGTATGTAACAATTGATTCATTATTCGGACACCCACCACCTCAGTCCCCCGAGATCATGGACGCTGTAAAGGGTCCGAAACGTCGGGAAATAATTTAAATTAAATATTGTTAAACAGTAAATTTAAATAAACGCGATAAAATCCGTTTTTAGACTTTTAATTAAATGAATAAAATTCGCGTAAATATAAGAGAACAGTATGTACAAATGTTGTACTTTAACTTATAGAATCAATGAAAGGGATGACGAACACGAACAAAGTTGCGGGTACATCTAGTAAATGAATATAATAATTGCCATTACGAAATTCTTTCATCAATAAATTTTTAAACTATCGTAGTTATAAGGAAATACATTCTTATCACAAGTTACCCTATTGTTACACACAAAAGGTTAATTAACACGCGATGTTTACAAAGAAAGCCAATTAGATGCCATTTGCATGACGACCTGAGTACAATTCCTAGTTTACATAATCTTGACATATTTAGTATGTTTATAATTATAAATAACCATTCATTGTGTTGGCAGCTATAATGCGAAATGGCAAAGTGGATAGGGAACCAGAAATGTAACTGACTGCTGCGGATTGCAATTGCAACAGCGTTAGTTTTTCTTGTCCTTTATTTTGATTAAAATTAATTTCGTTCGACAGCATGATAAAGTTCCTTGAGCAAATGTTACGAAAGAAATTCTGTATTGTTTTCCTGAATTTTATTGGCATGGATTTAGATTAAGCTCAAATTATATACCTTAATAGAATAAGAGGTATTTGTCCAGAGTGTGTTGTTGTTTTTGTGTCTTGTTTTCTCTCAAAATTAGGTACCTATTTAAAATTCTTAAGACAGTAATTTATATCAGCTGACTCTCTTTAGTAGCTTACAGTCTGATCGGCGATAGCCTAAACTACGTATTAGGTACCTATATTAAATTTATGTATGTGATATGGACATATGTCTTTATGTCATTATGTCCATGATAAAAAATAATTAATTTCATGTAATGTAATTACAAATAAATTATATATTAATAAACGTGATACGTCTAGAGTTTATTTTAATACCTGAGTTCACAAACATTAATGAAACAAAGATACACCTTCAAAAATACAGCATCAAGTTACAAAAATGTATGTGTAATACTCGTATCATAAATGAATGTCATGAAGGTACATCTAACCCACACACATTATAAGAACACATCTAAAATTCCAAAATAATATAAAATATTGTGCTTAAACATAGAAAACATCAACGATCATTAATAATGGTAAAACGCAAATAGAAACTACATTTACAGGCTTTTAAGAACTCTACACAACGAATGCGGTAACGTACGAACGCAATACAGCATTTTGCGGTCGACTTCTGGTGAAGTGGATTTCGATTGATTCACTTCGAAAATCAAACTAAATCACGATTTATTTAATGTGTGGATAAACCGATGTAACAACAATACTGAATTACATACATGACATTTAAAATTATTATCATTTTGTTTCTTGGGCTACCAAGTTCTCAACAGAATATTTTGAAACTGTAATTGTTTTTTTTATATTTAGAATAATTTTTACTCTTATAATTCTAAATTCTTTTTAAAACCTTAAATTTAAAATATTTTGATAGTATTCTAAAGAGATTTATCTAAAAGCCTGAAACCGTTCTAACTGCAGAGCGCTGAAACGTGTTTTGTGTAAATGACTATTTATAAAGCGATTGACGGCTCTAATCACAAATGCCTCTCGGAAGGTTAGTTCTCGGGGACCTTGGATGTGAGCGGTTTTCACATCATCTACTCATACATTAACAGACACACATAAATACATACAAAGTATGCTGTATGTAATTACATTGTTACAACTTTTAAAGCATTGCTCTTATGTTATTTTAAATTTTAATAACATTTGTCTTTAGAATAAAATAAATTATTATTATATTAAAAATATGTCGTTAATAGAATAGGTATTTTCTCACTGTGTTGTTATCTATATAACATAAAAAATATTATTAACATAATTGAAAGAAAAATAATTTTGCAATTACATAGATATTCTTTTATCAAGTATATTTTAACACATAGTCTTTTAGTATAATACATAAATATATATTTTTTTGCGATTACAAATATTCCTATCTATGCAACAAGCGAGACACTACACGAAAATGTTAAGCAGACATATTTATATGTAGTTCCTATAATATGTTTTACGTGTGTTTTTTTTTCATGTTAATTCATGTAGTGTGAAGTACTGTTCTTAATAATGAGCATGGCGTTACATCTCTTCTTGGCATGTTCGCTGTTTTCATAGGACAATAAGTTTACACAGAAGACAAGTTAGCGCTGCGTCGCGTTTCGTCGTAAACAAATCAACGCGACAACATAGTTCATAATATACAAATATCGACTAAGATAACGAATTAGAAAATTTCGCACAAATCAGGTTTCAGAAAAGTAAAATTTTGACACAAAGATAGCAAAACCTAAATTATTATTGTTATTCTTAAAAGTACATGACAAAAGATAGTAAGTGTTAAAAAAATGTATGTTTAACATACACATGCGATCGTCTGTTCCTAAGGTAGGCAACTTAATGCTAGTGTTTTAGGTAATAGCTGACTGATTGGCTGTTGGAGCAGAAAGCAAAGTCCACTGCCAACTGCTCCAATAGGCCAAACGTCCTCAAGTCAGAAACTATTACAATATTAAACATAAAATTCAAATTCAACTAAAACAAATACTTTTTATATTGAGCGCCTGATTTGAAGGTCTATAAATATATTATTAATAATGTAGTTAGTCACAACTCACAAGACTGATAGTAGTCGTCAAATTCAATTTGTTCATTTCAATTTATATACATAAACAAACCGAGCTTCTTGATAAAATATTAGCATAAATTTATATGTGAGTGTTTATTTGAACGATATATTTGCAGTCTAAGTCGGTATCCAATAGCACAAAGGATCTCCATGAACTAAATTACCGTGAGCGCTGAGCGACCACACACGGCCTCGATCGTAGATTTTAACTGCATAACCATCTTTACGTGTAACAATTTACACGTTATCTATAATAATATTATAAAGAAGAAAGATTTATTTTTCTGACAGTTATTTTAAAACGATTACTGTCCTGATTTATTATTCTAAAACTAACAAATTAATTTTATATAATTTTTTTTTTTATTAGTGGGAACGTACCTTTACCAGAAATGGTACAGGCTAAAATACATCATGCTACGACTTATAATAGCAACACAGTTGGTGTAAATATCAACACAACGGACCTCTATCTATATAGTTGCATAAAACTTATAATAGTAATTTACATGATTGATATGTATCATGGAACATGCCTTATACTTTTATGTAATAAAATAATTATTAATAATATTTTTTACATATTCGTACACAGTAGCTTTTACCTTAAAAATAGTAAAATTTTTACTAAATATCTAAGTATGAATTATCCTATTTTTTTACATATCAAAACTATATTTCCTAGATTAACTTCTATAATAAAGGAAATAAAAATACTTCAATAGTTCTAAGTGTTAAAGCTATGTTAATGCTATAAAAACAGCTCAATGATATTTCCGTGACGCGGAAATATTTATAAGCTAAATTTAATCTCTCATTGTTCTAACATTTGTACACATAATTAACTTTTTGCTATTTTTTATTTTCTAACTTGATTACCTTCATGGTTTAACTACTATTCATGCTTACTGCTCTGCTTGAAAGCATCATGTTTCATAGCTTATAATTTCCTTTAATTAAGAAGATTGAAGAATCATAAAAAAAAAGTTTTGATATGAACGTTCAAAGAAAGTTCTTCCTGATAACCGATGATAACTGATGATAATTGAATAAATTTTTAATTTTATAATTTTGAACAGGAACTTTTCAAACAATAGTTAGATGTGGTGGCATTCTCTCCGCAGTACAGTTCGAAAATAAACTGTTCGAAAAGGGTTTATCTTGATCCCAACAATATTTTAATCTGTATATTGATTTATTAATTTCTGAGCTGACACGTCAAAAAATTAGGTGGACAAATGACTTGGATCCTGTTGCCTGCAGATCCGGGACCCTCCAATTAAATCGGTTGATTGCTCCCGCAGGTGTTTAGTACGGTATTGTAGCCCCAAATGCTGAGTCCGACATACGGTCTAGGACTGCCTACCCGAGCGTCCTGAATATCACCCGTAAATGGGTTCCCCTGCGATACAAAAAAAAAAAAGGTGGACCAATGACTAATTAACATCTTAGCTATGCTAATAACACGGTGCTAACGGCCACTGGATCTGAAAATTGAAAGCTATATGTGAAAATTACACAGTCAATCTACTTAATAGTAAAATGTCTAAATTCATGAATTTATAGTAATAAATAGTAAACAAATAAATAAATAGTAAACAATCCACTTATATCTTAGGACGGATACCTAATAAAGAAATAAAATTTAAATATCTAGGCCATTATGTCTCAGAGTACCTTAAATTTCGGGTGAATGCAAAACGTTGGCTACCAGATGCAATTTATTCGTCCACTGATTTTCTCGATGAAAAACTGATATCAATATGTATGATCTTTAATACATATTGCCAAAATTTTTAAGAGCTGTCTATGAAGCAACTATGCTTTGAAGCCAAATAATTCTCTTTACAGTATTATAATATCAGTTTCAGACTATTTACTATGACTGCAAAATATTGCAATGTTTTAAATATTGTTGACGGCTTTTACACTGTGACTGGTAAAAAGACTATTTCCAGCTTGAATGCAGTTCAAGATAATATAATATCCTGAAAACGATAACATATAAGTATACCATTTCCAGCTTGAATGCATTTCAAGATATATATAATAAGTACCTATTCTTTAGATATAGTGATGTAAGCATATGCACAAAAAGAAGATCGCCGTGTCTGACTCGGCTCCATATTCTGAAAGAATAAATTTCTTTTTAAAACTTTGCTTTAATTTATCTAGAATAATTAAGATAATATCCTCATCTTAATACTTTTATTTTATTTAATTCATCGATATCCAAATTATTACAGTTGATAGAAATATTAAAATGAAATGTGACATATGTAATACATAAATTATTCAGTTATTTCAAAAATTTTAGTGTTAATCCGACTTAATCCATCTCTTCCTACGCAAAGTAATTTGCGTCAGAACAACAATGGATGTCTGACGGAAAACATTAAATGAATTATGCATGACAATTCTAATTATACGGTTCTAATTAATTTGATATTTCTGTATTGTTTTGACTTATCATACGGACTACATTTTCAATTAAAAAAAACTGGAAGAAAACAAAGTTTAATTTGCAGTAAATAAATGAGTTTAAAACCTTTAAATTTTGAATGACAGATCATTTTACAAAGTCGCTATATCAAAAAAAAGTGATAATTTAAAAGTCCTGAAAATATAAAAAAATATTATTTTCTTATTTTTACTTTTTATACATATAATAGGCTTATCTTCTATTGAACTTATGGATTGAAAAACTCAAGCCATACCGCGCCTTCACTGCGGATTGGAGGAAATACAAGTTTACCAATTTCTCTTGAGACCCAGGTCGTCCCGATGTTTCCTTCACAACCAAGCAGATGAGTTCTGTTTATAACTTTGGCAAAAGAAAATTTTACGTTGCTGTTCTGCAATTGAATACACTACCCCTACATAGGCAATTTACTAGGCCGAATTTTCTGTCAATTGTAAGTTTTAAGTATGTAATTTTGTGTAAGCGCTTGTCAGATTAAAGTTGGTGTTCTGACATGGTGTTTTGTTGATTCCGTGTCGATGCTAAACTTACAGATACATTACCGGTAAGGTATCCATATTGACAATGCCATATGATACTAAAAATACTTATCTTCCTTATCACACTAATGTTTTTATCAAGATATGAGGGTTTATCTAATTGAATAAATAAAGCTTCAAATATAGAAGAGTGTTTGTGGTAAAAATCTTATCCGATTTTTTTTGTACAAGTAGTTTTTTTTTGTCAGGGTATTTGTTTTATGATTGTTTTTATATACTATGGACAATCTAACTTACTGTCACACGAAACTCGGTTACACATCCGAGCTTCCATTACACATGTCACTGTTACAACAGATCCTGAAAATGAAGCGAGGTGGCTATTTATAGTTTGTTGACCGGTCTCATTAATTTATCTATTTCTGATTTATTAATTAGAGATAGAATTGTAATATATACTCCATATTAATTGTGTTAGAAAACTGTCCCTAGTAAGCAAAATAAGTTAGAATTATTATTGAGACCGGCTAATACAGATATACTCCCAATCTGAGCTCAAATATGTGTGTCAGTGTAATGTATATTCGACAGATTCATACACTTTATAAGAAACAGAGAGAAATATATAAAACTGCTGTTAAACATTCTCCATATCAAATAAGAAAAATCCTAACCGAGAATTGCTCTGCATTATTTTTAATTAAAAAATTAAAAAAAAAGTCTCAAAACCAAATCTCTAAAAATCTCTATTAAAATACGAGTAAATAACTCTTTTAATTGGTAAAAAGAAAATTAGAGGTTAATAGTTTAGAAAAGGATAATACTTTAACAGCCGTAAATTGATTATACAATTCGATTATATTTATCATAAAAACATTTTGATAAACTTATAATCTATACATATAATAAAATGGTAAGAAAGTCAAAACTGTACATTGAATATTTTTTTAAAAGAATACTTGGGGTGTGATCTACAATCGATACCAAAGCCAAAAATATAGTTTTTAGAATTTTTGTCTGTTTGTCTGTATGTATGTCCGGGATAAACTCAAAAAGTACTGCATGTATTTACTTCAAATTTGGCACAAATATTATTAAAAAATCGGGTCAAAATATAGGCTACATATTATCACGCTATAACTTACGGGGAACGAGCAGTGAACCTTTATTTCTTCAACGCTATGTGTAACAACGTGTAATCTAATAGCGTTCACGCAGACGACGTTGCGGGCAGCAGCTAGTTCAAAGAATAAGGTTAAGCCTTACGTGAAAGATTTAAATACTCAAGCCGCTTATAATTAGATTTAAACTATAAGTTTTTTAAACTGGTGACTTGTTTTAAACTATTATAATTTTGACGTCGCCAGGCGACGTCAATGCCTGGAGCCATTGGTGGGGCAGCAGCTCCGAAAACCATCGAGGAGCACAATTCCATGGCGTCATCACGGAAATGGACCTCCATATCCTCAACAGGGGACAAATTCCCACTTTTGAGACATACAGAGGCGAAAGGCTTTACTCAAGCTGCGTGGACGTGACTCTAACCAGTCAGTCCATTCTTGCAAAAATGGAGAACTGGAAAGTGGAACGAAATCTGATTACATCTGATCACAACGCCATTACATTCGGTCTGCGTCTTGAGGGGCCCCTAAAACCATTGGAGCCAATCTCGACGCGCAGATACAACACCAAGAAGGCGAGATGGGCAGAATTCACGATACTCCTGAAGCTTGGCCTTGCAGAACAAGACGTGACTCTGAGTAGCGTCTCTAATGTCTCAAACAAAGACGAGCTGGAGGACATATTGACCAGATATACATCCGTAATCCACGGTGCCTGTGAAAAAACCATCCCAAAGGTGAAGCCATGGAAAGGCGACACCCGACCACCTTGGTGGTCGGCTGAACTACATTCCCTGAAAAAGGAACTAGTAAGAAAAAAACGCCGTATTAGAAACGCTGCACCCAGCAGAAGGATGTACGTCGTTGAAGAATACATACTGGCTAGGGAAAAATACAAAACAGCGGCGAACGAAGCAGCCACTCAAAGCTGGAAGGAGTTCTGCACGGCACAAGACCGTGAAAGCGTATGGGACGGTATTTACAGAGTCATCAGGAAGACCTCTCGGAGACAGGAAGACACGTTGCTGAGAGGTGCAGCTGGTGAAACACTCTCACCGGAACAATCAGCTGAACTCCTGGCGAAAACATTCTACCCGGATGACTCTATAGAGACCGAAACCGCCTATCACAAAAAGGTCAGAGAGGCCGTTGAATGAAGAACTCCTGCGGAACTTCAAGATCTTTCGGATGATGACCCACCCTTTACGACTTCGGAGCTAGAAATGGTTCTTTCGAGCCAAAACCCGAAGAAAGCTCCAGGTCCTGATGGGTTAACATCCGACATATGCGCAGCGGCAATAAACTGTGACAGAGAGGTGTTTCTAGCGTTAGCAAACAAATGCCTGTCACTGTCATACTTCCCCAAACAGTGGAAGGTCGCTCACGTATGCATCCTTCGCAAGCCAGCTTAAGAGGATTACACCCACCCGAAATCCTACAGACCTATAGGACTTCTGTCGATCCTCGGAAAGACAGTCGAAAAACTACTCATATGCAGACTTCAGTGGAGTCTCTTACCAACGCTGCACCGTAGCCAGTATGGGTTCATGCCACAAAGGGGAACGGAGGACGCACTCTACGACCTAGTCGAGCATATTAGGAAGGAAGTAAGACTGAAAAAGATAGTACTTCTAGTATCGCTCGACATAGAGGGTGCCTTCGATAATGCATGGTGGCCAGCTCTCAAAAGACAGCTGGTAGATAAACATTGCCCGAGAAACCTTTATTCCATGGTGGTATCCTACTTACAGGACCGAAGAGTAATAGTGAATTATGCCAGAGCATCCAGCGAGAAGGAGACCACGAAAGGTTGCGTCCAGGGATCGATTGGTGGACCAACTTTCTGGAATCTTATCCTGGATTCGCTTCTGAGGACAATAAACAATATGGGAGTCTATTGCCAAGCCTTTGCGGACGACGTGGTTCTCGTTTTCTCGAGTCATAAAACCAGCAACCTACAAGCTTCGGCCGAAACCACCTTAGCTGCCGTTCAGGACTGGGGTACATGCAACAAATTGAGGTTTGCTGCGCATAAGACCAACGCGATGGTTATTACAAGGAAGCTCAAGTACGATACCCCTATAGTCCACATGTCCGGCACTCGATTGAGGCTTGTAGAAGAAATAAAACTGCTGGGGCTCATTATAGACTCAAAGCTCACCTTTAATGCGCATGTTTCTGCAACATGCAAGAAAGCGGCAGACATCTACAAAACACTAGCATGTGCAGCGAGGGTGTCTTGGGGTCTAAACGGAGAAGTCATACGAACTATATACGTGGCGGTGATAGAGCCCATCGTCTTGTACGCGGCAAGTGCGTGGTCTCCTGCAGCTGAAAAGTTGTCAATTAGGAAACAACTAGACTCACTGCAGAGAGGTTTTGCCCAGAAGATTTGCAAGGCGTATAGAACGGTGTCTTTAACATCAGCACTCGTCCTTTCGGGTCTACTCCCGCTTGACCTTCGGATCCGGGAAGCCGCCATGTTATACAAGACCAAGAAAGGTCACTGCGTGGACTTTCTACCGCCGGGAAGAGAACTAGAGCGCAGGGTGGGGCCAATGCAAAATCCCCACCCATCTCTACTCATAACAACAGAGTATGAGCGCTTGGAAAGTCTGAACCCCCAAATCCTTGAGGAACAGCACATCGACGGCCCTCTAATTTACACTGATGGCAGCAAAATAGAGGGCAAAGTAGGAGCTGCCCTAACGTGGTGGGACCAAGGAAGGGAAGTAAGACACTCCACATTCCGACTCGAGTCGCACAACACGGTCTTCCAATCGGAGATGTATGCACTCTTCAGAGCCGTGGACATGGCGAGACAATCGAAAGAGGGCTCCATTAATATCCTAAGCGACTCAAGATCTTCGCTTGACTTACTAAGGAGTCCATCGGTAACTCACCCTCTGGCCATAGAGATGAAAAGATGCATCAGGCAGATCCGCGAGGAGAAGAGATCAGTGCGGTTCTTTTGGCTGAAGGCCCACGTAGGAACACCGGGCAATGAAAGAGCGGATGAGCTGGCCAAAAAGGCGGCTCTCAAAAAGAAAACGGCCCCTGACTACGACAAAGTAGCAATGTCGTACGTCAGAAGGCAGATACGGGAAGAGACTGTCCGATTATGGCAGGACCGATATAATTCTTCAGAAACTGGCTCGGTCACGAAAATCTTCTTACCAGACCCAAAGACCGCTTGTAAACTGGTAAGAAAATCGACACTACCACCAGTCGATACACAGATTCTGACCGGACATGGAGGATTCGCGGCATATCTGCACTGGTTCAAACTAAAGGACAGTCCTTCGTGTATCTGCGATCCGAGATACGAGGAAACCGTACTCCATATCTTGCTGGAGTGCCCAAGATTCGGCAAAGAAAGGCTGGACCTGGAAATAAAACTCCAAAGGAAACTAGACCAGTCTTCGCTCCGCACCATCTTGGAACAAGAAGCCGACAGAACATCTTTCCTCGCATTCGCGAGAAAAGCCGTAATCACAGCCGCAAAGAGAAACGGCTCGACCGCTCTACCACACAGAGCATCGTCCTTACCACAGGTTCAAACTACGACAGCAAATTTACCAATACAAAATCTAGCCCAGAGTCAACCGAACACACAACCAACCAGCACGGCCCCCTCTCAGTGATCCCCGACCCGGGTGCTGCTGAGCCAGACTATCCAAGCCGTGCCATCCGCTCTGCGGAAATTGATCCAGGGGAGGACCAATTGAAACGCACCCCCGCAACCCAGCCAAAACATGACATTAGAGTTATTGCTCAGAGAAGGCAATGGGAGCGGAGAAGTGGGCATAAGAACCAGATGCGTGGCCCTTTTCATGGACAATGAAGCGGAGAAGATTGGCATAAGCTTCTGTCGCTCCGAAGGATCAGATCGGTTGGTGGTCTCGCCGGGGCTCGCCCTGTTGATAAAAGGTAGCACACAGAAAACGAGCATAAAGCGCACCAAGATCAACGCGCTTACGCAAAGATTGGAGGAGAACTCGAACTATCGACTGGTGCGGTTGCATAACAAGACGATCGCTCTGTTCGAATGGGAAGAGAAATCCCCCTTTGCACAGGCAAGCTCGTGGTTACAACAGAAGCACGGGATCTCCGGGGGGACCCCCGGAAAAATCAGCGTGGACTCTATGAGAGTCGGCTATGACAAAGGTGACGTATCCGATAGATATGGCTGTCTAATTGCCTCAAAAAGCCATGAGATCATTGCATACGAAGACAGGGGGGAGGATCTGGGATACCTAAAACCCCGGACCCAAACACCTTCATCCCCCGCAAGGCCGGCTCTTGAAGAGACTACGCTCAGTGGCTCGGAGCGACTACAAGCAAAGGTGGAGGCCCAAAGAGTAGAAGAGTGTAAATCGCGCACCCCCGGAGGAAGGAATGAAAGTTCAAGGTCCCATCTGGTGGCGATCGCAAGGTTTATCCAAGGCACAATGTCCCCCAAGCGAGGTACCCGACTGTCCCACCTTGCCCCAAAATCGGCGGATCTGAGGGAATGGCAATCGGAAGCGCTGAAAAGGTTTACCGAAGACGAAAGCCAGAGGTACCAACAGGCGCCATCGGCCACCCGTACGAGGGCCGACAAGGGGCAGGTTACACCACCAAAGCTTAGACCAGCGTCCACACCATTACAACATGCATACAATGCATACATCGAGTTCCTGGCCATCACAAAGGCGAACCGTGAGGTAAGCCTGGCCATCTGCAAAAAGATAATGCAGGTAGAACTCGAAGAAGCCGAGGCAGCCATATACGACAACGACACCCAACAAGTACTCAAGGGTAACATGTCGGGACGATATATGGCTGCTCACAACACCACAAAAGGCTTCGTGGACGCGGTCGAGACTGAGGGGCAGAACAGAGGGCCTCAAACCTTTAAAACACCAAAAGGAGACCCGGTGGTGGTGGTGGCCAGGTGTACGAGAGTAATGCTGGACGAACGGATACTCGAGATGGCGAAAACCATAACGGGCGATCCTGACATAGGCGTTACGTTCGGGGCCTGGGAACTACCAACATTGAAATGGATAAACGGGGTTCCTGGGTGCGGCAAGACAACACACATAGTCAGGAACTTCGACGAGAACAATGAAGTCGTAGCCACAACCACAGTCGAGGCGGCTAAAGACCTTAAGGAAAAGCTGGAGCACCGCTATGGCGATAAAGCCTCCATCTTGGTAAACGGTTTTCGTGAGGGCGTAAGAATAAGCCGTCTAACGGTGGACGAAGCCCTTATGAACCATTTTGGGGCTATAATAATGGCCGCCCGGCTGTCGGAGGCGAAAGAAGTGGTCCTCGTCGGAGACATAAACCAGCTGTCGTATATCGATAGGGAAAACCTTTTTGAGATGCGGTACTGTAAACCAAACCTGACAACAGGAATATCATGTGAGTTGCCTTGCACGCATCGGAATCCCAAGGACGTTGCATTCGCCATCAGCGAGGTCTACAACAACATTTACTCATCTAACCCCATCGTCCGCTCCCTGCGCATTGAGAGGTTCACTGGCGCTCAAATACCGGAAAAACAAGCCCGAACCTTATACCTGGTATTTACGCAAGAAGAAAAGAAGGTTTTGATAAGCCGGGGATATGGTACCGGAGAAGGATCGAGCGTCATGACCATACACGAGGCGCAGGGACAAACGAGCGAGGAGGTTATCATTATCCAAATGAAGACCAGGAGGCTGCGAATTCATGACAGTGTCTCGCATGCTGTGGTCGCGGTGACTAGGCACACCAACACCTGTGCCTATTACACCGACGACGGAGATGATGCGATCGGTCGCTTCATGGGGAGGGCAGCGGAGGCTACACACAAAGAAATCCTCGAGCACAGCCTCAAGATGGCAATACATAATAGAGACGATGCTGTCATTGAGGAAGTACTCGCGCTGCTGAGCGGGGGTCGTGGAAGAGATTAGAAAAAGCAAATAAAACCAAACTATTGAATGTGGATACGTGGATGTGGTGAGTGAATAAATTAAAAAAAAAAAAAAAAAAAGAAAAAAAAAAAAAATTGTATGTAATGTATGTATATATGTATATAAATGTGTGTATGTGTATATGTATATATATAAAATTATATACTTTTGTATATACATATACACTTACACTAATCTAGTACTCTATAAATAAATAATTTTTTAAGGTCAGTGTGGACTTGCGTCCTTCTTAGAGATACTAAGATAATTTAAGTACCTACTCGCTGTAATTGAGCAAAATGCCTGCATGTAAAAAAAAAAAAAAAAAAATAAAGTAATAATTATGAAAAAAGGCATGGGCAATCGAGAGCCCGTGGATGTACGAAACTTAAAAAAAAAAAAAAAAAACTATTATAATTATATTAACATTTGAAATGTGTGTAATAGTACGCTCGTTAATGTATCCGCATTAACACCGTAGGCGTGCAGTATAATCAGTCACGAGTTGGATCCTAAAGTTAAGATATTCATTCATTGGTTGATATAACATTTAGATTGTGCTATCGCAGCTTGCGATCTTAACACAAGCATTCAAAGGTGCGTAAATAAGGAACTTAATAGGAGTAACGCGAAGACTTGATTTGAGTTTATTGGTTACACGAAAATGTTAATTGGTTGTTATTTGAAATGTCTGTGATTTGAATATAGGTACGTTGTAAAAAAGTTGTATAATTTTAAATATTATTACATAATTTACTATTTATTCTCATGTCGCACTGTATAAGATTTTATACGTTCTAACAAATATTAAGTGATGTTTGTTCTCATCTATTTGTCGAAAAGTAATTTATTAACGTAATAACACGAATGTAGGTTAATTAGAAATGAATAGTTTTTAAAATATTCGATAAAAACATTGGTATAATTTATGTTTATTTCACAACAAAAGTTGTCAATTGAATTAAATTTTCTTAGAAATATTTCTAATTAATTAGGCGACCTTTTGTAAATCGGTAGTCAAAAAGGATATAAAGGATAGCGTAACCCGGACCGCCTATCGCCAGATCATTATCTCTATAAAATTATGGCATCGAAAAGCCATACATCGGTTATAATACCGCCAGGAATGTATTACCTAAACCTAAAAATCTGGTTCTTAGAAATGAAGGCAAAAAGTTAGGTAAATTCACCGGTCGAGTGTTTTTTTCACGCTAAAAAATCGTTCATCACTCTCAAGGTTGTCTAGACGTACAAAGAATGCTTGTCTGCTTGTATGTTTGGCGTTTTTTTTTTTTTCGCAATGTCATACGTGATACTGAATGAAGTCACGCTGAGGTCATATTTTGTTTGATTAAGATTATTTCTTATTTGACAAGACGGGAAAGAGTCGTTCGAGGTCTTTCTCACACATTTGTGTTTTTTATAGTATAACCGAATGTACAAGGTAAGGTTATGAGTGCAGTAGAGATATTATGTCGAGTAATTAAGATTAATGTTGATTTATAACCTTAATGTTCCCTGTCAGTCTATTCTTTGATATATTATTCTAAATGTTAATTTTAACACTTTTTTAATGTGAATAATAACGAGACAGTGTTTTATCGATATTTTATTTATAGCTCAAAAATATATATGAATATTAATTACTTTAAATTAAAAAGGTTTTATCGTCTTTGATACGTAGGTACGTTTACATTACTAGTTTTATTTTTCAAATTCTAAGACATTTTTTTCACAAGGTTGTTTACGTTTTTTATTTTCTTTTTCTATACTAATATTATAAAGAGGAAAACTTTGTTTGTTTGTTTGGATGTAATGAATAGGCTCAAAAACTACTGGACCGATTTTAAAAATTCTTTCACCATTTGAAAGCTACATTATCCACGAGTAACATAGGATATATTTTATTTTGGAAAAAAATAGGGTTCCGTAAGATATTTGGGTTTTTCGGACACAAGGTGTAAAAAATTAACCAGAAAAGTTACTTATTTTGCGTACGCTGCCTAAACTATAAAAGATAGATCCATAAAATGTTCCAATTAATTGTAGATCTTATAAATATCTACAATAAAGTCCGCGACACACTATACCTATCTATGTCGAGTGAGGCACAACAACCATTTTTTTATTTAAAAATCTTGAATTTTTTGGACTACATTTAAACGCGTTTATTTTACTAATGCTATTAATCCTTATCAAAATAAATTCATTTCATCACTAAGTACAGTTTATGTAGATAATATTTGGTCTTTGAATGATTAAAATTTGACGTTTGGTTTTGAAGTTATGGCGAAATTAAAATATTACGATTTCTGCTGCACGGGCCGTTGCGAAGTGGGCGTCACCAAGGCTGGGGTGCGCGTGCGGGAAGGACATAGGATACTTTTTATCGCGAAAATAAGGATAGAAGGGGTTGAAATAGGGGACGAAAATTTGTATAGAAGTTCCTTATTGTCAAACATAAAAATAAATCATGTAAGATTGTTCAATTGTTTAAGACAAAGACAAAAAAGCGTGCACGGGGAAAGGGGGGTGTGCGTATCGGGCAGTAGGCTTACCATGTCGCGCGATATAACCGAATTCCACGCGAGCGAAGCCGCGGGTGGAAAGCTAGTAGTTTATAAAATAATATGATTTTTAATTGTATTTTAGAAATCTGCACAATCAGATAGGTACTCAAATAAAAAATTAAATTACAGTGCTACAGAAAAGCTTTATTTTTTCTCTTAAACACGAATCTCAGAAATTCCGAATTCAGTTAATACTATTTTTAGAAATAATGTAGGCTATAAAAATACTGAATGTATCATAGGACAGGAGCTTAATAAAAGTAGGTAAGAAAGTAAACCAAACTATGACGTAACATATGACGCAAATTTAATGCGCTGAAAACCGTCAGTGGTGTCTGGTTATGTGTTTTTTTTTTTTTTGGGAAACAGTAAACACAACCCAAAAACAATTAAGCCAATCAAGTTTCACCAAAAATTTAGATTACGGCGGAATCCGAATCTCAAATATCTTATTAATTTTAATTTCAAGATAAAGAGCTTGGAAAAAGAGCTTTTCGAATTTTTATAGATATTTCATTGTTCCAAGGTCCGAAAGACATCTGATTCTAATTCAATTTCATACAATTTTGCAAGAGGCTGCCTAGTTGTCTGTGTGTTTCGATGTAATCTGTTTTATTATTATGACCTTATTTAACTAGTACAATAATATTTTGTTGCGTGTTGAAGCAATAATGTGTAGTCTTTCTCACGGTTCGCCATTGTGACGAGATTCGGAGTTGAATCGGTGTATCGCGAACGTACATCACAATTACATATTTTATACTATATGAATATTATATGATAATTCGTATAATTAAGATAATTCTTAAGCAGTATACTTGATTTCCGATTTCATTTATTTGATCTTTGTAACAAAAACCTTGTACTTGATAGGTTTTGAGATATTAAGAACGATATACTTTATTCTCAAAAACGGACCAGTTCTAAAAGATATCGGGTTATTTTAAAAGATTTTCTCTCTCTCTCTCTCTTCTCTCTACATATTTTTTTTATATTGATACTAAAAAATATCCGAACAATGCAAATGAAGCTTTTATCAACTACATGTTTAGTATATTTTTTATATTTTTTAATAGATTTTTTAAATGACAACATCCGTTGCCATTTTAGTTCGTGAAGGATGTCGACAAACAGACACACCGATATTATCTCAAAATTAAACATACATTCACGATCACGATCGAATGTAGGTATCTGTATATAATAACTATTATAATATTTATAAAATTTTTCTTACTAATCATAGTGCGCGATATAAAAAATTATTAATTTTTAGTTCACTTTATTTAAGTACAATATTAGTTGCGATGACCCAGTCAATATATTCTTTTATTTGAATCAAAAGGTGTTTTTTTTAAGCTAAATTACTTTTTAGACTCATATTGTGTGTCGCGAGGTCGTTACGCAAGTTGAATTTCTCAGGAAAAATTCTGAAATGTGTATAACCATTGTAGAATGAACGAGTGTGGTGAATTCAGCATTTTCTTTCTCTTAAATGCCGAAGAGGTACTAGCCCATCTGCGGGACACTAAGAGTAAGTTAGACATACATAATTACAATTATGTCTTTGTTTATGTTTTTGCAGTCGAAATCCTTGAACCTTGGAGTAGCAGTGCAAAAAAAAAATTGTAAAAGAACCAACCCCACATCTCATGGCCTCCACTGGTGACAGGAGGGCTGGTGCGTTTTTTGCCCAGAGAATCGCATTTGCAATTCAACGGGGATTTTTTTTTTTTATACCACGACGGTGGCAATCAAGCATACGGCCCGCCTGATGGTAAGCGGTTACCGTAGCCTATGGACGCCTGCAACACCAGGGGCATCACATGCGCGTTGCCGACCCTTCAAAACCCTATTTACTCCCCTCTTGAAGAACCCCATACTGTAGTCCTGTGGGAAAACCTCGGCAGGGAGTTCATTCCACAGCCGAATGGTCCGTGGGAGAAAATTCCTCTGATACCGAACTGTACGGGACCATTTGGGCTGCAATGTGTGAGCATGAATTCCCTGTCGATGGCGAGCGGTGCGATGATAAAAAGTGGCCGTTGGCATCATTTCGAACAATTCTTCGGAACACAACCCATTATACAAACGATAGAGCACGCATAGGGATGCAACATCTCTTCTTAGACTTAAGAGCTCGATATCGCTCGTCATTATTGGATCGTCAACAATTCTCACAGCTCTCCTTTGAACCGAGTCAAGAGGATGATGCTAGTTTTCTTGACACCATTACACGTGGACATGATTTATACCAAAATTGTCTGTAAATAATTAGTTTAAGTTGTGTATTTTAAATATGTATAATATTGTAAATATTACGAAATAAATATGTATTTTATGAAGTAGGTACCTATAATTTATGAAGTTCAATTACGAAATTATGTGATAATTGTAAAGTTAATCTTTGATCCTCGTATCGACACTAGGGTAATATAATTTAAAATACGTATTTTAAAGTTGTATCAGGAAATTATGATAGCACGTAAATAATGTAAGCATCATAAAACTATCAAACATTTAGATAGTACAGTCCGTTCTCCGCAGTTTTTATGCGCGGAAGTGGTACATACATAATTACAAACATTTGAAATAAGTTATGAAAAATATTCATTATTTTATTTTACTACCTGAGAATAATATTATACTCGTACATATATTAATATAATTAATTTAACCACATTTACTCGAAGTTAATTTGAAAACCATTTAAATTTTTCCTTCCAATGAAACGTGAACATACTTTTTTACTATCATGAGCCATACAGTCATGTATGTGACGGTAGGTATATGATATACCACGTTATATAATATTGTCAGAATACATAATATAATTAATTAATTGATTCTGTTTATTTCTTCCTGTTTTCTGTAGATTAATAACTATTTGTTGTTTTGTACGATTGGCAACTCTGATTACCTTACGTTTTCTAATCAAGTCAGCGGTTAAACCTATCTATGTATGTAATATTAAGTACATATATTAAAATTATCGATTGAAGTCATACAAGATGTGGTTGGTATATCTTATTTTTTTTTTTTTTACATTTGTAATATGTACTAAAATAATAAAATTTAAGATTTTTGTTTGTTTCTTTTGACGAACGTTCTAGTGTAGTGGTGTGAGTAGTCACTTCAGCGCCAGCGGTCGCAGTTTCGATTCCCGCTTGGGGAAAACATCTGTGTTTGTACAAATATTAATTGTTTCCGGTCTGGGTGTATGTCCTTGTGGGTCTCCCACGGTGCCTCGGAGAGCACGTAACGATTGATACTCATGGCAGGGAAACTATTCTCCAACCCGTAGTTTGAATAGGAAACCTTCTCCTATATAAAGAGATATCCTGGCCCTTGGCCAGCAGCAGGGACGTTTACTGGTTCTTTTATTTTCAAATATCAGACACTATTGTCATCATCATCTGAGGCATTACAGCCGCGGGTGGGCCTTAGCCTGGTCCAGCAAAGCTCTCCAGTCCGATCTGTTAGAAGCTTTCCTTCTCCAACTTGTTGACACTATTGTATTTATTCAAAAAATATACTTTTGCGTTATATTATATATTTTTTTAGTTTTTTGTTAGTTAGCTTGTTTATTGAAGAAGTTATTCGATATAAAACAACTAGCTACGATCAGTAGGACTAGAGCAGTACGTCAATCAATTTCACGCACGCCTGTTTAACGACAAGATGATTCAGTGGTCACAGCAAATTGCAGTTTTGCACCATCGATCACGACTTAGATCCCAGCTCAATGATAGTGCTATTTTTTTATAGTCCATACAGATATATGTCTGCCGTGGTCTGGGCTTTTGTGCATAAGCACATAAGTGCGTGAGTGTGTGTGTGTGTTGGTGTACGCGCGTGAATGTGTGTGTGTGTGTGTGTGTGTGTGTGTGTGTGTGTGTGTGTGTGTGCGTGTGAGAGTGTGCGTGTGTATGCGCGCGCGCGATGTGTGTGTTTCGGTGGTTTTTTAATTTTTCATTTATTAACGATAAAGAAGAAAAAAATAACAATAAGCCCGATTGTTTCAAGATGTTATCAAAACAAAAAAGAAACAGCAAATAAGCATAAGAAAAGTTGAAAGCCAATTTGAATCGTTCTGTTTCAACAGATTTTAAACAATACTGATAGATTTACAGTAATGTATATGAACGACGTTAAGTTACTGGCAAATAATTCAAATTACAAGTAGGTAACTACTGGACATGTCATATTAGTTTTTGAAACAACTGAACTTTAAACAAGGTTATATAATTAAACTTTATTTATAGGTAGGTACTTACCTACTTACAAAAAGTCATAAAAGCTATAAAATTTTAAATACATTTGATGTTCCTTAGTTGTTCTTTCCTTATGATATAATCTATTACTCTTCATTCGATACAAGAACATGACTTAATATATAAAACATCCCCAAGCTTATACGCATCACTTGACGCTACCAAGATCTAAAGGCAGACGAGGATTAGTAGATATAGTCAATTTTCATTACGAAAAAAAAAATCCTTCAACATTTCCATCACGATAGAATGATTCCCCCAAAATTATAACAGTTAAATAACACTCAAATTGATTAAAAAGAAAATACATTTAGAAAAAAAATGTCTGTAGCCAAAAAATCTTATAATGAAACAGTCACTTGATATTAATTTCATCGACGGAAGTGTTGAGTATGTTAAGCGCATGTTTGACGAAAAAAAATGTTTAATGAATCGAGGAAAATGTCGCAGATGCAAAAATATAAACAAATATAAAATTTTGAAATCTTAGAATGCAGTCAGATATGAGATGACATGGTCTAGTCCTGAAACCAACCTGAAACTAAAGTTGTTAAACATTGGCACAGTCTTCATGCAGAAACAATTGTCCTTTTCAGTTAATTCATCACTAATTAATAAAATAGCTTAATGTACAAAGCCAACAGACTACGTACACTAGAAAATACATGCACATAAAGATCTAGCAATTAAAATAAATAAATAATAAAAACTTGAAACGGTAAAAACTACTTGTCGTAATTTCCCCAACTATGTAGTATTGAAATATCAACTCAACAACCTTAAGTTATTAGATATGCACCCGCATACGTATGCACTCGTGAAAAAAGCGACGATATCAAACACATTGAGCATTGTACTCGTTGTCTGATCTTCGTCTTTCAAATTTTCTAATCGCGTAATTGCTTAGCCAAAAGTTCTTAATTACGTTATATTACTATCTACAGAGTCCCGCTCGGGACAGATATTTGTATATGTGCAAATATTTGTTTCTGGACTGGGTGTATGTCTTTGTGGGTCTGCCCACCGTGTCTTAGAGAGTACGTAGCCGTCGGTCCCGGTTGTTATCATAGACACCTGATAACGATCGTTAATCATGGTAGATAAATTATCCGCCAACCTGCAGTGGAGCACCGTGGTGGATTAAGCTCCAACCCTTCTTCTATATCAAGAAGAGGCCTTCGCAGTGGGTTGTTTACAGTGCAGTACAGTAGGTACTCTCAACAGAGATAGTTATCTAAACAGGAATAAAATAAATAATAGTAATATATAATTCTTTATTCAGACAACTGGATCCATTAAATATACAAACACATAAATTAAAATTTATAATATTGATGATTTTTAGTAACATTAAAACTAGAAAAACAAAAATTAAAATTATTACCACAGATTACCATTAAGTTAATAGATATAATTAAACATTATCCTGATGTTTAATCGATTCCATTCTTATAAATGAACGTGCTTTCCTAATAGTTTTAATAAATTGTTTATTACGATGTATGATCTCATTATTCACAGATGATCGCAGCATGTGTAAAAGTATGCATTAGATGTTACGAGAGCGTAAATATGTGTTAACATATATGTATGTGTTTATATATACATATGTCGTTTTATTATGCTAAGCATTCGGTAGTTAACCTTGTGCTATGTAAAAAAAAACTTAACTAGGAAACAGTTCTATGTTTATTACTTAGTATTTAGTACCTTCTTTTATTTAATTATAAGTTTTTATACAAAAGTATCTTTGTTATGTGCTTAATTAGGAATGATACGTCGTCGTCTCGTGTTTGTGATGCGTATGTTCTGCTAATTTATATGGTTACTGTTACACATTTTAAAGGAAATTTAATGCCAATTAAGTATATTTTATGTTGTATTTTGCTATTTTTCACTTTATATGGTAAAATTTATTGGATTTTTTTTACTTATTTAGAAAATATTATACTGCTGCTAATATTTTATGCAGAAAAAGCCTGGTTCTTTTAATATAATATTCATAAATACAACCATGTTTATTTGATGTATAATGTTTTATAGTATTCAAAACACTAGTTATACACTAGTTACAAGACACAAGTTATAATCTATACTAATATAATAAAGCTGAAGAGTTTGTTTGTTTGTTTGTTTGTATGAACGCGCTAATCTCAGGAACAATCAAGGTTTGAATTGAAAAATTCTTTATGTGTTGGATATCCCATTTACCGAGGAAGGCTATAGGCTATATAACATCACGCTACGACCAATAGGGGCTGAGCTATAATAAGAAATGTTACAAAAACGGGAAAATATAATATTTTTTGAGAGCTTCCCTTGCATCCTTTATTATTTATCTTCTCGAGACATTTTTAAACTATAGTTCCACTTTTAAAGTAAATATAACATCACTCTTTTACTGACAATTTTCGAAAAATAAAAAACTCAATAATACGTTCACCGACCCAGGAATTAAACCTGAGACCCCTTGCGGTACCTTTTCTTACAATTATTAGAGTAATTGTTTAAAAACGCGTTTTGATAACGCGTTGGCGCAGTGGTCACAGCAACTGACTGATGCGCTAGCGGTCGCGGGTTCGATCCCCGCACATGACAAATATTTGTATAGGCTATAAAGATGTTTGTCGTGGTCTGGGCGTTTGTGCTTGTGTATTGTGTGTGTTTCCGGACCCCCGACACAGGATTCATATCCTACTGGGGGCCGTTGAGTGTTAGAAGTTTTATTTAGTTTATTTATTATTTAAGTACGTTTTTCCCTCAAATTAACGCGGGTGCAACTGCGGGGCACAGCTAGTAGCAAATAAAATTTTATTCTTATCAAGTTTTGTTGGAAACCAGACACTTTCGACATCTGTGGAACTATTTGAGTACTATCTTGATTTTTCTATTAACGTGCCATCTAGCGGCACATCTACAAGCTCGTTCTTTTGTTAATTATTTAAAAATTTGCAGTTACAGCGCCACCTGTTGCACTTTTTTGAACTATTAGAGTGATGTTAACGGTAATCCTAGTAGCACATGTGCCCACAAGATGGCAGTTTTTTCAGAAAAATTGCTATACGTGCATGTCTCGTAAAAAAAAAGAAATATTATACTTTATTAATTTGAATATTCTTTTTTTTTTTCGCTTTAATACCGGAATGGCATAGGAAAAAGGAAACATTACAAAAAAATCTAAGAAATGTTTCAGGTGCCAGTTTTTCGGGTCATCTAGTATGTAAGTTAATTCTTTATATTTTTATTTTTTTATTACTCCGTACAAAATACGAAAATTTTGGTATATTTTCATATATAGAATAATAGAAGTAATGAAACAAGTTGTTTTGCTATTTTTAGTTATTTATTTTTAATAAATAATAGTTTTCTGTACAAAACATGGACGTGAAATGTAAATAAGTTAACATTTAAGCAGTAAACTTTTGAAATATACAAAAAGTTTAACAAACTGTTTCGTGCTACATCATTCAATTAAAGGGCTCGTTGTTGAAAATTTATAAGAAAAAAGGATTATCAGAGTAAATGTTCCATGCAGATGAAGTAACTAAAGTTTTTCACAAAAAATTTCAAAAATTATTTAAGAATGTAGATCTAAACTAGCAATTCCTGCTTTTATCTTAAAGTAATGAGCCGATAAAAACAAAGCGAATTTTTTTTAATAAAAATTTTTACTTATTAAAAAAGAAACTATTAGAAATGTATAGTATACGATAATAAGGCAATATGATAAATATAGTAGGTAATATTAATTATATAAACTCAAATTTATATATTGAATATATGGACGAAGATAGTTTTTGACCAAATTATTAAGTTGTTGTATAAAACAAAAACAAACTTATTTCCTTACTGAGTCATTACAATAAACAATTATTTTTATAATTATTTTTGTTAGTTATTCAAAAATTTGCAAGTACAGCGCCACCAAAACAAACAATAATTTAATTTATTATATATTTTATTTAAATTCTTTATTGTACAAATACACTTACATAACTGTTTAAATAAAAGCGGGCTTACTGTACTTGTACTGTTTGTACAAACAACCTTGGTATGACTGTCCAAGAAAGTAAAAAGTGTGTAGGAGTACACTAAAACAATGTAATATAATACAATATAATATAATAATTAAAAATTAAATTCGAATGACGATATCCGCAAGGAAGTTACAAAATAAAAACTGGGATACGCCATTGGTTCACAAAACTCATAAGAATTTGACGCATAATCTTACAAATGACAATAATCATATCAACTAATCAACTGATATACTAATATAATTTTTTTGTTTTCAATTAATTATAACATTAGCTATTAGCTTCAAAACGAAAGTTTTATCTACCTTATTATCATATTATAGAGTTACAAATTTTCATAATTAGGCCAACGGTATGCGACTTAAAACAATTACTTTAGGATTTAAAAGTATAAAGCGCTATTTAAATCCTACAAAAGTATGAGAAAAACTTAATCAAAATTTATATTTAAAGTTTAAAGTAGATGAAAAACTAAAAGAAAGTTTGCTCAGCCAGTTTCATAACACAGGATAATAAACTAAAAGCCTTTGAAAACCGCGCACAAAGAGCTAATTATGTTAAAATTATCTTTATAAGCGCTGCGTGCAATATACTGCCACTCTGCTGCACCGGGAACGTTCATATTATCTGTGGAGATTGCCTCTTAATAATTTTTCACTCGACTGTGCAACGGAGAAGACCAGTATATTTATTTTATTTTTATTATCTGTTTATTTATTTAGTCTGCTGATGTAAATGTATTTAAATCTTTGAAGGTAGAATGGAAAAATCCATTACCACATCAGTCGTTGGATGTCTACTGCTGAAGGTGGGCCGCCCGCATTATCTCTGCAGTGGTGGTGGTGGTGGTGGTGGTGGGGAGAGGCGGTTTGGGAGCGCCAATACTTGCCACGTTTGGCAGGTGGGTTGGCGAGCGCACTGTTTTGGTAGGATGTGGTGACGCTCTTGTTCATCACCATCGTGGTTGGTGTACAGTTGTTCGCACCACGATGGCCTTAGTCTTTTACGAAACCTCGGCAAGAAAGAGGTCGGGGCTATTCTTACCTGACGGTAAGCGCTCGGCAAATTATTTGCATTATATATACCATTTTTATCTGGGGGCACGGCAGTGCCTCCATCAAGTCGAGCAAAAAAGCGGCCCGGCCGTACCATCCTTTTCTCGAAGCAATTCAGGCCATTTTCGACCCCCTATAACTTCGTTGTGGATAAAACAAGAAGCCTGAATTTTCAGCAAGCAGGAATTATACTTAAAACATAAAAAGATTTTTAATATTGATATGGTCGCTGTAAGATGTTGTTAGGCTAGCTAATTAGGTAATAACTTAAGACAGGAGGACCCTTAAATAGTGACTGAATAAATTAACCGACTTGATATTACATGGATCTCCCAACTGTTTACGGTAGACGAACTGAGTTGCGAGACTTGCTTTTTTTACGTTTTTGATGGCATTTTATAAAATAAAACTTTAATACATGTAAATTATTTTTTTAAAAGAGAAAAGTTTGCACGTTAAGTCTTCTGTCAAACTGGACTATATTTATGACTATTTACTCACAGAAAATGTGTTTTATAGCCCATAAATTAATTTCACAGATGAATACGTTTTGTTACGCAAAATTATTATACTTTGTGTGATAGTTCTTGAGATTGATATCAACCAATTTTCAATTACTTTTATAAATATGCAAAGTTTTAACCAAACTCATTATTTTTATATTAATAATAACAACATTCACAACGTTTATATATTCGAAATACCTTGTGTCAATAATGATTGTGAAATAATGATAACTTTATCAACTAAGTAATAAATAAAAAAAAAAAAAAAGAATTTTAATATTTTATTTTTAAGTTTGTGAAATTGATTAAAAACTTTAATCAAAAAACCTTACCAGAGCGATCGTAATCGTATATTTTCAGGAAACAAAAAACAAAAAAAAATTATATAAGTAAAAATGTAGCTGTGCCATGCGGAAATTATTCGCGCAGCGTCCCAAACAAATGTACGTGCTGAAATGTATGACTGTTTTTAAATTAACAATCTTCGTTCGCCGTTTCATTTTGCAAAACAATTTTCACTATATATCCTCAAAATGCAGTGATTAACAACAGACATACTACTTTCATACATATTCTTTTAAAGTTCCCAAATAGCCTGTACAGCCACGAGTCAAGGTCAACCCGAAAGACGCTGTTTAAATTGTCTGTCACAGACGAAAAGGCCTTAACTATATTCAAGGGATGACAATCGTTCTGGTGTAGTGGTGATATTAATAGCCTCAGTGACGGCGGACACGATTTCAATTCCCGCTCGGGGTAGATATTTGTATTTGTATAAATAATTGTTGTTGTAAGTTAAAACTTTTATTGAACATTAGGTTATTATTATTATTGATCATTAAGTTATTATTATTATTGATCATTAAGTTATTATTATTGTTGATCATTAAGTTAAAACTTAATGGTATATCCTGTTATCTCTTCTATTGACGTAACGAGAAGAGTAACACGTGTACGCATGTTAGTTACTGTAGACATAAAGAGATAATACGAGAAAAGGGGTAGGCAAAATTTTGTCGTGCGAGCATACTAGCCCGGCTGGTGTAGGCGTATGTCCTCGTGGGTGTCGTCTCCCCACTGTGCCACAGAGAGCACGTAAAGACATCGGTCCCGGTTATTATCATAGTAGCGTGGTGATAAAACAAGAAGCTAAGCTTAAGCTCTAGCCCTTCTCCTATATCATTATAAAGGCGGCATTTGCCCAGCAGTGGGATGTTTGCAGGCCGAAAGAGTCGTTAATGTGTGGGCTTACACTGTCAGATAATAATAAAAAATAAGATAATATTAACAAAATTGGTTTTTAAAAGACGGCTTAAAAATCGGCTTCTATAAAATACAAAATAACGCCTGTTTGTGATCCTATGGTAATATGATATGGTATGGTGGATCTGATGATGAACCTTGGAGGTATATACTATATATGCACCCAGACTCGAGGCGGGAATCTAACCCACAACCCTGTAGCAGAAAGCAGAACCAACTGCGTCAACGGGCTGTGACTGTGACTCACCCTGCCACGAGCTAAAGAGAGTCTATTCATCCAGAGGGTTCGGAAAGTTAGACTAATTCTCCTTATAATATTGTATCAAATATATTTCGATGTCGGGCCGGGTACGTTTTTTTGTTTGAATACATTTTTTAATGTGTTTTATATATATATAGAATATTGTGTATATATATAAATAAAATTATTAATTAGTACACGGTTTTTTGAAGCCGGAGATTAAAAATTATTCTTTACGAACACTTTAATTTAAAATACAAATTAATTGCGATAGTGCTCCACATACAATCTTTTATTTAAAAATATTTTTACCGCGTATTTTTGTGTATTTTACTGACAATCGAAAATGTATGGATACAATTTTTTTTACCATTTCCATTTTTAAGAATATTATTAAGTTCACCTGTAATATTAACGAGTTAATAAAAAAGTACTCCTTAATTTACTTAAGTATCGCTTAATAAACTTAAAAAAACCTTAACGGTTTTGCTTTATAGCCAATAAAAATGGAAAGAAGAAAAATGGGAAAAAAGCATTTAAAGAAAATTAAAAGCGGAAATCATCTCAAACGTTCAGTATACCGACGCGACGAGTGCAAACAAGAAATCGCATTTTAAAACATCAAACATCACTTACACTTTCATTCCCTAATCTTTAAGGAAATTTAAAAAAACTATATAGAAGTCGAGATCAAAGAGCCGTCACCTGCAGGCATTATATATGAATGAGTTTTCACTGTAATGGTGTTTGTAGAAAACGAACGGAACCAAATTGTATATGCATTATGTATTGCCATTTTTAGATGCTATTTCGAGGGTATAAGGTGCTATTTTGTATTTTTAGCGTGTTTTATTAGTTTGGTAGTAATCAAGAGGCTTTTAAAGTTTAAATGCAGGGAAAATTGAATTGTTTCCCGCGCGTCGACCGCGTGTTGAAAGCGTTGTGGTCTGTGGGCTGTCGGGAAAAGGTGCGGCCTGACTTCGTGTGGTGATATATCTATACAAATAATAAATCTGTTAAAACCTCCGTTTTATTAATACACTATATATCATCAAGAATAAATTTCAATAGCGCGTATTTTTTTGTATCTCCATCTCTTATCGTGTTTTTCTCTGATCACGTATCACGTAAAAAGTACAAAACCAATGTTAATAACTTTAATACATAACAAGTATGCTTAATTAAAAAAAATCAAAAAACCCGACTGCGTAAAATACTCTTATTATAAACTGAAAAGAATAAAACTATTTACTAGCTTTCATTTGATACCCATATTGCAACAGTAAGAAAAAAATCAACTCCCCCCCCCCCTCATTCCGCCATTTGCGGGCGCCATTTTGAAAATTTATATAGCCTATGTCACTACTACAATTTAGACAAATCCAACGACACCCCATATGTCAAAAACCGTCCAGCCGTTTGGGCTGTAGGGCGTGCCAAAGAAATGGACATACATACATACATACATATGTCCGCGCCGCCGAGCTCGGTCCGCCGGGCGGTGCCGCGGAGGTGCGGGTCGCGGGAGGGGCCTGCTCACGCGTCGCTTCGAGTTCGAGACAGTGTTGCCACCTTAGCCCTTTTGGGGCTAGATCTAGCTCTTTTTACGATTTGATTTCTCCACATTTCCTTATTTAGCCCTAAAAGGGCAATCTAGCCCTTTTCAAACATCACACAAAAACCTCTCTTGCCATACTTATTGGAGTTGATAAAAGATATTGAGTGCTTTGTGGTATAAAATTTGCCAGTGACCGTCAGCATTTTGTTTTTGTTTTTTCTGTGGTAACTCTAGTTATAGAGGTGAAAATCCTAAACACAAACTCTGCTAAGTGTTGCCAACTCCGGGGTTGTCCCCCTAAATGTAGGGGGAAAAAATCTCGACCGGGGGATTGTTAGGGGGAATAAAATGTTAGGGGTTTTTTTTCAGGTATTTGGATACGGTACGAAGTGTAATGCTGATACTGGACGCCGGATGACCTTTTTTTTTTTTTGTAGGTATTCGGAGAGGGTATGAAGGATAATGTTGCGACTGGACGCCGGATGACCTTTTTTGTTTTGTTTTTTACGTATTCGGATAGGGTATGAAGGATAATGTTGCGAATGGACGCCGGATGACCTTTTTTTTTTTTAACACCCCTACCGTCCGGGGGTTTCAATTTAGTGATTTGATTTTTTTCATAATATTATAATACGGATTCGTCATTGCGTTTTGATTGCTGTTATATTGTAAAATTACTATTTATAATCATCTTGATCATGAAAATTTTATTTGAAACAAACGTATTTCTTTTTTAGCCCTTTCTGGCCACAATTTTTAAAATCTAGCCCTTTTTCGGTGTCCGGATAGCCCGTTTTCAAAAATCAAGGTGGCAACACTGGTTCGAGAACTCTGCCATTTTCGTCCAGCCGCCGACCGGATCAGACACGGCCGTGTCCGATACGCATCGCCAGCGCACCGCCATTTGTAACGTTTAAATTTTTATAACCAGTAAACCTATTGAACAGTCCTTCATCTTTATTTTAAATATCCCGTTAGCTTGGATACATCATGGTCCTTCGAAAAGGTCAAGAATTCATCGGCAAATCGTGAGAAGATTTTGCCACGCCCGAAGAATTCTTTGAAGAAAAGTACAACGGCGGCGTCGCGTGGCGGGCCGGCGGGTTGAAGACGAAGAGGGCGTGAACTTCGATAAACAAGCCACGTGCATCCTGTCTCCGAGTCCCGACGGCGCGGCACGGCGCGGCGTCCTCCAGCCTGCGACGTTACGGCCCCGTGAGTTCGTTCCATAATCCATTACCTACCTACCTACTTTACCTACAATCATTCCAACCCATTTCTTCTCGCTTTCAATTATTTAGAGTTATTTCTAGGGTTGGAATATTCCTGATTATCAATATTAGTTATAATAAATACAAATACAATTAAAATATTCATAATTAAGTCAAGATTATTCCTAATTAGTTGTAATAAATATAAAATCAGTTAAAATATTCATAATTAATTCAGGATTATTCCTGGTTGGTTGTAATATTAAATATAAAAATAGTTAAAATATTCATGATTGATTAATAATTATTCCTAATTAATTGCTTTATCCCTTTTACACGTGGTCAAACACGTATTTCTGAAATATTTCAGGTTAGAGGGTAGGTAACCACCGCATGGTAACAATAGCTTGGGTGGGGTCAAGTTTTATTTTACTACCGTCGCTTGGTCTGTGTAACTTTATTATTGCGCTTTTTTGTACGCTTTTTGAAAACAATATACCCCCAAACTGCTTCAATTGCACGTTTTCTTTTTTTCTTTTTCTTTTTTTTTCTGTGTGTGCGTAAAGTGCCTTTTGTAATTTAAGACGCCACATTTGCTTCAAAAGCCTATTTTTTTTGTATTTGCATTCTAATTCACGTGCTGCTTTGCGCATTGGCCTTCAACATGCCTAAGGAGGGTGATTTTGATGATGAGAAAATTAAAAAACTAAAGAAGAGCAAAAGCTCAATCAAAGCTAAACTAACTCACTTTGAAAATTATATAAAACTAGCAAACCCGGCGAACTCCGTTTCGCCACCAACTTATTTTCGTGAGGGATACTCACACCACGTACTGCCGCCATGCAAAACCATATTGGTTTGTAGTACATGCTATGTATCAAAGATGGCGCTGTATGTGAAAAATGATTTTCCCTGTTTTCCTGCTTTTCTGTTGAAAATTTTCCTAAATTTAGTTTGCTATAAAGCTTACGGAGCCCGAGACCTTTCCAACGAATGCAAAACCGTGGAAATCGGTTCGTGCGTTCTGGAATTATAGCGTCAGGAAGGAAAACCCGACTTATTTTTATATATAAGATTAGCCTCATCTTATGATAGTTTAAGTGAATTACATAAAACTGAAATGGAATGTCGTTTGTCAAAATTTGAAAGCTTATATGCGGAATTCGACCAATTACAGATTAAACTCGAGGAGTTGTGCGATCCGCCTGATGAGCAGTACGCTGATCGTGAGGCATTCGAAAGCCAGTACTACCAATTACTGTCACGGGGACGTCACTTGCTCGCTACTGCTGACAACAACGGCAGGGACGACTCTGTGGCAGGCTCCGGACACAGGTCGGGTATCTTTGATCAGTCATACAACCATTTTAATTTGCCCAAAATAAACATACCTACCTTCAGTGGTAATTATTTGCACTGGCTCGAGTTCCGTGATACATTTTTGTCTATGATACATAATAACAAAACTATTAGCAACATCAGTAAATTCCATTACCTGCGTGCCTCATTACAGGGGAATGCAGCCTTAATAATTAAAAATATTACTTTTCTGATGACAACTATCACACAGCATGGAATATGCTATGTGAGAGATTTGATAATTCAAGATTATTAATTAATAACCATATACAAGCATTATTTAATGTAGATTCCATTAATAAAGAGTCAAGTCAATCACTTAGGTATTTGCTTGATATTACCAACAAAAACATACGGGCTCTTGCTTCCCTGGGGCAAGCTACCCAGCACTGGGATACGCTAATCGTTCACATGATGTCCAATAAATTAGATAGTACTACTAGCAGACAGTGGGAGGAACACCGGAATTTATTAAAGGAAGTTCCCACTCTAGCTGAATTCAACAGGTTTTTAAGTAATAGAGCGGATTTGCTTGAAACCATAGATGAAAGTAAACCGAAACAAGTTAAATCTGATCAGTCAAAGTCAAAAAATTTTTTAGTAGTCTCCGGTAACTCTGATACTGAAAATAGGAAATTAAATAAATGTCCCATGTGTAAAGGAACTCATATTTTATTTCACTGTGATAAATTCAGAGATTTAAGTATTGAAAAACGTATAGCTAAAGTTAAAGATTTAAAAGTTTGTTTTAATTGCCTGCGGCCAGGTCACATAAATACCAAGTGTCGCCTTTCTCATTGCCGCTACTGTCGGTATAAACATAGTACATTATTGCACCTTGAAAAAAGTGATCCTGCGCCTGCACCTAATGCACTTTCAAATAATGTTGAAAATGTAACCTTGCATAATAACACATCTATATGTGACACAAAGAATGTAGCATTATCCGCCACTACAAACAATCAGCCTACTACGTCATCCCATGTACTTCTGTCCACAGCTTTGGTGAGGGTGTACGACTGCAAGGGCAAAGCACACAGTGCCAGGCTCCTGTTAGACAACGGCAGCACTACAAACCTGATCACCCAAGAGCTCTGTGCCAGGCTGGGATTGTCGAGACGTGCAACAGGCTTCACGGTACAGGGTATCTGCAATCAGAATATTACTACTTCTCAGTCTTGCAGTATTAAAATTCAATCGAGGTATAGTCGATACCAGTTGAATTTGGACTGTATCATTGTGCCACAAATTACAAAATCTTTACCTTCAAACCTTATTGACATAAGTAATATTCCCATACCATCCGGAATTCAACTTGCAGACCCCAATTTTAATGTCCCAGCTGAAATAGATATGTTAGTAGGCGCAGAAACATTCTGGAATGTTTTATGCAACAGCTCAATTGATTTAGGTAAACGCCAACCCAAATTACATGAAACAAAACTAGGCTGGTTAATCTCCGGTCATGCTCCACACACGTCACAGTCACATTCATGTCATTTTCTTAATGAAAATATAGATCTTACCCGATTCTGGGAATTAGATTCTGTTAACCATTCCTTTTCTATGACTAGTGAAGAACGTGCCTGTGAAGAACACTTTTTAGCAAACACTTACCGAAATGATGACGGTCGATTCGTAGTTTCAATGCCTTTTAAACAAGACCCTAAAGAGTTAGGGAATTCTTATATAATGGCTAAGACCAGATTCTTATCATTAGAGCGTAGATTTAATAAAGACCCGGTCTTCAAGAATCGTTATATGGATTTCATGCATGAGTATGAAGATCTGGGGCACATGTCTGAAAATAAACCTCCTTCGAAAACAAAATCCCCTCAGCATGTGGAATATTTTCTGCCTCATCATGGCGTTTTACGCGAATCTAGCACCACCACTAAACTACGCACAGTATTTGATGCATCCGCCGCCTCTAGCTCAGGATTATCACTTAATGATATACAGATGGTTGGCCCTACAGTTCAAGATGACTTATTTTCTATTCTGATACGTTTTAGACAACATAAGTTTGTCATTTCCGGAGATATAGAAAAAATGTACCGAGCAATCGAATTAAATCCCATACAGCGACCTCTTCAACAAATATTGTTTCGTTTTGACCCTTCTCATCCAATAAAAACATACACTCTTAATACTGTGACGTACGGTACCGCTTCCGCTCCATATTTAGCAACAAAATGTCTCTCCACACTTGCTAGTACAACATCTGACCCGAATGTCAAAGAGGCCTTAAGTCATGATTTTTATGTAGACGATTATTTGAGTGGTGGGGCTACCGAGGACGAAGTAATCAACAAAACTAAAGGCGCAGTCTCAGCCTTATCGTCTGCAAAATTCAACTTGCGAAAATTTCAGTCAAATAGTCCTTTAATTTTAAAATCACTTGGCTGTGACGATTCCCATGATATTCTCCCTTTGCAGGAAAATAGTGTAAACTCTCAAAATAAAACCTTAGGATTAAATTGGATAAGTGACTCTGATAACTTGTCATTTTCAATAAACATTGAATTACTTGAGAAAATAACAAAGCGTCATATATTATCTGTAATTAGCCAAATCTTTGACCCACTAGGCCTGGTAGGTCCCACGATAGTAGAAGCAAAAATAATTATGCAAAAACTGTGGAAATGCAAACTAGATTGGGACACAGAAGTCCCAGATGACATTAAAATTCCTTGGATTTCATTTTCAAGCAAATTACAGTACCTAAATAACATTAGAATACCGCGATGGGTTTTACAGGATAATTATCGTCATGTTGAGCTGCATATTTTCACTGACGCGTCCGAAAAAGCATATGGAGCGTGCATATACGCCCGTTCAATTGGCACTGATGATGCAGTTCATGTTCAGCTTATAGCATCCAAGAATAAAATCGCGCCTATAAAGCCAACCACGATGCCTCGGCTTGAGCTCTGTGGAGCTCTACTCGGTGCGAGACTGTGCAACAAAGTAACTCAGTCACTGAGATTAAAAGTCACATGTAAATTTTGGTGCGATTCCACTATTGTTCTTGGTTGGTTGCAGATGCCTGTTCACCGTTTAAAACCTTTCGTACGTAACCGTGTTAATGAAATTAACGAAATTACAGCTGGATATGATTGGAGTTATGTGGCATCTCTCGATAATCCCACTGATCTCGTTTCTCGCGGGGTGAAGGCTGATCTTATCAGCGCGTGTGGCCTGTGGTGGTCAGGACCAAATTATTTACAAAATCCTCCTAGTACATGGCCTTCAAAACCCAATGAGAGGCGGGATCTGCCCGAGGTAGTCGTTCATCTTACTCAAGACACTCATAATTCTTTCTCCTCCGATTCCATCTCAGCAGTCATACACAAACACTCGAATCTCACTCGTCTCATACACACCTTTGCGTACATAAATAGATTCATACATAATTGTAAAAATAAGCACAATAAAATCAGCGGTAGCTTATCACTTGACGAAATTCAAAACTCTTTAGTTAAGATCATAAGACACTGTCAAGCAGAAATGTTCGAAAGTGAATACAAAACGCTTATCTCAGGGAAACCTTTGCCAAATAAAAATCGTCTGCTGTCTCTGTCTCCATTCATGGATACTAATAATATTATCAGAGTAGGAGGCAGATTAAATAATTCTCCTTATTCCTATGAACAGAAACACCCTACGTTATTGTGTAGCAAACATCACATAACTAAACTTATATTTAGAACAGAACACATAAAGCTTCTGCATGCGGGTCCGCTGTGCCTGCTTGCAAACATCCGCCAAACTTATTGGCCTCTCGGAGGCAGAAATCTCGCGAGATACATTGTAAACAAATGTGTAACTTGTTTCAGGCAAAGGGCTAAAAATGTTCAACCAATTATGGGCCAGCTACCAGCACAGAGAACTAGTCTAGAGTATCCATTTTATAACTGTTATATTGACTATGCCGGGCCGGTGCAAATACTTGACAGAAAGGGCCGTGGTTGTCGATTGATTAAGGCCTACCTGTGCATTTTTATCTGTTCAGCAGTAAAGGCGGTGCATCTGGAGCTTGTCACGGAGCTGAGCAAGGAGGCGTACCTGGCCGCGTTGCGCCGGTTTATAGCTCGTAGGGGCAAACCGCATTCCATTACATCCGACAATGGATGCAACTTCGTCGGAGCTAGCAACGAGCTTACTTCTTTTTTGTCATCATCTAATTTACACTCTGAATTGGCCGACGAAGGTATCAAATTTAGTTTTACCCCCCCTTACTCGCCACACTTTAATGGGCTAGCCGAAGCAGCCGTTCGATCGGCAAAACGACATTTAAAAACTATTCTCAACTTAACTAATCTTACTTATGAAGAGATGTATACCCTACTAACTCAAATTGAGGCCATTTTAAACTCTCGCCCCATTTCTCCTATGTCCACGGATCCTACGGATCTGGCAGCGTTGACCCCTTCCCACTTCCTTATTGGACGAACTCTCACAGCCGTTCCGTCTCTACAGGTTGCCGAGGACGCCAACCTGACTTCAATGCAACGATATCGACGGGTACAAGCCTTAAAACAACACTTCTGGAAGCGGTTCGCCCACGAATACATTTCGCTACTCCAAGAGAAGAACAAGTGGCCCTCCGGCGACGGACTCCTGCCTGACAAGCCACTCGTCCTCATACGCGACAAAACTGCTCCCCCTCTTCTGTGGCCTCTCGGGAGAATAATGAAGACCTATCCCGGGGTCGACGGGGTGAGCAGAGTAGCAGACATCAAGACCAAGAAAGGAACCCTCCGGAGGGGCTTCAACAATATCTGCGTGCTGCCACTCGACTTTTGAAGACTTTCTCCCTTCAACCCGGGGAGCCTGTCCGCGCCGCCGAGCTCGGTCCGCCGGGCGGTGCCGCGGAGGTGCGGGTCGCGGGAGGGGCCTGCTCACGCGTCGCTTCGAGTTCGAGAACTCTGCCATTTTCGTCCAGCCGCCGACCGGATCAGACACGGCCGTGTCCGATACGCATCGCCAGCGCACCGCCATTTGTAACGTTTAAATTTTTATAACCAGTAAACCTATTGAACAGTCCTTCATCTTTATTTTAAATATCCCGTTAGCTTGGATACATCAACATACATACATACATATATACATACATACATACATACATACATACACTCGAAAAACATAACCCTCCTTCTGTCGCAGTCGGGTAAAAATTAGAAATAATTCACAGTATAATTTAGTTTTTGTTTCATTGTAATTAAATTTAAAAATAAATATTTAAGAAAATAGAAATAGGTACCTACGCCGCCAACGCCATCTGGTCTAAGGAATCTTTAAAACTCACAAAACTTATATTTGAGTTATTATTTTGTTAAACTTAAAAGTTTACTAAATATGTCGGATAGGAATAGAAATCGTTTTAATATTTTAGATAAACATCATTTTCAATTAATATACTATTATGTTAAATATTAATTATGTTAAATGTCACTAAATATAAAAACGATATTCTACAATTATACGATAGATGGCGCAGTATACAAAATATAATTTTCTGAATCGCGCTGACCAAAACTTCGGCCAGAAGAATGACACTCGCCCGTATTTAAAAATCTGTTTTTCTTTTTTGTATATAATTAAATACTTGAGGGTACTACGGTCTTGATTGTTTGTTCGTTGTTAAAATTTAAAATATTTGGTCGTTATTTGTTTGTTGATTGTACAAAGTTGGATGGTTTCTATTTAAGTTGTAATCTATATATATACATATATAAAGTCGGGTTAGTTACACCGTTTATAACTCGAGAACGAGTGGAACGATTTTTATGATTTTTGTGTTTTTGGATGTCTTCGTCGGGAATAATACTTATTAAAATATGGTATTCATCAATAAGAAAATAATTAATAAAAAAAACAGTTCAAATGTTTCATCCGTACTATCTATATACATATATATGTATGTATGTATGTATGTATGTATATAGATATAATAAATCTGTCACTCAATCCGTCTATTATAAAATATTTTCCAGTATCGACGCAGGTGTAGGTGATAAAAAATATAAATGTATAATTTTTAAAATTTTAGTTAAAGACCCGTGCGAAGCCGGGGCGGGCCGCTAGTAATGAATAAATGTATATTTTACCGGAAATCGTCGTAAAATTTTTATGTTTTCGTAAGTTTTTTTTGTTAAATTGTTAATACATTCCTTTTACTAAAGATGATGATATTGCATCTACATGATACAAAGATACAAAGAACTGATATATTACCTTGTACTTTGCATTAATTTTGTAGCTTAGTCTTGAATGTATTTATGTGGCGTATTTATTTCTGGATCCAAAATTAAAATCTACAAACTCTTATTACTTAGTTCATAAACATTTGTATATTGAACATATTTGGATATTGAAAATAAATATTTTTAAGAACTTCAGATACGAAATTAAGGTAAGAAAAAATTGAATTTTTTGGGTTGACTCGTTGACGTTTACAAATCGATAGGTTTTCGTATACTGACACACAAATACACAAAACTTACCATACACAAACCTTAAAATTGACTATATTTTTACATCCATATACAAAATTTGCTCTCTTCATGAAATTGTAAAAAAGTCGCTTGATATATAGACGATATTATACATTTTCATAATCAAAATTTTAGATTTATGTTTTTTTATTAGTTAATTTAAGTTTAGAGATTGATAGTTCTCAACGTTTAATGATATTATCAGTAATTATCAATTAAAATAATTAATTGGTAATTTAAGCAACTAAATTTTGTTTCAAAAGGTCATATCTTATTTAATTTATTTATCAATAAAAAACCTTACGATAAAACTGTTTAAGCTTGAGTTTCGTTCATATAAATTATATTTTTAATTTCATAGGCTAATAACTTTCGTCTCAAGAGCGCGAGGTGCAAGAGCGGCAATTAAAATGTAGCATCGCTTTGATCATAATAAGTGTACTTATTACTAGCTTAGTACAGTATGGAGTCTTTGAATGTTCCTTATGTGACGGTAGTTTCATTTATATAGGATTGCAAATTCCCTTTAAAACCGTTGTGGAAAAATTAAAATATTTATTTCAAAATATATTTTAATTGACACCAGACATTGATTTTCAAATTGCTGAACATTTAAATCCTCAGTTCTGTTTCTATATAGCGTGATTTTGCAAACATATTCAATGATAGGAACATGAAATGTAAAGAAGAAACGGGTAAATAAATGTTATTTTAAAAGGTATAATCGTAGGTATTTTTGGTGCTGTATAACGTTCACGCAGACGACGTCGCGGGCAGCAGCTAGTATATAATATACAAATACCTATAATTCCACAGAGACTCGGGGCGCTGCTAGCTACGGCAACGGGCCAGTCAAATATACTTGTATCGTTATAGATATACTGATGCAATTGTTAGTATATCTTAACGAATTGTTATATATTTTATATAAAAATATTGTTTAAATAATCATTCTTTCTATCTATATATAATACAAAGCTATATACACTGACGGACTCGTAAGCTGCATCAATGTTCAAGACGCCTTTGTAATAAACATTTTAACCAAGTATTCAAAATTTTTAAACAAATTTAATATACAAGTTTGGTTCATTAACTTCATAACAGCGTAGTATCATATCCTTAATTGTATATTTATATACTGGAAAGGACCGTTCAATTTTTTTGAACAAAAACGATAAATGCAACAACAAGATGTTTTGGTTAGTTTATTGAAAAATTGGTTTTTAGAATAAAAACTTTAACAACAGTTTTTTTTTTTTTTTTTTTTTTTTTTTTTTTTTTTTTTTTTTTTTTAATAAGCTGTATTGCCTCCACGTGCCCACAGTACAGATTCTACCTCCTTCTTTTTTGAAGTTGGTTAAAAAATTAATGTTATTTTATTTTAAAACTATTTCAAGAGAATATTTTCTTTATAAAGATTGACAAAATAATTCATATTTATTATTAAAATAAAACAAGAAATTCATGTATGAGAATAAGTTGTGTTTAATTAGAAATTATGCGTCATTAATAATTTAAACTAAACTATTTTTTATAAATATGCTTAACACACATACACGATCGTCTGTTCCTAATGTAGGCAACTTAAATTATATTACACCCAGACTCGGGGCGGGAATCGAACCCACAACCCTTGGAGCAGAAAATCAACCAACGGGTTAGTATTTATTGGCAAAATAAATCTAATTAATATTTCTGTAATAAGAATCTTGAAACAAACAAAAACTAGATTCTAATTTACCACTTTCAGTTTAGTGAAATTTTACATCATTAAGTCAAACTTTTTAATTTTAGTAAAATTTATGAAACTGCCAGAGGGTAATGTTTTTAGAGTACCTACTTACATTTTCAGGGCTTATCAAATGTAATCAACATTTTATGAAGATACGTACTATTCGAGTTGTAATTATTAATACTTACAATGGAATGATATAATAATAGTATAATATATTATATAATATGAGTATCTAATAATAGTCTGCGCCACGCGATGTGGACACCGACTGTTTGTTTTAGACATTAATCAGGAATAATTACTGATTTGTATTGCTTTTCTACAAAATGTTTGATACCAGAATTATAGCAAGCGATTTGATGATATAAGAATTATATAACTTTATAGCAATGGATAATATAATATTATAAACAATTTTTATTTTTGTTTAAGTGAATATATCTTTATAACTATTTCGTCGTTGTTAGTGGATTAAGGTTATATCTTGATAAGAAATTTTAAGTTTGGTACGAATATGAATATAAATGTAATGAAAACGAGCGTCGTCTGCGCGTTTCATATACGCCGTGTGCTTTCTTAGGATGGTGGGTATTGGAAAACCACCCCAAAGATGACAGGATAGGCCTACATTCAGCAGGACACATCCAACGGCTGATGTGGTGGCGATGGAAGCTGTGAGAGTGGGAGAGATTTTTTGGGATATATAGGAAATTTTTTATCGCTGCAGATATTTTTTTGGTCGCGTCAGGTAGAATTGTTCCTTCATGACCTTATGTACACTTTTGTGACCTTATTCTACACTATGGTATAGGTACTTAAAGCTAATAAGTTCACCTCAAGGATTATCTCATGACAAGATTGGATTATCAACTTTTATTTTCTTGAATTATTTCACGAAGCCCTATTTACCTAATGAAACTAATATTATGATTAATTTTTCGATTTAATTTAATTAAAAGTCAAAAAAGGATTTTATCGCGTATATTTTAAAAAAACTTTACAGTTTAACGATTTTTTATAAAATTATTTCCCGACGTTTCGGACCCTTTACAGCGTCCATGGTTTCCGGGACGATTAATTTTCGATTTAAATTTATCTTTATGAATAAGGAATTCTGATTATTAGCAAAAAAAAATAATCATCATTACACTTACCACTCGTCATTATCACTTCAAAACAATAACAGTAAGTGGTGAAGCTTTATAATAAGTATCGAAATTTAACGATATGAAACTGCGAGACTACACAGAGATTTATTATACACAAATCAACTAGAGAATTTATCTGCGACGACGATAATACATCAAAAGTCGTTTTTAGGTACGAATAAAGTAAAATAAATGGCAATAAAGCTCGCAATAAGCCACTTTTTCAATCGAATGGCCCGCGAAGTACAAAAGGAGGACTAATGCTCTACTAACCATCAATAGGGATAGAATTTATCGTCGTATCCCCCTATCTACGAAGAAAATATTGGTCTTACGAAGTACCCAGACGTGGTTTGTGAATGCCGTCTTTTGCGGGAGCCGAGAAAGAGGTTGGTCCGAGTTATAGGCGATATGCGGTATAAAACATAAAAGTATATTTATTCTTAAAATTAAATTATTTTCTGGTTCGTGTTGTTTTTTTTCGAATTCGTTAATATTTGTCTATAAATTTTTAGTTCGAAAGTATTTTCCAGGTGAGTATTAATCTGAAGACGTTGTTTTCATAATTTTTATTTTTAAAGAAATTTTCATAAATTTCATTTAAGATTGAATTAAAAAAAAATTTAATAAGTCAATAATTTAATAATCTAATACAGTATTAATCAAGTTTCATTAATCGTTATAATTATTATGAAATTTTTTTCAAAAATAAGCGAGGATAAAAACTAGTAAAAACAGAAAAAAATTAAATTCGTATTCTAATTCCGCTTATCGCCTTACACGTACAGTATTAAGTAACTTTGCCATTGTAAACAGTAGTTACTTTCACTATCAAAAGCGTCGCAAGAAAACAAGTCATTCGCTGGTTCGCGGAGTTGTTGACAAACTTGCTAGGATATATTTCTGATCGTTATTCTGAAGGATAAACTAAGTTTTATACGAATTATCTGTATTAATAAAATAAAAAAAAAATAAAAAAATGGTGATGTAGCCGCACAAAAAAACCCTAATTAAACAGGTTTTCTTCACGACGACGACAGGCCTACAATATATGATTCCAGCCGTAGTTTAATTTAGTTTGCTATTTGTGCCAAGAATTAGAATTGCGTTTGAACGGGTAATTTCTGCCTATATTGCCACCAATTTTTATTTTATTTTAGATATTTAAAAAATATTTTTTGGCGGGCGGATTTCTGTATGAAGAGTCTCTCTTCTAGTTGATACTGAAGACAAAATTGTATTTGGAGTTTACTCCTTAAGAATCGATTTTCATATATAAGGCGCCCGGTATGAGAAAAATATGAGAGGTAAAATCTACTGATGAATGACCTCGTTACTTTTTTGGTGCACGCGCACCTATGGTGCGGTGCGAAAGTAATGTTGCTCTAATTAATATTGAAAAATAATATTTAAAAAATAAATGATAATTGTCAGATAATAATAATTACATAATTTATCAACATTCCTAATGAAATATTTGTGCACATCTGAAATTGACTATTGTGAAAAGTTTAATGTAAAATATTTCGCCGATTAGTTATAATAAATGTATATAAAATGAATAAATATATATTTATATATGTATATTATTTTCATTAATTTGTTAATTTACCCTTTCATATGGTATTAATCTTATTTTCAGTTGGATAAACTCTTTTTGCGTATGTTTAGACAATCGTACTTAAGGAGTAAACTCTAGTCGTGCGTCGGAGCTGACACACACAATTTTTTTTTTTTTTAATTTGTCTGTCTGACTATATATTAGCACATCACGCCGACGCCGATACCATTGCACATATTTGGATGTAACTTGGCATGAATTTAGTCCTTATTACGAGCTAGGATACTGAATATTATTTATCCTTAAAAATTCAGCATAGTTCCCTTCGGAGGGTTGAGCATCGGGATATTTTCAAGCCTATTACTTCCCTCAATAAACGAGCTCTTAATACGAAAAAATCTCGAGATGCTTATGTTTAAACTAAAAACCTTCATTCGAGATTACCATTTATTTTATATTTTTATTTTTCATATTAGATAAAGCACTTGCTTTATACATGAGTATTTATTCCAGCTTAAGTAGAGCTGTCTTATCGAAAGTTTCAGTATATTAAGGGTTTCAAGTTATTTTGGATATAACCATAAAGGTTATAATATCTGGAACATTTACATGATAGCATTTAAAATATTTTCTTTCTGATAAAAGAGAATGAATGAAATTGGAGAATATGTTAATAAATTACAGCTAAGTCAGATTTTTATCTGTCCTACCCTCTTCCAAGGAAACTGTTTAATTTCAAGACAAAAAGTATGGTATCTTAGCTCGTGATAAAAAACTTAAATCGATTTCAGATTCGTTCAAATAAATTTTTATTTTATTTTTTAGATGACTAACAAAATACAGACTAAAACATTGATATTACTTAAAAAGTGCAATTGAAAATAGTGGTATTCTAATTTATAGGTGTTAAACATTTTTTTTTTTTTTTATGAAATAATTTGAGCGCGTTTGACTTCTATCTTGCCTGATGGTAAACAAAGATGAAGTCTAAGGTGGAGCACGCAAACTCAAATAGTGCCTGTTCACTCTTGCCTTAAAAATCCCTAAATTGTACGTATCGGGAAACAGCGACGCAGGAAGAGAATTCCATTCCTTTGCAGTTCTAATAACGAAAGAAGATGCGAACCGCGAGGTGCGAACCGGAGGAATGTCGACCACGCATGGATGAAATCCCCGTCCACGTCGCGTCGTCCGATAGTGGAATGGTGCTGGGGGAATCAATTCGTGCAATTCCTGTGCACACTCACCGAAATGCAACCTGTAGAAGACACACAGACTAGCAACCAGACGGCGATGTTCGAGGCTCTGGAGCCGTCCTGAAGCAAACATCTCATCGCCAATGAGTTTCCTGGCACGCCTGTCGATAGATTCCAGGGCTTCGAGCTGATACCGGGCGGAACCGTCCCACAGATGGCAACAATACTCCATGCAGGAGCGGACTTGAGCTGTATAAAGTCTTAGCAGCTGGTCCGGTGTGAAATAGTGACGGACCTTGGAGAGGATGCCCAGTTTTTTTGAAGCAGTCTTAGCCCTGGACTCGATATAGTTTCCAAAATTGAGTTTGGACGATAAGTTTATACCGAGAAGTTCAAGATGGTTAGTGACTGGAACAGGTACATTTCGGAAAGTGGGAGCCAAGTTAAACGGGCTCTTTTTAGCGGTGAAGAGACACGCCTGGGTTTTAGAAGCATTGAATCTCACTAGATTGGCATCACCCCAATCGGAGGCAGCCTGAAGAGTAAGATTGGCACGGTTGACCATTGCTTCTCTAAGATCGTTCACTTCTGTTTGACTCGTTCTTGCACTGGAGAAGTATCTCTCCGCGACAGTGGTGTCATCTGCGTACCCAAAGATACAGGGTTTAAGCAGATCGTTTATGTGGAGCAGGAATAGTGTTGCGGAGAGAACAGATCCTTGTGGTACCCCGGCATTGATAGTCAATAGGTCAGACGAGCAGCCATCAACAACTACACGAATTGACCGTTCCCTCAAGAAATCAGAGATCCAAGTACATAGACTAGTGGGAATACCATAAGCAGGAAGCTTCGATATAAGACCATCGTGCCAGACCCTGTCGAATGCTTTCGAAATGTCAAGTGAGACAGCAAGGGCCTCACCATATTTGTCGAGGGCTTCCCCCCAGAGATGTGTAGCGTACACGAGAAGATCCCCAGTAGAGCGGCGTTTGCGAAATCCGTATTGCCGATCGCTGAGGAGATCATTATCTTCCAGGTATGCTAGAAGGCGATTGTTGACGGTACGCTCCATTACCTTGCATAGGATGGAGGTGATCGCGATTGGGCGGTAATTCGCAGGGTCAGTGCGACTTCCCTTCTTGGGTACGGGTTGTACGTTCGCGAGCTTCCATGCCTTCGGAACAATCCCAGATCGTAAAGAAAGACGATACAGACGTGTCAGGATTGGAGACAATTCGGCTGCGCAATTTCTCAATACAATAGCAGGAATACCATCAGGACCACTGGCTTTGTTCACGTCCAGATTGCGTAGTGTTTTGAGAACCTCCTTTTGGTAAATGTGAATTACAGGCATTTTGCATCCACAAGGAGGTAACTGAGGTGGAATTTTATTACCAGCATCTAGACGAGAATTTTCGGCAAATAGAGAGGCAAATAAATTTGCCTTATCCACAGCCGTGTGTGCCAGTGTTCCGTCAGGTTTCTGCAGAGGAGGAAGTGAGGAGCGACAAAAGTTTGCTTCAACACACTTCGCCAGGGACCAGAAGGCCTTACTGCCCGATGGGTACGAAGCGAGTTTAGTTCCCACTCGGCCTATGTGGTTGAAGCGCGCTTTTTTGAGCACTTTTTTGCAGGACTTAGCCGCTGTGTTATAGGCTTTCTTCTTTTTTCGCGTATCTGGAGCTTTGCGATTTCTGGCTTCTAACCAAGCGTGGTATGCTGAATGTTTTTCAGCCTCAGCTTTTGAGCAGACAGCATTGAACCAAGGTTGAGCTCTAATGCCAGAGGGCCGGTCGGAGAATGGGATATAATATTCCATCGCCTGTCTAATAACTTCAGCAACAGCGTTAGCGCAGCTCGACGGATCGCCTGAAGAAAAGCAGACTAGCAGCCAAGGGTAAGATGCTAGGAAATGTCGCATCTCATCCCAATCCGCTGACTTGTATCGCCACACCCGCCTGGTTCCTCTAGGGTTGGAGTCGGGTGGAGGACACGTAAGGACGGACTTCACCAGACAGTGGTCAGAACTCCCAAGAGGGGCTGAAACAGACACTTGGTATCGGTCCGGTTCAGTCGTCAGCAGAAGGTCCAGACAATTTGCAGTGTGGTTCTCAACATCCGGTACTCGAGTCGCCTGGTCAACTAGCTGGGAGAGGTTCATGGACAAGGCAAACTTGTACGCCTCTCTACCAGCATGGTCAGTTTTCTGGTACGGGAACAGCCATTGTTCATGGTGGGCATTAAAGTCCCCCAGAAAGACGATTTGCGCAGTGGGGTACCTTTGTTGAGCCACGTCGGCGGGATGGCTCAGATGTTGGAAGAGCCTTGTTATCTCCTCGTCACCGCTATGCGAACGGTAGACACCAACATAGACAATTTGTTCTATGCCAGTATCCACAAGCACCCAGATAGATGAGCAAGAGGGATCCTCTAAGTTACGGAGACGTTTGCAGCAGATGTCATCGCGCACAAAGAAACAAACCCCAGCCCTGGGCCGAAAATTGTGCTCCAGGATGTAACTTGTGTAGTGGAGGTATGACGTATCGGCAGGGGTTGTGATTTGCGTTTCCGTAAGCAAGAGCAGATGCGGCTTGGCAGTCTCGAGATGGTGGTGAACTGGAATGAGATTAGAGTGCAGACCTCGGATATTTGTGAGGTGCACTTTAAGCGAGAGGCCGTGCATCCGCTGCAGATTCCTCAACTTTCTGTTTCTTTTGTTCATTTAGTTTTTATTTGAAGTGCAAGAGGGAAGGAAAGGCGAAAAAGTGGCAGTTACGTGAGGCGCCAGCCAGACTCCACCAGAAGTCACAATGCTGCCGCCCGGTGGGGAAAAAACCTAGTTTGGAGACCGCGGGGACGCCCGGACCCCCCCAGTGTCGGCTGTCGAGGCCTCTCATCCGGTTGCTAACCGGCCCGACAGAAGCAACCCTGGAATTATGCGCGCGATGGCGGAGCAGCCTTTCGCAGGTGGCTAGTCTGCAATTGGGCTCCCTACTATCGGCGGGCGGCCAGCGGAAAACCGTTTCTCCGGATCCCGCTGCTCTCCAGAACTAGGAACCGCGGGCGGCAACACTGTGAGCCTGGGTGCGGCACGCCGGTAGGCGCAACTACGTAGACCCACCTTTCAAAGGGCTACTCATGGTTAGCAGGGTGGAACGCGCGAACGCTTGGCACCTTGATTTATACCAAGAGGGTGGTGACCAGCCACGGCCGAAGCCTACCACCGGAAAGAATGTCGCTCTTTAGCACCACCCAGGGGTCGCGTGTAGGGTCTCGAGGGTAAAGCCTACGGACGCGAGCGACAATTGACCCCCAAAACAACTTGATAAAAGATAACATTAGTACAAAATTTGGCTTGTTATAGTCTTGGAGTGTGACTACTTGACCATCATATTAAAAATAGTATGATTTTGTATTATATAATAGTATCTACTATTCTACTGATTGCACGCCCCAAATCATTAACATCGAATTGATCAAAAGTATATTTATATTCCAAAATAGAATGTATCGAAATATTCCCAAAACCAACAAATTATCTCTCATTAGCCGCTAAAATTTGTTCTAACATTCATACGCTTATAGCAAATAGCTCGTTAAGTCCAACCGTTCGATCGGATAACCGCTTCTCCATCGATAACATCCCTATGATGATCCCCTGTTGATTGTGTCCAAATAATTGGATTCCTCACGCACCGATATTGTGCCAATCCTATTCAGCTAATTTCCTGTTCATTCAAGCGAAAATATCACTTATTGCTTGACTGTAAGGTTAATCTTTGTTAGCATTTTCCGTTTTGGACTGAAAATAAGAACTCGTCTCGATATGGTTTTTTTTTTTTTTTTTTTTTTTTTTTTTTATTGGAAATTTGAGTGCGTTTGACCTCAATCTTGTCTGATGGTAAACAATGATGAGGTCTAAGGTGAAGCACGCAAACTCAAATAATGCCTGTTCACTCTTGCCTTAAAAATCCCTAGGTTGTACGCATCGGGAAACAGTGACGCAGGAAGAGAATTCCATTCCTTTGCAGTTCTAATAATGAAAGATGATGCGAACCGCGAGGTACGAACCGGAGGAATGTCGACCACGTATGGATGGAACCCCTGCCCTCGTCGAGTTGTCCGATGGAGGAATGGTGCTGGGGGAATTAATTGATGCAATTCCTGTGCACACTCACCGAAATGTAACCTGTAAAAGACACACAGACTAGCAACCAGTCGGCGATGTTCGAGGCTCTGGAGCTGTCTTGAAGTAAGCATCTCATCACCAATGAGTTTTCTGGCACGCCTGTCGATAGCTTCCAGGGCTTCGAGCTGATACCGGGCGGAACCGTCCCACAGATGGCAACAGTACTCCATGCAGGAGCGGACTTGAGCTGTATAAAGTCTTAGCAGCTGGTCCGGTGTGAAATAGTGACGGACCTTGGAGAGGATGCCCAGTTTTTTTGAAGCAGTCTTAGCCCTGGATTCGATATAGCTTCCAAAATTGAGTTTGGACGATAAGTCTATACCGAGTAGTTCAAGGTGGTTCGTGACTGGAACAGGCACATTTCGGAAAGTGGGAGCCAAGTTAAACGGGCTCTTTTTAGCGGAGAAGAGACACGCCTGGGTTTTTGAAGCATTGAATCTTACTAGATTGGCATCACCCCAGTCGGAGACAGCCTGAAGAGTAAGATTGGCACGGTAGACCATTGCTTCTCTAAGATCGTCCACTTCAGTTTGTCTTGTTCTTGCACTGGAGAAGTATCTCTCCGCGACGGTGCTGTCATCTGCGTACCCAAAGATACCGGGCTTAAGCAGATCGTTTATGTGAAGCAGGAATAGCGTTGCGGAGAGAACAGATCCTTGGGGTACCCCGGCATTGATAGTCAATAGGTCAGACGTGTAGCCATCAACAACTACACGAACTGACCGTTCCCTCAAGAAATCGGAGATCCAAGTACATAGACTGGTGGGAATACCGTAAGCAGGAAGCTTCGCAATAAGACCATCGTGCCAGACCCCGTCGAATGCCTTCGAAATGTCAAGTGAGACAGCTAGGGCCTCACCATATTTATCGAGGGCTTCCCCCCAGAGATGTGTAGCGTACACGAGAAGATCCCCAGTAGAGCGGCGTTGGCGAAATCCGTATTGCCGATCACTGAGGAGATCATTATCTTCCAGGTAAGCCAGAAGGCGATTGTTGACAACACGCTCCATTACCTTGCAGAGGGTGGAGGTGATCGCGATTGGGCGGTAGTTTGCAGGATCAGCACGACTACCCTTCTTGGGTACGGGTTGTACGTTCGTGAGCTTCCATGCTTTCGGAACAGTCCCAGATCGAAAAGAAAGGCGATACAGACGTGTCAGGACTGGAGACAGTTCGGCTGCGCAATTTCTCAACACAATAGCAGGAATACCATCAGGACCACTGGCTTTGTTCACGTCCAGATTGCGTAGTGTTTTGAGAACCTCCTTTTGGTAAATGTGGATTTCAGGCATTTTGCATCCACAAGGAGGTAACTGAGGTGGAGTTTTATTACCAGCATCTAGACGAGAATTTTCGGCAAATAGAGAGGCAAATAAATTAGCCTTATCCAAAGCCGTGTGTGCCAGTGTTCCGTCAGGTTTCTGCAGGGGAGGAAGTGAGGAGCGACAGAAGTTTGCTTCAACACACTTCGCCAGGGACCAAAAAGCTTTACTGCCCGATGGATACGAAGCGAGTTTGGTTCCCACTCGGCCTATGTGGTTGAAGCGCGCTTTTTTGAGCACTTTTTTGTAGGACTTAGCTGCTGAGTTAAAGGCTTTCTTCTTATTTCGCGTATCTGGAGCTTTGCGATTTCTGGCTTCTAACCAAGCGTGGTATGCTGACTGTTTTATAGCCTCAGCTTTTGAGCAGACAGCATTGAACCAGGGTTGAGCTCTGATGCCAGAGGGCTGGTCGGAGAATGGAATATAATATTCCATCGCCTGTCCAATAACTTCGGCAATAGCGCCAGCGCAGCTCGACGGATCGCTTGAAGAAAAGCAGACTTGCAACCAAGGGTAAGATGCTAGGAAATGTCGCATCTCATCCCAATCCGCTGACTTGTATCGCCACACCCGCCTAGTTCTTCTAGGGTTGGAGTCGGGTGGAGGACACGTGAGGACGGACTTCACCAGACAGTGGTCAGAACTCCCAAGAGGGGCTGAAACAGACACTTGGTATCGGTCCGGTTCAGTCGTCAGCAGAAGGTCCAGGCAATTTGCTGTGTGGTTCTCAACATCCGGTACTCGAGTCGCCTGGTTAACCAGCTGGGAGAGGTTCATGGTCAAGGCAAGCTTGTACGCCTCTCTACCAGCATGGTCAGTTTTCTGGTACGGGAACAACCATTGTTCATGATGGGCATTAAAGTCCCCCAGAAAGACGACTTGCGCAGTGGGGTACCTTTGTTGAGCCACGTCGGCAGCCTCACTTAGATGTTGGAAAAGCCTTGTTGTCTCCTGGTCTCCGCTATGCGAACGGTAGACACCAACATAAACAATTTGTTCTATGCCGGTATCCACAAGCACCCAGATAGATGAGGAAGAGGGATCCTCCAGGTTACGGAGACGTTTGCAGCAGATGTCATCGCGCACAAAGAAACAAACCCCAGCTCTGGGACGAAAATTGTGCTCCAGGATGTAACCTGGGTAGTGGAGGTATGACGTATCGGCAGGGGTTGTGATTTGCGTCTCGGTAAGCAAGAGCAGATGCGGCTTGGCAGTCTCGAGATGGTGATGAACTGGAAGGAGATTAGAGTGCAGACCTCGGATATTCGTGAGGTGCACTTTAAGCGAGAGGCCGTGCATCCGCTGTAGATTCCTCAACTTTTTATTTCTTTTTTTCATTGTGAATTTGAAGGGCAAGAGGGAAGGAAAGGCGAAAAGTGGCAGTTACGTGAGGCGCCAGCCAGACTCCACCAGAAGTCACAATACTGCCGCCCGGTGGGGAAAAACCTGGCTGGAGACCGCGGGGACGCCCGGACCCCCCCAGGGCCGGCTGTCGAGGCCTCTCATCCGGTTGCCAACCGGCCCGACAGAAGCAACCCTGGGATTATGCGCGCGATGGCGGAGCAGCCTTTCGCAGGTGGCTAATCTGCAATTGGGCTCCCAACTATCGGCGGGCGGCCAGCGGAAAACCGTTTCTCCGGATCCCGCTGCTCTCCAGAACCAGGCACCGCGGACGGCAACACTGTGAGCCTGGATGCGGCACACCGGTAGGCGCAACTACGTAGACCCACTTTCCGTAGGGCTACTCAAGGTTAGCAGGGTGGAACGCGCGAACGCTTGGCACCTTGATTTATACCTTGAGGGTGGTGACCAGCCACGGCCGAAGCCTACCACCGGAAAGAGCGTCGCTCTTTAGCACCACCCAGGGGTCACGTGTAGGGTCTCGAGGGTAAAGCCTACGGACGCGAGCGACAATCGACCCCCATGGTTGAAGGATTAATCGAAATCGAGTTATGCGTGTAATCACATCAGTGTTTGAAATGAAAGAGTTGCGAATGGCTGCCGCCCTATGAACTAACGGGTAATTTGTTTTTTACTGGAAACCTACAATTATGATTTTACTGTGATTTTTGGGAAAGGTTATTATAATTATTTTTTTTCAATTTCTTTATCAAAAACTTATTGTACTCTAATAGGTTATAGACAGTCGTATTATTACATACATTTTTAAATAATAATTAAAATAAATGAAAAATATACACACAAGGACCTCTGTTCCCGTAGTAGGCAATTTAATGCCTGTGTTTTCGATAATACGCGACTGATGTACATAACAATAAATTTATATTAAACCTAGACTCAAACACACAACCCTAAAACAGAAAGCAGGGTCACTAATAACTGGGCAAACGGGCAAGTTGAGTTTAGTGTACATGTACAATTTTGTAAATTAATCTTATTTTCTATTTCCGAAATGGGATATAAACGATAGTCGCGGTATATACAGGAATATTCCTGTAAATATAAATACTCTATGATGATATCTACTCATGACAAGAATTTAATATTTAACAGGGATCAATTAGTCGAACATCATAAAATCTGCGTATTTGTTGTTTTGTAGTAATTAAAATCTGAAATACCAAATGTATTAATTAATAGAAGAATAATTAACGTTATTTTGTTACTTAAATTTATCAAACATACGTACCTATATGATAAAATATTAATTATGATAGCTATGCTATAAGTGATCTTCTATTATTGCCATTGTTCTATGTTCGTCGGGTTTGTACCAATTTCCCAATAAATCAGTTCTTTTCCGTATTGTCAATATATATAATAATCAGTAGACAAATTTGGACCTTTTCAACTAAAGTAAATCTTCACAAAAAACTAAATAAAAAAAAGGACTTTTCCTAGCACAAATAAGAATGCACAAGCACATGCTCAAATATGCTCACATATCCTTACACACATACGCACTCACTTTCATAGGCATACACGATCACACATAATATATTAGATAAGTTGAATATAACGTTTCACATGTTAATCAAAATATTTATAATTAAGTAGTAATAATAATAATTTATAATAATTAAGTTATTTGTATTGCAATCCTGTTTTGGCCATGTTTAAGCTTATCTAACATTGTATTAAATTATTTTATGATAACGCCGTTCTATTTTTTAATAAAATAAATAAATAAATCTTATGTAAATCTCTTTTATGAAATCGGCATTAACTGGCTATTATAACAGAGTTTCGTATAGACCATGGAGGAGAAGTCTGGCCTTTTCGCTGAGGCCAGCCTGTCGCTGGAGGGATCCTGTTGCCTGCAGATCCGGGACCCTACAATTAAAGCGGCTGAAGACTCCCACAGGGGTTTAGTACGGTATTGCACTACCAAAGAGCCGAGTCCGACATAGGTCTAAGACTACCCGGGCGTGCTAGGCGTCGACAAAAAAAAAAGAATTTCGTATAATGAATGAGAAATTTCGAAATTAACACAGGTAATTTCATCTTTGCCATCTTTATTTATTTTTTCCTTTACTTTATCCAACAATGTAACCATAGTTTTTGCTATGTTGCAAATATATTATAAGCGACATTGATCACTTAACCCAGATAAACTACCCGTGTTTGATGGCTGTTTTAAGAATCAATAAATTATAAAACATATTTATTTTTTAATAAGCTTATTGGCATGCTTGTAAAAGAAGGACATAACCTTTAAACTAAATTATATCTATCATTGTATTCCAAATAATTTAATACATTATACCAACTCGATGCATTGGATTCGGTGGATCATCGTGCTAGACGACTCATAGGTGATTTTGCGTTAGTTGACTGTAAGCTTTATAGTTTCGAACATCGGTGCGAGGTTCCCTGTCTGTCAGTTTTTGACAGGATATATTGCGGAGAGTGATAAATAACTATTCGACCTAATTCCCCCCTCAATATTTTATTACCGGACCGCAAGGCATCGCAAAGTTACAACCTTGCATAGTCGATATTCCTCGGTTTCATATGGAGGGTTTCACGTCTTTGTGTCTAATACGCAATGTAAGACTATGGAATTCTCCTCTGGCTACCGTTTTCCCGTCAGTTACGGCAAAGTTACCTTTAAATTTAGAATAAATGGGCATCTTCTAGATATGTGCGCTCTACTTTAGTCTGCATCATTACAAATCAACATAAAATTGTGTGATCACAGTCAAATGCAGGCAATGCAAGAAAAAAAAAAGAAAAAAAAAGAAAGAAAAAAAGATTGTCTCGTATATTTATTCTTTTGCGATTAATTATTCTTCAACAAGTTGCTGTCTCTACCCAGACTATTGTGTCACGTCGCTTCGAGCACTTCGTCCTTTCTATTGGACAATTTTTACCAGTTTATTTATTTAGGTAGTCTACAGAAACACATTCTTGGATGATTTTGTTACCGGATTTCAGCTTATAAATAACCACAACTTCATTGAATATCACTTAAAATCTAATTTCTCGTTGAACTATAAATCACATACGGATTTTTGAAACCGAGTGTATTTAAATAATAATTTATTATAAAGAGACTTTCCGTTTGTGTAAAGTTATCCGTTATGTAGAAATTATCGTACTTTCGCTTATAGACAAATCGCCCGACTTACAAATCTGCACCTTTTATTCATATACACGTAGTCTTGCAATCAACTATTACAGTTTTCTTGTAATTGAAATAACACGCAAATTTTAAAGTATTTTAGTACATTTTAAATAGGTAATGGTCGAGATATTGTTGGAAATACTTAAGCAAATTAATAAATAACGACAGTTAATAAATGTTAAAATGAAATAATTCAATGCTATTAATTATTTTTTGGTACTATTTTGAGTTATACCTTAAAATAATATAGCTTAGTTCGACAAAATTCGACAACGTACTACCTTGCTGCTTGCAATTCGCTTTGTTTCCATTCAATTTGTAGTGTAGTTCGCCGTTGTGCAAAGTTTCAAATAGTTAATGGATGTATGCGGTCGGACGCACTAAAGACCATGTACGTTGGCAAACAGATTCGAGCCTCCAAAAACTCGGTTAGCTCGAACGCAAGAGGAAATGGAGGAACGATGTTCTGCGTAAACTTATTACGGAAGATGGTATTCCCGTTCATGTCACTGAATTCATTACCGTTCATTTTGTTTGTATATTGTGAGTGCTTTACTTTTATAGGTCATTGTTACGTAAGTGGCACAAGAAAACGTAATCGCACGTAAAAAAAAAAGTTTCGAAGTACATTGAATCTCCGAAGGAGATTTGGTCAGTAACAAGCTAAGACATATATTTTATTAATACTTAAGAGATATATTATAGTTTTTATCATAATTTATGTACATCTCATTATGAATTGTTCTTCTTCTTCTATCTAGTTAGTTAGATAAAAGTAAAAAACTGTTGGAACAAGAATTAGTTTATTTTTAAAACTGTTGTGAATGTTAAGGAATTGGTTGTATGCAAGATGCTGGTGTATATTAGACCGATTTATTAGATGTTTGGGTCCATATATATACAGTAGATTAAATTATTTTAGAAGTTAACAGTTTCACAAAAAAATTCAATTATATAACAACTGCAATTAAAATTTGGGTAAATAAAACGTTAAAACCGCTTTAGGATAAAAAATATAAATATAAAACTTAATATCTAATTCGCTAACGCATATAGGAGTATATAAAATACCCTGGAATCCGTCAAGTCGTGTTAGCAACCATTTGTCTACAAACACTCGTTGTGCCCGTCTTAAAAGCGCTCGTTAACCACATCACATCACTAACTATAATAGGTGGGTTGAATCTTGCCAAATTATTTTCAATGTTAGCAATCTCTATACATTGCGCACTTATTATTAAAATAAAATGATTAAAATTTGTTTTATGATTGTGTAAAAATAAAAGTTACATTTAGAACAGACATTCATGTGCGACATTTAGCTAAAATAATTCTCATATAAACTGGCACAATTCAAAATTGTAACTTTTAGGTTTCTTTTACCGATACCTTATCAATAGAATCTACATTCCAAGGAGGTAATAAATAGCTTGTTATTTGCTTCAAATATAATAAAATTACGATATAAAAATGCTTTAACAAGTCTTTAATTTTGGGAAATAGCTTGATCAGTAGAATATTGTTAATAAGCTTGCCGATGTTTTAGAATCGGTATTGGCGACTAAGTTCAGATACTGCACCTCGCACGTTACCTGTGTTTTGCAGAGGCTGCTCGTTGTGGTTCATTTTATTCAATGTAATTTTAGAGTCATTTTAGATTCACAAAAGTATGTTGGTGTTAAATAAGATTTGCTGATGTATGTCCAATTCTAAAATATTTTAACAAAATTGTAGGCATATGACATTGGCATTGATGATGACTTACACATGCACAATGGTGCTTGAACTAAATCAATCTGTAGCGTCCCACTGTTGGGCAAAGCCTTCTTCTACATATAAGAAAAAGGGTAAAGTTAAAACTTTATTTCATGTTAATTTATTTAAAAACGCTGCACCGCATACTTTCATGGCTTTATTGGCGTTGTTATATGGCGTTGAACACACGTTTGAAGAACATTTCGTTACGATCCGTACGCTGTTGGAAGACTGGTGTCTTTAATTGAACACGTAATTTAGAGAGAGTATACTTAACAAAACCGTGCACGTTTCAAGACAGCATTGCCTCCTTGAATACTGTACACGGAAAAGGAAATATAACGCTACCTCTATCATCAGATTATTCTAATGAAATCAAGTTATTGTCAAAAAATTCTGTATTTTTTCACAAATCACTTTATATTACATATTTTACAATAATAACTTTTAACTTTCAAATGTACACACTGGTAATTATTTAATCAACAATTTAACACTGCAGAATCATCGATTCAATTCTGAGCAAGACATTTATATACCCCACGCCATCCCCATCAACTCTCCTTTGTAAATTTTTTTTTTTTTTTTTTTATAGAAGAGGGGGCAAACAGACAGTCGGTTTTATCTGGTAGTACGTAGGTAAAAACGACATCCACAGCAGCTAAATCAGAGGACTAGGAGGTGCATTGCCGGACTTTCAAATAAGCGTATGCTCTTTTCTTGAAGATCCCTAAGTCGTATCGGTTCGGAAATACCGTAAGTGGCAGCTGGTTCCATATAGTGGTCGTGCGAGGCAGGAAATGCTGTAAAAATCGAATTCTTGTAGATTATGATATACATATATAGATATATTTTATTTTTGCTAAATCTGTATTTATAGCTCTTATTTGAAATATTTTTTAATTTGTTTTATTGTTTATTCGAGTGATACAGTTTCGTTTACATCATAATTAAATCACGATTAGGCAAAATTTGAAAAAATAAATTATCAGAGAAAAGCGTAAAATCAAATATTTTATTAAATTCAGAGTTTAAAATGTTTTTTTATCGTTTCACAGCAATGTTATCTAATTAATTAAAATTAAGAATGCAATTTAAATTAAGCTTAGAACCGGAAAATAAATTTGAAAAAATGCAGACCCTTTCAAAGCTCACATCCGAGCGTCTGTTTGCTCCCATCTTCCGGTAGCAAGATGTTTCCTATTAGGTTCCGTTTACATATAACTCGGCTCGGAGAACAGAGCTATATGAAAATGGACAGAAACGAATTTCGATCGTATTTAAAATAGAGTTTTAGGGCATTTCAATAAGGTTTATTTTTATATTTCGAAACCTTTGTGACGAGAGGATGTTCAAGCACTGTTTTAATGTACTTAGTATAAAAAATTAATAGCAGCTGACTGTTCCGTACGCGCTTGTGTTGTTCTCGATGCAGCCGCAGTAACAGTTTGTGTGAAAGTAAAAATTCTTCCCCGATTCTCTAAGCCAATCTATGTGAACGGCCTCTTAGGTAATGTTTGGACAGCGATATTGGAGCTAGTCGGATATTATCGTAGTGTAACGATCTTTTACTTTCGAGTTTAGAAAATGTTTTTATATTTTATTCATATACTAATATTCGCGGCGTCGCTATATCATAAGTTTTACTTTAGTATGTCGTTGTGTGATTAAAGTTACTAAGCTCGATTCACAAAGTGCCAACAACGCCATCTATTATTATAGTGTCGTACTTCAAACTGTTGCGTAAAAACAAAACGCAATCTGATATTTTGTCGTCTTTTTTAATTAACTGAGTTTTGAATATGAATATTAATTATTATTAATGAAATTATATGAAAGATTATTAAACATAACGTTATTACAATTTTTGGATCACATTTAAATGATGATGATATAATTTTTATTTTCATGCTAATTTTTTTTTGCTTAGACTTATCACTTTAGCTGTGACGCGATTGAAACAAACAGAAAGAAAATATATAAATAAGATATTTTCCAAAAATGAGAAATGTATTATTTTGTATAATTACTGTTTTTAAGCCTCTACAAAATTCTGAAAAAAAGACACTTGTAATTTACAATTTTATTGTATTTATAGATATATATTATTGGGTATAAATTAAAACGATGCTTGCTTTAAAATATCAATAACATATTTTAAGTAATGTCCCTTCTTTTATATGTATCTATGTATGTACAATTGCTTGGCACGCTCTGCTGCCTGAACCTCTCGGCGGAATTTAGCTTGAGAGGTGTCGTTAGATTCGTATTTAGTGTGAGAGTGACATTAGGTATATCAAAATAATAATAATAAACAAAATAGCAGATTATTGGCGGGATTGATATTTATAAATTCAAATGTTTGGCACACTGCAGCCTGAACAGCTCGATGAATTTGAGCTTCATAGGTTTCGCATTCGTATTGATTGTGAAAGTGACAACGGGTATAAATTTTTGTTTTAAGGTTTTTTTATTTCCAAACTACACACAAACGCAGTCGGGCTTTTTAGTTTTTTAAACTATTAGTTAAATTAGTTACGCTTTGCATGAATTGGCAGACGCAATGGATGATATGTATAAGCTTAGCATTTAAATATTTCGAGGTGCTAGCCTGGATTTGGAACCTTCCGAATAATATATATATATATATCGCGATCTAGAAAAAATTTTTTTTACTTTATTATTATATTAGTAATAAACTGATTTAAATGAAATAAAAATTGAATTATATGAAACGATAAAAAATAAATACACATGCTTGATTGCTGGATTTTTTAACTGTTATTATTATTAACTTATAATTTTATAATAATAATAATTAATTAATTAAAAGAATGAGATAATTAATTTTGTTTAGTAAAAAGAATCATTTCGATTTTTATAGATATACGTGTAAAATATAAATCATTCAAAACATATTTTTTTCTTAAATTTAAAATCTTAATTAATTATATATTGAAGTGAACCCCTATCATGTAAATATTTACATTATAAAGTCATATTATCGATTAAATCAACCTCATAACAATCAACGTAGCATGTGATTTAACCCGACTTCAAAGTTATCAGAAACTTGTAACAATATAACTAAGTTTCAAACATAATTGAAATTTAAATTACTCAGCAGTTGTATGAAGACGTAATAACGCTAAGATCGGTAGTTAATAATATTGACTGTATCGAGAAAATTGTGTTGATATGACTATATATATAATTATCTAGAAAACAGAATATTTTTATACAATAAATGATTATTAATAAATGACGACCATTCTGGTGTTGTGGTCCGCGTAGTCGCTTCTACGCTGGCGGTCGCAAGTAATTCTCGCTCGGGGCCGAAATTTGTATTTGTACAAATATTTTTTCCGGTCTAGACTGGAAAGACATACACCTAGGTGTATGTCTTTGTGGGTCTCCCCACAGTGTCTCGGAGAGCACGTAAAGCTCTCGGTACAGGTTGTTGTCATATACACCTGACAGCGATCGTTACTCATGATTGGGAAAATTATCTGCCAACTCGTAGTGGAGCAGCGTTGTGGATTATGCTCGATCCTTTCTTCTATATGGAGAAGAGGCCTTTGCCAAGCTTATAGGCTGATTCAGTTCAGTCAGTTGAAAGTGATTATTAATTTTGCCAGTCTAGATAGTCGTTCAAATATTTAGTTGTTTCCAATGCTGTTTTTTTTTTTGCTTGAATTTAACCTTGCCCATAATTGTGGATCAGTAACCATACCAACTCTTAATGATAATATGAAGCAATCGATTAATTATGAGCAAAAAGTCACGGGCGTAAAATTTTTCTCGTTTTAGGGAAAAATGTTGCGAGGATGCCTGGATTGGTGGTTAGAACGAGAAAAGAAGGCTTTTATCAGCCGTAGGAATTTCCCAGGCCGTTACAATAATGAACGTTTATACCGTAACAAAGTAAGTTTTTTTTTTTTTTCAATTACATATTAAACAGACAAAAATGTAGGTGAAATCATCACGTAATTGCAAGAATGTCAAGTATATTAAGTAATTAGACGCTCATATCGTCCTCCATCTTCTGACAAACTTCTTTGACAAGCGATCCGTCATAAAGAAAAGCAATTATTACTTTCCTCGTCACTGTTTGTAAAGCTTTGTATGGACTGAACGTTTACGGATATGCGTAGTACGTCGTTGTTGAGAACGCGTACAGTATTATGTACTACGTCCCAATGTAGGTGCAGACTATGCGTACATTGAAACGTGCTGTTCGTTACTGTAAACGCCATGTCCACATTGCTGTACATATTTATGTAAACTTGTTCAATATAACTTGACCATGCGTATAAATCGCGCTGTCCGTTCTCGGCTTTATATTATAATGAAGCGTGTGATATGAAGTTATTTGCTTTGACAACACTTGGTAACTTCCCTTGTATACAAATTTGATAAAGTTATGAAATTCTTGTATTTGGAGATGAAACTGTTTTAGTAATGAGACTCTTTAATGAGTTTCAAAAAAAAGATTTATTGCTTTTAAGGATCAGATCGTATTACTATTAGATTCATGTCACAAAAGTCTTCAAAGATCAGCCGAGAGAGAGCCTTCGTAGTAGTTTTAGGTAGTTTTATTAAATGTCATGTCCTCCTGTTGTTACGTTAGATTACGGTCTTTAAATTATTCGCATAAAAATACTAAATAAAATAATCTTATTTTATTTTTAATATTTAAATAATTTAAAAAAAGTTTTGATGATTTTTTTTAATTCATCATCATCATCATCGAATCATCATCAGTGAATAGTCGTTCGCACCACTGTGCTCTTAGTCGCCTTTTACGACACCTTGGCAAGAAAGAGATCGGTACTATTCTTCTCTGCCGGTCACCGCGGCCATTAAAAAAAAAAAATAGATTTAATAAATCCTAATAACCAAATAAGATATTTTTATCTGTTTTTCGTCTAAATATCAGGGTTATTTAATGTGCATCGTATTGACTTTCAGCTATTTCTTTAATTTACCGTAAGCAATCTGATAGTATTTTTTTGAACATTTCAATGAACGGAATATTAATCTTGTATAAGTTAGAGCAATTTAATTTCCAATAAATTTTAAAATATTTAAATGAGCGCAATTTAACGATGTCAACCCTATTATTACACAGTAGTTAGTCTAATAATGGTTACCTGTGCAGGACAAGTTGACATTAACGTTCATTGTATGTCCGATACATGTTGATAACTTGTATGCGTAATTAGTAATACGTTGAACCATTTTTATGAAACTATAGTAATATTATAGGCATAAGTAGACATATAGTAATATAATTATGATATTGGATAATAGCATTTTTGAGATAAACACAAGTGAAACCACGCGGGATATCTAGTTTATAAGAAGTATAAATTTGATATTTTTTATATAAATTTAAGAAACAAATGTATCTGAATTATGTTATTATAATATTATTAGTGATTGTAGTGTTTATATTATTTGCGTTTTACATAATTTATTGAAATTGATGGCATTCGAAATCCCTGAAAATCATTGCATTACTATAGCCCGGACTATAGAAGGGTGACTGCCCCCAATTTACAGTCCATAATAATACCTAATTGTTTCCTAAACAGACAGGAAGGGGAGTAACTTCATTAGTAACATGTCTGGCTGCTGTATCGTGGCTTGTATGTGCTTGATTATTATTTAATTGAACTATTTATTTACAAGAAAGTACGATAATACGTGAATTAGTTTATTACTTTATTGAAAGTATCTGTTAAAATGTAAAAAGTAAAATTTAAATACTACTTCTTCTAAAACAGCCTGTTACTTAACACAGCTGGCTACTACTACTTCTGAAACAGCTGTTATGTCCCACCGCTGGGCAAAAACTTGTTTATAATATAAGAGTAGGGTTAAGTTTAATAACAAAATAAAACATACGTCATTTATTATAGAATTCAGAAGCTTCTATCGTGTAATTGTTTTTTAGGCCATGCGATTACCCATTCGTCACCAAGTCGCTGGTATCATGACATTGTGTTATTATTAAGCTTATCATGTACTAAATAACTCAATCAGACGCTAGCGAATGGCTTAAAATGATTTGTAAATAAAATGAACTGCTAACGATACTTACAATAATGACTGTTACAGGACTAAGTAGAAACCTAAAATGCTATTATTGTATCTTAAAATGTAAAAATACAGGTGAACCTTTTTCCTACTCATACAAAAATTTTAGATCCGCTGTAAATTTTGAATAAATCATTGAAATTCCTTCTTTTAAAAATATCAATGACATTTATTCATTCACTCGTTCTCTTTCATATCATTACCTCCTGATAAAACTAACTACATATTTGAATTCCTTCCCTGTGATATCTCACGTCCTATAAATGTTCAATGTTTGTTAATGTTGGTGTTTAGTCCCTACTGTATATTTTTTTGTAAATATTTCGAATTCAGTAAAATTAAGTTCTAAATACACCATGTGTCTGTCCTAGTGTAATTAGTTTGTAATATTTTAGTTATGAATAGCTGTAGTTACAGTTTAACATTAAATGTTTGTGTTGTTTTGGGTTACATTCTACTCTCGAAGTTGTTGACGAGTACATCTACCTAGGACAAAATGTCCATCTTGGTAGGTCCAACTTCGAGAGGCTAGGCAGCGTTCGGGAAGTTGAAAAACGTCCTTTAATCTGACATACTTCAGTGCCTGAAGTCGAAAGTATTCGACCAATGTGTGTTACCAGTGGTGACATACGGATCTGAGACATGGTCTCTGACTGTGGGCCTTTTAAACAAGCTCGAAGTCGCACAGCGTGCAATGGAGAGGGCTATGCTTGGTATTTCTCTGCGAGATCGAATCAGCAATGATAAGATCCGCAGACGAACGACGGTTGCCGACATAACCAAATGGATTTCCAAGCTGAAGTGGCAGTGGGCAGAACACATAGCTCGAAGAACTGACGGCCGATGGATCAGAAAGGTTCTCGAGTGGAGACCACGTACCGGCAAGCGCAGCGTCGGACGGCCGTCCACGAGATGGACAGACGACTTGAGGAAAGTCGCGGGAAGCCGTTGGATGGAGGCTGCTTAGAACCGGTCGCTCTAGAAGTCGATGGGGAAGGCCTACGTTCAACAGTGGACATCCAACGGCTGATATGATGATGATGATGATTAAATGTTTGTGTTGTTTTAGGTTACGGTGTAACAATGAAAGTCTGACTATTTTGTCTGTTTTCAAATTAAATTGAGAACGTTATCTCAACCGCACCGATCAATCTCCTCCGTGTATTCTCCACTCTACGTGACATTGGCGGAATCAAGTTCAAATGGCACAACTGAAAGCCCAATCAATCAATCAATCAACAATTCGCATATTAAGTTACTGAAAGTGAAGTGAAAATATAACTTACACAAAGTGTGAAGCAATCGAAAATAAATTTGACACGCGGTCGCGGCAGCCTTACTGACGTGGCACTTAATGAGCATCCACTCGGTTTAGTAAGAGTAAACTTTATCGTCTATTTTTCCATTGTCGTGAGGAGTGTGTTAGTACTATCTGTACTATATTTGTTTGGTTGAAAGTCAGATAATTACACCAAATAACGTCAAATTGACTTCTACACCAACAAGGTTTAAGGTTACATTGAAATAAATAATTTCTTCTATTCGAAATTTATCTTTTCTGAGATAAAAATTTTTGCCAACTACCTTCCTGTCATCAAAATATATCCTCATCATAATTCGTCGTTTTATTGTACGTTTCAACAATTCAACATCCGAAAAATGTAACTGAAATAAATTACACGCTGTCTGTCTGTCATGGAAACGTCATGTTTTTGTTCTAAAAAGGTCTGTGTAGGTGAATTTTTATGATATATTAAATGTCGCTTACACGCACTTTTACCTGACTTGAGGTGGAATGTGGGAATATATGATTAATATTTATTTCCTTTATTTGGAAAAATGGTACCTGAGAATGGAAACATATTGGAATATTTATAAACTAAATATTTATAACTAAAATCATTAATTCAAAAGTATATTTTGACGTAGTCATGTGCTCATTTTTGTCTGGACGGTCGGAGCAAGCCGTCATATTCAGATTAATTTCATTTGTCTGATTCTTAAATTTCTAGTATTTTCTTACTTTCAATAGTTAATTTTGTTCTTAATTAGGTATAATCATTATGTATAAAAATATGTATAAAATTATTTACCTTTTTAAACCTTTTACTTCTGGTCGGTAATATAGTAAGATTTAGTTTTAATAAAATTAAAATACACAATTTACTAATCTGAAAGCTGAATAAAATATTATAAGTAAAGAACGAAATATTCGTAAAATGAATATATGATATACAAATGTTAATACTGGACGATTCTCGCGGTTTAACCCGTGATGACGGCTACTTTAATTATTTGGTTGGTGATTGATGTATAATACTAGACTCTTGACACTGACTTGAAATAGTACGTGTACGAACATAAACAAAAATATTTTATAATATGAACAGTTTTTAGAAGCATATTTCTTAAAAATTCTTGTTAATTTAATATATTTTGTGTAAACTATTTTTTTCATCTCGAAATGTTTACAATATTATACATATTTATAATGAAAACGTAAATACTAATTATTTACAGATAGTTGTGGTATAAATCACGTCCGTGTTGAATGGTGCCAAGAATGCTGACAGCGTTGAATCGCATCCGATTCTCTAGGCTTTATTCATCTAAAAAATCCACCAGCCTGCCTGTTACTAGCGGATACCATGAGATGTGGGGATAAATCCTTTAATTTTTTTTTTTTCATTACCACTTGCCATGGTCGAAATGTTTTGACTGTAATGGCACAAAGACTTGGGATAAATGACAAATTAAAATTAAAATTAAAACCACTTAACTGTTTACGATAACATTGGAAAACATCAAAAACAATACGTAGCACCGAACATTGAATCTTTTCCTTTTTGTTGTCGGTTAGAAATTAAAACAATATATAATTGGTTAAAAATTATTGTCAGTTATTAGATTCATCATGGATAGAATTAGCGTAAAATCCGATCAAAGCTAGCGTCTAAATTGGGAAAGGAGTAATTGTTTACTAAATTTTAAGTTAATATGATGTAAAGTTTAGAGATTTCCTGATGAGTCAACGTATTACTCAGTGAGTAGTGGCGTTAGTGAGTAGAGAGTAAACACGCTAATAATGTGAACACGAACGTCTTGTCTAATATACATTTTCACATTATCTACCAAGCTACCTTAAAAATGTAATAAAAAACATTTTCAATAAAAATTTGAGTGTCATAAATGTAGTGTGCCTATGAATCCTAGGATATAACCGTATGCAATTCATGTATGAAGCAGTAATAAACTATATTTTCAAGCCTTCGGACGTATTTAATTAATATCTTCTGATCCACACCGTACATGGCGACCCTGCCTGTAACGGGAGATCAGCGCGCTCGGGCACCGCATACCTTACCTTATTTGGAGTGACTCGAATAAAATACAATGCCCGTGTCAAAGTGCAATTTATTATTACATACAAACGAGTACAACTACGAAATAGTATTAAATCTGCTTCAAATAAAATTTTAAAAAATGTGCCAATCAACTCAAAATAAAGAGGAAGTGTTCTTGAACCAAAACGCAGCCGGTTCTAACGCTAACAGTGGCAACGATATACAAAAATTAAACTGGAATGTGGGGTATCAAACCACAATTTTGACTATTTTGGCTATTTTGGGTGGCATTATACTAATTTACTACGTCTACAAAATAAAAAATGCCACAAGCGGTGGATAAGACAAGAACTATTCCATACGACGTTTAGAAGTTCGAGGTTTGGCAGACAAGACAGGGACGTGCGTATGCGAGCTTTTGACCCAGCCCAGCAGACCCAGGCGGCAAGTGTTTAGTGAAATTGTGAAGTGCGTTTTTTTTTTGTAAAGTGCGTAATACAAACTCGTATAAAGGTGTTTTTATAATGTGTAGTTCGGAGCGCATATGGAGATATGAAAATATTTAGTAGACTGTAATCTTTATTTCTATTTAGAGCTTGTTTGTGTTTAAATAATTAAATATATACCATTATGATAATTCATATGATAATAATATAATATTATTGTTAATGGCTCAAGATCTTGATCGTATCTTAAATGAACTTAAGTCAATTAAAAATTATCTTATTAAATTAGGACCTTTCCGGAGATCGACGCAGGATATAAGTGGTAAATATAAAAAGGCGCATGAGTTATATGATAATTGTTTGTGTATTTTTAAGAATATAAAAGAGGGCGTAACTGAGGAGGAAATTAAATTCTCTGATTTAAAAGATTTAGAACAAGTTTATGGGCAAATAAACACTAATTTTGTTAAAATTAAGGAACTGTGTTCAATTTCTACTGATTGTACTGTAGTTGAGTCGAAAAATATCTCTAACAAAATGGAAAATTTTAATTTAAAAACTGCAATATCTTTGCTGCCAGTTATGACAGGTGACGAAAACGTCACAAAGCAACTAATTAGTAATATAGAAATGTATTCGGATATGATTGATGATAACGGAAAAACCTCTTTAATTACTTTTATTTTAAAATCTAGGCTGTCAGAAAGTGCTAAGCTCCGTATGTCTCAAAATTATACATCAATTTCAGATTTGATTAAGGATATGAAGTGTTTTTTACTACCAAAAAAGTCTGATACTTCGATCCAATCGCAGTTGCAGCGAGCAAAACAAGGCGGGAGAAGTATAGAAGACTTTGGTAAGGATATTGAATCTATGTTTGTTGATTTAACTATTTCTCAGGCCGACGGCGATTCACAAAAATATGAAATTTTGAAAACTATTAATGAGAAAAACGCTATTAAAAGATTTTCCGACGGCCTGCGAAATAGCCGAATAAGTACTATTATAGCGGCGCGAAATTATGTCACATTACAAGATGCAATTAGAGGCGCAATGGACGAGGAGTTATCAACACAGCCAGAAGGAACAGTCATGAGTTATGGACATACAAGAGGTAGGTCATCAGTCTATAATACCCATAATAATCGTGGTTATAGACAGAGATATTTTAACAGTTATAATAGACGCCCCGACGCACCTTCGACGGCGTCGACTACAGTTCGCGGTAGAGGTACGGTAACAAATTTTTCACGTCATAGTACACGTACTAACAATAGAACCGTGGCTATACAAATACTTTTAATCGAAGCCATAGGGTTCAAGGTCGTGGAAATCATATGAATACGATTCAATCGGCAGAAGAAATTCCTCAGGAAAATAATTGCAATATAATTAAATCAGATCATTTTTTTCGTCCATAATAAAGATAATGAAATATGTAACAATATTAACTCTGTTACTATGAGCGTATTAGGCGTTCCTCAGAATTGGTTAATTGACACCGGCGCCTCACTGTCCGCGGTAAAGTATGAGAATTTGATCGCGCTTAACATTCCATTCCAAATAGAGAAAATTTGCATCAGAGGCATAGGTGGCAACATACGTTCGCAGGGATATGTTTATTTAAAGTTAAAAATAAATGATATTGAATTAACGCATAAATTTTATGTATTTGAAAATCTACCCTGTCGAACCGACGGAATCATAGGTCAAGATTTCTTAAGTAAATATAACTGTATTTTGAATTTTGAATTAAATACCCTATCACTTAGTACTAATATCGGAACTACTGTTATAGATTTACAAATGGGTAAAATCGGTTCCAACAATTATTTAATACTACCGCCTCGATGTGAATCCTTGCATTATGTTGACACAGATATAAATCAGGATTGCGTAATAGTCCCGCAAGAATTATGCGATGGAATTTATTTAGCTAGTACGTTAGTAACGCCTAAACAGGGAAAAATACCGTTGAAAATTTTAAACACTAGAGATGACGTAGTTAAATTAAGTTTTTTTACGCCAAGATTTGATTTATTAAGTAATTACGAAATTTGTTCTTTTAAACAAAACTTAGTAAACGCGAATCGAGTAAAGAAATTATTTAAGTTATTAGAATTGAATCATTTAAATGAGGAGGAGAGAATATCTATTGAAAATATTTGCGCGAAGTATTCAGACGTATTTTATATTGATGGAGATAAGTTAGGAGTGACTAATATATACAATCAGTCTATACATCTTAAAGACAATGTAATGCCAGCTTATAGTAAACCGTATAGGATACCAAAATCATTAAAACCCATAGTAGATCGTCAGATTAGTAAAATGTTAGAAGAAGATATAATAGAAGAATGTCAAAGTGAATGGTCTAGTCCTCTTCTTCTCGTACCGAAAAAAAGTGAGACTTTAGGCGAAAAGAAGTGGCGCATAGTAATTGATTATCGAAAGTTGAATGAAAGAATACAAGATGACAAATTTCCTTTACCGAATATCAATGACATATTAGACGCTTTATCCGGTTCCGTATATTTTAGTCATCTCGATTTAACACAATCTTATTATCAACTTGGCCTTCATCCAGATAGTCGAAAAGTAACCGCGTTCACAACCGATAAGCAATATCAATTAAAAAGATTACCAATGGGTCTAAAGACTAGTCCTAGTGCGTTTAGTCGAGCAATGACAGTGGCAATGTCCGGATTAAACTATGAAAAATGTCTTATATACCTGGATGACCTTGTATGTTTTGGCCGAAATATAGGTCAACATAACAAAAATTTAATAGATATTTTAGAAAGACTACGAAAGGTGAATCTTAAACTTAACCCACAAAAATGTGTTTTTTTAAAAAAAGAACTATTGTACTTGGGACATGTAGTTTCGGCGCAAGGTGTAAGCCCTGACCCCGAAAAAACAAAAGTTATAAAAAATTACCCTAGACCATGTAGTAGCGATGAGGTAAAGCGGTTTGTTGCTTTTGCTAACTATTACAGAAAATTCATTCCTAATTTTGCAGAAATCACCATACCTCTTAATAAATTAAGTCGTAAAGGAATTAAGTTTGAATGGACGGATGAATGTGAAAACTCATTTTTAAAACTTAAACATTGTCTGGCATCTCCACCTATATTACAATACCCAGACTTTTCAAAGGATAATGAATTTATTTTACACACTGACGCGTCTGGGGTAGCAATCGGTTCAATGTTGTGTAATAAAAATAATCTACCTATAGCATATGCAAGTCGCACACTTAACAAATCTGAAATTAACTATCCCACAATAGAAAAAGAGTTGTTGTCTATAGTATGGTCGGTACGTTACTTTAGGCCCTATTTATTTGGTAAGAATTTTACTATTAGGACTGATCACAGACCTTTAATATATTTGTTTAATATCAACAGTCCCAGTAGTCGGTTATTGAAATTTAGGCTGAGTTTAGAAGAGTATGATTATAAGATAGAGTACGTGAAAGGAGCGAATAATGTGGCTGCAGACGCATTATCTCGCATAGTTGTGACGTCAGATGAGTTGAAAGAGATGAATAAACATATCGTGTCTGTAATGACTAGGCGGATGAGGAAAGTTCAAGGCGATGAATGCAAAGACACCGATTTGGTCGATAACAGTTCCACAGATTGCAGGATTGATCACCCTAATGTCGTGGAATTGCTTAAAAAACCAAACTCTGGAGTCGAATTTATATACGGAAAATATAAAACTAGTTGTCGTGATGAAGTATGTATACAAGATAAACAATTTTTATATTTACCATCGAAATATACAATCTATAGCGATATGGATACCCGATCATGTTCTGCGCGAGCCGCATTCATGAGGGGTTTAGAGTCGTTTTGTAAAAAAATAAATGTCGATGAGTTGTATATTGTAAAAAATAATAAAAACAATCTATTGATTGAATGGTTAACCAAAGAAATAAAAAATAATCCAAAGTGGTCCGGACCACGACTTTGTGTTATTAATGGAGTAATGAGAATAGATGACGTCGACGATAGAAGAGTTATTTTAAATGATTTCCATTTACTACCCACAAGTGGGCATGCAGGCGTTAGGCGCATGGTAAATAATATTAAGCGATATTATTTTTGGCCAAACATGTGCGAAGATGTTAAAAAGTTCGTAAGAAGATGCGATAGCTGTCAAAAGCAAAAGCACTCCTTACCAACTAAACAACCTATGGAAATAACAACAACAGCAAAAAGCGCTTTTGATAAAATTTATTTAGATATCGTTGGACCATTAGAAAAAGACTATGATAATTTTTCATACATATTAACTGTTCAATGTGAATTAAGCAAATACGTAGAAGCTTACCCTCTAGAAACTAAGGAAAGCGTTAATGTAGCTAGAGCTTTTGTAGAAAATTTTATACTTAGGTATGGTGTACCGCGAGAAATTGTAAGTGATCGTGGTACTGAATTTATGAGTAGTACTATGAAAGAGGTGTGCAAGTTATTGCATATCACACATATTTCATCTACTGCATATCACCACGAATCTTTAGGATCCTTAGAAAATACTCATAAATCTCTTAATTCTTTTTTGAGAATTCAAACAGATAATAATTCTAGACATTGGAGTCATTGGTTGCAATATTGGTGTTTTTCGTTCAACACAACAGTACATAGTGAAACAAAGTATACACCTTATGAACTTGTTTTTGGTAAAAAATGTAATTTACCAAGCAATTTATTGAATACTAATTTAATAGAGCCTTTGTATAATGTAGATAATTATCCAAAAGAATTGAAATACCGTTTACAAAAATCTCAATTTGATGCTAGGCAAAATTTAATTGTAAGTAAACAACAAAGAAAATGTAATTTTGATAAATATGTAAACCCTGTAACTTATAATAAGGATGATTTAATTTTAGTTAAGAATGTAACAGGAAATAAATTAACCAGTCCAATTTATTCAGGACCTTATAAAGTTTTAGAAGATATGTCACCAAATGTAAAAATTTTGAAAAATAGTAAAGAAGAAATTTTGCATAAAAATCGTACAAAAATTTACTACACTTGATATTATATAAATTTGTTCGAAATTTTTGTCATGTGTAAATTCTGATATTTTACTTTAATACAAATTATTATTTCCACATATGTATTGTTAATTTAAGTTTTAAAAAAAATGTAACCTTAGCTTAATTTTTTTTTCTCATTGTATGGGGCGTGTAGTGTGCCTATGAATCCTAGGATATAACCGTATGCAATTCATGTATGAAGCAGTAATAAACTATATTTTCAAGCCTTCGGACGTATTTAATTAATATCTTCTGATCCACACCGTACATGGCAAATAATCTTTTGCTTTATAAAATGAAGAAGAAACAATAAAAATATTCCTTTTTTGATACAGTAAAAGGAGTGTAATTGAAAGAGACGCTAAAGCTTACTTTGTTTGGAAAATGGTAATAGGAACTTAATCGTCCTTTTCCATACAACAATGAGTGATAGGAACATGAAAAGATATTCGTCCTGTTTTATTGTAGAACAGTAAATTATTTATTTATTATTATGTTCTTATTGATTCACTTTACTCGTTCAATATGTACATGTACATATACATAATATAATACAATACTTATATAAGGCATATAATAGATTTACATAAACTAATATAGATAAATATAAGCGGTCGGAGTATTACGCCCCGGCAGGGGTCAAACGGCCGTGGGTTAGGGCTATAGGCTGAGAAATCGCCGGATAATCCTAGCCCAGTTGAGTAATACCGCCTTCTGCATCCTGTCTGCGAGCGAACCACCACGGATCCCCAGCTGCCTCAGATAGTGAGCGAGGCTAACCGGGATCAAACCGTTGGTAGATATCACGATGGGATGATTTCAGCAGCCTCCACTATATTATATAATTATTACAATTTAGCGTTTTAAATAAAATGAATATATGATATACAAATGTTAATACTAGACGATTCTCGCGGCTTAACCCGTGATGACGGCTACTTTATTTGGTTAGTGATAGATTAATGTATAATACTAGACTCTTATTATTTATTATTATTAATTAGTCATGGTCCAGTAGTCACGAAATGACATGGTGAATAGACTAACTATAAGTGGAAGGTTCTAAGTTTAAATCTGGCCTGAAACTGTTGAATTCAATTGCTTAATGAGTGTGATAATTCTTTTTTCTTCATTTTTCATCTATCTTTATTTCATCATGAATTAATGAAGAAAATTGTATGTCACGAGAGTAGTTACTTACACATTACATAACTCTAAAATTCACAGAAAAAATTAGCTTACTATGAATGTTCGTTTTAAGTAAAACTTAAGAAAATCAATGATATGGAAATTAAAATTACTATTTTCAAAATGTCAACTATGCTTATAAGCTTATTTAAATGTTTTAAATAAGCTTATACATATGTTTTAATAATTATATCTCTGCGGTCACCCACTCTGTGTAGACTACGTTTAACCGAACAATTGTTTTGCCGTTACAAAAACGATTGCTGTACAAATTTGATTCTTATGTTAGTGCCGTAAAGTTCATATGATATTATATAAGATGTAATAACGCTTCATGTGTGCAACAAGAGGCGTCGCAGCGTGCATCTGTGTTCACAAAGTGTTACTAATATGCAGCTATCCGTACACCATTGAATATTACTGTTTGTAGGTATTAACTTGCATGTGTTGCAAATATGTACATGTGTATAGGTTGCTATTTTATATCAAATATGCAAATATTTTATATAAAATTTAATTTAAGTATGTCGACTAATTTTCCTTTTCATTTAAAATAACAATGACAGTTATTTCGAAGGATTGCGTTATTTTTGGTATTAAGATCAGTAAGGAAGTATGTGGACCATCAGATACATTAGATATATTAGAGGCATTGAACGTAAGCAGACAATCGCCAAACTACATTAAGACAAATTGATGTACCTATTTATTGTATCTTCAATTGTTGACACTTACAACTTCCTACAAGCGGTTAATTGTACAGAGTTCAGTGTGTGTACATAACACCTCATCACACGATTGCACGAAAATTATAATTGTAATTTTTTTATTCCTATTACTGAAATGTACAAATAACAAATAAGTAACCACATCATAATTGACGACCCCATTAGATAAAAACCTCTGTTAGGGGTCACCAACATTAGTTTAGTCTATTCAAATATTTTCATGAGAGGAAATCAAACGTGATCAAATTCATGATCATTAACACAACTATCCACTGCTGGGAGCGTTGCACCAATTCTGCTAGAGTTCATTCCAATATTGATTCATTTGTCTGGTACGTAAAGCCCGTTCGTAGTTTGTAATAAGTATGTAAACGTATGTTTAATTATTATTTAGGACTGGACGAGTCAGTCGTATCAGAGTAAGATGAGTACCTAAATATGGCATAGCTGAAAAGGGCAAAGATAAACTGGAAGAGAAGAAGTTGGCCTCTACTTAACACTGGAAGATGTACTATAATATGGTTGTTTCTGTGAGGTTCATGACGTATGCTTGTAGGTGTATATGTGCGTATTTGCTAATGTTTTTTTAAGGGTAAATTTCATCGACTGATAATATGTTTTGGATAGTTATCTAAAATATAAGGGTATGTAACAGATAAAAAAAATCTGATATTTTATGTTTCATCGTCTTTACTTTATCTGTCATATATTTCTATTTCCAATCTATGAAAGTAAAAGCTTATGAGGAGGTGAAACAGGCCCTTAAGGCCTTCTCTGATAGTTTATCAGTATCTTATGTACGATATAAGCTTTTACGTACGATATAATTTTTTTTCTTAGTGAGAAGCTCATTACAATAAAAGGAAAAAATATTCAAATCTCAAAGATTCATTATTTTCCTATTATAAGATTTTATGATATTTGTCGATGAAAGATACCTACTAACAATGAATAATCAGTTGTAAAATTTTAATTAAAAGAATATTAAGTCTTAAAAAAGGTGCTAAGGACTTGCTAGTAATAAAAAAAAATCTGAATATAAAATTTATTATTTAAAATTTTTAATTATATTTAAAATTACTTTCGTTACATTTAAAACTTTTAGAAAAATTGTGTACTCGGAATATAATCTTTTCCACCTTCTTTTACTTGAGACTCGAGAGGTGTTTTACTTGTGGCGTAATTATTCTATTGCAACTTTCTTACGTTTAAGAGAAAAAATTTATATTTTAAATGAAATTTATAAAATTTAAAAACTGCAACTTTTTTGTAGAGTGTATACACAGAAGGGAATAAAAGGTACATTCGTTTGTTTATAATCCATAAATCTTGAAAATATTGGAACAAAAATAGCATTAGCCTATAAAACGTTATACTATAATTACAGGTCATCGTAACGGAAAAGCCGAGAAAAACCGTGAGAGATAGTATCACTTCATACAAGCTTTCAATCGGTTAACATTTAAGTACCACTGAATCTGAGGGTGTTAGACAAAATAGAAACCCCGAAGCACACGCGAGACCCTCGTCAGAAGGCAGTCATTTCACGGGTATCTTGTTACTCGAACCAATTACATTGTGATTGACCACCAGTTAACGCGGATCTTCCTCCCCCCTCGACTTAAACCATTTTAGGATCAACGGGACGGAAACCAGTGAAGTTGCAGGAGCGTTTTAATCTGGTCAACGATATGTACTAAGCGTTTGGTCGAATGGAGCGATTGATTGGGATGCCTTCAGGACTCTGTTTCAATAATGAAGTGATAGAATGTAGATATCTGTAAATTGAGAACATTGTTTCTATTAGTGTCAGTGTGATGGCTGTTATTTGGGTTTTAGTTAAAATATTGCAGACTACAATGAAAATACACCTTATAGTGCGACTAAAACGATTTAAGGGAAATATATAAGAAAGATATATAAAAAAGATTTACCGGTGGGAGGGATGCGCTGTGCCGCGCTCCCGGCTGCATGGGTACCACCATCTTGCTTATTTCTTCCGTGAAACAGCTTTGCTGTGTTTCGGAAAGAAGGGCAAGACAGGCAGTGTAATTACTGGCACCGAGACTTAACATCATATGTCTCAGGATAGGCAACACATAAATGAGTTGGCTGGGCTAGTTCCAGGTAAACTAGTTTATGTTCATGGGCGACGTCGACCACTTACCATCAGGTGGCACGTCTGCCAGTTTCCCTATTCTACTAACACAAAAAAAAAAAAAGATAAAAAAGAGAGAATAGAGAGAAGAGCCTTGAAGATGAACACCTTGAATATTGACAATTACAACTGAATGATATATTGAATTATATATATATATCCGTCCGCTATTACCACAAATAGGCATTAAGTTTCCTACATTAGAAACAGACGACCGTGTCTGTATGTAAAACATATTTATTTATATTGAGAATTGTTAAATATGACCGACCAAAAGGTCTACAAATGATAGAATGATTCTATTTCATGGCGCTCGTAGAGAAAATTCGTAATAAATAAATGTTTCAATTTCGATAGAAACAGTACGAAATGCATATTGAAAGCAATAGAGTGAAATAAAAAGAAAATCGAGTCCAACACCTATAAAGTTTGTAAAAAAAATGCAACAATAGAGAACTCATATAACGTTATTGTATCGAGATCTTTATTGGCAATAGCAACTGTTCTATTGAAAAACCATAAAACTACATATTTAGCGTTTATTTTTAATTTACTTTTAAAATGGTAAAAACATGAAATTATTTATTAGTCGTTATAGATAGTAGAAATGGTTTCATCTTGGGTAGAACAAAAAATTTTTGAAGTAATTAATAGTCAGCTAGTATAGTGCCAACTTGTAAATATTCCTTGATATTAAAATTAACACGACAAGCTACATTTCGGGTAGGCGATTTGTACATAATTATCTCAGATTTTTTCCGGAGAACGCAGTCTGTAATAGTTTTCGTCACCGCCACGTAAAAGATAAATTAACTATAGTACTTAAAAACTTAGCGGCACTAGCTCGAAATGTAATTCGCGATCTTCTTATTCAAGTCCTATTCACTGGACAAACTATACTATGATTATATGATTAATTAAGTTACCGATATAAAAGTCAGTAGAGTTTGTTTGAATGTAGTAATATCGGTAATCTATGGGACCGATTAAAGAAATACATATAAATTAATTTTAAAAAAAGTATGTAATATTACGAATTAGATGATATTTTTTTATTATATTTTTTATCTACAAAAAAAGGAAGGTCAATTTTATTTAAGCCTTATTATGTGAGTTACATATGATGCAGAATCTCCCAATACATGCAGTATGCATATGCTTTTTTTTTTTAAGTATTATCGTTCCTGAATGAATTTAGATTTGCACAAGGACTGTTGATTTCGATCAACTCGTTATACCTACTAACCAACCTTGGTTTTATAAAAAGAGGCTCTTGAAAGTGAACGTCTTTCTGACATAATTAATGCTCCTTTTAATATTTTTTGTTGTAATTATACAGGAATAGAACATCTATTTTTGTAAGGTTTTCAACTGAACTCTATGACCCTACAAAGTGAAGTATCGACATATTATGACAGGAGAACCCGAAATGAATGAGCACATAAACAAAACGAGGGCTGCCATGTTTTATGAAGTCATAGCTGACAGTTAGCAAAACACTTAATGTCGCGTACATCATTATCTCGTTGGTAGCACCCCTACTTATTTGAACTAATGGCAACAGAAAAGCGACTTTATTACAAGAAAATTAAGTTTATAATAGATAAACATTAAAACTTAGTAAAATTATTGTTCGAAACTTTGAATACTTGTAACGTTAGTTGTTTTTACAGTGAAGAATATGTATAACGGTTATCCCTTTCAGAACTTCCTTTGAATTTTTGTCATCTTCTTTTCATTTCTACTTTTTAATTTTTAGTTTATTTTCATAGAAAATATCGTATTTTAAATCGTTTTTTTATATTACTTTAATAAATATCATATCATCATAGAGCTTCATTTTTTAATGGGAAATATGTAAGTCTTTTGAGTTTTATAATGTTTTATTTCTCAACCTAGCACGACATAACTTCAAAATACAATAAATTACAAAAAGTTGAATTAGGATCAATTATTTTTTATAGTTACCTCAATGCTTCTCTATTAGCCGCTGGGCTGCCTACTAGTCGACAAGATTTCACCCCTAAAACGGCCCGTCGACTTCTAGTTGACAAGATCGAAGGTGTCCGGATGTTCTCGAACAAAGTTATATAATAACCACCTTTGTCGCGCTAAGGCTGATTTGTGTTATTTATCTCGCTTCTTCGTAAAATTCATAGTCACGTATCATAAGCAAAAGAAGAGACGAGCAATAAGTCAAAAAACGGGGGGACACTTTAGCCAAAAAGGCTTGAGAGGCCCGGACATAGGAGCGGTTAAGCAAGCGAGCGGTCAGTGCAAGTGCTTTATAACAGAATTAATATGTATTTTAATATAAATATGTATTTTAAATGTAAAAGTTCAATTTGTGTTACATTAATTGTTATTTATTTAGAAATTTAATTTTTTTATCTTTATTTTTTATTGCAACTATTGCCACAGATATATCTATAGGTATCCCTATCAGAGATAAGTTCAATCGTATCATCGTTCATTGTAAATTAAATAAACCTGTATTTTTAAAACCTTGAATAATATAATTAATATTATATACTCTATTATCAATAATATTTACAAATAATAAAAAAAAACTGGATTATTTTTTGTTTTGTTTCGTAATTTAACTTAAAACAATTGTTAAATGTATAAATCCTACCTTTATTTCGTTTTATATAATAAAGCATTTTCTTCAATTTTATCTTATTATTGTATTTATTTATCTTATTTTTAAATATTAACCTCGCAATATTCAAGACTATTTGGTTCTTCATAGTAAAAAAAAAAAATCAATTTAATTCATAGTCACTTGTTTTCTTTTTTTTTTTTTTTGAATTTTGCTTTGAACAGAATACAGCTTCGGATTTTAAATGAAAAAGCTAATGGAAAATGAAAAAAGCAACAGACTCGAAAAACTCTGCATTTGACGCGCTCCTATTAAACTCGGTGTTCATGAATTGGTTTGAATTTTTCACGTGTGGTTTTAAATTGTTTTCAAAAGTTTTGATAATTAATTAGTTTTATTATAATTCAAATTTAGCCTGTATGTAATCAGACTTTGACTTCAATTTTTAGCTATTATTTAGTACCTATGGTTCGTACTGATTCATGAGTATTGAGTGAAGTATAACTCGCTTTGTCGCATAAAATCGCATTGTATCGATAACGGTCGTTAAAAAAAACCTTGAAGAACGTTGAGATAATGATTAGAATGAGTAAATAAGGCATATGATTCGTAAATAGATATATTATTATTATTATTTCAACGTCTAATTTGCATAAATAATAACACGTAAAGGCAATTACAATTAACGGCCCCAGTAGGATGTGAATTCTGTGACGGGGGTCCGGAAAGACAAACAAACTGTATGGTCTATTTATAGGTGTATACAAATATTTGTTATGTGCGGGAATCGAACTCGCGACCTCTAGCGTATCAGCAAGTGCGAAGTCGTCAAACCGTGTTAACATTAATTTTAAATAAAAATCGTGATAAAAAATTAAGTTATGATATTTAATTTTAAAATACCACTACCGCTACTACGACTACCGCTTGACTCCTTTGAGTATTTTCACAATTTCCTATATTTTTAAATTTGGCTATCTATGTCTTATTGAAAAGTTAATCCTGTATACAGTAAGTGTAAAGTATAATTTTCTATTTCACAAGTATTACGAGTACTATCATTAAGCCAAAACTCGATCTGTTCGATGGCGAAATCTATAATTTTGCGGTAGTTAAAATTAATTATTTTACGAGGAACGACATCTTTGCCACATCAAAGAGAATCTGTAAATTGATATAGCTCGGTAAGACAGCGTCAAACGTTGTCATAGTTACTGCTTTTGTTTTCAGACTTTGAAGTTTTCGTTAATATATCGATAGTAATTTTCATAAAAATTTAATATATTTTTTAATTTTATATCTCTATAAATATTGTTTTTGCACAAGCTTGCGAAAGTTGTTACTTATTTGCGCAAATTGAGCAGAAACTCATATGCAGATTATTTAAAGCTCCGATTACGTGAGAGACTTCTTTACCTCAATTTTCCCCAAGATCACTGCTTACGCGAATAAAACCGAGTGTCATATATAGTTCTCTATAATCTTAGTTTCGAATTATGTTATATTAATGTTACTAATAATAAAAACTTATAAAATTAAAAAAGTATGTTTCCGCCCGGGATCGAACCGGGGGCCTTCTGCGTGTTAGGCAGATGTGATAACCGCTACACCACGGAAACTTGACTACGGAAGTCAAATTACACAGTCTGTTTATACAATATATAATAGAATAGAAAGTAAAAGTAATATCACGTGGTTTATAATTAGATCGCGTATTATTATACTGTGATGTCAATACATACAGTAAGATCTAAATACATCAAAACAGAAGCAAATCGAGTTAAAGAAATATAATAATGTGTAATATTACCATATTATTATTTTACGTTAGACGACCCGCGTTTAGACTTGTTTTTTATCGTAAAAATTTTTATGAGTCAGTGATTTATTTTTATAGATTTATATAGTCCTTTTCAATAAACATGCTTTAATGAATAATAATTTTTAATACCAAACGAAAAAATCCTACTAGCGCGTTAAATAAATTAAATAAATAAATGTAGGCACTGTTAGTTTATATGATTAGATTTATTATATTGACTAGCAATGCCCGTGGCTTTGCCTGCACTTTAGTTTCAATTTAGTATATTGAGGTTAAAGGTACTTTAGTATAGTTGTGTAAATGTTTGAAAGAATTAACTAACCGTGATTCAGAAAGCGACATCAGCGCCATCTATTATGGTATTGTCGTAATACAAATTGTTGTAAAAATAAATCACAATCCAACATTTTGATACTTTTTAGGGTTCCGTACCCAAAGGGTAAAACGGGATCCTATTACTAAGACTCCGCTGTCCGTCCGCCCATCCGTCTGTCTGTCTTGTGTGTATCTCATAAGCAGTAATAGTCAGACAGTTGAAATTTTCACAGATGTTAATAATAATAATAATAATAATAATAAACCTGGCAGCTGTCAACTGAAATGACGCGTTTTTTATCTTGTCATTGTATTTATTATTTTAAAATGTATTTAAATATAAATATACAACAAAAACAACATCAAAATGACATATAACGCGAAAATAAAATGAAAAAGGCCAGAGGACGACTCGCACAACCAAGACCAAGGGTTTTGTCGTGCTCCGATACGAAATCATCAACGTCAGACGATGAATACCAAACTCCGCTGTCCACCGCGGAATCGGACATTAACGACGCTGACTCGCCTGTGAGAAGATCAAAACGTCGACGAGTCATACGCCCGCCACCAGCTAGCTTGGAGGTTCAGGGACAACGCGCTCCCACAAGAAATCCCGCTGCCGGTGGTGCTGTGCGCCGCATGAGATGGACTCAAAAAATGAATGAGAGTGTCATGCGAGCGTACTATGAGGCAACAGGAGGAAGAATTAACCTCACTGCGTATCGTTCAACGATGCTGTCTCTGTTTCAGGCGCTTGAACCAACTGTCACCGTGACTGCACAACGATTATCGGATCAAGTACGAGCCATTCAGCGTTGTCACCTCCTGGATGAATCGATACTTGAGCGGCTGCGTACAAATTTACCACAATTTAATACTGTTAGTCATACTTGTGCTATTCAGTCATCACAAAATATGCAGAGACAGGTAACAAATTTGAATGTAATAAATTCTAACAGTGTTGATTTGTCAGTAAATTGCCAGGATAATGAGCATATGAGGAGAGCTTTGGAGGATGCTATCTTGAAATATAGAACCATGCCACCTAATATTAGGCCACATCTACCTCGTTTGCCTATACACAGACGTAATTTGGCTTTAGTAGGTGCTATGGATAAAATTTTAAAATAATATTTAGGCAACACTCAAAATTTATCTGATACGCATTCACTTCTGTATTGTGGAGCTGCAGCTGTGTGTAATGTAGCTCATGTAAATTTTCCGTCAACCTTACCGTCTTTACCGTCTAACACAGCTCCAGCTTGGCAAGTCAGAATTGAAAAACGAATACATTTAACCAGAACCCTAATAGCCAAATTAATATGTTTCAGGAATGGTAATAGACGCCCGAAAATTATGCGATTTGTACACCAAGCTTTTGCGGGTACAAATATAACATCAAGCGAGTACATAAATTCAGTCACAGATCGCATTGATTTTCTGAAACAAAAACTCTGTGCATGGGCAAAGCGCATAAAGCGGTATAAAAAACGCAGAGATCGATATTATCAAAATAGCATTTTTCAAAGCGACCAACGAAAAGTATACAGGAATTGGGAACAGTGCACTACTAATGTGGTCAATAATGATTTACCGGACCGAGACGCGATAACAAATTTTTGGCGAAATATTTGGTCGGATCCCATTGACCACATTGATTGTGACTGGATGAGTGTTGTCAGGAGGAGGTGCAACTCACTTCCACAAATGGAACCAACCACAATCAGTCCAGATGATGTAAGTCGTGCAATCCATTCCTCATCGAATTGGAAATGTCCTGGAAGGGATGGATTGCACAACTTTTGGCTTAAATGGTTTCGTAGTTCGCACCCCGTCTTGGCAACCCAATTTCAGGATGCCCTCATTACGGGTTCACTTCCAACATTTATGACAACTGGTTTCACATTCCTGTTATACAAATCGGGAAGTACCACTTGTCGCGGTATAATAGTAATATTTATATTTGTGGAAGAGAGAAATAAAATAAAAAAAATATTTCAAGTGAACAGAACTACCAACTTTATTTTATATAGAGATATTATGTTAGTTACAAAAATTAGAAATAGATTTTTAACAAGGTTTTTTATGATTGACTACGTGGTTTTAAATTTACGAGAACATGAGCACGTGGTTCGATAATTATTCCCGGTCAGGTCCGGAGGTTAACCAGTCGGTCACTTAACTAAAAGCTCGCGGTGCATAGGTGCTCCCAAGCTGGTCTCCGCCTTGGTGGCTCCCAAGCTGGTCTCCGCCTTGGTGATTGGTGTCAGGAATGATGGCGCGCCGGGACACGTGGACGGCGTACCCCGTCCGTCGCTCGGCGTCTCTCGCCGTAGAACATTGTGTTCACGAAAAAGAAACCGGGTAATGTTGGGGTCCTAGGTTCCTCAGCAGTAGTCGCCTCGTGGTAAGAGACCGGGACGACCGCACCGTACGCCTAACAGGACCCCAACAAGTCGCACCCGGCACCGAAGAGAGGAGAAAAAAAAGATTCCAGCGAACCCGTCCTTTTATAAGGCCGAGCGGCTCCCACTCCAATCCCCGCTAACATTCTTAATAACAAATCTACCCGTAATAAAAATATGTTACAATACCCCCCCCGTCAGAGAAGAATTTTGCATCTCTAGGCAAAATTCTTGGGTGCAGAGGAGAACAGAAGGAGCTATGGGTGAGTTCAAAAGAAAAAGGAAAGAGAAAAAAAAAATTTAATTAAAGTGATACGCAAAACAACAAAACAACAAACTCATGTATTAATTTTGCTAACTGCTACACAATACAGTCATCCACAACCATACTTCATCAATTAAATCCACTTACAAAATATGCGTTATTTGAACTAAACAATTAACGCCCTCACACACCGAGTGACAATTGGTAATCATCCAAGACACTCTAGCAGCCCACAATAAATTAATTAGTGTAGGCTTATTTACAGAGTCACAACCCGCTCTAAAGAGAAAATTAGTGTAGGCTTATTTACAGAGTCACAACCCGCTCTAAAGAGAAAATTAGTGTAGGCTTATTTACAGAGTCACAACCCGCTCTAAAGAGAAAATTAGTGTAGGCTTATTTACAGAGTCACAACCCGCTCTAAAGAGAAAATTAGTGTAGGCTTATTTACAGAGTCACAACCCGCTCTATACGCGCAGAACGCAAAACCATAAACGAAACAGACCCATACAAGAGGTCGCAACCCGCCATAAAAGCGGAAAACGCAAAACAATAAACGAATCAGACCCATACAAGAGGTCGCAACCCGCCATAAAAGCGGAAAACGCAAAACAATAAACGAATCAGACCCATACAAGGGGTCGCAACCCGCCATAAAAGCAGAAAACGCAAAACAATAAACGAATTAGGCCCATACAAAGGCTCATAATCCGCCATAAAGTGCTAAACACACAAAAAAAAAAAAACAACAATCTCCCAACTAAACGTAAAAACTCCGAGCAAGCTTAAATTAATTCATCAAAGACAAACATAATCGATTACTGAACCAAATAATGTTGAATTTAATTTTTCTGATATATGATAAAATAAAACGAATGCTAACATATATTATCATAATATTGATAAACAACCCTCTCCTTAGGTTCTAAACCGCGTATGGCTTCTTCATACGTGAGCTCCGGTTTATTTAAAAGCAAATATTTAATAGTACGGTCCACTCTTAAGCAGAATTATTAATAAAAAAAAAATTGACTAAGTTCAAGCTAATTTAAATAATTATTTTTATTAAACACCAAACAGAAGTTAAAATGGCTATATATATGGATATTAAAGTTAAATTAATTAGATTGAAATCAAAATAGAGAATTGAAATATTTTAAAATAATACGCGACGAAATGCAACACGATTGTGGGTAACTTAAGAAAAAAAAAAATATTAAGAACGATGTAAAGCAATGTACGTAACCGCTATTATCTTTTCAGACCTTAAGAAAATTACAAAACAAAAAATGATTACAACAAAAAAAAATGAATGCAATAAATGCACCAATAAAAAAAAAAAAAATCACTGAAAGGACTAGTCAATTACATACAAACGCAAATGCAAAATAACAAATGCTAAAAAATAAATAAAATGTAATTGCACGAAAATAGAAAGCAATGTTATATAAAAAAAAAATTCGACACAAAAGTTTGGAGAAAAAAAAATTAGATGTTAATGCCCACTGTGCATTTCACGCGTATGTGGGTAATCGGAGATGGTATTTGATTACCCGGCGGAACCAGAAGATAAAAATCGGCTACCCGTTCCTCTTTAAGGAGAAACGGGACGGTGGTACTACCCCGTTCAGCCTCGTCCGCAAAGGCTTACCACTTGGATCCGTTACTACATCTAATGGACTGACCAAAATCTCCTCTGACGGTAAAGTTTCCGATAATTGCACAATTTAATACGCAGAGCTACTACCGAGGCTGCCGGTTCCTCATTCCTAACAATTACTTCATATTCCAATTCAGCCTTAGGCAAAGATACGAACTTGATGGTGTGAGTCATTGTAAACGAGGTATAACAAAACAAAAAAAAAAATATATATATAAAACAAACTATAAGAAAAAAGAAAAAAAAAAAAAATTATTACAATTAAATTAATATTCAAATACAAAACACAAAGCAATACACAATATTTAAATTGAGGGTGAATCGACAAACTTTGTTTCAAGAAGTTTAAGAATTTAAAACACTAAAAGTGGGTAAGTTTTGAAAAAATTACTAAACACAACTAAACAATATGAATGCCACGACTATGCCTGTTACAATTAATTATTTCATATATGAATGTTTTTTTTTTCACTTTGAAAAAAAATATTAAACTATTTAAATATCACTACTATGATTGTTATAATCTATCATTAAATGTTTTAGATTTTTTAAAGAGAGAAAAAAAATCCAAAAAAAAAAATGTCAAACATTACGGTGACAATAATAATTGTAAAACGACACAGTACTAATTAGAGAGAAACAAAAAAACACAAAAACAAAAAAAAAAAAAAAACACAAAAACACACGGACAAGACCATTTCCCACACCCAGAAACTACCGAACCAGGAATAATTAATAGCCGTTGGGCGCCACTGTCGCGGTATAATAGTAATATTTATATTTGTGGAAGAGAGAAATAAAATAAAAAAAATATTTCAAGTGAACAGAACTACCAACTTTATTTTATATAGAGATATTATGTTAGTTACAAAAATTAGAAATAGATTTTTAACAAGGTTTTTTATGATTGACTACGTGGTTTTAAATTTACGAGAACATGAGCACGTGGTTCGATAATTATTCCCGGTCAGGTCCGGAGGTTAACCAGTCGGTCACTTAACTAAAAGCTCGCGGTGCATAGGTGCTCCCAAGCTGGTCTCCGCCTTGGTGGCTCCCAAGCTGGTCTCCGCCTTGGTGATTGGTGTCAGGAATGATGGCGCGCCGGGACACGTGGACGGCGTACCCCGTCCGTCGCTCGGCGTCTCTCGCCGTAGAACATTGTGTTCACGAAAAAGAAACCGGGTAATGTTGGGGTCCTAGGTTCCTCAGCAGTAGTCGCCTCGTGGTAAGAGACCGGGACGACCGCACCGTACGCCTAACAGGACCCCAACAAGTCGCACCCGGCACCGAAGAGAGGAGAAAAAAAAGATTCCAGCGAACCCGTCCTTTTATAAGGCCGAGCGGCTCCCACTCCAATCCCCGCTAACATTCTTAATAACAAATCTACCCGTAATAAAAATATGTTACACACTGATCCAAAAAACTACCGTCCCATTACTTGCTTACCAACCATCTATAAGCTACTTACATCCATTCTTGCTACTAAAATTATGAAACATATAACGACAAATAATATTTTGGCTACAGCTCAGAACGGATGTAAGCCAGGTAGTCGTGGTACTAAAGAACTTCTCCTCATAGACATGACTATTTGCCAACAGGTACGTCGAAACCGGAAAAATTTGGCTGCCGCTTGGATTGACTACAAGAAGGCATATGATTCAGTGCCACATTCATGGCTTATGGAGACCATGAAGCTGTATAGGATTGATACAGCTTTGTGTTCTTTTCTAGGCTCGTGTATGGAGCAGTGGACCACGTATCTTCAGTATCCTGGCGGCATCAATGTTCCTGAATCGACCGAACCGATAAGGATCAAGCAGGGTATTTTTCAAGGCGATAGTTTGAGTCCATTGTGGTTTTGTCTGGCCATGAATCCTTTAAGTACTTTATTAGAGGATTCAGGGTTAGGCTTTCACCTTCGTAAAGAAGGCAAAGCAATATCTCACCTTTTTTATATGGATGATCTGAAGCTGTTCGCATCCAAACGACCAGAGTTATACAAGTTGCTAAAAATAACAGAAACTTTTAGCACTTGTATAAAAATGGAATTTGGTGTGGATAAATGCGCTTTCATCCATGTAGAAAGAGGTAGAATTATCTCATCAGAAAATTTGCAACTTACCAACTCTTTGTCTCTTAGATCTCTCAACGAAGGTGAAACCTACAAATATCTCGGAATGTCAGAGGCATTGGGCATTGATGACGGAGCCATGAAACAATTGATTAGGGAACGATTCTTTGGCCGGCTGAAGAAAGTGCTTAACAGCTTTTTATCGGGCGGTAACAAGGTACGTGCCTTTAACAGTTGGGTTATGCCCTTAATCGTCTATACCTTCGGCATTCTGAGATGGACTCAAACGGAGTTAGATTCCCTTGATCGCAAAGTCCGTAAAATGTTAACAATATATCGAATGCATCACCCTCGTTCATCTTTGATGAGATTATACATCCAACGAAAATGTGGCGGTCGAGGCTTTTTAAACGCAAAAGACCTCCACAATCGTGTGGTGTATAATCTCCGAGAATATTTTTTAAATATCAAAAACGATATGCACAAGGATGTTGTTGCCGTTGATAAGGGCTTTACTCCGCTGTCCTTAGGCAAAGAGAAATTGCGTAAACCTATAGTAATGAGTACCATTGACCGCGTGGCCATATGGAGGAACAAAGAACTACATGGTCGGTTCTACAAAGCTCTGACAGATATAGATGTAGACCAATCCAGTTCTGTGTCCTGGCTACGACACGGGAATCTGTTTGGGGAGACTGAAGGTTTTGTCTGTGCAATTATGGATGAAGTTGTCAAGACGAACAATTACCGGAAACATATCATGAAAGATGGAACTCCAGACGTATGCCGAGCATGTCGTAAGCCTGGCGAATCCATCAGACATATTGTTTCCGGTTGTGGTCATCTTGCTAACGGTGTGTATTTGCACAGACATAACTAAGTAGCCAGGATTATCCACCAACAACTTGCTCTTCGATATGGCTTCGTTGAAAATGAGTTACCGTACTATAGATACAATCCAACGCCATTTCTTGAAAATAGTCATGCGTTGCTCTACTGGGATCGGTCTATTATCACTGACAGATTTATTGCAGCCAATAAACCTGATATAGTGCTAGTAGACCGATCAACGCGCCGAGCTATTATTGTTGATATTATAATCCCGCATGACGATAATCTCGTAAAGGCGGAAAAAGAAAAATTAAGTAAATATTTAGACCTTGCCCACGAGATTACCGCCATGTGGAATGTGGATTCAACAATAATTGTTCCTATTGTTGTGTCGGTCAATGGCCTATTTGCGAAGAGTTTCGACCAACACCTTAAGAAACTCTCGCTCGACTGTTGGATCAAGGGTCGGATTCAAAAGGCTGTGTTACTTGAAACGGCCCGCATTGTGAGGAGGTTCCTCAGCCTGGAGCCTTAACCACCGATGGCCTGGGACTCAACCTGCCACCGGAGGAATGCCTTTTTTATATTTTTAAATATTTTTATTTGTATTTTTTATAAATATATTTAAAAATGTAATTATAGGGAAGAATGTTGAATAAAAGAAATAATAATAATAATACTTTATTTCCAAAAAAAGATTTACATTTGTACTTAGAATTACATTGTGTTAGATGAACAGAGCAATTTCATAGTTAGTGAGTACCTAAGGATTCCTCTGCTGCCATACTAGGGAAACCTGTGTTACGGCATGCAGCGTCAATCCCCCAGACAACGACAATGGATATAAGCTTGAACAACTCATGTTATATGTAATTATACAAATTATACAAATGATGTATTATTATATCATTAACTTTTTTAGAATGTATTATTATTATAATCCTTTCTTTTACTAATTCACATAATCTATTACAGAAACTAAAACTAGTTTAATCTTGTGCGTGCGAGTGTGTGTGTGCATGTGTGTGTGTGTGTGTGTGTGTGTGTGTGTGTGTGTGTGTGTGTGTGTTTGTGTGTACTTTTGTGTATAATGTATAGATTTTTCACAGTAGTGCATAAGTTTTACTTTAGTAAGTTTAAGTGCAGATAAGATTTTCCGTATCATCATAAGATAAGCTCAAGAAATAGTTCAAAATTTTTGTTTTACATATTTTACTATTGTCAGAAGAAACTTTCAAACTTTTATTAATTTTATTATAGATAAAAGGTCCTAAATAACAATAAAATTTACGAATAAACGCAGTTCGAATTTTTTTATTGTTGGAACATATTGTATAATTTCTGCGCCTATTTAGAATTTCTGGTGTATATTTTAGCTCTGAATGTTGTTTGAGGATAACTTGTAGTAAAAATAACTGTCGAACTGTAAGGACTTGACAGTATTTATATATTTCATTCGTTGGATAAAGAAAAGGCTTGAAAGTACTAACTTTAAGTACTGCGCGTTGAGCTATCTCAAGAGACTTTAAAGTTGTTTTTGATGCTCCACCCCAAGATACAATGCAATATGAAATAAGAGATTGACACAAAGCTAAATATATTCTTTTTAAGATAGTCGGTTCAACAACGTCTCGAAGATTTCTAAATATGTAAGTTAACTTTCGAATTTTACTCGATAAATCATAAATGTGCTGCTTAAAATTAAGGTTACAGTCTATGGTAATACCTAAGTATTTGACAAAATTCACTCGCCCAATAAAAGGGCAAGCGCAATTTGAGCCTTCACCACAGGAATGAGATATCAATTTGTAGACCTCATCAGGCCCATTTATATTGCGAATCGAAGGCGCCACATACTTGGTTTTTTCAATATTTATTGTTAATGTGTTATCCTAAAGCCATTCATTTACAACATCAAAACCATCCTGTGCAACTGAGAAAACCTCAGACCATGTATCACCGACGAATACCAGCGCAGTATCATCAGCATACGATATCAATTTACCTTGTGAAAAAACCAAGGAAGATAGGTTATTGATATAAATCAAAAACAGTGTAGGACCTAGAATACTTCCCTGTGGAACGCCATACTCGATCTCAAGACTATTACTAACATAATTACCGACGCGTATACATTGTGTACGTTCCGAAAGGTAGCTTTTAAACAACTCTAGTTGTTTACCTCTAATTCCCAGTACCTCTAATTTAGAAATTAATTTCGGCAACGAAATAGTATCAAAGGCTTTTGCCAAGTCCAAAAAAATGGATAAAACTTTTTTTCCTTTATCTAAATTTTGACTTATATAATCAGTTAGTGTAAATACTGCGTCATCTGTTGATTTCCCCCTACGAAAGCCAAACTGAGTTGACGAGAGAATATTATTATTTTCTAAATAAACAATGAGCCTATTATTTATAATTTTTTCCAAAATTTTAGACAAGGAGGACAAAATAGATATAGGTCTATAGTTCGCGGGTATTTTTTTGTCGCCACTTTTGTGAATCGGGTGTATCTCCGACTTTTTGAGAATTGTGGGAAAAATTCCCATATTCAAACATAAATTAAAAATGTGTGTTAATGGCGGAATTAAAAACTCCTTATGTTCCTTAATAAATATGTTAGAAATACCGTCCCAACCACATTGGCAGAATTTTTCAAGCTACCTATACATTGACTTATTTCATCCTGAGTAGTGTCTAGCAATGAAAAATAACTTAAGCGCGATTCATTATTCAGAGATGATGAGTAATTGTTTTGTTTATTTTGGCGAATGGAAAATTTTTCTGCTAATGTTTTACCTACTCTTATAAAATAGTCGTTAATTTCATTTAATGAGTTTAAGGATGAATCCGAAACATTTAACAATTCAATGGATGAATTACTATTTCTGTTTGAAGTATTTAACCCGTTCTTTAATAATTTCCACAACTTTTTATTATCATTTTTAGCGTTACTTATTTCATTTTTTTCATAGTTATTTTTTACATTTTTTAATAGTGCATTACAGAAGTTTCGGTATTTGCTATAAGATAGCTTTAGGATTAAGTTATGAGGAAAAAGTTTAGTTTTTTTATGTAATTTGTCTCTGTGTCTTATACAACGTAGTATGCCTGGCGTTATCCAGGGTTTAAATATTCTCTTTCGTGATGACAAAATAATGGAGGTAGTATTTTTGTAAATAACCTTTTTAATCTCATTAACAAAATAATCAATAGCATAGTTAGGATCCGAAGAAGCAAAAATAGGTATAAGATTAATTTTTAACAAATCAGTTTTAATATTAGGAGTATTAACTTTGTTATAACTCGTGGTACTATAGACACGTTCTACATTGATATTTACTGATATCATAACGGGAAAGTGGTCAGTAATTCTTGCCTGTGGAACAATGATTAAAGATGGGAAATTGGTCCTTATCAAAAAGTGATCCAAACAAGTATCACTTATTTCGCGGGTTGTAAGACTATGACCAAGGAAAAGTCCATGGTAACCAGCTAAAGTTAGATATCTACCACTATTTAAATCCGTTTTTTTAATATCAATGTTTATATCACCTGTCAAAAAAATATTTTTAAAGGAATGTAACTTTTGAAGAACTGTGTTTAACGATGCTAGAAATAAATCAATGTTATGATACGATGGTGATCTGTAAATAGATATAATTGCAATATCGTTTCCTTGTGTAGCGATCAAACAGTTGCCTTCTTGGAATGAAGGTTCTTCTACAGAAAAAGACAAATTATCCCTGATGTAAAGAACAACACCATCATTTTGTTTCTTGTTGTTTTGAGTTTTAAATGAGTTATAACTATTTAGTCTAGGTATAAGGGGGGAGTTACCAAGCCAACTTTCAGTAAGAACTATTACGTCAAAATCAATCCCCAACCTATTAATCAAAACCTCAAAATCGGACATATTTTTATAAATGCTACGTATATTTTGCGTGAGAATTTTAAGACTATTAGTAGAGTTTACCACTAATTTATTACATTCATCAATGTCACATGTATAAACCTTAGAGATGGAAATATCCTCAATTTCGCTCGAAATCTTTATTATATTATCGAATTAAAAAATATACTACGTATGGGCTTCATTAATAGCACGGGTAAACCCTTGACAAATAGTAGAAAATGTCATTTATTATAGTAACTGCACTTAGAATGTGAAAGTTTACTGTTGTTAAGTGTGTAATTGTAAATGTTAATGTATGTAGATTGTGAACTAATTATAAAAAAACATCTTAGAGGACAAAAATTAATGAAAATGGATAACTTACGCTTAACTAAAGTATACAAATATAAGTTGTTTATTACAAAATGTTGTCATATTGAACTTTTTAATTTATTAATATCAGCTTCCGTATTTATACGTATTTGTGGTGAATTTTCATCCTTACGAAGGTAAATAACGCCATGTGAAGTCCAGCAGAAAGAGAAACCGTGACTTTTTTGGAATGTCCTTGCCATGTAAAATAGCTTTTGAGTCCTAGTAGTTAATGTCTCGGTCACGAAAATAGGATTTACGGGTTGATTAAATTGTAAGTGTGATGTGTTCAATTTTTCTTCTTTTTTATTAGACTTATTAAAGGTCTTGACGTTTTTCAATATGTTATCCTTCAGTAAGACTGTATTAAGCTCCACAATAATAGGTTTGTGCAATTGATCTTTTTTAGAATTAATTCTATATATATCCTTAATATTGTTAACATTAATATCCTATAAATTCAATACTTTACCCAGATTTTTTACCACATTACAAAGTCTTTCTTTTGTTTCGTTCTCCAATTTAGGCACATTTTTAATTTCAAGACCAGATGATCTAGATTTACGCTCCAAGTAATCTATTCTATCCTCAAGCTGTATTATAGTTTTTCTATCCTCATTTTTTTGCTGTTCAAGGTTTTTAATTTGTTTCAAAAAGTCATCATATTTACTAGACATTAACTCTATACTTTTCTTCAACTCCGCGTTCTGCGCGTTCAAACCCTCAATAACAGCTCTAAGTTGCGAAAAGTTACCTTCCTGCTTTTTAGAAAACGCTGTAAACATATCCTGAATAACAAGAGACAAATTGTGATCTCCATCCCTTTTCCTTTTTTTTCGTTCCGTGACACTTACAAGGTTTATGAGAGAAGACATGTCAGGCTCCGATGAGTGCTGTCGCAGCGTAGACACGCTTTCAATCACATTTTCAGCCTCGGAGACTACCTCACTAAGTGATGGCGAAGCAGGAGGAGTACGGTCAAGCGGCATAATGACAGATGAAAAGTACTAATGCGCAACGAAACACAAGCAGACCAACAGATTTGCACCACTGAATCGAATAAAATAAAAAATGTTTTATCAAGTTTTCCTCTCAGAGGCAATGCAATAGCGCTCAAAGTTGTTGTGCGGTCTGTGTCGCCAATTCTTTGATATAATATGTAAAAAAACGTCACGTCACGTCAACGTCACGATAATGTCTCTTCTGCACGCTATATAACCGTGAGAATTCCGTGCACTGCACGTAAAGTATCTGGTTATTTACCCTCCAGCTGATCAGATGTGAATTAATAATGTTTTAAAGTTATATTTAAATAACTTCAATTTACGCACTTTTAACTGTTTTCTTTTTGAGAAATTCACTTTACACACTAACTATTATCACTATAACTACTTTTAACTTAATTTACTTGGTATTGAGACTGAGTATAGATATTTAAGCGCGGAGTAATTGTAGACGGGTGATGACTGTGCGAATGCCGGGGCAAAGATGTTGTATTTCTGTAGCCGCTATAACAACAAATACTAAAAAAAACAGAATAAAAACATATTTAGCCCTTTCAGACCAGATTTTTTGTTTCTTGGAGTTTTTAAGAGCCGATTTTATTCCAATTAAATTAGCTACCTTTTAACATGAAAACACTTAAAAAACTAGTATTTTTTTAATTATTTTCCAAGAAAATTGACGTTTTATTTATGTAACCAAATGTGGACATTCGGCCTAAGTGATTGTAAGAACTGATGTATGGGCCTCTATTTTAATAAATAATAAATAGTCAGTTTTATAATGTTTTTATTATAAAAACATTAAATTTGAGCTAAATTTAATCGAACTTCTTCAAAACAAAATATTAATCTTCTAACAAAATGAAAAACATAAAAAAAAATCTTCTAAACGAAACAAATAATCAATTGTAGGAAGTTTAGTTACTTATGTTTAGAAATTTAGGTAACAATTTTTGTCTTTGGTTGGGCACAAGTGCACTTTGCGCTTTATGCACTTGATGCGGGATTTCCCTTTACATCCCGCCAACTTGCAACGCGTTCCAGACCCATCGTCATGAGCTGGAAAGCGACCAACACCGTCTCGAGCTATTTCAGTTGACGGACGCACTCTCCCGGTCTCCTTGGCACAATTACTGGTAAAGGACTGCTGCAACTACTCGGACGATCCTAAGGTGATAAAATTTTATTCCAGAGAACTTATGTTTCAGCTAGGTGTCGGCGAAAGTGAAGAAGTGTGAGCCTCTTTGCTTTTGGTATCCCGAGTAGTTATCCAGTAGAGTCGTTATCCATATCATATTCGCGGTAAGCTTGTACAACTGCCAGATCTGATGCATGAAATATCATCCGCAAAGGCCACTTCGTCAACTTTATTAAGGTCCTGTAATAACTCATACATTGATCAGAGAGATCAACCCCTCCCATTGCGTGATTATATTTCTTCACGATTAGAGGCTTCTCAACTTCTATAAATCTCGTCTCTGTTTTAGACCATATTTTCACCACATCTTTTTCTTCTATGCCAATAAAGTTGGATGCTAAGTTGACTGGCTTGTTATGTTTCCATTTGACCATAGTCACATCCTCATCAGAACTACAAATCTCTTCAGCTATTGGTGGCTGTAAATCCGTTGGTATTGTGTTATTTATTTGTCTGTGCCTTCACTTGATGTTCGGTTTTGGTGTAAAATAATCGAAAATCTCACCATTCGATATAGCGCGCTCCTCCTCACCTTCCTCAATATCCGGCTCTCCTGGCTCCTTAAAGTCAGGCTCGAAATCGAAAGCTGATCTACTTTCGTCTTCATTTTTGCCTTCATATTCGTCAGAGGGGTCAGGTGGGGTGTACTCTCTTTGATTTTGAGCTATTACATCGGCCCCCAATCGAACACGTCTTGTACATAGGACATTAATATTATTTCCCACATGCTGATCATCCGAAAACAGCTCCAAGTCCGACAGATTACCATTTTCCAACGTTTTTAATGCATCCTTCGAGAACATGATCTGACCATGAACGATCCTGAAAAAAGTTGCTATCTAACATTTTACAGTGTGAAATTTAGCATAAATTATAGCATTTATTGCACAAAAAATAACTTTATTCACTAACTGCAGCCTATGAACGTTTAGAAAAAAATATCTAATCAAACCTATTGTCTACGTTTGTACACATAACGAATATTACCGATTCTTTGTACAAATAACTAAATAATTGTTTGTAAAACACATTGTTCTTTGCCTATATAAGAGAGATTATATATATTATATCCATAGGCTACGGTAACCGCTTACCATCAGGCGGGCCGTATGCTTGATTGCCACCGTCGTGGTATAAAAAAAAAAAAAGATTATGGATTTATATTTATTTTAAAACATATCTAACAGAAACACTTGAAATTTCTAAAGAAAATAAATCACTTACCTATACACTTCAAAGTTTCGCCAGTTACTGACCAAAAGTGGCCGACTAGTGCACACACGTACTAATAGATGGTAGTGGTATATTTTTTACTTATTTTATACTTCGCGAGCGATAACAATAGTTTTTAGTTACGTAAAAATTTATTTTAGTAGGATAATTTCACAAAAATATTATGTCCTCAATTGCGCACGGAGGGTCTGAAAGGGTTAGGGAGGTCTCCCATACAACAAACCTGATTTTATTGCTCGTTTTTGCTCGATATTGATAACGGCAACAGGTAGAAGCTTGAAATATTAACATAATATTAGAGTTATATTTTTAACTAAAAAAATAAATAATTAAATTAAAATAAAATAAATATTTAATAGGGCTCCCATACCACAGACATGATTTTTTTTTTGCCGTTTTTATAGATAATGGTACGAAACCCTTCGTGCGCGAGTTCGACTCGCACTTGGCCGGTTTTTGCGTTTACTGAGTTTTGAATACGAATATTAATTATTAATTATTATTAATAAAATGATATAAAACATTATTTGCCGCAACTTTATTGCCATTGTTCGCATTTAAATGTAATGACTTTTTTTTTCTCACGGCATACCTTCTTCAAAATACAAAATTAAAATTACGATAACTTTTGACAAAGACAAGCGATTTTGATGAAATAAAGGCTAAATGTTACGTCAGAATATATTTTACAATTTTCATGCTGATTTTTTTACCTAAACTATGTACTTTAGCAGTGATGCGTGTTTAAACAAACAGGCAGATAGACGTTTCTAAAAATGATAAAAAGGTATATAATTAGTGTTTTAGACCCCTAAAATAAAAAAAATAAAAAAGAAAATAAAACGGACACATGAAATTAAATTTTTTCTTATATGTATATAAATATGACGACCGCTCTGGTATAGAGGTGCGCGTAGTTGGCTCATCGCGGCGATCGCGGGTTCGATTCCCGTTCGGGGCAGATATTTGTATTTATGCAAATATTTCTTTCCGGTCAACGTGTATTTTCCCATTTATTTTGTCTTTCGTGCCTCAGAGAGCACGTTAAGCCGTCCGTCCCGGTTGTTATCATAGACACCTGTTAATTATCGTTATGTATGTTAAGGATATTATCCTTCAACCCGCAATGGAGCAGCGTGGTTTCAAAATGTGAATTCCATTTTTTGGAGTACCGAGGCATTTTTTATTTAAACGGGCATGTTAAGAAGCAAAATTGCCTTTACTGGACTCCAGGCACCCGTAATTCACGACTCAAACACTAAAAACCACTGAACTGGCCTAGGGTAACTTTTTTGTGTGCTATTTCCACGCATTGAATTATTGGACCTTTTTTCTTTGAAAATGCCCGAGGCCAGGCGACGATTGTGAATAATGAAAATTATAGGAGGATGATCACAAAGTACTTTTTATCGAATCTGCGAACTCATCCATCGTTCTCATCACATGTGATTTCAACAGAATAAAGCCACACCACATATGGTCAGCGCTTCGATAAAATTCCTTAGGGAAGCTTTTCCTCAAAAACTGATCAGTCGCTTTGGAGACATCCCGTGGTCACTAAGGTCACCTGATTTAATCCGAATGGATTTTTTTGAGAGGCTACCTCAATAGGAGAATCTGTAATGAAATCTGCAAACAGTTGGGGCTTTAAAAGAAAATATTCGGCATGAAATCAGCAGCATTCAACCAAGCTTACTGCAGCGTGTAGCGTGAAACACAGGGTTTCGTTTCGAAGAGTGCGTGCAACTCGACGGGAGACATTTGGATGACATTATCTTTAAAAAATGAAATCCGCATCTTTTCACTGTCTACAAATATTTTAATCTAAATATATAAAAGCGAAAGGTCACTCACTCATCACGATATCTCTGGAACTATAAGACCTAGAGACTTGAAATTTGGTAGGAATATTCCTTTTGCCGAGTAGAGATCAGCTAAGAACGGATTTTACGAAATTTTACCCCTAAAGAGGTGAAAACGGGGGCAAAGTTTGTATGGGACAACGTGATTCCTTGGTCCAATCTACTTCAAATTTTGAATAAATAATCTTTAACAGAATTTATTTAAGGCGAGACGGGGTTAAAAGGGTTTGAAAGTTATTTGCTTCGAAGTTGATATCAATACTCCTTAGTGCTTTTAATTTAATTTACATTTTATTTTGACACATGTTTGACAACTCAATCCGTCTATTATAAAATATTTTCCAGTATCGCCGCATGTGTAGGTGATGAAATATATACATATATAAACAGATACGTACATACATACATACATAAACAGATAAAATATAATGAAGGAAAAACTACGAGTATTATTGGGTTTTTATAACAATTTTAATGCAGCTATCGTAGTAAAATATCTCATACTTACAACTCCAATAATTATTTCTGTGCTACAATTTTCTGAAACTCTTAGTTAGACTCACCACTGACATGTTTGTGTAGCAATTTGATACTAAAACAAGGGTTGGCAATTTTCCTTATTTATTGCCCTACGAAAATTTATGAACGCCTCTTAAGCCTTGTTAGGACGCGGACTTTTCATGTGAAACCTAATGTGGAGTCGGGTTTTTATATTAATTTAGATGGTCTTATAAATGAGGCCATTTTACCCTTACTGTCATTGAAGAATGAAATGGGAATTTTTGTGAGAATGTCCATTACATTAACGGGAAACATACCAAGAATAATGCATATAATTATATACCACGGAAAAAGAAAGAAATATTGCCAAATATCGATGTCTTAAAAATTATAGACAAACAACAATTAATTTCTTTATCTAATGAAGAGTCAATACATACTTAACTAGGATTATAAAACAAATATTATTAAATATTAAAGATGTAGGAAAAACAACAGAAATATACTGTGCTAAAGAGGATTATTATTATTATTTTTTTAAATTATTTTATTATTATATTTGTATATGATGATAATTGGAATACAGTTATTTTTGACAATTTCAGAGAATTGTTTTTCAGTTGAATGTCTCATAAAATTAAATTAAAGCGCTGAATACAAAAAGTGATAATTTTATTTTATTTATTTATTTATATACTTTATTGCACACTTAAGTAATACATAAAAAAGTAACAAAGAGAAATATACAAAATAGAGTGCAAAGGCGGTCTTATCACTGATAGTGATTTCTTCCAGACAACCCTTTTTAGTTTTGTTTTCTTCAGTAATATCATGTAATTATCTGAAAAATATGAACAAAGAATATGAAATGAAAATTTTTCGAACTCATGCGAGAGAAAAGTTCATTCAACGATGATTTCAAATTCAACCTAAGAGGAACTGTTGGTGTGGTAGAGGTAGAAACGCTATCGTTTGTGGTTCGATATCATGAAATGGAGTTTGCATATTCACATTAATTGAAGGTAATATAGTTGTAGTGCAATTTATTGACATTCTGAATGAATATTTGATGTTCGACCCGAACATTTTACGTTGATCAAAATTTTATCATGTAGCGAGATATTGACCTTAAGTATAACTCTCCGGCGGTTTCTTCACTTCATTTTGATATTCTTAAATATCCTCCATGGAGTTTCGACATGATATAAGAATTCTTGGAATCAGTTCTAAAGTATATAAGTAGACAAGTGAAGAAAGAGCGTATTCAAAAATATTGGGAGATAGCTAAAGTGGCCAAAACAAATGGTAACATAAGTAACAAAAAGGGCATATTGCAGAAATAATCAAAGCTAATAACAATACAAATGTGCTGTACTGTATTAGCCTGAAAACCATCCACTGCTGAGCAAAGGCCTCTTCTCCATATAGAAGAAGGGTACGAACGAATGGAAAGAACAATACAACGCAAGATATTTACTTACAAAAAACAAAATACTTACATAATATTTATATTAATTTTTATTTCCAAGGTTATTTAGGTAAAATTTCGACCAGAAAAAATGACAACCAGCTAGGTGAATTTAGATATTTACATTTGAAGACTATTTATAGTTTTTATGTGTATACACTCTTAGAATTTTTCAAAAATAATCCAGAGCCAAAATATTTTCCTTTGCACGAAGAGCAAAATATAAAATGCAACGGATGAACAAAGCTACTTATTGAACTTTAACTGGTGTTAAAATATTTGAAATGATATAATTGTTTTTAAATATTTCTACAGAATAAAAATCTACAAAATCTAAAATCTACTTAAAAGTAAATTTCGTTACAAAGTAAATGTTTACTCGTATATGTAATAAAAATTCAGTTAGCTTTTGTCGGGATAAAACTCTTACAAAGATTAGGCGCTTGACCCTTATGCCCTAGGGCGGTAAACAATGCGACATTTCGTCCCGAGGCACTGCGACCTATTACCACTGAAAGCAAAGCGAGCTGCATTACCATTTTTATAGCAGTGCCTGCAAATTATGCAGATTGGCATCGTAGCTAGTAAGATGCGTGGTGAGAGTAACAAAGTTCGGTTTTAAAATGCCTTTTGTGTTTCAAGCTATTTCAGAATCAGTTATATTTTTAGATGTCGTGCAATACTATTATTCATCCAATATATTATTTTTAGTTATGGTTTGCATTTTTTTAGTTATGATAAATTATTTATGTTCTGAAAAATAAAAAAACTTTTGAAAACAACGATTTAGTTATTGCGCAGAAATATAGTATTAACGTTTAAAAAAAAAAATTTTTTTTTCTATGACGACGGTTCTAAAAATGAAGAGCTTTTCATTAACAGGGGATGCAAGAGAATAGTCCGTTTTTCTTGCAATTTCTCTTTGAGCTGCACTTTAATAGCGTTTTTGAGAGCAGCAATTTTAAAATTGACTTAGTTGTATACGTTTTTATGTCAATGAGTGTCATATATTCGAAGTATTTGATAAAACTTTTTAAAAATATTATATAGGTTGAGATGAGATGGCCAGTGTATTTTCTATACACGGATCTTAATTGAATGGTAATGTTTTCAAATTAAACTTTACCCGTTGAAGCAGGCATTTAGACGTCACAGATACAGGCTCTGGCCTATTTCGTTTATAACATGAAGTGATCTGCTGAAAATTATTAGGCATTGCTACTACTAAATGTCAGTAAATTAATAATCACATATAAATACATAGGTAATATATACAATATCTGAAAAGATTACTGAAACATCTCCTTTGTAAGAAATTTTACTACAAGAGACAAGATTAAAATTGTTTATCGTTACTTGAATTTTTACTATTTCTATTTTGATTCGCATCACAATACATTTTATTGAATCTCAGCAAGTAGATAAAAATACCTCACAGTTAGTATATATATATATATAAACATAAAAATATAGAGCTCAAGATTTTATCTTCATTAACAATTTAATTATAAAATAAATGTGATAGAGGTAACGTCAATATTGTATAAGAAATTCGATAAAGTATGAAATTTAGTTTTTTCAAATACGAATAAGCCAATGAGGATGTACTCGTAATACAGATATAGTAGTAATATAGTAGATACGTGGATGCGATATATCTAGATAGTGATAGACGGCAAGGGTCTTACCGGTGGGAGGGATGCTCTGTGCCGCGCTCCCGGCTGCATTGGTACCACCATCTTGCTTGTTTCTCCCGTGAAACGGCTTTGCTGTGTTTCGGTGAGAAGGGCAAGACAGGCAGTGTAATTACTGGCACTGAGACTTTAACACCTTATGTCTCTGGATAGGCAACACATAGATTGGTTGCGTGGGCTAGTTCCAGGTAAACTAGTTTATGTTCATGGGTGACGTCAACCACTTACCATCAGGTGGAACGTCTGCCAGTTTGCCTATCCAACTATAATAAAAATTGACTTTTGATTTTAATTTTTTGAAAAGATTGGTATTTAGGCTTACCAATGTTATAGTTTATGTGTGTCGAGACATAACACATTCTATTTAATTATTATTGATGATTCATATACTGAGTATAAAAATTAAGTTGACGGTACTTATATATTATACATACCTTTTTGACTAATTCAACACATTTTAAGCTTGGTTGATGTATAATTAAAAAAAAAAAATTCAAACAAACTAGACCAAGTTCTGAACATTTGACGCGATTTTTGATTTTTAACTTCCTTTAGTTTTAGTAGCAAAATTAAAAGCACTATAAAATCATAAAACATATGATGAAATTAAATATTATGATGATGATGATGAACTAAATATAAATAGTACTGAGTACTAAACTAAATATAAATAGAACTGAGTAATATCAGAGACTGCAGAAAGCACTATTCAATTTATTGCAGTAGGAATTCAATTGTATGACTTGAAAAGAGTGTATAATAAGATCAACTTTATAAAGAATAGCAAAAAAAAAAAAAATTAAACCTCAAAAGAACATTTAAACAAGCTACAAGTGTAGCCGTGTCACAAAGAATATCGTGACAAAGTGCTTCCATTTGCCTCTACAGTGCAACTTTTATTGGTATCTGACTCCAATTCTATTTGCCCCTTTGAAAGAATAATAAACAATAAAGCCAACATCCCAGTAGTGTCACGGAGAGCGTGGAGGAAGCAATAATCGTAAAATGCGGCGTATTTCCTCCTGCCGGATCACGCTGTATCGCAGTTTTATGCAGCGCTTTGTAAGGATTTGAACTGCATCCAAGTACTGTACTAAATAATAAATAGTCGTGTAATGAGTCGTATCTGCTCGTTTGTGAATCTGAAATGTTTTGGCTCTTGCGATTTGAATTACGCGTTTGGGACTTTAAGAAGACTAGTTTCTTTAAAATTTAATATAAGAATTTTGTTTAATGATGTTAATTTAATTCAATTGTGAACTTTAGCTTACTTTTTAACTTCAAAATATAATTCGTATATTTGCTTCAGTGAGTTCAAGATGAGTGATACAAATATTCATAATGTAGTACTAAATGAAGCCCTATATTATAATGTAGCAAAAGCAGAAAAGTAGTGCAAGAAAATACACCATGCTCAGGTCTTATTAACAAGCAAATTGTACATATTACTACGTGCAGCCGAGAATCTGAACTAGTTACACAATATTTTCATAATTATTCCTTAAAATGCAGCTATTTTTTCTACAGTTGGAAAAAAATTTAAAATCTAAATGGCACTATGCGTCAAATTATATAAAAGAAATTCAGCTAATAAAACAGTATTTATGTGACTACGGCGAAACAAAGGCCATAATATCGTCGTATCCTACGAATAAAGCCACCATGGCCGTTGTGCCTTTCTATCTTTATTGCATAATTAATATTGGCTACACCTATTACATCACCTTAATTATAAAAATCACAAAAATAGCATTTTATCCACCATAAAATAAAGGTTTTAAAAGTAGCCACTATTATCGTATTATCTCGAATCATCCGATGGAAAGAGCCACAACAGTGGCAGTGTCTTTTCTCGTCCCGGGCGCATGGGGCACGCGCGAGTTGAGGCGTTATTAATGAATCACGTCGGGGTCACCGACGGGGTCCTCCGACCAGACAGGTGTTGTGTCTGGTGGGCTACTGCCCCCCGACGGTTGTTGTCGGGTTCTTGTATATATGTTCAATCGATTTGTATATATGTTTAATTGCTTTGTAGGATACGTCAGTTCGTATGTGACGAGATATATGTCCCTACAAGTTAACGAATACAATTAGTACTTCATTACTGCGCGTGGAATGGAGCGGTGGATTAATCTTCAACCCAATCAAGGCTTGGTCCAAAACTGGCACATTTGTCTAATACGAGTATAATATTATCTCGTGAATTCAATCAACAGAGTAATTGCAATCGTTAAAAGTAAGTAACCTTCATAAAAATATTTATAACTTTAAACTCAAGGTTATGACGAACAGGTGGTCTAAATATTAAATAAATATAAATATAAATATTAACCAACAATCACACCACGTTAACCTAGCCCCGTGCTAAGTTCGTAAGAACTTGTGTTACAGGTACTAGGAACGGAAATAAATTTAAGATATAAATACATATATACATAAATACACATCAATGACGAATATAGATGTCTGCACCGTTGCAGACATCTATATTGATTATATTTGTCATACAGATTATCTGCACCTGGCGGGATTCGAACCCGCGACCGCTGCGTAAAGTGTCCAGTTGCCTGACCACTCGGCCAGCCGGCATAGTAGTCAATATATATGTACCTATGTATATGTGATATGTTGTTTAAGAAAATATTAGAATATTCCACCTCTGGCTACCTCTCAAACTAAATCCACAACTGACTAACAAAATTCGTGTTATACTGTATAGATCAATGTATATTATACTCGTACATGTACTATGGGTCATGTTTTACCTAAGAATTTACTTGTGCGATAAATTAAAATTAACACACATTTTTTTTATTTGTTAGTTTATGCTCTAAGGATTACTCCGTAAATATTTTATTATCTTTAATCTGTTAATTTATGAACTAACTTGAAACCAGAAGTTATAGAAACCTACGAAATTACGGCTCATTTTAAGCTGGCAGTGATAATTTATTTTATAATCTTAATTAAATGGATGGAAACCACAAGTGAAGTTCAGCAAAATTTATAATAAATTATACTTTAATACAATTTAATGTCAAATAGATATGTAAATACTTAAGTTAGACAATACAAATCATGTATCTATCATTTAATAGCATGTAACATGAATCGAATTCAGTTTACTCTCTCCAAAGCGTTGAAGATTAGTAACTTATGTTTAGAGTGATAGATTGGTAGAGCTTAGAACATCATGTTATATATTTAGACATACAGAATGCATATGCACAATTTAATATCATCTGAATTGTACGCTAATGGATATCCATTTTACACAATTATCGAATAGGACACGTGGTTTTCAACCGCTTTTCTCGTTGGCACTCAGCTTTATACAGCCTAATTAGTCTTCATATATTAGGTATGTATGATACAAAATCTCGATCTACGCACACTAATAGTGTTTCTTCTACTAATACGTTAAAATAAATAGCTAAAGGAATCGATTTAATAACATTAAACGATTGGCCTCCTATTAATTTTTTAGTTATTAGTTTAAAAAACCGATTCTGGCGCAAATCTTAAAACCTATCAATATGATTTATCTTGAACTTTGTTTTTATAATAAAAGAAAATTTTAATATCTATTATTGATCCGATTTCAATTATCTGTTATATAATGTTAACTTAAATTATTATTTTTTTTCGTTACATGGAACCTTATCTATGATCACTTTTACTTAGTTTATGATTAGCTCGCTTATTCAATAAATGTCATTCAGATTGGATGGCAAACTGGGCTGTTGCTTGAAAGGCTAATTGAGCTAGTTTGTGACATCATACCATTATAATTGGTATCGTAGGAATAATGGTATGTAAGTTATGTTCTATTTGTGTAATTGTCAAAGTAAAGCGATCCAGAATAAACGTATTACATGTCCAGTAGTCAAGGACATTTGTGATGATAATTGTCATAATGGCTTAACTTAATTATTGTAATAGTCATTAACTTCGATAAGAATGTGGAAAAAGTAACCATCACAGTCAAAGCCACCAAAGACAAAAAAAAGAAAACTAGTCTGTCACTATGACCAGAAAGTTAGGTCTAGGATGCTGATTATGGCCTCTATTCTAGTAAGTGGCTTCAAATAGGGCATGAAATACATACAACAGTGGATGAAGCCCTCGTGAACTACTTTGGAACCATAGTAATAGCGGTGCGCCCTGTTCTTATCGGAGACTTTAACCAGTTGCCTTATATCGACAGAGAGTACTTTAAGCATATCATACGTTTTTATTATAAGGATATAGCTGGAGATTTTCAAACCATTTTAAGAAAATTACTCACTTAAAAACTATTTTAAAACACTTCAATAATAACGTACAAAACTTAGCTATTGTGGACTTTACTCTTTCGTAGGAAAGTTGATTTTCATCGACCTCGGCATCGTTTCAAATGCATCGTGTAAACGGTGTGAAAGTGACATTTGTTAGTTAAAACTGCATCGTTGTTTCAAAGGAAGAGAATCCAGGAATGGAAACTTCTTATTTATTAGTGCAGTAATAACTAACCACAACGTGAAGTTGGCGCTTGCAATTTGTATAAATATGAAATAAACTATAATTACCGCTGTTATAACATCCAACTCAAGGTAGTTTTCTTTGTCAAAGAAATACTGTTATTATTTGTCACAGAAAATAGAACTTGTGGCATTCGTTCAATGTTATTTACATTTAAGTAAATCGGAATAGATGATTATTCAGAATATATATTTTCATGTATGTTTGTTTTGAACATTGTAAATAAATTGCAATATATAACAACAAAAGACCAAATGTTCTTGGTTTTGAATCGACTTTTATTTGATTGACTATTATACATAGGAATATGCTATCTTTAATGAACAATAACTGCATCATATAATGGGGCATGAAAAGGTTTATAACCAGTAACGCTAGTGAAACATCGATAACTCATCGGGCATACATGCATTACTCGCGCATGCTATTTTACTAATTTCTGCCTAATGGTTCATTATGGCACCAATTTACAGGGAAACCATAATGTATGCCTCTTAATTTATTGTCGTGTGCTACGGTCCCATAAATTGATGAACGTAAGAGTTTAATGTTCGCTACGAACCATTGGATCATGATACATTGCTAATGTTATTTTTGTAAATAAAACTAGAACATCCGAACGGTTTTATCCGCTTTAACTAATGCGCTTACTGTTCTATAACTTAGCGTTAGCTTGTTGCCGTCATTCCTTTCATCCTCAATGCCTTCTTCTAAAAACAGGCTTTCTAATAAAATAAAAAATGTAATATTGTATTGTTTTTTTTTTCGTTTTTTTTAGATGAGATAAGAATAACAAAATGACAAACAACAAAATGATATTACTAAAGTATTTTGTAATTATCGTGCTTATTTTTGAAGTATTATTTTTGAAGTATTACTTACTATAAATATGTGTCTGGACAAAGCAATTTTTCTATCGCTTAATCACTTTATCAATGCTTGTTCATCATACATATCATAAGAAAATAATATGTCGATGAATTCTCATAGTAATATCTAAATATAATCCAGAAATTAAATGTTTCTTTGAGTAGATAAAAATTACCTACAATTTATCTATAATAAATATAATCTTCAGATAAGTGAAAAACCGGACGGTCCTTAGAGAAGGAGTTCAACAGCACATAGGTTCCACAGTAACTTTTAACGATATATAATTATATTTATTAGATGTTTAAAAAAGGTCAAAAACTTATGTTTTTTTTTAATTATTTATTTTTTTAATGTAAACTTCCATAAATTTAACTACTTTTTATTTTTTTGTCATTGTACATGTACAGAGTTTGCATTTCTAATTCTGGTAAGAAATCCTTAAAATCAAATAATTCAGTAAAAATACTTAAACATAGTTTCAATTTCGGTCGGACTGAGGCTGACCCGGAGATGAGTGTGCTCCAGATCAAGAGTAATTTGAAGTAATGTCGGAGAATTTCATTCAAACGATACTCGACGAAGTTGGTATGGTCATCGACATAAGGATGTCGATATCTATGTTACAGTTAAAACCCTTTCTTAGTTAGAACGCGTTTTTCCTAGTTAGAACTACTTCTTACTAAATGCCTTTATTAAAACTAGAATCAACTAATGCTCAAAACTTAGTATTAGTTAAAACTAGTTAGTGCTTACTAGACAAAACCGGTTTTTCCGAAGCGAGTCAGTTTAAACTGTTTTCCACAGAGAGCTTGTTCAGTTGGAGTAATATATATTTTTTTGTTTGTTATTCACACGATTATTTTTCGTTTTATTTTTTTAGTTTTATTTCATTTTTAGTCAATTTACCATTATTCTCAACAACAACAAAAAAAAAATCAAAACACCTATCAATTTAACAATTAAAAAAAAAAAATATATATATATATATATATATATATATATATATATATATATATATATATATATATATTTCCATAATCGTATGAATAACAAAAAAAAATATTCGTACGATAATGTTTGAGTTGGTATATTACCAACCGTTCAAAAACTAAACTGAACTGAAACCGCTTTTAATAGCATACAACAAAGTCTCTCATATTCTATATAGAAGAGGAGAGGAACAGTCGAAGGTTCGGTTTCCCGGTCGGATCCTTTCTATTAATTCGCTTTATATTGATAAAAATCTCAAACATCTACCTATTACGGTTCCAAAGATGTGACTTTCCAACGGACGGACAGCGGAGTATTAGTAATAGTAATAAAACTAAATAGTGATTTATTTAGGCATTGTCCCACCTCGACTAATAGAGACACATTTCCATGTGTCTGATCACAAATGAACAATTATATTTTACACCCAATCGATGAAGAGATAGTCTAACTAGAAACTAAAAATGTAACGTTTTACGTATATCAGTTTATGGCACTGATAGTATTAACTACTACTAACAGTGTAGTTATGGACGATGAAATAACTAAAATTGCATTTTAACCACCAAAAGAATCAGAAAGGTTTTGTTTGTTAAAATATAATGAAATTAGGAAAATAAATTAAATATTGGGATGGTACGAGGAAAAATTCAAAATCTGAAAATCAAGAGTACGCTCGATTTGTATTCATAAACGAATTTATCAATATTTTTAACACCAAAACAAGGATAGAAAATGAAATGGTAAAAGGCAAATATTTAAGGAATAAGATAAAAAAAATTATAGGTGATTTCATTAAAAATCTCTTCATCTACAAATTGCGAGGAGGTCGATTGAGTTTGAGTTTTTTTAATCGACTTTTACTAATGTAGCCAACGCCTCAATTGAATGAAATTAACTTTTTAATTAACCTAAATCCCCTTTTCCTATTACGGGTTCGATACGAGAATTCAAGGTACTAAAGGCGTCGTTACTTTGATCTTTGGTCTGAAAAACGAAGAAAAAAAAAAGAATAAAATTTCTTAATTAAAGAACTTGTTTATCATAATTAGAGAGCGAAATAGATATTTGTATTAGATTTTAAATATTTTTTTCCTTTTTAAGTAGGCAAACGAGAAATTGTTTTACTAATTAAAATGGTATTAGCATTGTACGTGACAATGTTCAATTTACTTTTGGCATATCAACAAGATATTTATGCACAGAATTGTAGTTAAGTAAAAAATTAATAATACAATAAATAATAATATAATACGTATCTTGTTTTTAATATGTACATATATCCTCTAAACTTAAAATATATTAGCATTAGTCCTCAAAAAGAAGTAATTTTATTATTTTTAAACTAGCAACTCGCCTTAACTTTTTGCACAGATGCACGAATAAAAAAAGAAATAAGCGTTTCGGAAGAAAATATTAATTATTTTTATTTTATAAAAAAGTTCCTATTCTCAGTGGCTGACTACACAGGCAACAGCAAGTGCGAGTTGGAATCGCGCACGACGGGTTCCGTACCATTATCTATAAAAACGGCAAAAAAAAAAAAACATGTGTGTTGTATGGGAGCCACCCTTCAATATTAATTTTATTATTAATTTTTAAAGTCAATAATATAACTCAATATTCTATGAATATATCAAGCATCTACCTGTTGCCGTTATCAGTATCAAGAAAATCACGTTTGTTGTATGGGAGCCCCCTTAAATATTTGTTTTATTTTAGTTTAATTATTTATTTTCAAAGTAAATATATATCTAAGTAATATTCTGTGAATATTTCAAGCGTCTACCTGTTGCCATTATCAATATCGAGCAAAAACGAGCAAAAAATTCACGTTTGTTGTATGGGAGCCCCCTTAAATATTTTTTATTTTATTTTTTAGTATTTGTTGTTATAGCGGCAACAGAAATACATCATCTGTGAAAATTTAAATTGTCTAACTATCACAGTTCATGAGATACAGCCTGGTGACAGACGGACGGACGGACAGCGGAGTCTTAGTAATAGCGTCCCGTTTTACCTTTTGGTTACGGAACCCTAAAAACAGCCAAATTAGTTCTGCTGTTTTATAATACGCATCTTACGATTCCTGATACGTGGTAAATTATTTTGTTTCTATTGATCTGTTTTAACACATAATTATGTTGCGTGAAAAATCAATATTCGTTAAATTTTCGCTGGTCTTATACATAGTCAAAGCTATATCTTTTACAAAATTACGCAGCAATCTTATAACTAAATTAATAACCTAAAAATAAACTTTAATATCTATTATATAGTACGTAGAAACAAGACTGATGTCGCATGTCTAGTCTAATGGATACAAAATTTAATTATTAACGTAATAGACCAACCACTGTTTTTAAAGTGACTTCACGCTGTCACATCACTTTAGTCTTTAATTATTATCGATATACCAATTATTGTTAATTGAATTGTTTAGTCCGTAACGCACATATGATCTAACAATAAGGAGAAAAAAGTGGTTCTTTGAAAAGAAAACGACATAATTTAAGGGATAATTGCTTACAAATTAATGTTGCTGTGATCAAATAAAAATGTCAGTTAATTTCGGTTTGAATGAAGATATATTAAATATTTTTACCGAATCTATAAGCAAATACTTATAAAAAAGCATTTAAGAGTCTAAATATAAAAAAAAAAACCTGTGGGAACCTGTGAAATCTGTGGGATATTTCAGTTAAATTAATTAGTGATATCATTGATGTCCTGGCTCCGTACTTAGCGTTAACTTTTAACAATGCTATTAAAGTGGGTTCTTTTCCAGATTTGCTAAAATATAGTAAAGTTTTACCAATTTTTAAAAGAGGACATGGTAGTGATCCCAGCAATTATAGACCCATTTCAGTTTTACCGTCCTTAAGTAAAATTTTTGAAAAAATTACACTAAATCAACTACTTTTCCATTTTAAAGTTAATGGAATTTTTCACAGTGAACAATATGGTTTCACTAGAGGTCGCTCTACGACAGATGCTGGTGTGGCACTTCTCAAACATATATATGATGCTTGGGAGAGGTCACAAAATGCTCTTGGTGTATTTTGTGACTTATCACAGGCATTTCATTGCGTGGACCACGGAATTTTATTAAGTAAATTAGAATATTACGGTGTTAATGGTAAAGCTCTTGATCTCTTTGCTTCATATCTATCTAATAGAATTCAACATGTATCAATAAACGGAACGAAGTCTTCTGGATCTGTGATAAAAATGGGCGTTCCACAAGGATCGATTCTAGGTCCTTTTCTTTTTTTAATATACATAAATGATCTGCCATTTTACGTTAAAGATATTTGTGATATAGTGCTGTTTGCAGATGACACATCACTTATATTTAAAGTTGATAGAAAAAAAGTAAATTATGATGACGTGAACAGCTCTTTGTCTCGAATTCAGGATTGGTTTAAAACAAACAACCTCGTCTTGAACGCCAAAAAAAAAAACTAAGTGCATTGTATTTTCGTTGCCTAATGTTAAACATCCAAATTATAATTTAGAAATAAATAACGAGAGGCTTATTGTCAACTAGCGGCCCGCCTCGGCTTCGCACGGGTATTTAACTAAAATTTTAAAAATTATAAATTTATATTTTTTATCACCTACATGCGCCATCTATTGTATAATAGTAGAATATCGTTTTTATATTTATAATAGTGACATTTAACATAATAGTACCTATATTAATTGAAAATGATGTTTATCTAAAATATTAAAACGATTTCTATTCCTATCCGACATATTTAGTAAACTTTTAAGTTTAACAAAATAATAACTCAAAAATAAGTTTTGTGAGTTTTTAAGATTCCTTAGACCAGATGGCGTTGGCGGCGTAGGTACCTATTTCTATTTTCTTAAATATTTATTTTTAAATTTAATTATAATGAAACAAAAACTAAATTATACTGTGAGTTATTTCTAATTTTTATGTATTAAAGTTATTTACATTGGTTTTGTACTTTTTACGTGATACGTGAACACAGAAAAACACGATAAGAGATGGCGCTGATACGAAAAAAAACGCGCTATTGAAATTTATTCTTGATGATATATAGTGTATTAATAAAACGGAGGTTTTAACAGATTTATTATTTGTATAGATGATACTACAGTATTCTTAGGGATAAGTCTCAACATAAATTTAAAGGTTTCATTTTAAAAAAAAGTAATAGATAAAGCGTATTATTCGATGCAGGATTATTTAGCTGATAAAGACGTGTGGACTTAGTGGCGCTATATTTCATGCAAGATATTGGTAATTTTGTACTAAAACACAGCAAATTTTTTTTTTTTTAAAAGAGTAACTGCGGAGTTTCTTGCCGATTTTTCTCTGCAGAATCTACATTCCGAATCGGTGGTAGCTTTACTTTTAGAAAAAATAATAATATCAAAAATAATAATAATATATATCACTATAATATTAATTTTGTAAAATGACGATTCGAAAGTGCTCGTGGGGCCTATTTGAATAAAGTTGTTTTTGATTTTGATTTTGATTTGATTTTGAAAAAACATTTTATCACTCTTACTAATGTCGCGTACTGACACAGCGCAAAAGCATCGTGTTATGTCCTATTGCAAAAGCATAATGTTATCAAACATATATCATCGATAAAATTATTCAAACTTTTAATATTACACTAAAACATTGTTCAAACTGAGCGCGTATGAACTTAGATGCCGCGCTAAAGTGTTGTACTATAGCTGAATAACGATATCAAATATCCCGCGCTGGAAGAAGATATACTAAAAGGTTACGGTCCAAGATATTTAACTTCTATTGATATATGAAAAACGTATAGTATACGTATTATGTATTGTATATTGCTGCGTTAAAACCCCATTAGAAAAAACATAAATATAACTAAAATAAAATGTAAAAGTATAAAATATGTTAAAACTACTATTTTTATATAATTTTTGAAGTGAATGTTCAATGATACCATCGGAAAAAAATTAGAAGCGGTTATATTTTAGTGAAATTTTCGTAACTTGAATATTTGAAACAAATTTTGTGCAAAAATACTACGCTATCTATAGCTCTACCTGGCAGGAACTCGTCTTTAAGCGAACTAACGAGAACAATTAAATATTCACCTCCCCAGTGCACTACTCGAATTGTTTCCTATTCCAACTCGTATATTTTGCTCTGAGATATGAAAACAAAGGAATTCTCATAATACTATTTGAAACAATTATGAAACAAAACATATTATATTAAGAGTAAGTTTTTTATAAGCGAACCGTACCCAATAGATAATAAAGACAAACAGTTGATGAATTACATAGAAATATAGATGCGTATTTAATTAAAAGTCTAAAAAACGGATTTTATCGCGTTTATTTAAAGTTACAGTTTAACAATATTTAGATTTTTAATTAAACGATTAAAATTCGCGTAAATATAAGAGAACAGTATATAGATGCGTATTTAGAGTTGCACTAAAATCTTATTCCTCAACCATTTCAAGTGCAAAGATTCTTTTTTAAAGCTTTGTTCAAATAATTATGTTTAAACTCCAAACTCTATGGGTTTCAGGCTTGTATACAATAACTCTTTTTTTTTGCGACAAAAAGTATATACAAATCTATTAATATTATAAATACAATACATAAAAGCGATAAGAACACATGAACTCGGATGACGTTTACCCTGTCACTGTCACAGAAATTTTTAGGTTCAAATTTATGTGTACATGAACACCTATTCATGTGAGAAAAGATCAGTTGGAATATCTGTGTATACCAGTATACCACCACAATATAATATATTTAATACACATACGACACGTTTTAGCGTTAATACGAAACGCTTTGACGTGTTTAGGGGTCAAGTACGTGTATATACAGGTGTTTACGTCTTTTTTGGCTATTTTACCAGTATGAAATTAGTTTGAGGAGCTTTAAAAAAAGCTGGTGCAAGCTGCACTGCAAAAAGTAGTGGACATATAAACATATATTAAAGCAAGTGATTGTAAGCTATAATAATTACCATTTTATTTATCGAAATGTCAAAGAATTCAAGATACTCTATTGCTTACATTTTATAGCTTTAGGTTTTTTTTTGTATTGTATCAGCCTGCAACTAACCGATGCTGAGCAAAGACCTCTTCTTTATATACGAGAAGGGTTGGAGCTTAATCCACCACGCTCCACTGCGGGTTGGAGAATAATATTTCTACCATGAGTAATGATCGGTGTCTATGATATCAACCGGGACCGACGGCTTTAAGTGCTCTCCGAGGCACGGTGGGGAGACTCACAAGGCCATACATCTAGATCGGAAACAAATATTTGTACAAATACAAATATCTATTTCAAGCAGGAATCGAACCCGCGACTACTCGCACCACTACACCAGAACGGTCGTCACGGTCGAACGGTCGTTAGGTTGATAGTAACATATATTAGTAAGTATAAAATTAAGTATAAAATTTACTTCAACATTATTATTAATCCATTATTTACTTGTTTATTTATTATTTCTATAAACTATGTATCAACAGCAATCAGGTATTAACCAGTTGTGAAAATAGTACAGTTGTACCAACTAATATCAACTTATAAGTCTTACAAGTTACCTCATTTGACGAAAAACTCTAAGCCATATCCACTGTCAATCCGCTGTGTAATTTCACCTGCACAAAAGCCTTATTGTAGGTAGGTGCGAAGAGATTTGCTTGCCAAATTGGAAGGCCCAGTGTCAGCCTTAATCGGCTTATGACAGTATCTCGCCAGCAAGCGAATGTGAGCCTTATCGCTTTTCCGTGACGCACATAAAGTGGATTCGTTTGCTTTAAGTGATAGATATTACAGCTAGTTTACCTAGATTTATTTAGAAATACAAAATATAACGGTAATCCATATATATAATAAATGTAAAAATAAGTCGAAATTAAAAATACTTTTTTTTTTGTTTTTGATATCGGATGGACGCATATGATTTTAAATGTTCTTAATTCACCAATCAATCACTAATACTAATTACAAGAAAAATTTTTTAAGTAAGATGAATTTATTGAAGCCTTTTGTGACAGGTAAATTCTACGGCCATAAAAAGAATCTTTCGGTCTAAGCTTTTCACTCACCCGTGGCCAGCATTCAATTAGGTTCAGTGTAATCCGCTTACGGGCGTCACCAACATAGCTAAGACCGGATTAATTATGTAAATTGATGTTGTTTTTGGTAACACGCCTGTATATAACAACCGCTCATATCATCAGGGATAATTAATTTTCCGACCTGCTCCTGACTTGTGTATCTACCACTGACGGATGATATCAAAAACAATTTATTTAGAACTACTCAAAAATATATATTTAGGTAATTTCATGCCTCGAGCTGATGTTGCAAAGTTAAATTTGCTTAAATATATTCCGTGCACGTCAAACATGGAGATATTCTGAGGCTTATGTAGCGTGTGGCCAATATAGCAAGAAACCGATCCATCTCATTAAAACAAACATAACAATAGTTTGTTTAACTGTAAGCTATTTATAGTACTGTCAGTACTACAGTACTGCCTGTAAACAACCCACTGCTGAGTGAAGGCCTCTCCTACATATAGAAGATGACTTGGAGCTTAATCCACTACGCTGCTCCACTGCGGGTTGGCGGATAATTTCCTTACAATTGTTATTAGGTGTCTATGATAACAACTGGGACCGCCGGCTTTAAATGCTCTCAGAAGCACGGTGGGGAGCCTCACAAGGACATACACACAGACCGGAAACAAATATTTGTACAAATACAAATATCTGACCGGAGTGGGAATCGAACCCGCGACCGCCGGCGTGTGGTTTGAGGCGCTACTCCAACCACGCGCTCAAACTAATGGCACCACTACACCAGAACGGTCATCAGTATTTACAGTAACATTACGAATAATTTTAAGATTAATACATTATTATCATAATTAAATTGTAGTTCAACTTATAAAAATATAATTATGTATTATTTTTCATTTCTCTTCCCCTCTATTAGTCGATGGATTTCATTAGATGGCGTTTTCCCCTATACTCCAAATCGTTTAAGATCAGATGGATTTTTCCCCAAAAATGAGTACGAAAGGTGGATTTAAGGTACTAATTTGAAAGAAGGGAGCTTATTGATTAGCTATTTAGTTTCAATAAAGAATAATATTGTTATACAATAATAATACTTAGTGATTTTTATTCCAATGTATTTACTATAATCATTTTCAATCGTATTTCTCCTAATTCTACTTTATTAATGATTTATTTTTTATTTTTTATGATAAACTTAAACTATTGAAGAATATAAATTATTTAACTATGCTTTTAGTAAATGTAACGACATCTATCTCGCCATATACGAACTAGAAGAAACTGACGTATCCTACATCGCGCTATCGAAGGTTTCAAAGCGATTGAATATATATACAAGAACCCGACAACAAACGTTAAGTGGCTCTTAGCCCACCAGACGCAACTCCCGTCTGGTCGAAGGATCTTCCTTTTCAATGGCAGCCTCTCTCTACTCCAAACTGGTAACCCCCGACGTGATTGTCAGCGCAGCCAACCTCTAAAGTAAAGACTAATTATAATAATAAAAAAAAAAAAAAAAAAAAAATCGGAACCTTTAAATTTCTGATGTAGTAAATGTAATATATATTTTATAATGCCGATATTTTATTATATAAACACATCTAGCACAATTAACGAATTATTTATTTGATGAAGCTGGAAACTGCAACTGTTGTTAAGCACAGATTTTTTTTTTAAATATTTATGTAAAAATAAGAAATTTTTGATTACGTTCAAGTGCTTTGTTGTGTATAATTTATACAATAATTTTCCTCCTCCTATATAAGCCACTCCTTAGAATAATTTAGCATCTGAATCTTATACTCCAATAATTAAATTTAATATTTTAAAGTTACAACTCCATTAAAACGGTTATTTTTAATTTTTAATGAATGTATACTTTTTTTACATGTACACGTATACATTTAGATAATATCGCAATCACAGTGCAATATACGAGTATATACAAGCAGTTTAATGGGTTTTAAGCTCTAATTGTATTTCTTAAAAGGGAAAGAAAATTTTGTCGAGTACCGAGACAGTTTTACTACAAATAGTTTAAGTAAGAGTAAAATAAATATATGTATTGAATATTGATATAAGCCTGAATTATAAATTGGATAAATTTTAAGTTATTGCACTGAGATTGGTCATGACTATTCATGTCTCGAGGGAATTCAAATTCAACCTAGATAACTCTCAACTAGTACTTGAACTAAATTGATCTACGAGATCCTAACTAGTACTAAACTAACTTTTTAGGATATTATATTAAAATATCAAAGTCATAATAATCTCTTGAAATTGTGACACAAATATTTGACAGTGAGTTCTATTAATTCAAACTTAATTAACAAGTGTGAGACTGATTTTTATTGGCAGACTAGGTAGTTTATTTTTACACAAAGACATTCTGTATTTTGTGTGTCTATAACGTCGAAAAATAATACTAACATAAAATTATTTTGGTACATTTTTATACTTCTATATAATACTATAACGTTATTCGCCGTTTTAAACAGATTGTCATTTTTACCCGACTGCGACAGAAGGAGGGTTATGTTTTTCGAGTGTGTGTATGTATGTATGTATGTATGTATGTATGTATGTATGTATGTATGTATGTATGTCCATTTCTTTGGCACGCCCTACAGCCCAAACGGCTGGACGGTTTTTGACATATGAGGTGTCGTTGGATTTGTCTAAATTGTAGTAGTGACATAGGCTATATAAATTTTCAAAATGGCGTCCGCAAATGGCGGAATGAGAAGGAGTTGAATTTTTTTTCTTAATGTAGCAATATGGGTATCAAATGAAAGCTAGTAAATTGTTTTATTCTTTTTAGTTTATAATAAGAGTATTTTACGCAGTCGGGTTTTTTTGATTTTTTTTATTAAGCATAGGTACTTGTTGTTTACAGATCTGTTAAGATGCACCGTAACGTTTTTATCCTTAATTTTTGTTTTTTTACAGGTTAAATTTCTAATGGTGAATTGTGTGGTATTTTTTTATATTTCAGTATTAATAAATTATATTATTAGAATTAAAAAAAAAAACAATGATTGTAAAATTTATACATAAAGTATTACTGTAGATGAGGAAAGTTAAATCTATTGAAAGTTCTACAGATATATGTTCCCATAAAAGATACACAGATATATATAGACTTTACTTTAAAATAATTTAATAACCAGAAAAGATCTACCCACAGCTCTTGCAGCATTTATTTAGATATCTTATCTGAAAAAATATAGATATTTACTGAAATATATTTAAAAATACTGAAATAAATCTTTTTCTCCGTAAGAGATTGGATTGGTATTGAATATCCGCTTTGCGGTTGTCGTGTATGTGTTTTGATTTTCTTAAATGCATTCTCGCCTTACATTGTCTGAAAGCGAAGCAATTTCAGATAGTGTGCACTGCAGCTAAGGGATACCGGGGGATGCGTTAGAATAATGAGTTTACTAAAAGTGTCATATCATATTTAATGTAACGAATGTTTCTATTTACTTAACCTGTATTGTTCTGATTTTTTCTTTATTATTAAATATTTATTCTATTTTAAACGATAGACGCATATCAATTTACGTTTAATTTCATTAACATTATGAGGTCTTTGTAGACGTTTTATGCTTTTTTTTTGATATGATTATTCTTTATTTTATATTTTTCTCTTCTATTTCTTCTCTGTATGAATATACAGATTAATAAAAGAAAAAATATTCATAATTCTTCTCATAATTCTTAACTAAAATAGAAAGTAATTATGTCTGGTATGATCCAGACCGCGCGTGGTAAAATGTAATTTATTCAAAATCACGTTCATATTCTGAAACTCAAATGTCTCGCTAATCGTCCCTGCCTCTGGGGTCACACGTTCTGCTCTACTATCGCATATAATCCATATTACTGGTATGCCCTCTGGAGGTTTGTCTGCTACTAGGACTCATTTACTAAGTACTGATTACTTACTTTAAAATTTTAAATTTTAAAGATTGTTTATTAAAAAAATAAAAACTGTATAACGATTATATAACTAAACGAGCATGCCATGTTTAGAAAAATGTATCAAAACTACCAATTGAAATATTTCAAACGCCCAACTTGTTTATTTAATGTTAGATAGGCCAGGTTTGTCTCTTTATTATTTTATTAACTTTTCATAACAGCTGATTATCAAAATTAAAACAACTTGTCGATTTTTTTACATAGTTATAGTAATTTAAATTCATTATGTTATGGATATAGAATAGATAATTAGATTTTTGCGTTTTAGTAATAATATTTTGTTACTAAAACGCAACCTTTTTGTTATTTTTATATTGATATGTTTTAATAATATTTGATCCCCTCAAAATATAAAGTCCACGCTAAAAATCTTTTATAAAGAAAGTTTAATATACCGTGTAGGATTAATTTTTTTAAGATAAAACATTTGTTTTGAAATTTAAAAATGTTAAACATATTGACAATGTGAAACTGAAACTAATAATATAGATAATTTTTTTTTTCACATCTACAGGCTTACATGCGCCTATACCCTTTTCTTTTCTTATATTTTATTGTAACATACAGACGTTTTTACACAGCAAAAGTAAATAAGTACTTAAAACTAGACTTAATATCTCTAGTCCCTGAGACGAGAGTCCAAACTGACCACTTTTATTCTAATATATATACATTTTTTTTTACAATACTATACCTATACCTATTTTTTTTTACAATACTATAACTAGATGCATTTATTATATAGACAATTTTGTTATATATTATGTCCTCGTGGAATGGTGCCGAGAATACTGGCAGCATTTTCCCGTTGAATCGCAATTCCGATTCTCTAGGAAAAAAATGCACTAGCCCTTCTGTCACCAGCGGAAGCTATGAGACGTGGGGTCAATACTTTTAGATTTTTTTTGTACTGCTACTCCAAGGTCTTGGACCTTTGTTCGACTGCAAACGGCACAAAGACATTATTTGGGATAAGCGACGAATATTTGTGTCGTTTAGTCGTTTCAGCTTTTTCTGCAGCGTAGAATTATTATGCTTTGATTTTAGTTAAAAGAAAGACCAGATTTTATTATTATTATATCAGATCGATTTTAACACAATAATTATCGACCTTCTTGTCGACCCCTCCAAATCTCCGCCGGTGATAATTTTACTTTTAACTAAAAAGTTGTGAGTTTAACTCGCATAATACTGGTTTGCTGTGCAGTGACTGGCAGAGAAGAATAGTTCTGACTTCTTTCTTGCCAAGGTGTCGTTAAAGGCGACTAAGACCATAGTGGTGTGAACAATTGCGCACCAACCATGATGGTGATAGGCAGCAGAGTCATCATATCCTGCCAAAACACACTGCGCTCTCCAACCCGACTGTTAAACATGGCGAGTATTAGCAACACGCCGAATAGAGATAATGGCGGACGCCTACGATTAGCAATGGACATCAAACGGCTGATGTGGTGATGGATTTTTCCATTCTACTTTCAAAGATTTAAATACATTTACGTCATCAGGTTGAATAAATAAAAACACGCGTTTGCACCACGATCTATACTCGTAGTACATTAATATTTATCGCTATATAAAATGTACTAATATTATATTAAAATTGTATGTCTGCAAGATAGACAAACCAGCAGAAAAAACCTTGTCGAAACAGCGTTTCAAATTGGTGACAGTTTCAAATTGGTGACAGCCACTCCTTTCTACATTAAATTGTGAACTGCTAGCGCTATATTTACTTTCAGATTCCATATCTGTACTTCTTATATTAAGAAGAAGGATTGAAATTTAATGAATCGTACTGCTCTAAAAAAGATCAGATCTCGTCACGCTGTTTTCTTTTATCGTCGAGTATGAGATGAATTTTCGAACAGTACTTATAAATTTCGCGACCTCATTACTAAATAAGGGTGTACTTCCCAAGAGTAGATACCGAATTTAGTCATAAAATTTGGACAATTTTGACACTCTAACCTGCTTCTTTTGATCGACTCGCTTTCTTATATAGAGCATACTAAGAAGCGTACTCAAAAATTCAATATTTCAAAAAATATTACGAGTCGCCAAAACTCTCAAATAGTCAAATGGACTGTCCGTACCAAATTTCATGACGGAATTCGGTACACACTATTCGGAAGTTTATCCCTAAATAAAATAAATCCGTGACTTTCATTTTTTTCATCCACCCAACCATCCATCTTGGTTCAAAATATTTTTTGATACCATACTTACTACATAATTAGTACAGAGATCTTGTATACAAATATATTTTAAACCAAGTGACAATGATGATAAATCAGAAATTCAGTAATTTAAAATCAAATAACTCTTGTCCAATAACCTCACAACTGTGCACTTAATAATGCTCCACTGTACGTAGTGATAATTTGAAACAAATGGAAATGTTACGGGATGAAATGCAAATTTATTCAATTAATCCGCCCGCCAGCCTGTATTGGGTGTCGCAAAGCCGTGATTGGCGTTAAGTCGTCGGTTCGGAGAGGTTTTGCATTTGCAGGATACACCATGGGGTGCGTATGTTAATAAGGTGAATGCACAGTTAACACGTTAGATTGTTTCTTAGAAGGCATATGGCTTACCTTTGTATATGACTTGATGTCCTGTGCAGTTTTACCTTTCTTAATTTTTGATATTTGTTCAGGTATATTAACATTTTTGGTTAGATACGTCCGTCCATTTTACGAATCTCTTTATTCTCAATAAACTAGTTGTGTTTTAAATTTTTTAAAAGAATTATGTCATAAACATAGTTAATAATAACGCGCTAGTCAAAGAGGTTTTTATAGCTTTATAATATTTCAGATATGCTTATTGTTGAAATTTCTTTCAATCTGAATGAATTTAATGTATTGAGCCAAATTTGGTAAATCGATAATAGACACGATATCAATTCAAAACAATAATAAATAATATATAAGTGACCAATGTTTTACGATTTCCATGCAAAAAAACAATTTTATTTGATACACATAATATAATAAAGAGTAATATAATATAATCATATTACCATTGCTTATTTGATCAATAAGTACGTATGGCTAATTACTAGACTTTCAACGTATTTCTTTATCATACACACATGCAGACACTTGTATGTTATTTACGTCGTAATTACAGTATTATATAAGTGAAACGATAGAATTTGCGTACTTGTTTTATAAGTACTGATGACATAAAAATTAAACAAATTTGTTTCAAATAAAAGTCTAAGTATATAGCTTTCAGAGGAAACTACAAAAAAGCAGTAAACATATTTTCCTAATTTTCGTATGTCAAGAACAAATAAATTAGTTATTAATAAGTTGTGTCTCTCAAATGTCTCAATAAATAAAGCTGAAGATACAGTTTATTATGAATAACCTCAACTAACTTTATTAATGCTCAGATAAGTTTTAACTCCGTTTGTAGATATTTATATCTATAGGTTTGTTTGAAACTGTATTGTTGCTACACTGAACGGTATCCACATGCAAATTCGGCGTGCATTGTGAATCGCGTCAATAGCGCAATGGGGGAGTTCGCGACAATTGTTCGCTCGGAAGTTGAGTCGTGTTGAGTCGTGTTGCTATCCATGCATTTGTCGTCGTTCTTTTGTCTGAAATCATGTTTATTTTTACTAGATGTTTTCCCGCCACTTTATTCAACCTTGAATTTAGAGATATTTTTTTGATTTTTACCACATGCAGCACCAGCTCGTTCTCACTCTTAGCTCCACCCTCCACTCAGTTTCTTGAATCAGCTAATATATTGTAATAATTTTTTTTTGTGGTTTTCCTGGTACTGTAAATATTGTTGCTAATCAGTTAATATATCTAATATTAAGCCCTTACAAAAAATATTAAAGATAATAAATTTAATAATAATAAAAAACCCTTTTGAATAATTTAGAAAGGTCAAGACTACTTTTATCAAAATAAAACAGCAAATGACACTTGAGAATAGTGTAGCTTCTTATTGATGAAACAATTTTCAGAATTGAATTACACAGAATATGCAAACTTATGAACTCACAAATATTAAAAGCTTTATGTAATACTAGCTGTACACGTGACTTTGTCATCCCTTTCATTAAGCTTATACGATATAGGACGAGTATATACCTGTAGTTTGAATATGTTACTATAAAAAAAAAAATTAATGCCATGGAAGGTGTAGTGTGTATATGTAAGCCTCCCAGTTGTATATATAAATTGTATTACTCTAATCAAAGAGAGGATTAATAAACGCACTTTTGAGCGAACAAGTGGTTTCATTGAATCACACATTATATAACTACGCCAGCTTAAAATTAGCCATACGTTTAAAGGTTTCTGTACATTCTTGGTATCAAATTATTTGGACCGGTTATTGATTTTTTATGATTTAATGAATTACAATTAAGGATACCTTTTGGCTTTCATGCCCTTTTCAGGAAGAACAATGATGAATATCAGAATAAAAATATCCAGTGTCTTAGTTCATAGTATGAACTGAAATCATGCTGAATTTCATTTAAATTCATCTAGTCATTTCGGCGTGATTTGCGACCAAATCACCGTCATCATATCAACCATTAGACATTGACCGTTGAACGTAGGCCTCCCCCATCGACTTCAAGAGTGACCGCCTGGGCTCTTTATTGCTGATCCAGTGGGACGGAGGGGGTGCCAATACTCGCCACGTTTGGCAGGCGGGTTGGCGAGTGCAGTGTATTGCATGCGCAATCAAATACAGACAGAAAAAATAAATAAATACAGTTTGGCTTTAGAATCGATTATAAAGTGTCTGAAACATTTTTCTCAAAATATCTTTAATGTAAAGAATTGTACCTGTTACAATTTTATTATAAGTATAGATTAGTATACATATTAGCATTTTATGTAGTTAACTAAATAAGCTTCAAAATATTACATCGTAAGATAAAATTCGTACCAGAGTCTTTCTATTTTAAATTATTCTTCAGATAACGAGTGGATTATGGAATAAAAAGGGATAAAGGAACATTCTGGTTCCACCGCGGCCGTAATTTGAATACATTAGGTCCTGATTGTTGGTTTTTATGGATTTAGAACTGTAACAGTGATTTCAGTAAATGCAGTATTCAACGGGTCTTAGTATAATGGATATTTTATAATGATGGGACAGGCTACGTTCACAGAGATTAGAAATAACTGAGTGGCTATAAAAGTTGAATATAAATTGAAGTTAGTGATTTTAAGTCTGGAGAAACGTAGCTTAAATAATTTTTCGATTTTACTAGATTTATAATCAATTTTATAATTTTATAATGAAAGGAGATGGCGATTAGTGGACCAATATGTAATAAGTAGAGCTATGGTAAAAAATTGGTCATATTTTTTTTTTATTTTAAAATATTAAAAAACTGCTCAATTCAGAATCTGGAAACGGAGAAAAATGAGAAAGATAGTTTTCGTCAAATCAATTGGGTATCGATTCAACTATACTCTAATAAATTGTAAATCGTTTTTGAATGAATATCCTTTACAAATCTTTTGATAACTTTAACCTCTTAACATAATAGGTTAATAGGGCTTCAAAATATTTTTAAAACGTTTTTGGTTGTAAATTATCTATTCTGAGAATAAAAGATTTTTAAAGTTTTAGTGCTTAAAAACGTATTTTTACTGTGGTCTCAGAAATAATTTGCAACAAATTTGAAAACGACTTACGTTTCCATTTTATCACAAACATTAGCAAAGCAAGGAACATTAGTCCTACCATTTAATGCCATTGCACTGCCAACCATCACGTAATGGTAATAGCCTGTAATTGCAGTGACATTCATCCTTCAGTCTAACAGGCTAATTGTCAAACACAAGCGCATTCAAATTAAACCGATTTTGATTGCGAACAATACACTGCAAGAAATTACGTGCATTTTTGTTCCATTTCAGGTTAGTGCTTCCAATTCGTATGAATCGAATTAAGATTAACTTGCTACAAAATAATTTATAACCAATAAAGCTATCACAGAGTTACATGTTTTGATTTCTGATATAAAAAAGAGGATTTATGTATAAAGTATTATAATCTATGTGTATATTCAAAAGAAGTGATTACTCTATAATAATTAAAATTAAAGTTTGGATTATTTGCATGATTTTAAATTTTTATTGGAAATCTCTGCAAATAATAGATGCTGAAAATTACAAAAAAAACTTTTTTTTTAAATAAAAGGTTACGTTTTCATTGAGATAAATACTGATGCTGAACTGAAATGAATCAGTGTGTAAACATCCTTGACTGCGAAGTCAGAATACCCAATAAAACACAGCGGGCCCTCGTCGTCGTACAAGGACGCCACGGGATCGCTGGCGCATGCCACCGTGACGCCCCGACGGTTGGCTCGCCTACGCGGGCCGCCTTCGGTCATAGAGCACTCGCGGGCACCGTGAGCGCTCTATCTCCGCTGCTCCAGGGACCGGCGAACGGGGGAAACTGCGGCAGGTCATGATGACAAGTGTGTAAACATCCTACTGCTGGACAAAGGCGTCTTCGGGCTGCTTGGAGCTTAACTCACCACGTTGCTCCAATGCGGATTGACGGCTTATTTCTCGATCATGAGCAACGATCGCTATCAGGTGTCTATAATAATAACAGGGAGTGGTGGCATTACTTGCTCTCCGAGGTACTCTAAGGATATCGCCCATGACTATTAACAATGTCGGATATGAAAAAAAAATTACTTTACAGGAGAGCGATGCAAAGTGTAAATTGCATGGGTCGTTTTACATATTTCTTTTAAATACCGACATTTATAAATTAAGTGAAAAAAAAAAACTATGCATAAAATAATATTTTTCTTGTCAGCTGATAGACTTGGTTATTTAAGAACGTTTACGAACGAAGGAGAACGGAGAACGGAGGAGTTGAATTTTTTTTCTTACTGTAGCAATATATAATAATAGTTTATAATATAATCCGCGTAACTTGTAGGCTTGTTGAGTTTATCAGCACTAATGTTTTCTCTTTATTTTTGTGTTTTTTATTTAGATCATAATTCCTAACTTTTCGCCATATTACCTTCGGTGCGAGAGTACGAGTATGTAATGTAAACTCACTTTTTTTTTTCCTTTTTTAATTGTATAAAAATCAAAATTAATTAAGAGTGATGTACTCGTACATACCTGTAATTGGCATGCATACTATCATAATCTTGTATAGAATATCTTTTATAATATAATGTTTGTAATGCTGTTGGTATGTCTCTAAATAAATAAATAAATAAATAAATAAATAGATAAGAGTATTTTACGCAGTCCGGTTTTTGGATTTTTTAATTAAGCATACTTGTTGAAAGGTTGAAATCAATTTATTTCCAAATACTTATTAACTAGCAATTTATTATTTTAACATTAACAACGACATTCAATTTCCTAAATGATGATTATTACATCTCGTCCTCGTCATCTAGACTACTAATTTTAAGAGATCGATATATAATTAAGAGGATTATCGATTATTGTAATAAAAGCTTAGTACGGCAAGTGATATGAAATTCACGAAGTAATTTCGAAGCTATTACAATTTCGAGCTAGATCTTTTGACTACTGAAAATGAAAAAGACACACATGAAAACACACGCATGCACACAAACTCGCGCACCCGCAGGCATGCAAGCACACATGCATACAGTACGCACGTGAATTTGCACGGAAGCACGCGCGCCCTTGATCGAAAACACAAACATGGCCGTACGCACGCACACTGATACGTAATCATGTAAGCACGCCCGCACCACGCATATACACACGCACTGACACACTATTATACTTTAATGGAGCAGTGTGGTAGACTAAAAAACAGGAGTCAAGTAAGTAATAATTTCCGTATTATATTATTCATTATTATGTCTATGTACTTAAGAATAAATATATATTTGTAAGACGTTTTTACCTTAATTACAATGTATTGTATAAAAACTATATTTCTATAGTGCTTTATGTATTCAATTAAATTATTTTCTAAGAAATTTTATTTTCACATTAAAAATAATAGGAAGGTACTCGTAGTGCAATAAACTTAAGAGCAATTACGACGAAGAAATACGCTCTCAAACGGAGTTAAAAATTATAGAGCTTATTGACTACTCTAGTGCATATTTCGTTTTTAGTATTCCACTAGCGGCCCACCCCGGCTTCGCACGGGTATTTAACTAAAATTGTAAAAATTATAAATTTATATTTTTTATCATCTACATGCGCCATTTATCGTATAATGGTAGCATATCGTTTTTATATTTAGTGACATTTAACATAATAGTACCTATATTAATTGACAATGATGTTTATCTAAAATATTAAAACGATTTCTATTCCTATCCGACATATTTAGTAAACTTTTAAGTTTAACAAAATAATAACTCAAAAATAAGTTTTGTGAGTTTTTAAGATTCCTTAAACCAGATGGCGTTGGCGGCGTAGGAAACAAAAACTAAATTATACTGTGAGTTATGTATAATTTTTATGTATTAAAGTTATTAACATTGGTTTTGTACTTTTTACGTGATACGTGCACGAACAAAAAACGGTAAGAGATGGCGCTGATTGAAAAAAAAACGCGCTATTGAAATTTATTCTTGATGATATATAGTGTATTCATAAAACGGAGGTTTTAACAGATTTATTATTTGTATAGATACCAAATTAAAGAAAGGAATATTTTTTTGTGGTGCGACTGCGGTAACTGACAGACATGTAATGTATGTAATGCATGTTATTTATTTTAATAAGCAACTACATATGTTATAATGACAATAAATATAACATAATTTTGGTTCAGCTATTGGTGTACAAAAAAAGTATGCATAATATAATTTAAGAAACATTAGAACTGGGAGTAAATGAATGAATGTGGCTGAATTATGGATATTTAACTGTTATGAAGGAGACCACCACCACAGGATAACGACGTATGAGATTCCAAATTTCTTTCGGAACGCGACTGTTTGGCACATGTTATATATATATATATATATATATATATATATATATATATATATATATATATATATATATATATATTAATGTTATATTATATTAACGAAAAATTTAAAAGCTGATAACGTACAAAATCCTTTGAGATGTGATATCAAAACAAAGCATTTCGCAACGAAACCAAATATCAAAGGATGAGAGTAAAACTCGGTCTGAACTCAATAAAATCTTGGGAAAAGGCAAGAAAGGCGAAATCCAATAAACTCCCACCTGCTATGTCTTCGTATCAAGGAATGTGGGGAATTCCGTTCATTACTACTCCGCACTTTCAACTTGTTACCTATCCAATTTAACCGGATTTAAGGAATTCTAGAAATTTTCTACAGGGTTTCGTAAAATGAAATTTCTTCGAGTTACCGTTATCTGGTTTTAATGGTCTGTTCTAGATCATATTTAAAAAATTTCAATAGATTACATATTTTTTACATTTTTTACTTTTCCGTAATGTATAGGTAAGCTAAAAGATAATAAATCGCTTTTACTATAAGACCCTTGACACTTTACTTATGCACACTAGCAGCACCCATAGGTATTTTAAAAGAGAAGAAAAGGATCCTAGACGACGGATTAGCCATAGTGAAACACTATGACTAACACATTTTTTTTTCTTTTTTTTTTTTTTTCTTTTTTTACGCAGGGGAATCCATTTACGGATGATATCCAGGACGCCCGGGTCGGCAGTCCTAGACCTTTGTCGGACTCGACACTTTGGGAGTGCAATACCGTACTAAACCCCTGCGGGAGCCTTCAGCCGCTTTAATTGGAGGGTCCCGGATCTGCAGGCAACAGGATCCCTCCAGCGACAGGCTGGCCTCGGCGAAAAGGCCAGACTTCTCCTCCATGGGGACTGTCCGGCTAACCTCTGAACAATCCCGACGACGACGTATCTAGCAGGACCGGGTTCCCATCCCGGCCCGACACGGGCACAAGGGCGTTACTGGAGGCGCATTAAGTAGCGCCTCCTACGCACCCCCATTCGTCATCCACGGATAGAGGCCACGTCGGCGGCCTCCTCTCTCACCCGCTCGTCGGCCTCCTTCTGGGACATTAATGTCTCGCAAAAGGAGACCATCGCCTTCCAGGACTCGTCGTCGCCGAGCATCGCGGTGATGACGCTCGGGAGCGACAAGTCCCCTCCGACGATGACTAACACTATAGGTTCACAGGTATACTTGTCTCAGAACTTTATCCGAATCATGGAGTATTCCATACAATGTTATTTTTTTATCGGCGATAAGAAACAATTAAATTAAGCTCGGTTTTGAACTATTTCTGAATTGAAAAAAAAAAAATCCAAAAAAATCCAAATATTTCTGTTAAAACGTTCTTTTTCAGTAATTGTTTTGAGAAAAAAGACTCGCGTGTAAAAATACACACATGAAATAAAAACCGGAAATGAATTTTTTATTGATATTGGTTTTACTAATGTAAATACTAAATTACACGATAATTAATATTAAATCACAACGTATTCTACTAATATGAATTAATCTTAAAATTAATTTATTGTTTAAATAAGTATTTGAAAACAACATTATATTAAATTATGAAGGACGTCGATAAATTATTGATGAAAAATATTTGTGTTCAATACAGTGATGTGTACAGGACAGGCAATCAAGCGATGTAAGTTATTATGTCTCTTGACATGTTAATTACGAAGGTTCGATCAACTTGAATATTCAACCTTCACATCCATACAATGTATAGAAAGATAATACGAATACATAAATCAATAGATACATTCTGTTCGATTCCCGCTCGGGTAAGATATTCGTATTTGTACAAATATTTGTTTCCGATCTGGGTGTATGTCCTTGTGGGTCTCCCCACGGTGTCCCAACGGTTGTTATTATAGACAGCTGAGAACGATCGTTACTCATGGTAGGTAAATTATCCGCCAACCCGCAGTGGAGCAGCGTGTTGGATTAAGCTTCAACCCTACCTCTATATGGAGAAGAGATCTTCGCTCAGCAGTGGGTTGTTTACCGGCTGATACAGTACAGTACATTTTGTTCTACTGTCTGATCTGATATTTCATTTGACGAAATTATAATAATTAAGATTGCACGGTATTTGTTAATATAAATAATTTTTTATCTTCTCAGACCTCGATAAATAAGAAAAGGATCTTGAGTTTTTAATTTAAAGTAAATTCTAATATAATTCCAATTAACCAGTCTAAAACATTAAAATCTTGGTACACCATCAGCGGAATAAAAGGACTACTAGATCGGAACTACGAGATTTTACCGATTTAGAAATTGCTGACATATTTTCCATTTCTTTTTATGTAATTTCCAAGACAACAGGTGAAGTTATTTTTAAACAATACATTGTTAGCTGGCTTTAAAGTTGAATTCCGAAAAATCTCTCGTTCATCATGTGCTTTCACGTCACAAAAAACAACATTCATTCTCGCATCGGGGGTCAAATTCATTATAATACTTAGTAGTTTCATTATTGAGTTCTGAAACTAGTTAAAGGATTACCCCAGAGCTTGAGATTATTCATGAAAGCGATTTAAAATTATAAATTTCTGTTTAAAATTGCTATTTCTGAAGTAAAACAAGTTTAATTTAACCTTTGTCTGTCACGGAATGAAGTTTTAAAGTATTGTGTAGTCAATTAAAAAAATTTCCCGTCGCGAGATAGAATTTTTACGAACCGTGCGTCTACGTTGAATTTAACTTTTCTAATTTAGGTTGTCAGTGATCCAAAGGGTTGTATGTAATTATCTCTTTCCATTATTACACGTTGTTTATATTTATATACAACCTATTGACAGCAGGTCGTGTCAGTTTATAATCTTTAGTCTATATTTCAATTTGGATTTTTTTTTATATATTTATGTACAAAGGATTTATTTTAGTGTAGATATTTGTGATTGGCGTTAATACTTTCAAGGACTTGTTTGTTGTACCGATAAATTAAAAAAAAATGGCATAGGCTGACCAATACAGGTAATTAAAACATTATAGAATTATTAAACATTATTTAAGTTATTGCATAAATTTTGTACCTAGAAAAAATAAAACTGCAAAAGAAGATATTGTACAGAAATATTTAAACAGGTTTTGATTAGACGATTTATTCAACAAAATCGATTGTTACAGGTAATATAATATGATTTTTAATTAATCAATTAAATAGATGATGTTAAAAGTGTGTAACTAATATATGTACTCTATGCATTCCATTTTAATCAGATAATAAACATAAAAGTTCGTGTATTTGTTTATTTGAATGAGGATGGGTTAATTTTTTTATGTTAGATAATTAGGTACTTAAGGAAGATTTAAGGCTATATATGCTATATCGATACAACTTAAAAGTAAGCAGATATTACTAATGTCGAGTCTGACTAGTGTCTCAATTCAAAGCGAATAAAACATATCATTAAATATATTTCTTAAAAATATAATATTTTATCCAATTTAAAAATAAATCACTTTCTACCTTAATATTTTCTATAATTCATTGAAATATTTATAAATTTTCACTTGTTGACATACGACAATACGTCTAACCCTAAAAGTAATTCTATCCTAAGGTAATCCTAAAGGTATTCCTAATTTAAAAATTACCAGTTCTCTGTCTAACCCATGTAGGTTAAATGTCCTCGACAAGTATATTTAATAATAATATACACAATACATATATAGACCCTCGACGGGTCCGTGTATGCTATCCATGTAACAAGTCGACAGTATGGCGAGCGAATCGTGTGACCGCAGCAGGTGTTCCCGACAACGGTCAGAGGCTGCCCCGTTTTGCTTCAATAATAAGAAAATTATACAACTTTACATACATAAACATGTGTACGGGCAGATTTTCTAAGTCTATATAATTATAAACGCGTGTGAAAAACTACTAAACTATTCCCGATCAAACTTGGTACGTAAATAGTTGAAGACCCGCATTAATACATTTCCTACACACTTTTATCTCAAAGCTCCCAAGGGATCAGGACTTACGCAGGTAAAATCGCAGGGCATAGCTATTATTATGTCATATCAATAATTATATTCTTGACTAGCGGCCCGCCCCGGCTTCGCACGGGTATTTAACTAAAATTTTAAAAATTATAAATTTATATTTTTTATCACCTACATGCGCCATCTATCGTATAATGGTTATAATATAGTTTTTATATTTAGTGACATTTAACATAATAGTACCTATATTAATTGAAAATGATGTTTATCTAAAATATTAAAACGATTTCTATTCCTATCCGACATATTTAGTAAACTTTTAAGTTTAACAAAATAATAACTCAATAATAAGTTTTGTGAGTTTTTAAGATTCCTTAGACCAGATGGCGTTGGCGGCGTAGGTACCTATTTCTATTTTCTTAAATATTTATTTTAAAATTTAATTACAATGAAACAAAAACTAAATTATACTGTGAATTGTGTTTAATTTTTATGTATTAAAGTTATTTACATTGGTTTTGTACTTTTTACATGATACGTGCACGAACAAAAAACGATAAGAGATGGCGCTGATTCAAAAAAAACGCGCTATTAAAATTTATTCTTGATGATATATAGTGTATTAATAAAACGGAGGTTTTAACAGATTTATAATTTGTATAGATTGATATCAAGTTTTTTTTAATTTACCTACTTACAACTTTTTTCGATCGGTCGATGGAAGGATTTTAATAATTGAATTGAAATTAAGTTCGAAAAAATAAACAAAAAAAAAATATATTATAGTTGTACTATTACAAACTAAAAAAACTTTTTTAGATTCAAAATTGTCTTTGAACTAAAATCACTTGAATAAAGCTTACTATTTGCACTATATATTAATAATAAAATAAACTTATTTCAATAATACACGCAATAAAACCGAATAACTGAAAATTCGTTTATCGTGATTCGTATATCGGGGAAAATGTTGATATAGCAATCTTACCGATTTTCCGGTTAATTAAAATAGCTGTAAAAAATAAATAAAAAAAACAGGCGACACAGCAGTACCTTCACATGAGGAAGAAAAAAATGAAGTCGTCAAAGGAAGGAAAATTGTTGAGCGGCACAAATAATGCGGCGCAAACAACACGGCAACAAAGATTTATTGCGCAGATTTTTCACGAAACACGAGTACGCCGCACAAGTGACGAACGAAAGCGATGTATCTACTTTTAAAACGTTTTGACAGAAATAAATATTAATTTTTATTCATATGTGTTAGACTGGCTTTTCACAGGTTTCACTAACAGTCCAGTGCTTCACCAAATGTTAATTGTAGTGTGCACTTGTATAATTTAGTTATTAATTTAATTTTCTTTTTGTCTACTATGACAAATAAATTTGATTAAAAAATGCTTCAATTTTTAGTGAATCAATGAATGATTTTCAGAAGGTTCAAAAAAGTTACTTTAGATTTGAATATTATTGTTATTTACTTATTTTGATAATATGTAAAATTAATAATAATGTTGTTATTTATGCTCTTGTAGAAATGAAATCTGAAACAAAAACATTTTTAATGTAGTTAGCGGTTTTCTTATGGAATGGACCGATGCGTGAAACATGCGAAAAAGTTAATGACCCGACGAGAGATGGCGCAGGCGTCGCTATGGTAATAATTTGAAATGTGAATTGGAGAAAATTATGACTAATTTGATTGTAATATGACGCGAATAAGAGTACAATAAATTTTGTAAATTATTTTGTTAAAAAATAAATTAATTTAAAAAAAAAACCTCGACAGATGTAAATATTGGCATCGAAAATGGATTTCTTAAAATATTTGCTACAAGGAAGTAAGTAACAAACCCATGAAAATCCGTCGGGACTGCTTCCGCTTCACTGAAATCGGCTTGAATTTCAGTTTTATGAATTCGTAACTAATTTAATTTATGTTGGTTACATGAATGAATTAAATCTAAGATTTTTTTTCAATTTTTGCGACTCTACTACATTTTTAATATACCGTCTATACTGTTTTTTGTTAACATTTTAATTGAAGTTAATACCAAATACCGCAATTCTTTCATTTTCCTTTCATCCTTATTTTCTTGTATATGTACTCTTATGTGTTTGTGCAAGTTAGTAACATAATAACGTCCGTTCTGGTGTAGTCGTGCGAGTAGTCGTCGTTGCGTCCGCGCGTCAGCGGTCGCGGGTTCGATTCCCGCTTGGGACAGATATTTGTATTTGTACAAATATTTGTTTCCGGTCTGGGTGTATGTCCTTGTGGGTCGCCCCACCCTGCCTCGGAAATCACGTCAAGCCGTTGATCCCGGTTGTCATCACAGACGGCTGATAACAATCGTTACCCCATGGTAGGGAAATTATCCGCCAACCCGCAGTGGAGCAGCGTGGTGGATTAAGCTCCAACGCTTCTTCTATATGGAGAAGAGGCCTTCGCTTAGCAGTGGGTGGTTTACAGGCTGATACAGAATATAATATCTACATATCAAATTGATTTTAAGTTAAACCGTTTCGATTGAATTCGATTATGTAGCCACTCGATGAGTTACCCATAAATACCGGTCTAAGAACCGTTTAAATTTGAAGATAAATGGGGACAGTGGTTTGCGTACAATGGCAAACCGACATCATTGTGGTAAAGAGCAAACCATTTCTTTATCTTAATTTTATTTGATAATAATTTTTTTTCATGACTAACAAACAAATAAAAATACACACATAAGGCTTACACATCACCAAATCAACGGAGTAGATCCTTTCGATCAATGCGTATAATTTAAATAAGTATATTTTCGACTTTAAAAAAATTTCACATTCAATTTGATAATAAATACATTAGAAAGAATATATAATCTAAATATACAAAACCACATTCCCCACTTGTAAATTTCAAAAAATAATTTTATTTGCAGTCTCACATAAGACATTTAAAATATATACATTCCTGTAATAGAAAATATAAGAAAAATTTATTACTATCAGATGCCATTTTTATAACAACTGGTTCTATGGTATAAAACCGTTAACACGAAGAGCCACTTCAGACGGGCGCATTCCTTCCCGTAATAAATGACAATTAACGATGAACGGATATACGTTTGCACTGCAATGCGTACTCAAAATCTACGGGATGAAATTACGGCTACCCTTAATATAGTGAAGATGAATGGTTTCCAAAGTCAATTATACGTACGATACATTGAAATATTTCACAGTAGAGTGCTAACATACCTTGAATTCAATTCATAGTATTATTATAGTTAAGTATACCTTTATGATGACGACCGCTCTGGTGTAGTGGTGCGAGTAGTCGCCTCAACACTGACGGTCGCGGGTTCAATTCCCGCTCGGGGCAGGTATTTGTATTTGTACAAATATTTGTTTCTGGTCTAGGTGTATGTCCTTGTGGGTCTCTCCACAGTGCCTCGGAAAGCACGTAAAGCCATCGGTCCCGGTTGTTATCACGAACACATGATGACGATCGTTACTCATGATTAACTACCAATTATTCACCAACCCGCAGTAGAACAGGGTGGTGAATTAAGCTCCAACCTTTTTCCTATATGAAGAATACGCCTTTGGTCTGCAGTGGGAGGTTTACAGGCTGATTCAATTCAGTGTAGTTCATACCTTTATGATGACTAACTAAGCTCAACAATGATCATTGTAGGTATTGTCAATAATATTTTAGATCCCTAATAGTAGCGATAAAGGCTATTCTATATTTGTATAAATAAATAAATAAATTAAATATGTTTAACATACACACACGGTCGTCTGTTCCTAAGGTAGGCAACTTAATGGCTGTGTTTTAGGTAACAGCCGACTGATATACATTTTTTTTTAATTGACGACGCGTTGGCGCAGTGGTCACAGCAACTGGCTGATGCGCTAGCGGTCGCGGGTTCGATCCCCGCACATGACAAATATTTGTATGGGCCATACAGATGTTTGTCGTGGTCTGGGCGCGTGTGCTTGTGTATTGTGTGTGTTTCCGGACCCCCGACACAGGATTCGCATCCTACTGGGGGCCGTTGAGTGTGAGACGTTTATTTATTTATTTATTTAAAATAAATATACATATAAATAATACATATATAAAATAAACATATATTACACCCAGACTCGGAGCGGGAACCGAATCCACAACCCTTGGAGCAGAAAATAGGGTCACTGCAAACTGCGCCAACGGGTCAGTCAGTTTGTATATTACATTTATGTTTATATATTATACACATACAAACTCTAAACTATTAAACTGTTGGGAAAAGACCTATTTTTAAATTAATCAAATTAAAAAACAATAATAGATTAATATTATATATTTTTACAAAGAAGACATTTTTGAAGACCATTTTTGAAAAATATGACGCTAAAAAAGATTTTTTGTTTGAACGTGCTAATCTACCAGGGACGATTTTAAAAATCTTTTTCCGTTAGAGAGCCAGATTAATGAAAAAACGTATAGGCGATAAACGTATAAGACGCAGAGGCGGATCATTTACCGTTAAAATGAAGACGGCTGATACCACGTGATTCATCTAGCAACACAATATAAATTATATGGTAGATTTTATTACATAAATATATAACCTGGTAATGCTACGATTTTCTTACTAAAAGGACATATTACATGTTTATGCATATAAATGTGACTTCTACTAACGTTTGTCGATTTCAAAATTTTACTGCATTATTATTTATCATTATAAAATCTAAGGTAGGTTAGGTAGTTTTACGACTTGTCTGATCGGACTAGTACGAATATCTAAAAAAAAAAAAAAATCGATTTTAAGTAGCTACTGTAGTTGCGTTACGTGTGTTAAGTGAGACGGTTGGAATCCATCATTTCTCAAATTCTCTCATTTTTCAATATTTTCCTAATCGCTATCACATTCCTATTCTTCGCTTTAGTATTTACAGTTCTTCTGGTGTTACATATATTTAAAGGCTGTGATTTTTTAAATTAGTTGATTTACCTACACTTTTATTGGCTACTTTCATTCAAAACAGAATAATATTTTTTATTTATCTATGTATGTATGCATAACTAATCAATCAAAAATAAATCAATAAAAAATAATTAAAAACCTGCTTGAATAAAAAACTTGACTCGATGTACCAAGAAAACGGTATATAATCCAATCAATTGCCTATATTGAGTTATAATTATTTTTATATATAAGAAATACATATATTATGGTTTAATTGCAATATCTGTACTTATAATAAAACTGCAACAAGTATTATTACAATTAAGATATTTTGAATTTTTTTTGCAGACCTGTCTTTGATCAACACTGAAGCCAAAACTTTATTTTTTGCTAAGTAAAACTTCTTAAGCTTGACTAAGGAGTAACTTGATTGCTTTGTACGACGACAATGGAAAGAAAACGCGGTACGGCGATGACGCGTTTATATAGAATTCGATTTTTAAATATTTAAAGTATAATGATAATTAAATTAATATATTTATTATGTATAATGCTCGATATAAATAAGTGTATATATTACTGTTGAAATATCTATACATATAATAAAACTGTAGAAGAGTTCAATTCTACACCTTGAATTAAAAAAAAATACCCCTATAGGTCTTCATACAAGTAAGACAAGGAAAAAAAATTTTCAAATTTTTGTCAGTCTGTCTGTTGTCCGGCTTTCACGCAAAAACTACTGGGCGGATTTTGATGAAACCTTTTTTCTTATGTAGCTATTAGTCCTCGGCAACATATAGGCTATAATTTATTTTAGAATTGAAATATCAGATTGAAATTTTTGTCTGTCTGTCCGTTGTCCAGCTTTCACGCAAAAACTACTGGACAGGCGCAAGTGTTGTTAGTCAATGTCTCTTTGATATAGAGTAACTTGAATATTGGGTATAGATACAACTTCAAAGAAGTTTTACTTCAACAGCGTGTAAAGGTTACACACTCATTTTTTTATTTCTTTCTGCCTGTATCTGGACTCAAGCTAAAACTTTTAAATAGATTTGAAGTAAACTTGACATAATTTCAGTCCGAACTACGAGAAAAAAAAAAAGTATACTACTGGATATATTTTATTCCGAAATAATGTACTGTTTCTATGGTAGATGAGATGAAAGTCAAAATGTGTAATCGCGAATGAAGTCACGGTTGCAGCTTGTATACAGTGAAAGTAAGTGCGTGTAATTTTGTACTAGTGAGATCATGTACACATATACATATATGTGTGTGATGCCAGTAACGAATATTTTCAACCAATAAGTCCTTTAATACCATGTATTTAAAGTATAAAGTGATATCTCAGTTCTTACTCGTTTTTAATTTCTCATATTTTTCTCGCTTCCTACAAAGACCATATAGTACTGCCTTCTTAACTTTTAACATACATGTAAGCGACGTGTGGCAATCTGTTTAAATTTACTTATGGTACCAGCGTATCGCAACTTTTTGATACTTAGGATCAAAGAATATTACACAAATGAGAGCAAACAACTGTACGTGTTAATCAGAACAAAATTACCAAATTTGAAGGAAACAGTACATACTTTCATATAAAGTATCATATTGATATAAATATTTTATATTGATATTGTTTATTTATTTTATTTCATATGATACACCAACGACATACTGTATAGTAAATAATCATTATTATTACACTGTTGTCTGGTCCAAGTACAGTTGCCATTACAGGTGTACACAACATTACAGTATGTTCCGGTTAAAACAATGATTACGATAGCAAGATACACTACAAGTAAAACAGTAACAATTACATTGTTTAGATTAATTACACAAAAAAAAAACAGCAAAAAGTTAATTAAAAATTATTACATTACAGAATTGATGATGAATTTATAGTTTATTTATACAGATAATTATTTATTAGAAAGGTACACAATATGTATTGAACAGTGATAGAGACAAATTATTACGATTATAAATAAGTCATAACTTTGCATGCAAGTATATTTTTTTCTTAAAACCAGATAAAGTGTCATGAAAAATGTCGATGTCAGGGTTATTTAAATTATTATAACTTTTTATTATTCTATTAATTGGGGAGAATTGGCCTAGTTTAGTCTTGGAGAAATTTGGAATGAAAGTTTTTTGTTGAGAATGTCTAGGTGTACGGCGGGGGACATTGATGCTTATCCGGTGGAGCAAGTCGGGGGTATCCAAGTTATTACGACCAATTTTAAACAGGGTTATGAGATCAGTTACTCGCCTTCGTTTTTCGAGGGAATGCAATTTAAAGTGTGTTAGGCGAGCGTCGTAGTCTGCTCTATAGAGACACGTATTGTCTTTGAATGCCAGATACCTCGTAAAAGAGCGCTGCACCTGCTCTATCCTGTTGATATGTATTCTATAGTGCGGATTCCATGCCGAAACTGCGTATTCTAGAATGCTACGTACTAGTGCATTGTAGATCCTAATGATGCAGTCGGTTCTTTTAAAATCGGCGGTGTTACGCTTGATAAAGCCCAGCAATTTCCAGGCCTTGCTGACAATATGATCGATGTGATCTTTAAACGTAAGCTTATTGTCGAGAATAATGCCGAGATCTCTAATGACAGAGACCTCTTAGAGTTGCTGGTTTTGTATGAAGAACTTAGAGTGTATTATATTCTTCTTGCGGGTGAGTTTTATATGTGCGCATTTTGAGGCATTTAATATCATTTTATTTTTGGTGCACCAGTCTTGGATAGAGTTTAGGTCTTTCTGAAGTAAGCAAGTATCCTCGGCATTATTTATCACCCGGTAGATTTTCAGGTCGTCAGCGAAAATTGAGCACTCACTATACTTTATACTTTGGGTAATGTCATTAATAAACAGCAAAAATAAGATTGGCCCCAAGTGCGAGCCTTGAGGCACCCCAGATGTAGCAATGAAGGCATCGGAAGTGTATCCTTTTATAGTTACGCTAAGAGGTCTGTTTACAAGATATGATCTAAACCACGAGAGCAATGGCTCGTGGATCCCGTATGCCCTTAGCTTTAAGATCAAGATGGAGTGGTCTACTTTATCGAAGGCACTACTGAAGTCGGTGTAAATGGAGTCGACTTGCTGCCTGTTATCGACGTGTTTGCATAGATCCGACACGTAGCCTACAAGGTTCGAGACTGTGGACCGATTGCAACAGAAACCGTGCTGGCGAACTGATAACATGTTCTTTGTATGGTGAGACAAAATGGGGCATAGAAGCTTTTCAAAGACTTTCGAAAATCCGTTAAGCATAGAAATGGGTCGGTAATTTCGAACATTGTTTTTCGCTCCTTTCTTAAAGATAGGCAAGATGTTTGCAGCTTTCCATGCGTCAGGAAAAGTTGATGTTTCTAGGGATTTGTTCAGGATTATTTTTAGGGGTAGGGTTAGATATTTATGACATTTTTTGATGAAAATTGGGGGTATACCATCAGGTCCTGCACCTTTGTTTGGATCCGGTGATTTAAGCACTTTGTCAATATCTCGTTCCGTAATAAAGATCCTAGATAGTGATTTTTGGGTGAAAAATTCTTTGTGGTTATTGTAGTTGATCTGATTGCTAGATTTAGCATCAGAGAATAGGGAGGAGAAATGCTTTGCAAAAAGGTTGCTTATTTCGCTACCCGAACTGGCTGTTTTGTTGTCAAGTGACATTTCGGATGGGATCTGAGAAGATATATCCTTACGTTGTTTTACGTAGGACCAAAATTTTTTGGGTTCGTTTGAAATAGCCTGTTCAGTTCTCATAATATAGTTAGAGTAGCAGGTTTTAATTAGTGATTTGACCCTGTTTTTAGCAAGGGAGAGTTCGAGTTCATCTCTGGGATTATTGTAAATTTTTACTCTTCGTCTAATTTTTTCTTTGTCAGCGATTAGCTTTACTAGATTTGGCGTGAACCAAACGGGGTGTCTCCAGTTTTTAAATTTAACTTTAGGGACAGTGCATTCGATGGTCTTATTGAGAATTGAATAGAGTTTTTGAACCATGACATCGACATTGGAGCAATTTTGGAGTTCATAATGCCAATCAACTCGCCTCAGTGCTAAGTTTACAGTGCTATAATTCGCTTTTTTGAAGCAATGAGTAGCGAATGGTTTACTAGTTAAGACCGTATCATGATTCTTTGAAATTTCTATATCCAATACTGGATGGTGCGGATCCAACTTACTTAGCAACTCAAGAGAATTGCTTACTTTAATATTTTCAAAATTTGCGAGCACTAAGTCCAAGACGCGTCCATTGTGGTTTTTTATACTGTTGTATTGGACTAGATTATTCAGTGAGAGAAAGTCGACTAGAGAGAAGCCTAAGACATTGCTGTAGTTCGAGGGTAAGGTTTGCTCAGGATTAATAACGTCGCTAGTCCAATTAATGAAACCCAAATTAAAGTCGCCCAGAATCAAAACATCGCCTTGGTAGGACTGCATAATAGAGCTTATGTTGTCCAAGACTGCGTTCAGGGTATTAGCAGCTACGGGTGGTGGCAGGTAGATCACGCAGACCAATAGGTTCTTTAACACACACTTCTTTGTTGAAAGATAACAGCTTTGTTAATTTCGTCCCTATTATATATTCTTAATACTTATTCAATTTTGTTATGTGGGCGATATACCTTTAAGTATTTTGCACAAGTTTATTCAACATCTAATTTTTCGAGAAAATACTGTACTATATCACGATAACCTTAGAAGCAGCCTGATGGATGAAGTTTCAACCCTTTTCTTATATAAGAGAAAGAAATTTTTCCTAGTGTTTTGGAAATTATCAGCTGTTTCAATTCCGTATTCTGTTCAGAACTTGCCTTTATTAAGCCAAATTGAAAAAGACAAAAAAAAATTATAATAAAAAAATGTACAAAGATAATAATTTAGTTACACAAAATCCGCTTTTAAGCAATGCAATTTAGCGACACCATAATCTTAACATTACATATTCAGCTTGAATATAAAACGCAAAATTCGATATCGCCAGACTACGAAACTTGCAATTACTTTTTACGAAACAGGCGACCAGTTTCGGTGTCAGCATTTTGCTAATGTTCGACAAGTGCCAAATCGTCGATGATTCTGTAACAACCAAAATACCAAGTGCTGCCAACGGTCGTGCCAAATGCCGGAATGTAATGAGTTAACACCGTAGCTTTTGGCTTCTGTAGAAATAGCTTAAATGAACTCTGTTAGTAATGACAGGTGTTATATTGTGAGTGTAACTTATGTAAGTGATGGATGGAAATTCTCAAGTGAAGATCACGTACCGACAAGCGCGTCGTACGCGCGTCGTACGGCCATCCACGAGATTGACAGGCAACTTAAGAAGAGTCACCTGAAACCGTTGGATAGAAGCTGCTTCAAACCGGTTGTTCCTATGGGACAGGCCTACGCTTAGCAGTGAACATCCAATAGCATAAATCATCAGATGGCGTCGATGAAAATGAAAAAAGAAAAAAATTTCGTGATCACTTTTGATATTTAAGTTTTTTATCTTAGTAACGACACTAATTTATACTTCTTACTTACTTTTCATGATGGTACATGGACTTTAAAACAATTATAAATACAAAATTCTTAGAGTTTAGTTAATTGATAGTTATTTTTTTATATATAATAGGAAGATAAAAATAATGTAAAGCACATTAGAGTTGCCTAATTAAAAATAGTTAAACTCATTTTCCTTCATTTTCTTACTTAGAAAAAAAATAACGCCATGTAAAAAAAATATTATACATTAGCTATAATAACAACGCCGGTATAAATCATTATTCAATAACAAAAATAGATAACGCTATCTGTATGATATATATGATGATAGAACACGAACAATCAAACTTGTTTTATATTAATATTTTATTTTTCGTTCTGTTCGATATTTGAGGAAAATTTCATAACCTTGTATTTAAACTTAAACCTGTAATTGTATCGAGTCCCATCTCATTTAAAAAAAAAAGAAGCTATAATTTCTTCTACCCCGAAAACCTCACGTAAGCTAACATCAAACGTTACGCTAAAACATGAAATCCGTCAAAAACGGCCGGATTTTCATACGAAAAATACGTCACGCACATAATATTTGTAATATATGTACATATTTTCAAAGCACCGTAAGCAAATTAAGGCTCAGATATTCACCCCTCTGAATTGGTGCTAATAACCGCATCTACGAAGCCCCAGGCCTACATATGTACACTTAAACACGTATAAACTAAACAAAAAACGTGCCAAAGGAAACGAGCCTCTATTTCTAATACGCAGAATTTATAACCGCACGGTCATTTTTCATAATTTTGTATGTAGAACGCTTTGTCATATGACACGACGTATTGAAAAAAAATGTTGTATTTCGCCTCTTTTCACTAGCAGACGCATCGTGACGTGATGATAGATGACGATGTTTTTAAGGGTTAAAGCGACGTGGCCTGACTATGTTTTTAAATTTAATTCTTGGTAAAAATGAAGCCGGAAATAGATATAAAAAAACGTCATGCAAAGTACGTCGTAGATTTTAATAGAAAGTATTGAAATTAATAGTTTTTTTTTTTAATAAATCTTATTTGAAATGTCGCATATCAACTATTTCAAGGTAATAAAAACAGATGTATCAAATTAAAGCTCAGTAAAGATCCACTCAATAAAACCGATATACTGAAAAATTTCCGATTCATAGCAGCTTCAGCGTAACCAGTAAAAAAACTATTTGTCCACCTTCATCCCGCGGCGGTAATAATTCCACAATAGCAATAAAAAATCAACGACTAATCTTTAAATCCCTCGGACGGCCAACTAGGCACGCCTTCGAAATTATTAAGCCCGTTTAAAGACCCGTTCTTATAATGATACAAATTTAAAATGAACTCAATTTTATAAGACATAAAATCGAATTTCAAACATAATATAAGTAAGCTTATACCTTCCTTGTTTTAAAAAAGTGTGTACGATGCCATGGAATTTTACGCTGCAGAGTTTAATAGTCGACATACTATATATTTCGTCCCGTTCTCCCAGCGATTGCTATCCTGTTTTACGGTCAGGCTCATTCAATCTGACTTCCTATAATCCAATACGAGACCGGACAGACAGGATTTGTGTTCAGAAAATATCATACATAGGTCTTAGCGAAGGCTTACGGTAAATTGGTATGAGATAGATTTTAAAATCTTTTGTGAAAACTGTCAATGTTATTGAAATAACTGATGCAATAAAATTCATTTATTTTATTCAACCAATAGTAAGGCACCGCATTAAATTTAAAAATATTCACGTGATTTACATACATAAAATGTATTTACAAAAAAGTATTTGCTTTTTTTAACATATACACACGGTTCCTAAGGTTATTTGCTTGTGTTTTAGGTATGACGGCCGACTGAGATATATATTTATATTTTTTTTCAATTAATGTATACCAAAGAAAATACATTGAAACTTGGAGCAGAAGCAGGGTTAATGACAACTGCGCCGACAGGCCAGTCAAAGTATTGATTCCATACTGCTGAACGTAGGCCTCCCTCATCGACCTCCAGAGCGACCGGTTCAAAGCAACCTTCATCCAACAGCTTCCGGTGACTTTTCTCAAGTCGTCTGTCCATCTCGCGGACGGCCCTCCGACGCTGCGCTTGCCGGTATGTGGTCTCTACTCGAGAACCTTTCTGCTCCTTCAGCCGTCAGTTCTCAGAACTATGTGCCCTGACCACTGCCACTTCAGCTTGCAATTCGTTGGGCTATGTTGGTAACCTTCGTTCGTCTGTGGATCTCATTATTTCTGATTCAATGTCACAGAGAAATACCAAGCATAGCCATCTGCATTGCATGCTGTGCGTCTTGAAGCTTGTTTAAAAGGCCCATAGTCAGAGACCACGTCTCAGATCCATATGTTGACACATGTAGCCACCATACACTCGCTAACCTTCACTGGAGTGGTGTGACGTGGTTAAGTTTAATCCTTTTTCAAAATAAAGACATTTGAATGTACAATTATCAATATATTACAATCTCAAGTTATTTCAATATAAGAATATTGTAGGCGTGACTTCAAATTTAAAATATAATTTTAAATCTTACTGTAAAGTTGTAAAATTTTTATCAAAACATGAAGGACAAGGATGAAGAAGAAGACCTACATCTTTTGGATATCGCACCCAAGGTGCCAATTAAGCTGTGAGTCTAAGTGTTTGCCGTGACGAAGCTCTTGAGACGATACTTCTTAAGCGCCCGTTATAATATATGTAGTGGGAGATCTTTAAAATACACATACGTTTTTGATGTACAGTAAAAATATACATATGTATAGAAAATCGTACCAAAAAGTCGACCATAAATTATCCTCTCTGCTTTTTATATACTAGTTAAAAAACATAACATTTGTACAAATATTTGTTTCCGGTCTGGGTGTATGTCCTTGTGGGTCTCCCCAACGTGCCTCGGAGAGCACATAAATCCATCAGTCCTGGTTGTTATCAAAGACACCTGATAACGATCGTTACCTATTATAAGAAAATTATCCGCCAACCTGCAGTGGAGCAGCGTGGTTGATTAAGTTCCAACCCTTCTTCTACATGGAGAAGAGGCATTCGCTCAGCAGTGGATGCTTCACAGGCTGATACAGTTATATCGATAAAAGTTGTGTATAAAAGTGCTGAAATTAGTGGCTTTAATTTGTTTAGATTTAATTTATTAGTACAATTTTTATTGTGAATAAGCAATCTACCTGTTGTTTGAAAAAGAAGTATTTTACGTGAGTGTTCGTAAGAGTATAATAATAAATAAACGTCTTACACTCAATGGCTCCCAGTAGGATGTTTATCCTGTGTCGGGGCCCGGAAACACACACAAGCACAAACGTCCAGACCACGACTAATATCCGTATCACCTATTCAGATATTTGTCATGTGCGGGGAGCGAACCCGCGACCGTTAACGCATAAGCCAGTTGCTGTGACCACTGCGCTAACGCGTCGTCATAATCCGTTCTTTATAATTGTATTATTGTATATTATTATTATTGAATATTGTATTGATGGTTTCTTATTTAAAATAGTAACTGTTGAGTTTCTTACCGATTCTTTTGATTGATTATTCTCCTCAGCAGATTCTACATTCCGAATCTGTGGTAGCTTCACATGAATTATAATCAGTATAAAATTCATATATTTCTAATTTATTACACTTATTCTTTAACTAAAGATATCTAAATAATTATTTTAAGCCAAATAATGAAAGTTGTTGTTTATTACAAGAAAATAACTACGATTCCTTATTCGAGTAGTATGAACTTGGTTATTATTTTTATATACACTTTTAAATAATTCATTCAGAATTTTTATATACAAACATATTAGTCTGTTTTGTTTACATATATTTTCTGGATACTGGCAAAAGGTTACCTGTCTAATGTATATGTCTGGTGTTTAAGAAATCGGTGTATTTATATAAAAAAATAAAATAAAAACAAAGATTGTCTTTTTTGTATAATGTAATAACTAATTTATTGTAGATAATTCTAATCTTTGGTCACGTATACACGTATTCATTGTATCTCTTCAAGCTATCTCTATCTTCCAAGTGAACGTTCAACTTGGTTAGAGTAAAAAGTCTTCTGATTATGGTAGTATAGATTTAAATCAATATAATTTGTTTGGTCCAATTACAAATTCTATTGTATCTCAATTTGCTTTCTAATTCATGGACACGAGAAACAACGCATATAATCCCGTCAATGGTTGTCGCACCATGACAGGATTACCGGACACTAGAAATCATTTTTGGTCCAAGTTATAAGTGTACCTATTTATTTATTTATTGAAATATTTAAACCACCCATTTATCATTAAAAACTAAAAAATATAATAAGTAAAACAGGTAATCATTCGAAGTAATACATCTTTAAAAGTGTTTATACCTTTAAGACGTAACACTTGAAACAATTAATGAACGCTCAGTAAGAGAGATATACCTAATAAATATTTAATTTTGGGTATGCAGATAATTTATAGTGCATTAAAAAGACACTTCCAAAAATGTTTTTGTCATGTTATTAAATTTATTAGTTCCTAAAGTTTTTTAAATGTGTGTGTGTGTGTTTGTGTGTGTGTGTGTGTGTTCTTCTTTCATAATTTTGGAAAATTACAATTAATTTTCTTGAAAATTATACTTATCCAAATAATAATATGTATTAGTCAAAACATGACCACAACTTAAGATCGGTTGGTTGGTCATTTGCTGTGTGTTTATAAATTTAAATCTTAGAAATATTAAAAAAAAATCTTTTATAATCGCTTTTCTTAATACACTTAGGTTAAATCATGAGTATATCCATTGCGCGTTTGATTGATTTATTACACTGTGTGTTATTTAGTAGTGAGCGACAATGAACAGCGTGGCCGCATCAGCGGTGGGAACGTTATATCGTAAATTAAATCGGTAACTTGGATTGGTTTAGTTATAATATACTACTCTAGTATAGGTATGTTGTTACACACAAATTTAGAAAAAAAAAAAAAAAATTATCTAAAATAGATCAACTAGATAAAAGTGAGGTATATTTTTAAAACTTGGTGATAATATTTTCATCTTATTTATGATTCTGTGCATATAGTTTAAGAAAATTTTATTAAAAAGAATTATTTTAGACTTTTAATTTTTTTTATTATTTTTAAAATTTTTAGACTTGGACAACATGTGTTGCAGCTAACTGTTGTATATTCTAATATATGTTAAATATTTAGATGTCTATGTGGAGTAAATATTAAACAATAGATATATAGGGCACTAACTAGTTCATATAATTGTTCAACTGGCCGTTAAGTTAAACAGCCATTTCACCACTTGGTTGCGACATACACACATAGTTTTAGTAAGTTTATTAACGTATTTTCACTAATTTAATCTTGTTTTTACTAGTTCTATATAATAATAATAATAATTCTTTATTGTACATCAAGAATAAGCAATAGTACAAAAGAAAAAAGAAATAAGTACAAAAGGCGGCCTTATCGCTAATGAGCGATCTCTTCCGGAGGCAACCTTAGGGTAGAGGAAATGGTATATAGATGGTATAGGTGTACAACTGTACATACAGTACATTAATAACAAAACTATAATATAATTTTATAAATGCAAAATAGGAACAATTCATACTATACAATATACATGCAGTATAAATACTATAAATATACATACATAGATGCAAATATTGATGAGGAATAATGTGATTAATAGTGACAAAAGATGACAATTAAATGATTCGATAAGGGCAAGAATATATATTTCGAATATGACTTGAAAATTATATGAAAATTTGTTATGATTACATTTAAAGTCAGAGATATAATTTGCGTATGCTTTAATTAGTGCCGCATAAGTAATTTTCTATTTTATTTTGTTTTGTTATCTCTCAATTGCAGTAATGGTTCCACCGCATATAATTGCAACCCTCAGCTAAGAGTTAATTTGGAGAGTGTCCAACTTTTGCTTTTATCCGCAAATAAAAGTAGAAATGCAATAGTGTTTGTGCAAGGAATACTATTTTAGACTGATTCGACAAAAAATATATGCGTATCACGTGATTTTATTTTTCATAAATACAAAACCGAAAATTTTTACTCACAATAAGAAAACTTATACAAATATAAACTCTTTTGCAAAAAAAACGGGCACTTAAGCAAAGAACTATTTTATAGTTACTATTAGTTTGTTTGACAATTTTAGGTATTGTTATCCTCAGAATTTTATAAATTAATTAGGAAGGAATAGTTTTCATCAGTTTTATCATAACATTTTAATTAAATTATTAAGAAATAATGTTTAAGCTCAAAACACTATGATTGTACCTGCTCGCTAAATAAAAATGAAACGCGTTAATTTCTTTGTTTTTCTTGAATAAATTAAAAGTAGATAAAAGTTTAGTATTGAGTGTGACCCCCTCTTGCTGAAATCACAGCTTGCATTCGTCTGGGCATGCTAGTGAGTATATCTTTTATGGTTTCTTGGGGAATACGTTCCCACTCCGCGGTAATCACATTCTTTAGCTCTCTGATGGTCTGCGGAGACGGCTGCACTGATCTCACTCGTCGCTTCAGAACGTCCCAGACATGCTCTATGGGATTGAGGTCCGGACTTCTAGCTGGCCAGTCCAAACGACGAATTCCGACTTCTAGCAAATACGCATCCACACCGCCAGACCGGTGGGCGCGAGCGTTGTCGTCCATAAAAATTGAGTTTTCACCAAGAGCGGTTAAAGCGGGTTGTGCATAAGGAATTAGAACTTCCGTTATGTATCGGTGTCCAGTCAGTGTACCGTTTTCGATGAAGACTAACTCCGTACGATCCATAGAATTTATTCCTGCCCAAAACATAACAGAGCCCCCTCCATAAGGTGTGATTTCTTCAAAACATGCCTCTGCAAAGCGTTCTCCTCGTCTACGTAGCACTCGCCGACGTCGGTCTTCACCATGCAGAGATATCCTGGCTTCATCGGAGAACAATACCCTATCCCAGTCTTCATGAGTCCATGACACACAATTTCGAGCGAAGCTAAGCCTGGCAACTCGATGTCCACGGAGTAATTTAGGGCCGCGTGCCGGGCGATGACTGTGTATATTAGCAGCGAGAAGCCTCCTCCTGACCGTCCATAGACTAATTTGCACATTTCTTACTTCTTCGAGGGTGTTCTTGAGGTCCACATAAGAAGATTTGCGATTTCTCAACGCTTGACTAACTAGAAAACGATCATCCCGTGGTTCGGTACATGTCTTTCTGCCAGAACCAGGCCTTCTCTTGACGGAACCGGTCTCTTGATAGCGCTGCCAGGTCCTTTGAACTGTCGACCGACTCACATTTAGCCTCTGAGCCACGAAGCATTGACTGCAACCTTCTTCAAGCAGCGCAATAATTTGGCTCGCTTTTATCACTTTATCTACCATTTTCGAGATTGCTAAACAGCAATAACAATACTTTTAAATGTCAAGGACACCAGATAATTTAATAAAAATTGACAAAAAGTTAATTAGAGTCGATATTAACTATAGGGAATTCGCGCCACAAAATGTAGTTAAAAGTTATTTTCTTTGAAAACCAGGCTCAGTCAAAAATTTGAATTTGGAATGTACTTTTATAAACATTATGGCACTTTTATAACTGGCCAGTAACATGTTCAAATGATTAAAACCTTTTTGGTATTTTATTTTTTTCAGCCAGGAAGAAAATCGAAACCGGCCGTTTTTTTTGCAAATGAGTATATATTCATTTTAGAATTAATAAAATTTATCTCTCTTAATATTAAATAATAGTTCTTATCTTTGACGTACTGAGTTCGATTTTTATAAGTAAAAAAGTTGCAAATTGTTATTTGTATCAGAGATTTAAGTAAGATTCTATGGAAACAGACAATAACTCCTAGATAAATATCGTCTTAAATTAAGAACTCCTAGTATAAGCAAACAGTATTATGTGATATTAAGTTTTGATTAAAAACGTGTTTAATGTTAAAACAATAATTATAGTAAGGTTTTTATGACAGTTAAACAACGTGAATATGATTAATCCGGATCAATTCTATTTTCTTACAAATTGAAACAAAGCTTTTTTTATGAATCTTTGGTCAAACAAAAGTTTCTGATAGTACCTAATGTCTTTTCGGTTGTTAATATTTTTCGTAAAAGGAAGCAACACTAAGGGGCTTTAAATGTGTTTGGATGGCATCTGTCCAATAAATTTAGCTTGGTCAACTCATGAATTTCATACGAACGTACACGACAAACTCAGATTATTCGAAGCAGAATGGAAAGAATTTTAAATTCTTACGAAGCGATCTTAATCTTCCTGTTAGAATTATATATATATATATATATATATATATATATATATATATATATATATATATATATATATATGTGTGTGTGTGTGTGTGTGTGTGTGCGTGCGTGCGTGCGTGCGTGCGTGCGTGCGTGCGTGCGTGCGTGCGTGCGTGCGTGCGTGCGTGCGTGCGTGCGTGCGTGCGTGCGTGCGAGCGTGCGTGCGTGCGTGCGTGCGTGTGTGTGTGTGTGTGTGTGTGTCTGTTGGTGTGTGTGTGTGTTAGTGTGTGTGTGTGTGTGTGTGTGTTGGTGTGTGTGCGTGCGTGCGTGCGTGCGTTATGATATATGATATGAATATAGATAACAATTTTGCCTTAATGGCTTAATATTTTTTGCCACAATTTTAGAGCCAGTTGTAGTTATATAATTATATCCAGAATGAGGCTGATAAAATGTACATTATACTGATTATTGACAAGAAAAATTGTAATTTGATTGTACGCACTAATGACTTCATAGAATCAACTCTTCTCCGAAGACGAAATCTCAAAAAAAAAAAAAAACTATTTTATATTTATCGGTACTAGACTTACATGGAATCATATGATTTTTTCAGTGAAACTGTACTTCCAACCACACTTCAAAACATACCTTTTAATAAATAAAAGTTTTAGGAAAAAAACAAAAACCGACTTCAAGATTATACCCACATGTACAAACTTGAACAAAAAGAGCATTAAAGGACGATCAACGAAATTATTGATACGTATATTCATATTCAAAATTTATGATCAGTTATTTTTCGAGTCAGTGCCAATTAAAGTGCCGGCCAAAATGGCCACTTTAACTCTGACTTTGCAACAAAATTTCTTTTCTTTGTTTCGGTAATAACATAATATATTTATTGAAAAATCTATAATTAATTAGAGATTTTTAAATAAAAGCTATTTTAAAAATTTCAACAATTTTCCTGCAGATTTGTAATATTTAACCGTAGCACCATAAACAAATCAATCGTAGACGGGAGACTACGGCGTAGCTTAAAACACGTACTGCTACACATTTGTCTTAATGCTTCAAGTAAACAACGTTTATTACATTATACTTAAAATAGAATAAATCGATTCGCTATTTTAAACTTTATTTTATTATAAATAAAATACAAATTAGATTGACAAGTTTATTAATTACGACGCGGTATTCGTTTTCAAAGCGACGTAAGTCGTTTGATGAGGGTATTAGGGATCTTGTAATTTGAAACTAATACACGACATATTATGAGGGTACAGTCTATTAAAATTATGTAATTTATAACGTTTATTATAATAAACTAGACCGCTGTCCCAGTTTTACGTACCACTGATGTTTAAGGACGCTGTTTCGCTACGTTGAGTTGTAGCTTAGATTGTTCTGATAGATAACGTATATTTCTAATAGGAATATAATTATTTCATTGCATTTGTTTGCTTGAGAGTATGGGAGAGTAAAGCCATATACTTACAACTTTACAAGCACATAGGGTCGTTGGCCCCGATTGGAATAGTGAATACTTTATAACGATTGTTACTCTTGGTACGTAAATTATCTGACAAACCTTTTTTTTTTTTTTTTTTTACGCAGGGGAATCCATTTACGGAAGATATCCAGGATGCCCGGGTCGGCAGTCCTAGACCTATGTCGGACTCGGCACTTTGGGAGTGCAATACCGTACTAAACCCCTGCGGGAGCCTTCAGCCGCTTTAATTGGAGGGTCCCGGATCTGCAGGCAACAGGATCCCTCCAGCGACAGGCTGGCCTTGGCGAAAAGGCCAGACTTCTCCTCCATGGACTGTCCGGCTAACCTCTGAACAGTCCCGACGACGCCGTGTCTAGCAGGACCGGGTTCCCATCCCGGCCCGACACGGGCACAAGGGCGTTACAGGAGGCGCATTAAGTAGCGCCTCCTACGCACCCCCATTCGTCGCCCGCGGATGGAGGCCACGTCGGCGGCCTCCTCTCTCATCCGCTCGTCGGCCTCCTTCTGGGACATTACTGTCTCGCAGAAGGAGACCATCGCCTTCCAGGACTCGTCGTCGCCGAGCATCGCGGTGATGACGCTCGGGAGAGACAAGTCCCCTCCGATGACCGACGTCAGACCTTGACGCAGCACCGCCCATCTCGGGCACACCTCGAGGGTGTGCTGGGCAGAGTCCACCGCTGCGCTACAATCGTGACACTCAGTCGTCGGCTCCCTTTGCGCCGTCCGACACAGGTAGTCACCAAAGCAACCGTGCCCGGTGAGAATCTGTGTCAGACGGAAGGTGAGGGGCTTGCGTTTTCGACGCATCCACCGCTCAAGGACCGGGCGAATGGCAGCCGTTACGCGTGTGCCATATGGCTGCACCGCCAGGTCCTCCCCCCACCTCCGCATTAGCGCTTCCTGCCCTATCCGACGCACACGTAGGATCCCGTCCAACCGTGGGGTTCTCACCAAGAGCCCTCCTACCCGAGACGTATGAGTAGGTCTCGGCAAGAACCTCCGCCACGAGCTCCCACGGGGGGTCGCCGGCTAGAGCAGTAGCTGCAGCCCACGATACCGTACGGTACCCCCGAATCACCCTCACCGCGATTGTTCGCTGCGCAGCGCGCAGCGCCGCCTTATTTTTCGCGGTGAGGCGATCCGCCCAAACCGGGGCACCGTACGTCGCCATACTCCGGCAGACTCCGGAGTACAGCTGCCTGCAGGCGGCGCTGGGTCCTCCGAGGTTCGGGAGGAGTCTGCCCAGCGCACTCGCCGCCTTCACGACCTTCGGTCCCACCATCGCGAAATGTGGGCCGAAGGTCCACCCTCCGTCCAGAATGAGCCCGAGATACTTCATTTGCGGGCTCATCCTGACTCTCCCCTCTCCGACTTGAAGGGTAGCCCCCGGTGGAGGTCCCTTGCGGCCGGTCCCGCGGAAGAGCAGGGCTTCGGTCTTGTCAATCCTGACACGAAGCCCTAAACTCTCTATGCGGCTGATCACGAGGTCGAGTCCGACCTCGGCCAGCCGCGCCGCCTCCTTGTAGTTTCGTCCCCGGGAATAAACGAGGGTGTCATCCGCGTAGCAGATGACACCCATCCCGGGGAGGAGGCGGCCTCGCAGGACCCAGTCGTACCCGATGTCCCACAGGATCGGACCCAGAACGGATCCCTGCGGGACACCGCAGCCGACTCGCCACCACTCCACGGACCCCGACCGGTTCTCGAGGCCTACCCTTCGATCGGAGAGGTACGCCTCCAAAAATTATCTGACAACCCACAGTGGAACAGCGTAGTCTACGAAGTACAGCTACATCTACACAGAAAGGAAGCTTTTGCCCAGCAGTACTTACAGACTGTTTCAAATAACAAAGAGAACAGTATGTTTCAAATAAGTTCATTTCATATGTCAAAGAATATGTCGCGACACGAAAACCTTATTTCAAATAATTGCTTAAGAAACTATATTTATGATTTATAATATCGATGATTTAATGAAAAATCAAAAGTCCTTGTAGCTTATACAAATAAAATATTGTTAACAGTTGAAAAGTCATTGTAATTAATATAAATGGTTGAATGGAATATTGAACGATAATCGTATTTATGTGATCGTATTTAAAGTATATTATGCTATGTCAAATACCGTACGCTGTTTTCATTAGGGCTCCATCAAGAGCCTTTAAAGTTTAATTGAGTTGTGGATTTCAGTAACTAACGACTATCGGAAACTAACAAACTGAATTAAGGAATTTCTTGTTCGCTAAGGAGACGCTTTATATAGCAAATACGGCTTTTAGTATACTAATTTGTTTTATATACAACATATGAAACAACAAATATATGTATTAGTTTCAGGTGAAACTTTTATTTGACTATAGGTAAAAGCTGTTGATAGAAATACCTCCTCAAAATTATTGGACATTTTCAAGATACATTTTCTATAAATTAAAAAAAAAACTGCACCCAATATTTTACTGTTATCACTAATGAAAGGCAGTAGACACGTCAACGCGTATGTAAAACGTCTAATCGTATATTAATTAAAACCAAACGGCATATAATCTGACGACAATTAATCGAATACACAGGAATACATTTACATTTAAATTCGGTACAAATTACAGCTGGCATGATAGCTTGGCTGGCCGTTTGACGGTTCTTTATTAGGCATGTAATTATGGGAGATGGGATATGTTCAAGTACTCATGTCGAAGTGAGAGATAATTATGTTTCAACTACTTTCTAGTACTTGTTACTATTCAAGATAACTTTATACTCCGAAGTTAAAATAATTAATATATTTTTATATTTTTATATAATTTGTTTAACATTATATAATATTACATATTATGCACCAAGTGAAATAATAATTTAACTTAAATTAAAATGGGTAGAAATTTAAATTCTAGTAAAATTAAATTAATAATATGGTAACGAAAGCTTTTAACATATATGTACTTATATAACCTTGAAGGGTTGTACTTATATAACCTGAAAGGTTCTATAATACTGCGATGCCCTTTTTTTTTTTAATCGCTGGGAAACGATTCCTAAACTAAGTTACGCACAACCTAGGCGTTATTCTACCTACCTAACTTAATCCGTACAAAATATATTAATTCAATACTATGTAAGGATATAATATACGAGAATTCTGGTGTGGTGGTGCAAGTAGTCGCCTCAACGCCGACGGTCGCGGGTTCGATTACCGCTTGGGGTAGATATTTGTAATTGTACAAATATTTGTTTCTGGTCTGCGTGTATGTCTTTGTGGGTCTTCCCATCGTGCCTCGGAGAGCACTTAAAGCTGTCGTTCCCGGTTGTTATCACAGACACCTTATGACGATCGGTACTCATGGTAGTTAAATTAACCACCAACCCACAGTGGAGTAGCGTGGTGGATTAAGCTCCAAACCTTCTTCTATATGGGAAAAGACCTTTGATCAGCAGTGGGACGATTACAGGCTGATTCAATTCAGTTCAGTTCCAAGAAAATTTAAACAAAAATTCCAGAGTAGAAACCGCGACCACAGAGTACGTGAATAGACCCGGATTAAAACACAAATTTTAACCCTTGCTTTTACACGAATTTTGAATTTACTTTACAACTGACAACTCTGAATTAGTCAAACGTGCTATCTTCATTCTGCTATATTTATTGCAAATCTGTTGTGGTAAAAATGGATTTTCAGCTTATACACAAAAAATAAAATAGGTTAAGGGCCTGTTTCACCGGTTGCTGATAAAGTTTATCTCGTACATAAGTTACTCACAGAATTTAGCAACAGGAGGTAATATAGTCAAGTCAGGAGATAAACATGCCGTTTTCGACCGCATATATCATATATCCTGTTATCTCTTCTATTGACGTAACGAGAAGAGTATCACGTGCACGCATGTTAGCTACTGTAGACATAGAGAGATGATACGAGAAAAGGGGTAGACAAAATTTTGTCGTGCGGGCATGCTAGGTCGGCTGGTGTTGAAAATTAGAAAGCAGCACATCCATACTCTTCAGATATTTTCATAGTCGTAGTTTCTTTTGATCTTGGTTTATTATAATTTTTTAAGCATAATAAATTATATAAAGTATTGTTTTTACTAAAATAAGGTTTAGTGAAGAGAAAATAAATCGATTTTACAAAGTAAAAATTTCTTGTATTATTTATTTATTTATTTGTAATAGAACTACCAACAAAATTACATGTTCCTTAAAATTAGAGATTTAGGACCTTAGAGTACAATTTACACATAATTTCAATTATAGGTAGTCACAGCATGCATTTCATTCACAATAGTGAAATAACAAAGAATAAACTAATATTATTTTCTCTTTGATATATTTTTTAAAAGTTTACAATAAAGTATTAATTAAACTAAATAAATCAAAGTCGATCAATAAAAAAAAACATAAATTTATATTTAGTATAAATAAAAATAATATAATTTATTATAATAATTTTTGAAAAAAAAAAAAACTTTGCGATAATTATTTAGGATTATGCGTCTATATTTATGGCGTGAGAATTAAAAATAGTGTAGTTAACAATACATAAAAATATGATTAGCGTACGTATATAAAATAAATACATGAATAGTGAATATGAGAAGCTTATAATTTATACTTATAAATATCCAATTTAAAAAAAATTAAATTAAATACATTGCTGTTGTTACAGTTTAGGAAGTTTAGGAGATTTCAGTAGAGATTGGGTACATGACTCTGTGGATTTTCGTTTTGAAAACCAATAATTTATCGTAAAAAAATATCTATCGTATCGTCCTTTTTTTGAAATTCCTTTAGTAATTTACATAATCTAAGAATAAGAGATTGGTGCCCTATAATATATATAAATTTATAATTATGTTTTTGTGTTTTTCTACGCAAGCCACGCGTAAATATAATATAATAAATAATATATAATATAATAAATACAAATATATATATATATATATATATATATATATATATATATATATATATATATATATATATATATATATATATATAATAAATACAAAATACATTTTAATGCAATTTCCTAAGACAGTTAATATTATACCCCGTTAACTAAAACATATTGTCGTGACTTTATAATCACTCTTCTTCCAGCATCTGTGAATGAAGCATGCGTGCAAAAGCTCGCATAGAAATACTTTAACATTAATACGACCGTGCGAGGCTGAACGGCGCAGTGCACCTAGTCTGAAACAAACAGCAATGGCGATAAAATAATATTAGAGAGTGGTGCGGAGGAAAATAGGTCATGTTTTAAAGTATAATTTTTTTTTTATTATGGCGTTATTCGCTGTCGCTGGAGGGATCCTGTTGCCTGCATCCGGGTCCCTCCAATTAAAGCGGGTGAAGGCTCCCGCAGGGGTTTAGTACGGTATTGCACTCCCAAAGTGCCGAGTCCGACATAGGTCTAGGACTGCTGACCCATCGTCCGTCGTCCGGACGTCCTGGATATCATCCGTAAATAGAGTCCCCTGCGATAAAAAAAAAAGTATAGAATAGTATGGTAACTTAATACCGTACATAATATATTCTATCATTAACTACTGTTTCATTTTTGATTTTTATTCATAAATTTGTTTAATAAGAATATGTGTATCAAAATAACTGATAATGAAATAGAAAATGACTCAGCAGGATTTTTCAGTCACTGTCGCGATAAAAAGATAGTTTCGTTCTTTTCTATTCGATTGTAAATTTGTGTTTTATCTTTACTACTATTTTCTACTTATTATGGACCCATTTTGAAAATTCTGATTTTTTTATGTAAAAAAAAATATATACCTGGGAGCTTAATTTTCATCAGGGCCTTTAAATTTGGTTTTTACTATGGAAACAATTTTATTACTATCAAAATAAAAATAAGATTGAAACTTGGACACACTTGAAAAAAGACAAGATTTATTTTCTTCACGCCGGTCAAGCGGCAGAACTAATAAAAGTTCGACGTGACCGTGCTAAGGCCTCGCTAGTAATTTACATTCCGATAAATTTTACACCTCTGAAACGCTCTCTGTCCTCGACGTGTCATTTTATTGCAAGATTATTTCCTTTTACTATTTCGACATTTAATTTAAAAAAAAGTATCAGTCACTAAATTTTACTTACTTATGTGCTTATGGAAGAATCCTTGGAAAACCTCAGCGTTTTGCTCAGTGAATGAAAAAAGAGGTCGAGACTCTTCTCCTCTTCCGGTCATCGCCCAGCAATAATTATATAGGTACTAATAGCTACTTTATGGAACCATAATTTCCATTAAATAAATACTCATTGTGAACGTTACGATGTCATAAATTATCAATAATAATTTTAATAATAAAACAAAATACTTATATTATTATCTCTAATGTAAATGAAACTAATAATTTAAAACTGAATCAAGCTTTTACACAAGCAGTGAAAAGAGATATAATAATGATATTACACGACAATACGTAATGCGTCTACAAATATGCCCCACGTATTCGAGAACAAACAATGCCGAATCCGTCAGTGCCTGCTAAGAGTGAATAATAACATTACTTTTGTTTTCTTAATGTAAGCAAACTTTGCTGGAGATTTGTTTGAACGGAGCTCCGAACTAGATTTCATTTCGTTCTGCGAATTGTTATTAAAATTCAGCAAGCGCAGAAGTTTTTTCGTTAAAAGGATTGGTAGACGCTTCAGATTAAACTGCTCCCGTAGGATGCATTATGTTTTTGATGATTTTGATAGAGCGTTGGAAGGTTCTGTATGGATTTTAGTATTAAGATCATGTGAAGTGATAAACGATAATGTTATGTAATTGTAATATAAAAATGAAATTCTGCTCCCGTTATCTGAAAAGGCATATGTAATAAGCATCGAAAGACAGATACGTACGTATTTACGACCGCCGGCGTTAAGGCGACTAATCGCACCACTACACCAGAACGTCTAAAAAAGCAATTAGGTAATTACATATTATCAATATCTCAGAAAAAATATATTATTAAGTAAATGTGGTTTTTAGGTATCACACAATTTTATTTGATTATCTTTACTCAGATGTAAGAAGTTTGAAGGAGAGTTTATATTTGATTACAATGCAATAAATTAAGTTGTTGTCAGTTGCCATATGGCATATTAGTGAGTGATTTTTTACCTGCCTGAGGCAGAATAACTGTATAAAAATAAAAACATTCAAACAACAAATAAAAAAGTTGATTATCAGGAACATCAAACTCGTATTTTAGTTTCAGCAAACAAATTGACGTCAGTTTTAATTCCTCTCTGAAAATTAATGTAGTGTTTGCTAAGAATCTAATTCTGCGGCGGCGTTGGGAAATTTATTCAACGAACGTATTTAAAGATCTTCGAAGAATTGTTATAATGAACAGTTATTAATTATTATATAGTCAAGTTTTATTAACAATGCGTAGTAAAATATACAATTATCTGAGCTTATAGCTTCGAATTCCTTTTAAATTACGAAATATTATTTTTTATAAACATGCTTTTCAAATTAATGTTGTTGCCGATTTTTTCTCATTCATACAGTATGTATTTAAGAGCTTTACTGCAAATACCTATCGTAACTTCCTTGGGTTATATATACGTTTAGGTTAAAATCATATTAGTACTTTGATGGTTATAGAAATCCTCATAAAAGTAAGGGTTCACTTTTATTTCTTAATTTCTCTATTTTTAAACGACTAAAATATAATTTGCGATAGTATTTTTTGTGATAATAATGATACACATACTTTTTTACAAAGTGTAAGATATAGAATATAATAGTATTTTTATATAAATACACGATATGATGCAAGCTTTGCAAATAAAATATAATGTTTATTTATTTATTTATTTATTAAGGACAACCAACAAAAGATACATTATAAATTACACTATTTTAAGTTTACATTTTAACAAAATGGTAAATGTTCTTTTAATTAAAGGTTATCACATCATGCACTGTAACGTCAAGTAAATAAAACAATTCATAGAATTAAAGTATTTGAGATTTTGAGAATATCAAGGAGACATAACAAAATTAATTTAAAAAAGAATTAAAAAATTAAAAAATTAAATAGTATTTCTTTGTCATATTAGGTATCAATTTAGAATATATCATAAAAGTCATATGGTTAATAATAAGATTACAGTTTACATAGATAGTCGAGAACTTTGCGTTTGAACTGAGGCAGCTTGTCATGACATATGTCTATGTTCAGGTTTTTTGTTGAGATACTGTTGTATAATCTTGACAATCTTGGTACAGGGGAATTCTTTCCCAAGTCAGTCCTGTAGACCCTTACTTCTAACAAGTTACACGGGTGTCGGGGTATTCTGGGTGGGACGTGGAATGCAAATTTACTAAAAATATCAGGGCAGTCAATTTCATTGTTTAGGACTTTATAGAGGAAAGTCATTGCTAACATTTCTCTCCTGTTTTGTAGGCTATTAATATTGAAATATTTAAGTCCCTCGTCATAGCTATTTAACTTTAATTTAAACCTATACGATAGTTGCCGTAGTAATCGCTTTTGCACCGATTCCAATCTAGTGGTGTGAATTTTCTTATAAGGTGACCACACAAGAGAACAGTATTCGAGCCGACTGCGAACAAGACTGTAGAACAACTTTAAGGTTGTTAATGGACTCTTATAACCTTTTGAGGACCTCATAATGAAACCAAGAGACTTATTTGCTAATTCGAGACAATAGTCAATATGAGGAACAAAGGTAAGGCGGCTATCCATGATGACACCAAGATCTCGGATTTGAGTTACTTCAGTCAATTCTTGTTGTCCAATGTAATATTTAGATTCAATAATTTTCTTTTTGCGTGTGAACTTAATGTGGTAACATTTCTCAATATTAAGGTACATTTTGTTAGTTTTACACCATTCAGTCAATCTATGTATATCTTCTTGAAGTAAATACTAGTCGTCCTCTCCCTCAATAACACGCAGAAGTTTTAGATCGTCTGCGAATAGGCTCGAGATACTATATTTAAAAATTTTAACTATGTCATTGATAAAAATGTTAAAAAATAATGGTCCAAGGTTGGATCCCTGCGGAACACCTGATAGATTGCAAAACGTCTGTGATTGGTGACCATCTATTACCACAGCAGAATATCTACCAAAAAGATATGTTTCACACCATTTTAGAAGCTTGTTTGATATTCCGTATGCAGAAAGCTTTTTTATAAGTAATCTGTGGTTTACCTTGTCGAATGCTTTCGAGAAGTCTGCGTAAATGGCATCCACTTGATTTCCCTGATCAATGTTATTAGATATAATAGACACGTGCAACAATAAATTGGTAGTAGTAGAACGATGAGACATAAAACCATGCTGCTCATTATGTAGCATACTTTTAACATGATTATATAAATGCGCATACACGAGAGATTCAAACACTTTAGCCATTGAAGATATGATTGAGATGGGTCTATAGTTACCTACCATGTCTTTTCTTCCTGATTTATGTATTGGGACAATTCTGCTTATCTTCCACTTGTCGGGAAACTGACCGTCTTTTAAGGATCGATTGAAGATAAGGAATAATGGTAAGGATAGTTGTTTAGCACACTTTGATAAAAATACAGGTGGTATATTGGTAATGGTAAGAATATAAGGCAAATGATAGATAAACAGTTCTAATATTTTGAATGAGTGAAACATTTATTTTAAATATCATGGAATGTTTTTTTTTTTTTTTTTGAAAGAATCTCGCATAAAAAACTATAATAGTAGTAGAGAAATACAAAGCCCTCTCCATTGCGAGCCGTGCGACTTGGGCTTGTTTAAAAGACCCATTCAGATCCGTATGTTATCACTGCTAACACACATTAGTCGAAGACTTTCGACTTCAGGCATATAATATAAGAACAACCTTGATTCTATTCACTGGCTTAAATTAAAAGAAAATTGTAAGTATAAAATTAAAAAAATGATAATATAGCTTCCGCCCGCGGCTTCGCCCGCGTGGATGTCGGTTATCGCGACCAAAAAAAAAGTCTTCTATGTTACTTCTAATACCTCCAAGAATATGTTTACAAAGTTTCATGATGATCGGTTAAGTAGTTTTCGCATGAAAGCGTAACAAACAAACTTACATTTCACATTTATAATATACGTAGGGATTGATCGAAACCGACGAACAATGTCCGTTCTGGAGTAGTGGTGCGAGTAGTCGCCTTAACGTCGGCGGTCGCGGGTTCGATTCCCGCTCGGGGCAAATGTTTGTACTTGTGCAAATATTTGTTTCCGGTCTGGGTGTATGTTCTTGTGGGTTTCTCGACCGTGCCTCGGAGAACGTAAAGTCGTCGATCTCGTTTGTTATCATGGATACCTGGTAATGATCGTTACTCATGATAGGGACAGCAGTGTGTCGGCAGTGGGTTGTTTACAGGCTGATATAGTACAGTATAATACAGTAATGAACGAAAATTTAAATTAGTTTAAACAATTTGTTTAGATTTTATGAAAAAGAGCCGGAAAAAATATTTGAGATATTTTTATAAATTTTCCTTCTTTTGATTAAAATTACAAGTAAAATAGTGACCTCAATTTTATGGGATTATTTATCCCTTTGGAAGATATGAAAGAAATCCCTTCAAAAATGTTAAAAATCGTTGTTAAATTACTCTTTATATTGACGCTGTAGAATAAACTAACTTTTGAATTTGCATCGATACGAGAATACACGATACGTAGTAGGTAACGTAAGTTGTAATAATAATATAACATTTCGTTAATTCTGTCAGGACGAGATTGTTCAAATAGTAAAAATCTGTTGCTATCCCAAATTGCTATTACGTCGTTTGTTCAATATGTAGTGTGCGACGAAGTAACGATTTTCACATACAAGCAACAGATTTTTTTGTCGTGCAATACTTAATACCTATTGAAAATAAAACTATTAGAGAAAAGAATAAATTATGTGTAAATCTCACTTTTTGTGCTAATAATTGAAATAGATATATTACTATACTTTTTTATATATGATATTAAAAATAAAAAAAACTTAAGAGATTCGAATTACGTTTGTAACATAATAGCTGATCATGCTTTATCAAACCCACAGCACTGGAACAGAAAGCAGACTGACAACTGCGCCTACGGAGTAAGGACTAATTAGCCAAAAAAGTAAGTAAATGTTTATTAAAGTGTATCATTTGTAAGTCCTCCTTAATTATCTAGTACTTGCAAATTTTCGACGTTTGACATATACTTCACACGACACGTATATATACAATATATTATATGTACATCTTACTGACACGTACATACATGAAAATATGTGTGACGATTTTTTTTTTTTATGACAAATAGACAGGCATTTGACCGCTATCTCACCTGATGTTAAGTGACGATGCGGCCGAAGGTGGAGCATACCTGTCTAATAACAGTCTATTCACTCTGGCCTTGAAGGCACCCAGGTTGTATCGTTCGGGAAACACAGACGCGGGCAACGAGTTCCATTCCTTAGCCGTGCGCATCAAGAAAGTAGTGCAGAAGCGTTTTGTGCGCGTAGGTGGCATATCAAAGACATAAGGATGGAACGATCGACCGCGCCTAGTGTCCCGATGGCGGAAGGTTGTTGGGGGAATTAGATCGTGCAATTCCTTCGCACACTCACCAAAATATATTCTGTAGAACACCGACAGACGAGCTACCCTACGCCGATGATCGAGACTCTGCAACTTGGTGTCTGTCAGAGTAGGGTCACCTATGAGTCTCTTAGCTCGTTTTTCCACCGAGTCCAAAGTTGCCAGTTGGTATTTGGCGGATCCATCCCAAATGATTTGAAAATTATGATTTTGAAATTTATGATTGTCTCCTTGTTATGGTAATAACTTTTAATTTGTCAACCCTACAATAGTTACAATAATATTATAACAAGCAATACTTACTGCAAGTATAGATTTACGGCTAGTTGCTTACAAACTCTATACGGATGTGGCAAAGTTCTATTACTTGGAAACAAAATAACAGATTAATAGATTGTAGAAGCCGGCCTTAAGAATACATGAGATACTTTTAAAAATCCAAATTGACGATATATATATAAAATACGGCTAACGACATAACAAAATAAAATTAAGTTACAAAAAAGATTCTAAATCAAATTTCTTTCTAAGGATGTTTATCAAGACATAGGCATTAATTTTTCTATCGCAAGTATCACATTCAGGCTTACTAATAGGATTTAAAAGAAGTTCATCACTCCAATATAACTTTTCTTTTAGTATACAAATAGCAAATACCTACGCATCGATACATCAAATTTTTAGAGTAAGACATTCAAAATAAATCAATAACCTAAAAATAATAATAAAATATTTCATAGCTATTTATATATATCTTTTGAATAATACAACCAAAAAAGTTTATTTTTGGTTTTACAAAAAAATTTCTTTTACTCAATCTCTTTATTAAGTATTAGTTGTTTCTATGACGTCATTCGTGATTGTCATCCCATTTATTAAGTCTATGAGATAAATAAAGTATTTGAGTTTAAAAAATAAGCTATTCTATTATTTGATATTCTTCTATTATTTGACGACGAGTTAGCGTAGTCAGTCAGTAACTGACCTGACTGAGAGTAGCGAGTCACAGCAACTGACCGATGATGACTGGTCGCGGGTTTGATCCCCGCACTTGACAAATATTTGTATAGGCCATACAGATGTTTGTCATGATCTGGGCGTTTGTGCTTGTGTATTGTGTGTGTTTCCGGACCCTCGACACAGAATTCACATCCTACTGGGGGCCGTTGATTTTGAGACGTTTATTTATTTATTTATTTATTCGTTCAAAGGTTTCGGTATACACCGAGGTTCAAGTTATTTAAGCATAATACTGAATGTCTTTAATTTCCGAAACATATATATTAAAATAGTTACACAAAAATATTTCAAATATATTTCTTCTAAAATGATAAAATAAAAGAGAGAATGAAAGTGGACTACATGTTAATAAGTTACAACAAAGTATATTTGACTTAAAAAAGAAAGATGCAAAATTTCGAGACAAAAACTATCCTGTGCCTTATCACTTACTATAAACTCCAATCATACATACTTTCACTAAAATTCAATTAGTCCTTGATGCGCGACCAGGACACAGATACAGAAAAATGAAATAAATAAATTACATTTTTGGCTTGAATATTGATTATACCGTTACTGGACTTTACTGGTAAACTAGAGTACAGTAGAGTACAGTACAGTTTTATTATAGATTAAATTTATTTATAATATTAGTCCATCACTTCATCTATTCTTCGAAAATAAATACATCTTAGAACAAAAAAAAGGAAAATCTTGAAGAATGTTCACAATATAAACTTAATAAATCACCTCTAGCTATACGCCTGCCAAAATTGGGTGCTTACGTGAAGCATGAGCTACATATTTCATCCTATCTTAAGCTGTGGAAGATTAGTCGACGTAACTAAAATCCGTCTGCATATATATATATATATATATATATATATATATATATATATATATATATATATATATATATATATGTATATATATATATATATATATATATATATATATATATATATATATGCAGACGGATAAGCAAAAGTTGAACTATTGACTAGCACTTCTTCAATATTTGCGAATGTAGCGATTTATTATAAAATCTCTAAACAAAACTAAATGATATTAGGCCGTATTAATACTATGCACAGATTGAATATTGAATAAAATATAGGTTTTTTTTTTCAAAATTAATTGACCAAAGCAAATTAATAGAGGTTTCTTTTGGGTCGTCCTAAATAATTAACTATGCCACAATGCAAACATATCCTATGTTTTTAAAACTTTATTGTAGTAAGTTTCAGTCAGGGTCCGTTCTATTATGTTAATTGTATCTTTTCTTGGAAAAGCCTTTTGTGTAATAAGTAATTATTTTATAGGTTTGATATAGATATATATTGTAGACGATATTTTATAATGGAACGATGATACGCTTTCTATCACTTTAATTTAATAATTTTATTGTTAAAGTTATTTATGAATACAGAGAACAATTTATTGAATAAACTTTTAAATGATAAATTAGTAAAATAAAGGCGATAAATAGACGCGTACATAATGCATTTTGTTCATGTTTTACGAAGAAATTTCGTAAATATAAGAATATGAACTGTTTTTTTTTTCTATATTTTATTTAACTTATTGTTTAAAAAAGTTTGAAATAATATCAAAAGTAGGTATATTATATAAATAAATAAACATTTGAAATGAAAATGTTCTTAATGCAAGAACAACTTTAAATATATAAAAAAAAACGGATATATATACAAAAAGTAAAGTACAAAGTAAAATGTATTCATAAAAGTATCAATTCCGTAGACTGATGGAATATACGATAACATTGCATAAGATTCACGAGAATGTAAGTAAATTATTCCGTATATAATCCTATTTCATCACAGAGTCAATATAAACTTAGTACCCTATATTCATAAATTGAAATAAGATTTGTATACTTATATTAGACTATAAAGACAGAAGAAGAAATATAGATAATTCAGCTTATCTTGGCGCGCAGTGTTATGTGAGTTTGATGTATGGTAAGTATAATATATGCAGCTTTATTTATATGTGACATTGATGCGGCAGTAAACTATTGTCCTTTAAAAAGATCCGTCAATGTCGCCAACAATGTAATGCGTGTTTAAAGAATCACCATTTTTTGAATTTTTATTACAACGAAATACAAAAACTTTGTGATAATTACATTTTTTGTTCTATGCGTGTAAAAACGTAAGTAAAACTCGTTGTCTCTTAAAGCATTTTAATTTATGCCACTAATGAAGACGTTCCAGGCATCTAGGCATTGAGGAAAGACGCGACACGACGCAATTTCCGGTTTTTAGTTTCAAAGAGCACGGTAGGGAGCAAGCTTCCTGTGTCTCTAAATTGATTACTATAAATTCTCGATACACTATTTTCTCGCTTTCAAAATTATGAATTAATTAATTTTTTTTTTTTAAATTAATAATTTTAAAAAATTATGAATTAATTAATAATTTTAATTAATTAATTTAAAAAAATTAATAATTAAAAAAAATATCGTGGTTTATATGACATTTACGTCAAGGTACCTTATTTATCTGTAGTATGTAACACCGTCGAGTCGGATTCGAATTCGAGATTTTACGTGTCATTATTTGTATAGCCCTATTTTGAAATGGAAACCACAAAACTCATAAACAATACTTGAATAATATCTTTAAATACCAGTATATCGACCGATTTAAGATCTACAATTTTCTTTTTTTATATTTATGTACATTTATGTCAGTTTTAAATTACAGTAGTATAAATATTTATAATGCCAAACTTAAAAATAAATATTTAGAGATAATTATGGTACAAATTATCCAAATGGTTCGAGGCAAGAATGGTGCCTGAAATTATCTTCTTTGTGGCAAAAATTGCATAGTTTAGAACAAAACCAAAGATTACAATTTGTTTACAAAATATATCAAAATTCTATCTAATCATCTATCCGATTCGATTCTTGTATCCATAAAAAAATTAAATAGAAACAAAAAACTACGAACTTGTAGTAATATCTCAGGAAGCACTTTGACAAACACGGATGAGTTCGCAATTGGTTCCGCTGTTTAGTCCTTAGATTGCCTCGGTTCCTTATCTACGATAGATGATTGATGTTAGGAAGAATAAGATATTTATAATTTTGTACATAACTATAGATAGATAGACAGAATAGTAGGACGGTCGTCCACTAGATGGTCAGATGGCTTGAAAAGAGTCGCCAGATGCCGTTAGATGAAGGCTACTTCGAACCGCTCTGGAGGTCGATAGATATCGTCATCCAATGGCTATGCTACGCAATGCTATGATGATGATAATGAGATAGAATAGATAGAATACACTTTATTGTATACAACTTTAGATTATACACTCATAACTTAATTATACAAAGTGTTTTAATGTACAAACGCGGTCTTATCGCGGTAAGTAGCGATTTCTTCTAGACAACCCAAACTACACAGAATATGTATGGAAAAGATAGGTGGTGCACCGTTGTCGCTTACGTGGCTTACATATATACATAAAATATGATTTTATATCTATTTATTTTAATTAAACTGAATATCAAAATAGTAATGGCTGGTTTTTTATAGGTTTCTTAAATACGTTTTTAATAATTTAATCAATCTGTTTCTTTGAACGCACTTATAAATATTATAGTCTATTCAAATAATTCTGTAGATAAAAAAATTAATTCTGTAAATATATTGTGTCGTAATTAAAACACAAAATTATGCGGTATTTAACAAAAATCGAGTATTTGAATATTTATTTGAAAACATCTTACAAGTTTTTGCCTAATGAAATTTTTGATTACACCGGACAATGATGGGTGATTTATAATAAAATGTTGAATTCGTTTTAATTGACTCCATTGGTTTCTAAGGGAAAAATTATGATGATAATATTTTCAAGTATTCGCAGATTTTTTATTATTTAAAACAATTATATTTTATCTTCCACACCTCGATGTTGCAGAATGTTATATTTCATATAACATTCTATATATAATAATATAATAACAGTATATATTTTTATCTGGTATTTTTATTTTTATTATTATTTTTAATTATATATCTTTTGTGTTATTTTGTATATTTATGCACCACCCTCCATTTTACTCCGGCTATTCCTTCTTCTCGGCAATTCCTCACAACGTAAGGTTGTCTGGAAGAGTTTGCTTATAAGCAATAAGACCGCCTCTCTCTCAATGATAAATAAATAAAATAAGTTTTCAGATGTACAAATTAATTTGTATTTTTTATTAAAAATATAACTATTTACAAATAAAAGACTCTACTTCCAACGAAGAAAACGTAAAAGGGAAAAAAATATATTTAAACGTTTCACTTTGTTTACATCTCAAATTGAATACCCGTTTACTTTGACATGAAACTCAAAGGGAAATTCGTAATAAACGGGAAACAAACCGTAGAATCTCAGCACAACAACCTTTTACCATCACTAAATATTAAATTCAAGTATTCATAAAGCTACAAGGTAATATTGGTTCATGTCTAGAGCTCCAGGGCACATTTCTCGTTTATTAAAAACTGGCTCCAATGTTCTAGCACCCCTGAATATAATCTTGGACGGCCCAAGGCTATCGATTTCAAGATCGGAAAACAAAGATTACAATTTCCTATCGTTTTCGATGCCATCATCTACAATATTGTTTACATCTTTTGACTCGTTTATTAAAAATCTTGAAAAAGAAATGATTTTTAATTATATTTGTCTAAAATGATATGTTCTGATATTGGTGTACAAAAGTTGCATAAAATCTTGGTCGCGGGTTAGATTTATTTAGAGCATGTATCTTTGTTTAAACAAATATTGATTTCTACACCAATAATCTCAATTATTCTTGGTAGATAAGTTATTCGCCAATTTGCAGTGGAGCATTGTGGCGGGATAGATTCCAAACCTTCTCTTATAGGGAGAGGAGACATTTGCCCAGCAGTGGAAGGTGTAGACTGTTTCAATTAAGTTTAGATATGTTACATTATCAATAAAATAAAATGAACACATTTGTAATATGTATATGCATGGGCACCGGCAGAAATAATTTCCAAGTGGTGCAGATTTTAGATTTCTTACAATCTTTCTCTTTGCCGTATATGATTTTTAATAAAAAGATGAAATTTTAGTCGGAATGTTCGAGACATTTACAAATTTCTAACTATTCATTATGAATTTATTTTATAGGTACCCAGTCGTCACGGCTCACACCTATTTGTACACGACGATCGAAATTATAGAATAAAGATCGACTTTATAGAAAACGTCATTAATAAGTTCGGTCAAAAACCCCGCCGGCTGCAGTTGCTTTTTAAATGAGAATTGTGTAATTACTGCCTACTAATTATTGTGAATAAAAAAATGATTTCCAACACACGGCTTTTTATTTCAATAATTCCTGTTGATCCCGAGATTCCCAAGGGGTGCAAGTGCACCCCCTGGCACCCCCCTGCCGGCGCCCATGTGTATATGTATTTATATTATATATGTACAATTGTACATATATAACGAATCTTTGTCAATTTGGTTTTCTTTTCTGTTTCAATATAAATATTAATTTTCTATAATTATAATAAAAGTGTTCATTCAAGATATTTAAAAATTTATTTTGGACGGCAGTCTACTTAAAAATTTATTTTGGACGGCAGTCTACTTAAAAATTTATTTTAGACGGCAGTCTACTTAAAAATTTATTTTGCACGGTAGTTTGAAATCGATACTGAAGTCTAAAATGTACTTTTTTTTTATCTGTCTGTCTGTGTCTTGGCCGCGCATCCCACTAATGCTACTGAATATACACATCCTTTGTTTTTTTGTGTGCCGTAAATATGACAAGTTTTTTGGTTTGTTAGTTCAAAAATTACAGACATAACCCTCCGTATTACTACTAAATAACTTGAAACCCGGAATACATAGAAATCTCTTAAACGTACGGTACGGTGGGTCTTAAGCTGGCGTACTTTCTTTATTTTATAGGCTTAATGAAAGGGATGGCAATCGCGAATGGAGTCGCGTTTACAACTAGTAGTAGTATACAATTTGTTACGTGAGTGATAAAGTTTGTCAAACAATAATTGTGAATTAAAATACAAAAATGATAATATTTCATTACTGCTTTTGAGACGTGACCTATAGTCAATATTAAATATAACATTCTGTACACAACGAGGCGTGAAAGACAAAAAATCTCTTTTTTAATATAAATATTGTGCCATAATTTCAAAATATTTTCAACTCACTTTATCTGTTAAATCTACATTAGTATTCAAAGATTCCACGGAATTAATTAAAGTAATTATAGATATTTTTTTTCATTAATCATCAGTCATTGTCCGGTGGAACTGTATCAAAAATTTCATTAGGCTGAAGGTAAATGGAACGAGCTCGAATTTCACACTTGAGTAATTGATTTCAAAGAACTCCTCGAATACTCGATATTGAGTTGAAAAGACTGCGTAATTTCATGTTTGAAGTACGACACACTCATACAATTATTTACATCGGCTACCGAATTCTTTGAATCGTCTAATAGATTATTTTGTCTAAACACCATTCCACTGTGGTGTTTTTTTATATGTATTTTTGTGTAAAAATTGACAGATGATTAAATAGACATCCTTATACATATTACAAGGTATAGAATTTTAACGAAAACGTATGGTATGTCGTGTGTCAAACTCCTCTGAGTCTAAAAGTCAGTGAAAAAAAAAATTGATAGTCTCAACGACAGATTTCAAGAATTAGTACTTTTTAACACATCCAAACAAAATAATGATTTTATTTTATAGAATTCATAGATGACCATAAAAAATAATACACCTGATATAATTCATAGATATGTACGTTGTATTGATTGTACGTATGTAGGTTGGTTATAGTTTTTCCATAATTATTAGATAACTTGATAAGTTAAGCCCTAAGCTTTATTTAAATTACTTTTAAAAAGTCTTATTTTTATTTATGTTCACCCTTCCAATTTCGAAACTTTGCGATAACTTAACGTTTCAAAAACAGTTTTCGAGGGATCCACAAAGTTTGCAACTTCTGGTAAAAGGTTTAGCCCATATTAGCATTTGGGATGCAGAAAATGTTAAAAAAATAACAGGCAAGTATGTGTCAGATAGGTGAGGGGACTCGCAATGCGCAATTTGTTTGAGTACTGTTGATACTTTTAACTTTCATCTACAACGTAAAAAAAGGATATAACCAAAGTTTCACGATATCGTGTAGCTTATTCTTATATAAGAAATTATACAAAATTGAATTTTATACTCACTCTTGTACGTTTTTCCATTTTTTAAATTAATATTTATGTTAATGTAATAATAAATAAAAGATTGTTTGATCATTTGAACGCTATCTCAAGATTTTCTAAACCGATATAAAAAAAAAAAATATTTTTTTTAATCCTCTTTGTTGTGGATAGTTAAGGGCTATAATATATTGTGCTAAAACACGTAAAGTTAGAACAGTAATTCTAAAAAACAATGCAAAAAAGGGAACATTGAAATAACTAGAGATTAATATAAAATATCTAAACACAATTTAAACGGCTACGCTGTTCAACTAGTCATCTTAATATGTCACTTATATATAAGAAGTAATATTTCGATTTTCCATTTAATGAAATGGCGCTTAAAAAAATCCTTAAATCTATTATTTCTTCATATTTTAATGCAAAATATTCTTTTCGGTCATTTTGTTATGAATTATATCCATACAAACATAAAAGCAAAAGATACCATCCGTCCGTATTTTGATTACATTTTCAAGTGCTTACAGTGCTTTCGCTGGCTGAACCTAAAGAAACATCAAAATAATGTTAGTACTAAGGAGTTGTAGTACTTCACAAAATCTCAAGAAGATACGGCAATAACATATGTCTTTCTTAAGAATGTTTTCGAATAATACATTTTTACGTTAAAATGTTTTTTTAAATTTTAATTTCTAATAGTCATCCAGATAAATATGTTAGATTATTTATTTTAAATTGATAGTTCAGAATAAACAACATTCTCATAATATAAGCAACCAAAAACCTAACCTAAGTAATTCAAACAGCATCAGTGAAGCGGGTATCTAGAACGCTGCCATGGTCTACCTATAATGTTATTTGCACCCGTACGTATGGCTGAGCCGGGTGCAAGAGTGAGTCGCTATTAATTATTACTCCCTATATTCCGTAATGAGATTTCAGCGATTATTACATTTTTCAAAATATGTAAAGCATTTCAGATTTTTATAATTTGAAAATAATTTGAATATTTTAAAATATTTGAACCGAACTGAACTAAGCCTGGGCAAAGGTCTCTCTTCCATATAGAAGAAGGATTGGAGCTTAATCCACCATGCTGCTCCAATGTGTGTTGGCAGATAATTTACCTGCCGTAAGTAACGATCGTTATCAGCTGATGTCTATGATAACAACCGGGACGGCCGGCTTTACGTGCTCTTCGAAGCATGGTGGGGAGACCTACAAGAACATACACCCAGACCGGACACAAATATTTGTATAAATACAAACATTTGCCCCGAGCGGGAATCGAAACCGCGACCGCTAGCGCTGAGGTGACTACTCGCACCACTACACCGGAACGGCCGTAAAATACGAATATTTGCTTAGAATATAATTGATGAAAGACTAATAATAATTTATAAATTTATATGAAACCAAATACTTACAGTGAAGGAAAGTTAAAGTTTTTATAGCAATGTCCATTGTGGAGTAGGCGTAATTTCAGTTGCATGTGATAACGACTGAACTTTACTCTTATTGTAGAATCAGTGAATGATAAATTAACATAATGTCCTATTCCTTCAACTTCTTGCCGAACGTTGGCTTATTGTTGTCGAAACACACACATAATTCTTTCTCTATTTTCTTTTTCTGAATTATAGCTTTTGAAATTCGAACTATCTTCTTTTCAATAATTGATGTCATGTCGCTTTTTTCTTCAATCATTCATTTTTAGTTTTGGTTAATATATAAAAATCAAACTACAGCCTTTAATTTTCCATTTGATTTATTTAGTTTTTGAAGTTTTTAGAGTTCCGTAAACAGAATCTGTAAATGATACGTTATTACACTCGTAAGTATGTGAAAGCTTGAATCTTACAAATAGTATGTATTACCACAGTGGCTTTAGCGACACATAATGAAAAAAAAGGTTTTTCTTCTTTTAGCTTGATCTTAAAAATAAGCTTTGGTAATATTTTCTATTATAGTATTTATTTATTTTCTTTTTATAAAAAGGAGGCGAACGAGCATACAGTTCCACATGATATAAAGTGGTTAATGCCGCCCATGTTTAAGTATAATGTCTAGAGTTACAGGGCCGTTGCTGGCCTGAAATATACGAGGGGCGTTCAATATATTCTCGGTATCGGGGCGATTTGGTATTATTGTGGGTAATTAAAATATATCATTAGCTAACAACATTATTTGTGGGTATTCATATAAAATTTCATGTTGATAACTTCATTAGTTGCTTCATTGATTGCGACCTCCAGTCAAAGACGACGAAAATGACTGATGCGACAATATTGAAGAAAATCGAGCATCGTACGGTGATTAAATTCCTCACTAAACAAGGAAAATCTCAAAAAAAAATATCCATAAAAAAATGATAGCCGTTTATCAAGACCCTGCTTCTTCATTATCGACTACACAAAAACGGTCAACTGAATTCAAAAGAGATATATAGTAGAGTATCGAAGATGAAGCCTACCCAGGTGGGCCAATCACGGTGGCTACCGAAGAAAATGTGAAAAATTATCGAAAAACTTGTATTGGAAGATGCTAGTGTAAAAATCAAGATGTTGGCAGAAATAACTATGCTAGCCGTTGGCCTTATACACACTATACTACATGATTATCTCAACCTTATAAAAGTCAGTGCAAGATGGCTGCCTCGCATGCTCACTGCGATTCAAAAACAGGCGCGTGTTGACACTTGTAACAGTTGTAAGTTTTTGGAGGTGTGTGGCGACGATCCAGCAAGTGTTTTCGAAAAGATAGTTACAGGTGACGAAATGTGAATTCATCACTATGACACTGAGAGTAAACAGGAGTCTATGCAGTGGCATAAAAAGGGATCAGACCCTCTGAAGAAGTTCAAAGTCACTTCATCAATGGCAAAATCATGGCCACTATTTTCTGGGATTCTAAAAGAATACTATTGATCTAGTACACAAAAAAAAAGGTGAAAATATCAACGCAGAAAAATACTCAAACACTTTATGCCGCTTGAGAGAAGCAATAAAAGAAAAAAGAAGAGGAAAGCTGGCAAAGAAAATGCTGCTACTTCACGACAGCGCACCGGTTCACACTGCGTGTGCTCTCCAAGGCTGCTGTACGAGAGTGCGGATACGAGAAAATTAACAACCCACCTGGCGCCCAGTGACTACTTTTTATTCGAAAATTAAAAAAAAAAGACCTCCAAGGAAAGCGATTTGCTGACGATAATCAGCTCAAGTCCGCTGTAAATGAGCATTTTTCGGGTCAAGAAAAAAATTATTTTTTAAGGGAATAGAAAAACTTATTTCGCGATCAAACAAATGTATTGATATCATGGGAGAGTATATAGAAAATTAATTTTTTTCAAGGTTTTATCTGTTTTCTAACATACCCATACCGAGAATATATTGAATGCAGCTCTTATTTTGTAAAATCAGGCCTACAATTATATTGAAATTTAACAATCTGTTTGTTTATTTTTTCCTCTTGTAATTAAAATATAATTTTTATAACATTTTTAACATTATTTATGAGATCTTTATACAAAGATTCGTTATTTACTATAATTATTTAGCCTGTTCACGTATTTTTTGTATATAAAAGTCTCAACTTCGAAACTGACACATTTGAATCTTACTCACCGATTTATTAGCGTTATGAATATTCTCTTTAATTAATGAATAATTTATAAGACTTGGACATTTACGAAATTATTGTATTGAAATAAAATGAAAACACTTTTCGAACTGTTCGGATGACGGCTGTGAATAAGTTTTCAAGTTTATTAACAAAGCTTTAAGAATGGATAAGTAAAATCACTTAATTTTAATTAATTATGACTTTAACGAGCTTATTGTTATAAGGACTTTCTTCAGTTAATATAAATATGTATAAGTATCATTGTTTTAGTTAAGTTTAGCTCGTATTGTGCCTCCATAGCTTAAGTTAATTGTATTGTAATTAAATAAGTTAAAACTGTTTTTTTTTAAATTAACATAAGGAAAAAAAATATTACAAAAAAAAATTATAAACCCATCCCCCACTCATTTCAATCATCACAAAATCAAATATGACTTGAGTAAAATAAATAACGTATGTACTGATTTCGTATGTAGTTTCTGAAACTTAAACTCAAATTGACAAAATTTATCACGTTGATCTTCGTCAATGTTACGCAGAACGGAGAATACACAAAGGAGGTTGTTCGGCGCAGTGTAAATTACAACCTTATTTAAATTTAAAGAAAGAATAAATAGTAGTAATTTAGAAAATAATCCTTAATGCCTGACTTAAAAACCAATTATTTAAAGAAGATTTTACGGGAACATGATTTATACCAAAATTATCTGTGAATAGTTTTATATATAAATAGCTATATTATGCGAAGATAATCACAACGAAAACTAACTTGTGATCTAATTATTTTTGCAATTCATTTCAAAACGTTTCGCATTTTAACCAGTCGTGGAGTGTAATTTGTTGTCATTGGTGTCATTTACTGCCGGAAGTCGTTAGCCGTTCCGTCCTTCCTACGACTACATAATAGCCCTTTTTAAATAAATCATGTGTTTGGGGCTCTCACTTTATATGGGTATTTTATTGTAGTAGTATTTTAACACTATTACAGTATGATAGTTTCATTTGTTATTTGATATTTTATGTGTGTAGTTATTAGACATGTACATAGATGCGAAAGATTGAATTTTGATAGTAGCGTATATTATACGTATTTACTGTTTGAAAGCTTTATGTGCTCTCCGAGTTACAGTGAGTGTATACTCGTATATAAGCTGTTGAGTCTGTATCAATAGGCTTATTGCAAGACAACACGATTACAGGTTCAAAAAAAATTGGTTGTCTGTAAAGTCGGTTTACGGACGATAATTTTTACGTGATAACGTCATAAGAAAACATGAATTGAATTGAATTGAATTATTATTACTGAATTATCATTATTTTGTATAACATATATTTATATATATATATATATATATATATGTATATAAGCTACAGGTAATTAATTGTATTTAATATAAAAGCGAAATAAAGTTAAATACTTTGAAAATATGTAATACAAGAAATAATCAAGTTTAATAAAGAAGTTAAGTTTAATTAACTTAAAAGAGTAAAAATATACTAAATAAAAGCAGCTAAATTTTTATACGATCGTAATTATATGAGTCCTAATAAGTTTTTAATCAAAATTGTAATATAACCTTATATTACCTACTGCACTCGCCGACCGATGTTACTTTATTATTAATCAAATAACAAATTATATGAAATTATATCGCTAATCAAATTCTTAAAATGCAAGAATTAATTACCTTTTTTGCTGCAATTGTTGTCACTATTATAACTTTAAAAATAATAAATTGACGTTACTTCGTATTGATATAACAGTTTATTATTTATTGACAAAACAGTTTCCCGCCATTTGCCGCTGTCATTTCTACTCGGACGCGTCGTAAGTTAGGCCGACCGCCGATCGTGAGCCGAACGCTTAGGCCGAGCCGATCGTACCTCTCTACCGCTTGTTCCGCGCTCTCGCTCACTAATTGTGACAATGATGACGTCATCTTCTTCGAACGGGCACCCTATCATCAATTTACTAGACGTTATCACGTCAAAAAAATACAATGTGTAGGTGAAGCCCATAGGACAATCGATTTATAAAAAATATATACATATTTAGTTTAACAGAAATACATTTTAAATTTTACTAAAAAAAAATTATTCGTATTTTTCGTTTTGATGTCGCATATTAAAAATTTTAATAAATGCGTTATAAAAAATCCATTTTTGTATGTTTTTTTTTTTTAATTATAAATAGGGATATTATCATGTTTTAATATAAGTAATCTTTTTATGTTACGTACATGCGGTATTTACAATACATTTAGTTATAAATAGTATGTTCGAAAATGTATGAAATGTATACGATATAATTACCCCTGGTAGATCTAAATAAATAAATGAAGAAAACCAGAACTATAATACGTGTTATTTATGTTTTTAAATACTACCAAAACTTCACAGACGGACCGAAACAATTCTCTCCGAGATTAATGTCTTGTACGATATAAAAATAAGATCTCAACGAACTTTCCTTGAGATCGAGGTTTGCTAACTTATGCTAACAATATTCAAAGGTAATATATTTCTGCGTTAGCACCAATCTGCAACATTAAACTTTTATTTAGTTCCTCACAAAACTTTGGACGTCAGAATGAATTTCAAACAACTAAATTGTAGAGTTTCCTAGGAGAAATCTTAAAGTGTAAAATGAGTACCTAGTTGGCCTACACTCAGTATCGGTAGAGTTATATGAAAATGAACCATATACTATGGAGCTAAGGTTTTAATTTGTATGAATTTGTCTCGTTAAATATGATGTTTATACATTAGGTGGTAGTGGCAAAGTAAATATCATTACAGTGAGTCCACAACAGCACTCTGACCGCGGTCTTAGATAGCCACTTAGCCAGACACTCGTATAAAATGTGTTTTCTAAGCACTCTCGATGGAGCTTCGATTTATATCAGTATAATGTCTCTTTTATGACTATTTGTCCACATTCAGTAAGGATCAGACATGATATACAATATTGGATAAGTTTAAATCAGTGCATTTTTTTATACATATATAATCATATTTAGTAAAAATAAAATCATTATCTATCGATATCTAGTTTCGATTTACACCAATATTTGTATGAGTGTTGTTTATACTATGCGTATATTTATATTACATATTTTGTTTTAAAAAAAAACAAGTATGCTTAATTAAAAAAATCAAAAAACCCGACTTCGTAAAATACTCTTAAAATAAACTAAAAAGAATAAAACAATTTACTAGCTTTCATTTGATACCCATATAGCTACAGTAAGAAAAAAAAATTCAACTCCCCCCCTCATTCCGCCATTTACGGGCGCCATTTTGAAAATTAATATAGCCTATGTCACTACTACAATTTAGACAAATCCAACGACACCTCATATGTCAAAAACCGTCCAGCCGTTTGGGCTGTAGGGCGTGCCAAAGAACATATAATACATATACAATACATACATGCACTCGAAAAACATTACCCTCCTTCTGTCGCAGTCGGGTAAAAAAATGTTATTTTCTTCCGCCTCACACTCAATGACTGCCAATAGAAATCGTGTATCGAGGAATCGAAAATATTACACAACAGTCGGACCGCAATAAACGTTTGTATGGCCTATACAAAGATTTGTGAACTGAACTGAATCAGCCTGTAAACATGCCACTGCTGATCAAAAGCCTCTCCTGAATATAGGAGAAATGTTGGAGCTTAATCTACCACGCTGCTCCACAGCGCGTCGGGGGATAATTTCCTACTTTCTTCCTACCATGAGTAACGGTCGTTATGTCTATGATAATAACAGGACCGCTGGCTTAACGTGCTTTCCGAGGCACGGGGGGTCCCCCCGTGGCACACACAAGGATATATAACCGGAAACAAATATTTATACAAAATGAAAATATCTGTTGCGAGCGGGAATCGAATCCGCGATCGCGCGATAAATTATTGACTCCAAATATTAGTTTTTTTTTTTTATAAATTGTTGCAAAGGCTGACGTGGATTTTCTTATTCTGATGATGAAATGTTAGTTTGAAATTAAAGTCTCAAAGACATAATTAACTCAGGTTTATGTGTAAATTTTTTATATCTACTCGTATTTCCGGTGATATGTGAAAAGTCAAAACAATATATTACAACAATGTACGAGTATTATAATTTGTAATAAACTTCTATTAAGTAGCCGAAAAAAAAATCGAATGAAGTATTTTACGTTGTTTTTTATTATTATTATTTTGTTTTAGTAATACGTACCCACCCACCTATATATACCCACGTATTATTATAATATATAGGTACATTTAAATTTCATCATTATAATTGTTTACAACAAAATATTTTAATGAAATTTCATAAACCTATATTCCTTGAACTTTAAATAAAATAAATGTACTTATAAAAAGTTTAAAACGATGAGCTACAAATTAAAATAGCTCAAGTTCCACATGTCAGGGAATCCGAACGAGTTGTTTGGAGGTATGTTGCAAAGAGATAGAAGGACAAAGGGCTTCGTTAAGTGTCAAAAAGACACTCGAGATCACGCGGCAGCGAAACGCGATCAATTCACGTTTGTAACCGTTTTTAACAGTTTTCATGACAATAGGACAAATAGGTGATTACTGTACTGTTTTATTGCAAAGTACCGGCTTGTTAATGTCCCATTTCTGGGCAAAAGCTAAATTTCCCTCGATGAAGAATTTGGATGTTTCGTATTGTTTTTATAGATCAATATATTAGCTGTTTACTCGTAGTTTCTTGTATATCATCTGGTATTTCACTTATGTATATATCCATAATTTACATATACCCACAATGTTCGCCTTTTTATGACTTTTTCTGCCATTGGCCTACCTACTGGAAGATATTTCTAAAGGAATTAGTTGTGCCCTAGTACTGCACTGTACTGTATCAGCTTACAAACAACCTACTGCTGAGCGAAGGCTTCTTCTCCATGTAGAAGAAGGGTTGGAGCTTAATCCACCATGCTGCTCCACTGCCGGTTGACGGATAATATCCCTACCATGAGAAACTATCAGTACCAGGTGTCCATGATAACGATCGGGACCGGTGGCTCCGTGCTCTCCGAGACATGGTGGGGACACCCACAAGGACATATACCCATATATAAATGTTTGCACAAATACAAATATCAAACCCGCGACCGCCGGCGTTGAGGCGACTACTTGCACCACTACACCAGAACGGTCGTCAACTGGAACGGCCTACCCACTGGAAGATATTTCGTAAGGGAATAAGTTATGGCTTAGTACAAATATACGAGTATGTAACTTTTGTCAACAACTTAATATGTATACTAAATAAAAAAATGGTAAGTTTCAAATAAATCCGGTGCGTTTTTTATTTCTACGGGTTGGTGAATATAGAGGTATATAAAAGTTTTACCGTTTCATTAAAATACTTCAGATATTTTCATAATGTATAAAAATATTTTATCCTTTGCCACTGAACTCTATATAAAATTTAAAGACTAATTTCTCACTTTGAAAATCTGCGGAGTCTGAGAGAGCGGAGAAAAACGATGATTTTGAAAAAATCCTGCAAACTTCTCGTCACTGTTTCAGTAAGAAGGTGCAGAATTTAAAAAATAAATTAAATATTTCAAAATTCAAAGAAATATTTCAAAGAATTTTTTAACAATCATAAGACAACATTTTCAATATTTCTCACATGATAAAAAATTCCTGACATATAATAAAATGGTAGGAAAGTCAAAACTGTATATAGAATATTTTTTTAAAAGAATACTTGGGGTGTGATCTGCAATCGATACCGAAGCCAAAAATATAGTTTTTAGAATTTTTGTCTGTTTGTCTGTTTGTCTGTATATATGTCCGGGAAAACCTCAAAAAGTACTGCATGGATTTACTTTAAATTTGGCACGAATATTATTAAGAAGTCGGGTCAACATATATGCTACATATTATCACGCTATCACCTACGGGGAACGAGCAGTGAAACTTTATTTCTTCAACGCATTCTGTAACAACATGTAATCTAATAGCGTTCAGGCAGACGACGTCGCAGACAGCAGCTAGTATATATATAGATCTTTATTTGTACTAAAATATATAATACTTGAACATAAATCTCCTATAAACGTTAATATTACTTTGTAACGTTTACTCTAATAAAATAGCACTTATATCGCACACAATTATTGCATTAGATCCGATGTCTGCAAACACAGCCTTCCCGGAGGAGGGCTTAAGGGGTCATCGGTGATTCATCAATTACACACCCCTCTGATGTTACGATCTACGCAAGTTTTGAGTTATACACGTCTAGAATATTCTTAGGTATCGTGTATGAGTAATGCAACATAAATCGGCTAGGACAAGGCATTGTTGCTAATGGAAAATACTAATTTTGAAAGTATTTAAATTTTTTGTAATCCACTCAAATTTAATATAGAGATATATGAGTGCACACACATGTGTGTCTAATCGTACCAGATATTATATTTATTCGTATTTTAGTGTTTATATATATATTCTTTTTTTTTTACGTAATTTGTCGGGCACCACGACTAAATCACTAATATCACACATACATAGCTTAGCCTAGCCCTTAGTCTTACAACAGTGTCTTCTCGTTTAAAATAGTCTTTAGTATCTACCGCCAATACATACTTGGCCTATGTTCGCCTTTGAAAATTAAATATTATATATCGTATAGATATATTTATATTTGAAATAATATAAACATATGTATATTAAAAATAATATTTACGGCGACCGTCGCTAGTTCGACTCTCTGTCGGCAGACCCCTCTTTCCCACTGGGCGCTCTGGGCACTTGCCCAGGGACTAGTGATCAATAGGGGCCCACTAGTTCTTGCCAGATCACTGAACGATAACCGATATTTATTAACGAAGTTTTTTTTAATTCGAATTGTTCGCCAATGAAAAAAACCCCGGAATCTGACTACAAGGACCTGTCTCAAAGAACAAAACGCAGAATAAATAAATAAATAAATAAATACAGTGCAACCTCGATATAATGAAACTGAAGGGAATTAGGAAATATTCGTTATACCAAGTAATTCGCTATAATGAGGTTTGTTATATAGAGGTTAGACTGGACTGCGATTCGTTTTAACGAGGTAAGAACTTGGAATTAAGTGGAAATAATTAATAGGATACGTTATATCAAGGTTTTAAGTTAAAAAAATTCGTTAAATAGAGGTAAAAATACCTTCTACCTATATTCTGCAATGATTGAAAAATCGTTATAAAGAGGTTTTTGATAAATGTTATTCGTAATGTAGAGGTATATTTTGTATTATCTCTTATGGGCAGTTCTAGGGGATTTCGAAAAATTCGTTTAATCGAGGAATTCGTTATATTGAGGCTCGTTATATCAAGGTTGTACTGTATTAAAAAACAATCACACCACGTTAACCTAGCCCCGTGCTAAGTTCGTAAGAACTTGTGTTACAGGAACTAGGAACGGAAATAAATTTAAGATATAAATACATATATACATAAATACACATCCATGACCCGGTGCAGACATCTATATTCGTCATACAGATTATCTGCACCTGGCGGGATTCGAACCCGCGACCGCTGCGTAAAGTGTCCAGTTGCCTGACCACTCGACCAGCCGGCCGTCAAGAAGAAGCTTTTTTGTTGCCTCTGCAACGTCAATTGAACTGAATGGAAGAGAGAAATTCAAAATAGAAACCTTTCTTCCCATAATTGATACTGAGCTTTCATCGAAAACAGCGATTAAGTTCGTATAAGAACATTAGTAAACGTTTTGATTTATTTTGTTCCCTTGAAAGCTCTGAATTCCGAAGAGTTGAGAGAAATTTGCTCAATTGATTATGAAGACGTTAATGAGAAGGAGTTACAAATGGTATATCTGCATATAACAGAACATGTGATTACCTACTTGAAAATTGTTCATAGTGAAATCGAAGGAACTCATATTATAATGGAAATATATCAATTTGATTAAAAGTCTATACCGGATTTTATCGCGTTTATTCAAAACTTTATAGTTTTACAATATTTTAAATTATTTCCCGACGTTTCGGACCCTTTACAGCGTCCATGATCTCGGGGGACTGAGGTGGTGGGTGTCCGAATAATTATTCGGGAAATAATTTAAAATATTGTAAATCTATAAAGTTTTAAATAAACGCGATAAAATCCGGTATAGACTTTTAATCAAATGAGTAAAATTCGCGTAAATATAAGAGAGCAGAATATATCAATTTTTTAAAAGAAACAAAATTGAAGACATATTTTCAAATGTAGAAATCGTATTTAATTCTTTTTAAGCATGATGGTAACTATCTGCAGTGGGGAACGCTCCTTCTCCAAATTGAAAATAATAAAAATCTATAGAAGCATGTGTATCTGCCTTCTTTTTCTATTCTAAGAAAATAGTGTTCTGTTGAAGTCATAGGCGCCCCATTACCCTAATATGCCCAGGGCCTTCAATAGGTAAAAGACGGCTCTGTCTGTCGGTTAATATATGTGTATACTAATATGTGTTTCTAGTCTGGGTTTATGTCGTTGTAGGTATCCCCATCGTATTAAGGATGTAACGCCGTCGGTCCTGGTTGTTATCATAGATATCTGATAGTTTTCGTTACTCATGTAAATGCCAACCCATAGAAGAGCGGCGTGGTGGACTAAGCTTCAACCATTCTCCTATATAACGAATAGACCGCCAGTGTTACGTCTACATTCTGATTCAGTTCTAACATATTTTATATAAAGTTTTTTAATATTTATATTGTTTTTATTAAGATGTAGTAGAAATATCAGGCGTAGGAAGCAATTAGATTTTAATACACTACTATCTGAAGGAGAATTATTTATTATTTTAATTTAGAAATAAATGTAAATCGTAAGAAATAAAGTGAAAAGTATATTTGAATTCTAAATTGTATAATATCACATAAAATCTTGTTATACCTGTCGAAGTAATAAATCTACAAACATTTTCTCTTCGCGTATAAAGGGCATTTAATAAATATAACCTACTTGACATTTCAATGCTGTATTCACTCGAACTAGTTTTGAAATCGTGTTTACATACAATATTTCAATCATAAATGCGAAATTTTTAAAATACCACACCGTATAAACCGCTCTGTTTTCAAAGAAATTTTCCTTAAAAGCATTTTCATTGAAAACGTTTACATGCTTTCAATAGCCTTCCACATAATGTTGACCTGAAATTCTAGCATTTTTTTCCGTTTTAGTACAAAGATAAAGGCTAAATGCGACGTGGTAATAGAATCACGGCAAGCATTTTGATTGAAATATTTTCAGGCAATTTCGCTGGTTAGTCTTTGTACGGCACTATGAGCATTATTATTCTTCTTGCAAAATTATCCATCATCTGTATAAATAGAAATGAATTGTAAACTGTTAATGTTTCGTTGCTCTTCTTTTTAAATACAGGAGAATGGTTGAAACTTAATCTGCCACGCTTTTCTATTGTGGGTTAGTTGATAATTTTACATACCAAGTGTAATAACGATCGTTATCAGGTTTCTATAATAACAACTGGTATACTCTTCTTCTTCTACTATAACTCATCTTGGTGTGTTCTCCAATGTTATTCTTTGACGACCGTTCTAGAGTAGGGGTGCGAGTAGTCGCCTCAAACTGCGCGCCGGCGGTCGCTTTCGATTCCCGCCCGGGACAGATATTTGTATTTGTACAAATATTTGTTTCCGGTCTGGGTGTATGTCCTTGTGGGTCTCCCCACCGTGCCTCGGAGAGCACGTAAGGCCGTCGTTACCGGTTGTTATCATAGACACCTGATAACGATCGTTACTCATGGTAGGGAAATTACCCGCCAACCCGCAGTGGAGCAGCGTGGTGGATTAAGCTCCAACTCTTCTTCTATATGGAGAAGAGGACTTAGCTCAGCAGTGATTTGCTTCCAGGCTAATAAAGTACAGTACAGTACAATGTTCTTGTGTGGGTGCCCTTTAGTTTGTCTGTGTATAATATATTTTTGTGTTTTAGTAGCCTTAAAAAAATTTAAATCATGCCATTGATTTTATGTGACATACCGCTGGAAGATTCTTTGTTTCTAATCAATAGTATCATTATGAACTTTTAAATCCATAACTTAAGAGGTGATAGGTTCTTTATACGAAGTTTTATAATTTATTTCACTCTTTACCAGGTCCTTTTTTTCTATTTTTTTTATACTATCTTAATACATTAAAATTACGCATACAAAGTCACTTTCTCTTTAAGCCTAGGTAAAGAATAAAAATTTAGTTTTATTATAACATAATGTACGATATCCTGTCTCTTTTAGAAGATTTAGTGGCACGGCTATTTCCTTTAAACTATTTTTCATGTAAATCGAGTAATAAATGCATACCAATATTTTGATTTCTCGGAAGCTATAAAAATATTTGATGATCGATTTATAATATAAATTCTTTGTATATGTCGATATTATTTTGAAAAATATTTGATTTTATATTATGTCATTATTATCATTGTATTTTTTTTTAATAATCTTTCACAAAATATAAACAAAGAATTTTCCGAAAATTAAATGCGAACGAAGCAAACGCAATAAAACTATATATCTTCATCTGTACAAAATTCATTGGTTAATTAAATAATTCCAAGCATTAGCCGAGCTTTTACTTAATGACAATTTAATGCTACGGCTAGCCCCGTAAAGTGTTTGCCTCTTGAAATTACCTGGTCCGCTGGGTGCTCAAGAACCACTGCGTTACTTTTATTTAACCATTGGAAAAAGTTACAGCTAAATCCTGTTCTACCTGTATAGTTTGCTGAACGGTAACTTGCAATTGAATTAGACTCTCTTTAAATTATTTTTGTAGTAAGATTTGTGAATTCTGTTTAGAGCTCTGAAGCCAAGTAGTTTTAAAACGCCGAAATAGCAATATATAGCAATATATAAATATATTTACCTATGTATGATCCAGATTAGTGCTTGCTTTTTTGTGTCCGCGTTTTTTAATGTATATTTATTTAATGAATTATTGCGACTAAAAACACAGTATTAAAACAATTGAGAATTTTGTTTATATTTGATCGGTAGTAAAAACGGTGATACAAAAGAAGCCATGACATGATTTATTACTGTATTATTATCATCTTTTATATTTCTCGTTGTAATAGTTATCGTTAAGAAAAATAAAAGTCATCAAGAGATTACATTATTATTTTAAAGATAATGATGACAAAAGAAACGCCTGTGCCACACTTCTATTCAGATGGTATCAATATCGCTAAAGGGAATCTTGAATAAAATCTTTCAAGAAACATGATTGTAACGAAAATTATAAACAAATTTTATCGGTGAAGTTGTTGTTATACTTATATTAATTAAAGTTAAGGAAAAGTAAAAAAAAAAAGATCTTCGTTACAGCGAACAATAAAGGCAGCGTAATCACTCCTCTGGCGCCGAACCGTTGACAAACCAAACTTTTTCTCGTTAAAATTGTAAAAGAAGCTGCAAATTTCTTCTGATTATCACTAATTACAAGGGCGCCGGTCGTTTGTGAAAATTCCGACAGAGCGCGACACGGTTCAATGACCTAACGTAACGGTTGCCATTGCGGAAATGACTAAGGTTTTATTTGAATGACAGGGGTCCCTATTATGATGTAAATTTTTATCATTTATAAAAAAATATCAAACCTCTGTTTTACTTTCAAGATCTGTTTCTAATAATTTTGGTTTGATTATATTCTGTAGTTAATAATGTTTGTATTTTTTTTCATACCTTTTTTTTTTAATTTTTATTTAGTAGACAACTTTTTTCTATAATGACTTATTTGAGAAATATTATAATATATTTAGTTAGTTAAGTCAAATACACAGTTTTTAGTATTATTCTTCTAAGATTAATAAACAATATTTGTGATTTTTGTTATCAAAATCATTTATTATCATAAATTTAAATTCAACTTAAAATATCCTTGATCAAATTTAATCGAAAACATTTTACTACCTTCCCGTTCTCGATAAGTACTACAATTTTACGATCCCTTGACAAATAATTTGGTTTTCAAGCACGTGTAAACGTCAATTTGATGTTTAATTAATTTATTACCCGATTCTCGAAGATCAAAGACTTTGATGTTTTGAGTGACATTTTACGTCTCATCGAGGAAACGTGTAAAGGTTAGACTCACGAACCTTATTTCGTCTATTGCAAAAACGTTTGCGGTACTGAATTAGGAAATCATCGCGCGACCGTCTCGCGACGTCATATTTTTTATTCTTCTGTCAAACGAACAATTTGAACTGAATTTTACGTAAACAACCTGCTGTAAAAAGGCCTCCTCTCCTATGTGAAAAGACGGACACATGGAAAAACATCTAAACCAGACCCACAATTGTACCATAACACCAGCATGAAATCTGAATGATCAAACAAATTAAAATTAAATAATTAAAATTAATTTATTTTTATCTTGTTAAAGCCCTTATAAATCGATACTATAATTTTTCGTGAACGAATCTACTATCGATTATAAATACAGATACTGCTGTGATAAAAAAAGTAAAATAATCTAAATAAATCTTACTGGGCCATCTCAACTTAAAGACATCGTATAACTGATGTTAATTACAAATTCCATATAAAATGGCCTATAATTATTAACGTCGGTTCTTACAAATAGCGTTCATTAAAATATTTCAGCATATTGTTTACAGGTTGTTTCATTTGTATCGGTATTCAGGAGTTGTGTCTGTACATAAATAGAGTCATTACACTCGGCTTTTTGGCTTGACTCGCGCTGTTCCAATGGGTGTAGAATAATTTTGGAATTCATTTATATTTCGTCGGTTTAAAAATATATTACTTTATGAAATATGTTTATCTAATTAATTATTTATAACGTACATTTACATTTTTATTACATTTACATTTTTTTTTATTAGGCTCATCTTGTTTCTAGTATGTTAGCCATTGATGTCATTACTTGTATTTAAACTACGTATATATTTATTTAAATAAATATTAATAAGTTGTAGCGATCTTCGAAACTGTTTAACGATGAATTGGAAAACACTTTCAAGGTCCTGGAAAGGAAAGGATTCGGCATCAGTATAAACGGCAAGTACATAACTCAAGTTCGTTTTGCCCACAATATCGTGCTCATGGCAGAATTCCAGGAAGACCTCAGACTTATGCTTAAAAACAATGGAGTTTCTCATTAGATGGACCTTAAAATGAAAACGGACAAGATGAAATCATGTTGAATGTTCATGTCGTGCCCGCCCCAATATTAGTTGGTAATTTTACTCTGGAAGTTGTTGAAAAGGTCCAACTTGGCAGATCCAAATTTGGAGGTAGGTAAAATGCTTGGTATTTCTCTACGACATCGAATCAAAACTGATGATACCCACAGACGAACGGTGGTTGCCGACATATCCCATTGGATTTGCAAGCTGAAGTGGCAGTAGGTAGGATACATGGCTCGTAGAACTTACGGCCAATGGAGCAGAAAGGTTCTTGAGTACAGATCACAAAACGGTGTCGCCGGTAGCCGTAGCATGGAGGCTGCTTCGAACAGGTCGCTCTGGAGTTTGATGGGGGAGGCCTGCTTACAGCAGTGGACACCCAATGGCTGATATGATAATGATGATGAGCAAATGTTAGAAATAATAAATAAAACAACAAGTAAAATAAATGACTAGGGACAAAATAAATATATGATATCAGAATTTGAGCGCAAAAAATATGTATATACTTGTATCATATATATATTTTTATTATGTGTTAACACAGTGCTCATAGAAACTGGTTATGGTACTAGCGGTTGCGGGATTAATATCCGCTTATTATGAATGTTTGTATTGGCCATACAAATTTTTGTCATGGCCTGAGTGTTTGTGTTTGTGTGTATTTTCAGACCCCCAACACAGAATTCCATCCTACTTGGGACCGTTGAGTGTGAGGTTTTGTATAGGTATGTATGAATGTATATTTTACAATAGTTGCTGCAAGAAAACTGTACTGATTGTATGGAGAAAATATTGATTTACTTACAGTCGATAACTACTCAAGCTACTGAGAACTTAACCGTTTATATATATGTATATGGTTGTTATATAAGCTACAAAACGCAACGCGAGTGAATCAGCAAATGTGCCTATTCAAATAATATTCAATTTTATGAACAATTCAAACAACTTTCAGATTATATTCTGAATTGAAATAATTTGAGGGACTGAGAAAGTTTTATTAATACCGTTAATTTCGGGTAATTTACCATTTGATTGGACGAAGGCGTCGATGGTATTTGTTTCGTCGGATTGTACTTGCAACGGCATCGGAGGGTGTTCTCGGAGATAAATAGTTTCATTACGTCGGATTTTGTGGGTGTACAGTGTAGCGAAATGTAGAGTATTTGAAATATTTGATACATTAGATTTGGTAACGATTTGCAATTGTTTGATTTCCATACGTGTGTTTAACCCTTCTCCTATATGAAGAAGTAGCATTTGCCCAGCAATGGGATACACATCACTTTAATGTTAACAAAGTCAATGTGTGGGACGACCATCCTTGAGAATTGTACATCTTATAAAATAAGTAGGTTTTTTTTACAACCGACGAAGATATTTGGTAACAAAACAAAATAACTTAAACCGTCCTCCTCCTTTGGTAAAATTGTTTAATATCTATTATCTTATACCGAACGGATAATATAATGATTTTGTAAAAGTTATTCCATTAATGCTTAGAAACTTCTAATATACTTAAGAATACGCGATTAAACTTTAAATAAAACATTAAATTCAGTTAGGTATTCTAATAACAATAAAGATATTCCGTAAAAGCAGTTTCTTACGCCAATATCTTAAAATTTCTAACACTATCTAAAAAAAAGGGAGAGAAGCGTGCCAGACGGAGTCATTATTTTGCCAACAGATGGCAGCACAATCGATTACGAGGAGCGCCGGGAAGCGCAATTTGCGATCCGATCACCCGTGAAATCTACTGAAATGAATAAAACTATTGGAGAATACTCGAACAGGTTGATTTTTATCTCGACTCGTCGAATCGAGACGATGATTGATTTCACGTCTTGTCGTTTTTGTAAAATTTTAACGTGTTATGCAATTTTTTTTAAAATTATGTCATAATATATTCAATTTATTAAACTAACTCCAGTAAAGATACCATCATTCGGGACAACATGTTTACCAAAACATTTAATGGTTTTAATTATTTTTTATTTATTTGTTTAGTAATCCTATAGCGTATTCCAAACATACTTTATCTATAGTATAAAGTTTAGTACCAGTACGTTTTAGTATTTATATATTTTACCAAGATTCCACTTCCAAAAGTATAACCGCATTATCGTACATAAAATAAATAAACCCAAAAACGTTTAATTAGATAAAACATATTCTATACACACGCAACTTCTAATAAATAATTAAAAACCAATCACGGACACCTTTCAAAAAGCCGCCCACTAATAGGGAGTATTATTTCCTCGATCAGATCCCATTAAAGGTACGGTGTATGTACAAGCGATTTAATTATTTGATATAAACAATTTAAACATAATTATATGGCAGTTTTTTTTAAAGAATCTATTATATTTCGCATGTTTTTCTTTAAAAATGCTTTACGTACATGAATTTATCATGATATTTCATTTACATTATTGTAATCATAACAAACGAGCATGTGGTTTTTGCGTTAATTAAGCCCACCATAGTTCCATAGGAGTGAATTTTAATTTATTTTCGAGGTTATTATGGGATATTCAATATTTTGAGGATGCGTGTATATTACAAAATTTAAATTGTAAACTCATATTATGGCGTATTGCCAAGCAAGCTATTTTTTGTTACAATATTCGTAAAGCTACTTTAAAGGCTAAAACTCTTAATCACACTTCCTTCCTCCCCCTAACTCTGTCTCTCTCTCTCTCTCTGAATTGACTTCTTTTAATGATATTGAATAAAATTAATTGTCATAAAATCAATAAGTTCTTATAAAATCTTTCATACCAAATTTATAACAATAACGTGTAACCATTAACATTAAAAATAATACAATCGCTCTTTATATGAAAGTACCATTAATCCTAATTGGATAGAAAGGACTCGAGAGGTGTGTAGTCTATACACGTAATTGTAACGATATTGGCTTGTGTTGTTTTACGTTAATTTGGAGCAAATTTAACCTCATTGCTTCTTAAAATTTTTATATATACAATTTAATTTATATAAGACATTTATATATTAAGACGAAATTTTTAAAATATTTTCTAGTATTTTATTTCATTCTGTTCAGTAATACATATATTTGGTAATTATTTCGTGAAAAATATATTTATATATCATAAACACTAAATAAATTATTTAACCTTGGTGTTTGTGTTAAAAGTCGATACATACATTTGTAGAGCATCTTCGTCGAATCACGGGTTTATCCTAAATTTGACCTTTCGACCTTTGATAAAAATATTCTTAGTCATACCGAGGAGGTGCGTAAATTTTTAAACAAATATCGGGCATAAAACAACCTGGTTTGTTTAAGCTTAGCCTATCCTTGAAGCAATTAAGGAAAATTCGTAAAACGTTAATTAATTAATTTGTTCACGTTACTTTTGCTGGCTTTTAATTAATCTGTTTATTATTTCATTTTATAACGTTAAATGTTCCAGTCAATTGGTAATCAATTTTTGGAACTCGAAATGTGAAAATGAATAAAATTTATTTATTTATTATTGTTTCCATAAAAAAAAAAACAAATCAATTCTATCTATAATATATTTTTAAGAAAATTATATTAAGTAATCTTGAATCTATTTTTATAGTACTAAAATAATAAACAGCAAAAAATACAGATTCCTAAATGAACACAGGTTTAAGACTTCAACGACTTTCAACATGACAATTTTAGACTTTGCTCGAACAAAGAAGCCATAAGATACGAAATATTGACATACATTTTTTGAAAGGAAACAGTGAGATGTTACGTTAGTACATATTAGTTCAATGAAAGAAAATGTTTTTTTTTACAATTATCTTGTATAATTAAGCTGAAAATATAACTAATTAATCCGACTGTAACAAAAACCATGACATACTCGTATATCGTTCAGACTATCATCGACTTTACATAAGATTGGAACGAGGCCAGCTTAGACTTGAAAAATAATAATAGCCAAGTGGCTAGCAATTTTTATTAAATTATTATGTTCAAAAAATATTTTTTTGGAAAAAAAAACAATAAAATTTTCTCTAAAATAGTATTGTTGTCTAGTAATATTTTTTGATTGATTGATTCATTCATCATGGTGATGTAAATGAATTTAAATCTCTGATGGTAGAAAGGAAAAATCACTACCACATCAGTTGTCAGACATCCACCGTTAAACGTTGGTCTTCCCCATTATCTCTAGGGGTCTGATAATACTCGTCACATTTGACAGGTGGGTTGGTAAGTGCAGTGTGTTGCGCCAGGATTTGGCAACACTGCTGCCCATCTACAACATATTGTAGTAGTAGAAATATTTAATACTATCATAATTTATTTTTCTTAGAGATATTCCTAAACTAAAAAATGTCAGGTTAATTTTCTATCAAATTAATTACATAACAAATAGTTATTTACGTACGAAAAATAATTCCATATCACCTTTGATCTCGAGATCACCGCGGACTTTTCACAGCTTCATCAGAACGCCAAAACGAATTCATGTGCCAAAATTGAGCTTATCCATAATGTTTCCATCGCGTTTTGTTTACGTATATGTCAAATATATTTGATATTATTCGTTAAGACAGATCACCTATACTTTCACCATTAAAGCACATACGATTCAAATAATTAAAAAACAAAATTAAGCACATAATAACTAAACACATCATGCTTGACGGTTTCGTGTCGGATGATATCCATTGCCGGCGATCCGGAAACACGCAAAACAAACAAAAACAGGACATCAATTCTATGGCCTTTATAAACATTTTTCATGAGCAAGGGTCGAATCTACGACCGCAAGAAAATACAAAATTAAATAATATACAATCCTATCTTTATTATGTAAGTTATAAAGCGACAACTTCACAATCGTGGCTTTTATCGACCAGACAAGTTCATTAAAGTTAAGATCAAAGTTTGATATTGACATAGCGGCATATGACTAGGAATAGGGCTCGATAGAATATCATCTGCAGAACAAGTTTATAATAGACCATGTCAGCGTTTAAAAGCCTTTATCGCCTAAGGCTGAATCATACTAAATAACGATATTTGACAAGCTTAGTATTAGAGGTTGAAGTGTCCAGCATAACAGCTTTTTGATGACAGACAGTAGTATTATATATATTGTTGAGTTGAAAAAGCAATTTAAGAATAATAAAAAAAAAAAAATATTAAAAAAGTAAAATTAAGCATTTGCTTGAATAATATATAAATGTGTCTCATATTATGTTTAAAAAAAAAAGAAATTAAACGAAATGCCATATTGTAAAAAATATATTAATTTCCTGTAACTGTTTTAATTCAATTCAATAGTCAGTCATGATATTATAAATGTTGCTTAAAATTTAAGCTCTTTATATGTATTTAAATTCTTTTATAAAGTAAAAGCATTTAGGTACTAAATACCAACAAACACGACACTATATTGAACGGCCTACCCGTTTATCAAATGAAATACCCATAGGATTTAATTTGTCGTGTATTTACATAATAAATGAACGTCTCCGCCTCGATGCGGTGTAATCCGGTTTAGAACGGCTCAAACTGGTTTAAACCGGTTTTATCCATCATTGAGAGCGGCTTGATTCTCGATCAGGACACAATTTGCATGTTATTCCAGTGCTAAGATGTTAATAGTTGGGAAACTTTGACTTTGCATAATTTGTAGCCAAAACTCGTAGACGAATATTACGTTTAATCTATTTTAAGTTTAAAACAACATGTTGTAGTGTAACATAATTATGTAAAATTTTCAACGTCATTGCCAACGATTCAATATGTGGAACAAATTTTTATATAGAGAACAATAAGATGTATACATTCTACATTGTAAAAAAAAGTATTTCTGTACCTGTTTTTTAAAGATTTTGGATGAATAGAATTAGTCATTAAGACAAGAATATTAAATATAACTATTAAATAAAGTGGTCGCCCAGTCGTCGAAATTTGACCTAATCTATAATTGACAGCATTGTCAACATCATAAAAATATGATTGCGCATAACATGGTGAGCATATGCAGCAGTCATTGAACCGATCTGTGATTAAAAAAGTCGATTAAAAGAATTCGTCGCAAGACCTGTATTTAAAACCGTGTTCGATAAAAAATTCGTTGCAAGACCTGTATTAAGAAACCGTGGTGACAACAGACTTTGACAATAAACAAAATTTGTGTATATGTACAGGTCATTGTACATATTATGTGTGTGTGCCGTAGTGTGTGTAGTGTTTTTTTTTAAATGAATGTAACGTATTTGTTGAGCATTATTAGAAAAAAACTTCTTCTCCATATAAACTTTAACTGTGCCAAATTTCATACTTCTCCGTTCTCGTAATTTTCGTAAAAAGGGGTAAAAAGTTTTTGCTTCACGTACCTATTAATATATAGATTAACTGATTCGTAAATTTTTTTAAAGAAAATCTTTATCTATATTCATAGCCTGAAGATTTATTATATTTGAACGTGCTTGTCTCAGGAACAAAGAAATAATTATAAAAATTCTGTTAGCATTGATGGTCTGTTTATTGTTGAAGATTTTAGAGTTTGTAACACACTATGACTGAAAGGTGCGTATCAGTATAAGTGAGATTAAAATCAAGCAGATTATCTAGAATAGAAACACAGTAAGGTTAACCTCAAATATTAGCACAGTTTAATGACTATGGTAGTTATTAAAATAATTATACTACGAATAATAACAGTTAAGCGTAGAACATTCTACGGTAAAAATAGTTAGGAACTTCACTAAAACTCGGCGATCTCAAGGAAAGTTTAATAAAACAGTTGTCTTGGAGAACGTTCTGTAGTTAAACTAACCAACTTTTCTAGCAGTTTAATCTCGCGCTGTTCTATCTTGTGCGATGTTAGGATATATCTATTAAAATTTCTATTCACGCCTTAACCGTTATTTATTTATTTTATTTATTTCATATTAACACCAACAAGGCATACACTGACAAAATCAAAAAGTGCATATTTATACAAAAATATTAAGTATAAGTGTTGTATGATGTGATATATATCAAGTAACGTTTCCTGCAATTGTCTACGATTATAAAAGTAATTTTTCCTTGTATTTTTCAGCTTAGTAGTATTTAGTCAAATATACATTAACAGAAGAATTCATAATTTATAGAAAGTATGGCAAATTATTATTATATTTTGAAACCTCGAAAAGTATGAGTAATATATACCTACGTAAAATTGTATATAGAGTAGTTATTACCACCACTTTCGCAATGTCACTACAATTGCTAATAAACATCGGGCAGTACAATTAGAGTAGAACCACAATTGCCTTGACTACTAATAATGGTCACCTCTTACAAAGGGGTACATAGAAACCCTTTTAATAGTAACGTTGCAAAACGAAGCACCGAAAATCGTGGACGATGAAATAAAGGACCTAACATCACCGTCCCTAAGGGCCAGTAAGAAAGTGATAATCGAATCTGGGATATTATTATCCCTATAAACTCGGAACGGAGACTTTGGAAATGCTATCAAATTAAATGATATATATTTCATAGGAAGCAAGGCTCTTAATAATTTATTTTTTACACGTTAGAAATATAGTAATCATTATTTTATAATGTGAAAAGAAAAATGAAGGATTAGTTTAGAAATAACGGAAAATGGCAATTAGATATTATTAATTCAAATCCGTTATTTATTAATTAAGTAATTTTTTTGTAGGTGGCAAATAATTATCTCGTCTTGTAACTAACTAGAGGACCATAAAGTTTTATTTCTTCAAAATTAGTTCTAAATGTTAAAAGAGGTTGAGATTCTTTTCCATGCTATTTTCTTTATTAGTAATATTAACACTACTTGAAACGTCAATTTATCTTGAAAATATTAACTTTTCACGATTTTAAGGATACAGTTGCATTATTTTTTTCAAAATCTTCTGAGATTTGTTGAATATTATTCAATAATGCCCATAAATTCTGATTTTACCTCCTTCTACTACTTGAGAATTTTATAAAGTATCTAAAATACAAATAAAATATATATCAATACAACGACGGGTTAGGTGATAACTTTTTGAAAAGGTATACCTTTTCTACCAGTCTTCTCGTTCTGTGCCCGAGCCTACATCAAAATCGTTAAATCTCCATCAAGTTTCGGTTCGCTTCCCGACCCAACACTTACCCCGATTCAATTAAACTTTAACCGACTCCTCGTAAACAAAACTATTATGTCGATGGCTTCATCTAAATTCTGTTGTTTGTCCCATAATATATTATTTTGTCTGATTTGGTAAAAATCTTTATTGTTAGTTTTTCTTTTACGTAATTTGTAAGTATTGATACTAGATTATCTACGCGGTTGCACCCGCGTTGTAGTATCTTTTTTTGTTGCTACTCCACTTATATAACTTGTAACGTGATGTTTAGTAGTCTGATAACCGTTCAATTACCAGGATTAGTAAAAAAAAATGTTTAAAATCTAAGCTTAATCTATTTAGAATCTGGTATTAAGTTATGAAACATGACAATATAACTTATCGTCATTTACGAATTTAGCTGCGGCTCAGTTACATTTAAAAATTTAAAAACTTTAGCACTATAAATTAAAGCAAACCAATTGAACAAATATCGAACGTGAATCAGAAAAAACTACGAGACACATAAAAGTTACATACCAGAAACATATTTCTACAAACGAGGGTACAAAAGAAGCTAGTGTGTTTTAATAAAAATAAGAGCAAAGAAACTGTCATCTGGCAATAAATTAATATCGTATAACAAGAAATAAGAGAAGTTTGAGTGTCTGTTTTCAAATGTTTGGTGACCTAGCAACGTTTGATCTCACATTGTCGAGCGTTTGTGATCGACGGAGCCACGAAATGTACGTTCTATACTTAAGCCAAATTCGATATGGAATGTTTACCAACAAACTGTTGCTTAGCAACCAACGATAGGCAGACGCCAACAGCCTAATGGAAAATAATCATAATAATTATATTTTTTAATATTTATACACAGTAGTACATAGCTACAACACACAAAACTTGAAATAAATAAGTCAGTGAGTTAGATGTATTTATATATTATCTTTAATTATATGTATAATTTACTTGTTAACGTGGGTATAACTAATTTCCCACTGAATGATTTCTAAATATTTTCATAAATATGTATATGCCTATATTAAAAATAGCTACACGGATTTAATATGATTAAAAATCTATGTTCAGACATTCATTCTCTTTTATTATTTATTTTACTATACTTACGTTGAATAAACATAATAATCATAATATTTGAAATTGTGCATAAAAATCGATAACAATTTACCTTCAACAATATAACGACTGATCAAAAAAAGGCCAAATGTTGCTTATCTGCGAAATTTTCCTGTCAGTGCAAAAATTTAGGGTTGTTAGATGTACATATATTACTAATTACAAATTTATTTATTTTTGTTATAAGTAAATTTTCTTGTATATTACGTATTTGGGGGTTAAGTTCTAGGAAACAATGTTAAAGTAAAATTATTAATGTATAACTAGGAAATTGGTGATAAATTACAATTTTTCATTACTAAAAGTGTAACAACCCTATACATGATGACATTTCGTTTGTTTACATAAATTCCACATCGAATTTGGCTCAAGTATAGTTTGTATATAATTGTTTATAAAAAATCAATAAATTCATAATTTTTAAGCCGAAATAAATTTAAAATATAAATTGAAATTTATAAATCTTATTCCATCTTCACGAAAATGTTAGTAATTTAAGTACAGCCTACTACTAACCAATTTAAATAATGCTAACAATAAAGCATTTTATTTATTTAAAAGATATAGCTCGTACTCGAATATGAAGAAAAAGATTATAAAATATGTCTCCGATAATTCGCAGTGGAGTATTGTACTTTGAAGAGGCTTTTCCTCTGCAGTAGAAAATTTAGTGTCGGTAAAATACCCCTTAATTGTTGTAATTTACTAACAAGCAAAATTGATAAAAATGTTTTTATTTTAATTAAATGCATTAAGCCCATACCTACCATTTTTAATTAAAGTTTCTGTCAAAATTATATGAACAGTTCTTTAACCTAAAGAAATATTTTATTTTGATATAATTTTGAATGTTGTTTAAATAATGCGCGAGTTTTCAAACAAACACAACACTCCTATAACAACTATAGATTCACTTCATTTTGTAATTCAACATGAATATATCCTGCATCACACGCATCGGACTGATCACATCAAACAGATTAGGTATTTTATAGACAGAAATTACACTGTGTCTGCAGTTATCAGAATGTCAATGTAACTAGAACTTTAATAGATGATTTTGTACACGCTGTTTTTGTGGCCTTTCATAGAAGCCTCTCGCAGCCCCTTGTTTCTGGGCATATTACACCGCCCTGGTAACACATCGATTACTCCGGTGAATTGTGTTCGAATGTTCTCGATGTTCTTTTAAATCAATTTTATTTAAGGTTTAAGATAAGGTTCACGAACAAGCAAAGGGTAATGCTTTTTTAAGAAGTACTCATAATATGCTGCTCTTACTCTTTCTTGAAAATATAAATATATAGTATGCATCAAAGTAACGGATATGATATCATGATGAGGTAATTTATCTATATCTTTATATTATATTATTTTATCGTATAATGCAGAGACTCTGAAGGAATTTAACAAAATGCCCGATGACCTCAATAGTTACTTAACAGGCAGTCCCAATAAGTGGACCGGTGGGAGGGATGCGCTGTGCCGCGCTCCCGGCTGCATGGGTACCACCATCTTGCTTATTTCTTCCGTGAAACAGCTTTGCTGTGTTTCGGAAAGAAGGGCAAGACAGGCAGTGTAATTACTGGCACCGAGACTTAACATCATATGTCTCAGGATAGGCAACACATAAATGAGTCGGCTGGGCTAGTTCCAGGTGAACTAGTTTATGTTCATGGGCGACGTCGACCACTTACCATCAGGTGGCACGTCTGCCAGTTTGCCTATTCAACTAACATATAAAAAAAAAAAAAAAAAAAAAAAGTCACCTTATTATAAGAAAACATAATTATAGTCATATTATGTGAAAACATATGGTACCGTGCATTTCACGATTAAAATAAGAGTTCCTCGGCGGGAAATGGAATGCGCTATATTATGGCATATCTCTACAACGTTAACGTTTTCATGAAACTCAGCAATGGTCGCCTGGGACTAGCAATATTTTGAATGTCTAGAAAGTCTAGGAAGGATAGACATCCTTGTTGGTAGACACCAACGCTGCGCTTCTCGAGCGACCCCACTCTAGATAGCAAAAAAGAGTTGACTGTTTTATATGAAATGCTTTGAAAATATTTATTTCATGTAAAAAAAATACATTTGAAATAAATACGTCGTGGTAGTAAAATTATTTACAATACAGAAATGGCTAATTTTTAACATTAGGTGAATTATACACCTAAGTAATTTACCTAATGTTATCCAATTACCGTAAGTTAATAAGTACTAGTTAACCTCTAGAAAATATACTCGTATATTACTAACATCACCTTATTTTAAGGAAAAAAGCTCTCGGTACTCTTTAAAAATCTAACGTCATTTAACAAAAAGAAAAAAGTGCCCAGTACGACCATGTAATGAAGACGAGACAGCCAATAATCGTAGATACCGAAATCATTGCATGCCATCTGCCCACAATATTATGTAACTATATCTAATGAAAAGCAAGGACATAGTGATAGCCTAGCCGAGTTTTATTTAATCCCACCATGCCTGTACATCATTAAGAAGTTCATTGGTGTTATAATAAGCTTTCTTATACAAGTTTCGCTTAATAGTTTTTTTTTAAATTTCTGTAAAGGCAGAGATGAACTGCAACTGAAATTTTGTTGAACATTAAAACAGTCATTCTAAACTAAAAGGAACGACTATTTTTACTAAGCCGGCATTTTTACTAATCCGGAAATGCTAGTTTGTGGTCGGTCCTGAGTGTGATATTGTGTCAGGCACCCCCGTGGGAGCTCGTGGCGGAGGTTCTTGCCGAGACCTACTCATACGTCTCGGGTAGGAGGGCTCTTGGTGAGAACCCAACGTTGGACGGGATCCTACGTGTGCGTCGGATAGGACAGGAAGCGCTAATGCGGAGGTGGAGGGAGGACCTGGCGGTGCAGCCGTATGGCACACGCGTTACGGCTGCGTTGCGCCCGGTCCTTGAGCGGTGGATGCGCCGAAAACGCAAGCCCCTCACCTTCCGTCTGGCACAGGTTCTCACCGGGCACGGTTGCTTTGGTGACTATCTGTGTCGGACGGCCCAAAGGGAGCCGACGACTGAATGCCACGATTGTGGCGCGGCGGTGGACTCTGCCCAGCACACCCTCGAGGTGTGCCCGAGATGGGCGGAGCTGCGTCGGAGTCTGACGTCAGTCCTCGGAGGGGACTTGTCGCTTCCGAGCATCATCACCGCAATGCTCGGCGACGACGAGTCCTGGAAGGCGATGGTCTCCTTCTGCGAGACAGTAATGTCCCAGAAGAAGGCCGATGAGTGGGTGAGAGAGGAGGCCGCCGACGTGGCCTTCATCCGCGGGCGACGAATGGGGGTGCGTAGGAGGCGCTACTTAATGCGCCTCCAGTGACGCCCCTGTGCCCGTGTCGGGCCGGGATGGGAACCCGGTCCTGCTAGATACGGCGTCGTTGGGACTGTTCAGAGGTGAGCCGGACAGTCCCCATGGAGGAGAAGTCTGGCCTTTTCGCCGAGGCCAGCCTGTCGCTGGAGGGATCCTGTTGCCTGCAGATCCGGGACCCTCCAATTAAAGCGGCTGAAGGCTCCCGCAGGGGCTTAGTACGGTATTGCACTCCCAAAGTGCCGAGTCCGACATAGGTCTAGGACTGCCACCCGGGCATCCTGGATATCATCCGTAAATGGATTCCCCTGCGACAAAAAAAAATTGTGTCAAGCAAGGCAATTAATATATTGCGGTGCAAAGGACGGGATATCTCTTAAAACTTCTCCTTCATGAGGGATTCTTTACATCCCATTATATATATATATAATAATATAATATAATATAATATTAACCAACAATCACACCACGTAAGAACTTGTGTTACAGGTACTATTAACGGAAATAAATTTAAGAAATTTAAATAAATACATATATACATAAATACACATCCATGACCCGGTGCAGACATCTATATTCGTCATACAAATTATCTACACCTGGCGGGATTCGAACCCGCGACCACTGCGTAAACTGTCCAGTTGCCTGACCACTCGACCAGCCGGCCGTATATATATATATCCCTTTGCTGCAGGATGAAAATAGTATTAATATTCGCCGCATTTTCACATAGCAAAATGGCATAAGACATTATACTATGAAATACACTGTGTACACAGTGTATACAGCTGTGTCGACATCCGTTAGTAAACGTATCATTTTAACCATGTGTGCTGCAGAACTCAGTTTATTCGCCGATTGACAGAAAATGGAAAAAAATCCCCACTGCAACTTAGGATCAATGGTGATACCAAGAAAAAACGTAGAATTAACTAAGTTCAGTTTATCACAACTGAGTTCTGGTTGCATATCAACTTGTCTTATATTGAGTGTTGAAAATTTTATACAATCATTTTTTTTGCACTACTTTAGAGAGAGCATTTTTTACGTCGTTGTAGTTTGTTTGGTGTCTATCTAATTTAAATATTAATGGAGCATCATTAGCAATTATCACATAAATGTGATTATTAACAATCATACAATCTCATTATTATTCTCCATCAAATATGGAAAGTTATTGATGTATATTAAAAATAAGAATGGGCCCAGAATCGAGCCTTGTGGGACCCCCATCTGAACAAGAGACCTAGACGACGTAATACTATTTACTTCAACCCTCTGGGTTCTATAACTAAAATGAGAACTCAGAAATTTTAGCCCGATATTTTTAATGTCATAGTGACTGAGTTAATCTGGTTTAAAACAGTGATTGTCAATGATCAGTTCACTGATAGCATTACGATATTTAACTCTTTCAGTTTCGGCTTTTATGATATTCAAGTCATTTAAATTTTATTATTAACGAATTTAATCTTGTTTCTAATGAGTATTGACTTAGCCGCGGCACAAACAAGCTTAAATGTTTAAAGTAATTTTTAACATAGTTACAAAAACAGTATTTGTATTATATGATTTCTCGTGTAAGAGATCATATAACTTCTGCCTACTTCTATAGATTCTCAGAGTCACCCACTCCTTGAATGACTTACAATACTTAGGGAAGATTTTTTTTAGTGTGACTAAATACATTTTTAAACACTTTATTTATGTGACAAAATAAAATTTCATATTTCAACTTACACTACTACGAAAAGCGCAAGAATTATTATGAATTATTTGAAAGGCCTTAGCCTTAGATCTACTAGTTTTATTCAATAATATTTTTTATGTTTTATGACCATTTCATTAAGGACAGAAGATAAAAAATTTAATATTGATTACACCAATGATTGTGGATACTAAAAAACGACCGACCCTAAGAATGGATCACGTCAAAGTTATTGTGACGTAACCCGAGCTTCGGTTACACGAAAGGTGTGCGTTAGGTTTTATCGAGCAGAATTATTTACGCGTGTAGTTTTTTTCCATGAGCGAATCGCATCATAAATTTAACTATTGCTGTGGACCGATACTTCCACTATCGTAAAATGCACATTGCACGGTCTGTTTGTCCATAAATTTTATACACACAGAGTGCGCGGTTCGAGTTTTAGGATTAAAATGAAAGTTAGATTGTTACAGTATGACCAAGCTTGGCAGTGTTAGTAGTTATATGAAAAGGATTATTATTTTATAACATTAACCATAAATGTTATATGGACCGCAAAAGTTAGCTGTTTGTAAAATAGAAGCGAGTCCTTGATTTACATAATATATTCCGTTATAAGTATACTAAATAAACTTCCACTGGCAACCTTGAGAAGAAACGAATTGTGAGATTTTATGAATATTGTATTTATATTTAAATTACTTATTTTTATACATATTCATGTAAATCCCTGCTATTATACTCAACTTATCTCTTTAAACACAAACCACTACCTAAGATATCTATATTTTTAAAAAGAATTTATCTGGAAAACAAAGCAAAAAATATTTTCATTATATATATATTTTTTTTAAATCTAGAATAAGAAACTAAAATTGTATACAAATAAATATATTAATCACAATTGGACACCATCAATCGGCCTGCTTATTTATTTGTTTTCTTGCAAGGAATAAATAAAAAATTTAAAAAATTAAATTTCAAACCATGTTTATCTGTGGTATTTTTTACTCCATTTTGACGTTATAACGTTTTATAATAACGTCACATCGCGTCACTGTGACAAATGGGCGATGGCCTGCTATTAGATACTAAACGGGATTGATGGCTTCTCCAATGCTCTCATAAATTTTACTACACATACCCTTAGGGCAATGACCTATTGCTTGGTCAATATAAACGAAAAACCTTAAGGCAAAAAGGATCTTTAAAAAATAAATCGCTTATCGCTTTCCTATACATATAAAGGAAGTATTTGAATAGAAAAAAAATATCAATTTTCAGTTTTTAGAATTCAACTTCAATTTAACTAAAACTTTCGTTGAAATTATTTTAACTAATTTTAGCGTTAGATTTTATCTGTATACAAATTAATATCTAAACAAATACATTCCAACTTAGATGTACCTCATATTTGCATTTCATTTAGATTTTTATGAAAGGCAAATCCTTTCTATAATATTACGTATTTTTTATAAATGATATTTTTAAACTAGAAAAAAAAAACGGTGAAAGGAAGCATAATATATGAATAAACCTGATTAAATAAGCTATAATAGGTACTCGTACGTAAAACTGAAATGTAAAAAGGGAAACATTTATCAATAAAATCTACTACTATATAACATAATAAATTCGTAATAAGACTAAGCAGTAAGAGCGTTTAATTATTTCGTATTTCTTACAAAGTTTATTTAAGATAATACAACAAACAGACGCAGGGACAAGCACCGATGTTTTAATTGTTACCTAGCAGTCACAAACTTCGCCTCGAAGTTGACGTTATAATGAAATATTGTTCGGAACTTCAACAATGTCTGTGTATCTTTTTGTTCTTAAATTTTATTTACTTCTATTTATTAATTTCATATAATATATAGAACATCTTGCGCGGTGTTTTAAAATATATAACTAAATATATACAAAGTAATAAAATATAGTAAAGAGTGTAAATGTAAGTTTTTTAATAGGTGATATGTGACATACTATTCCAGATATTGTCTTGGGTAAAGGTTTTCTACTAACTTACTTGGGTATAGGATTCTAACGGCTATTAAAGAAAACTTTTTCATGATATTAGTAAAAATTTATTTATTTTTAAAATAATACATTATACTACTACAGTTTCAAATAAAAAAAAGATTACTTAATGTCATTAATATTACGAAATAAATTTCTTAGTCTCAACTCATAAAGCAAACAAATTATATGAAAACTTTGTCGCTTTGTCCAAGTCCTAAAATAATAGTAGGTCAGTTGGCAAACAGAATTTCGCCTTAGAATAGATGACGTCGCAATACAAAAGCCTTATAATAAAATCTGATAAATTATATTTTTTTACGTAATTTTCAGTCATATCATAAAGAGATAAGGTCTCATATTGCTTAAAAGGATACGATTCTTGAAATGTTTTTGTTTCTGGAGGATGTACATTAAGGGCACATGTTTGGAAAGGTGCGAACTTGATATTTCTTAGAAGATAATAAAAGTAGGGCGGTGATTGGTGGTCAGAAATGAGCAGTTGTAAATCACAGTCCTTAGCTAATATAAGAAGTAGGAAGTTCTATAATAATGATATCTATGGAAAGTTGTTAATAAAGATTTTATGGAAATTATACTATCTGAGTTTTCTATTTAAATTTATTTAATTATATGGAAAATATTTCGATAGTTCTATCTGGTCGTCTTGTCAATCTAGATCATCTTGACAATGACTGGCTTCTCCGGAATTACGGATCCCCAGAAACATGGACAGACGACTTGACGAGATTCGCCAGAAGTCGTCAGATGGAGGCTACTTCGAACCGGTTACTCTGGAGGACGATGGGGGAGGCCTACGTTCAGCAGTGGACATCTAATTGCTGATGTGATGATGATGATGATGATGAAGATGATTTTTTTTTAAATTTTGATTAGGCTTATTTTTGTAAATATGCCTTTTGACCTTTGGGACTTTTCGTTCTACGATATAAATAAAAATGCAAGACATGTTTTTTATATTTATAAAAACAATAAAAAATAAAATATGTACTCGTACTTTAGTTGCACATAACATTTTACTAATAAAAATCATTATCATTAATTTTTAAAACAGAGGATAGGTGGTAACATAAGCATAAGCTGAATATATTATAAATGCTAAAATGTATCTTAATTAGTTTGTATAACACGATTAAGAAACCTATAAAGCATGTAGAACGATTGCGTACCTTAATTTTGCAGCTCATAACGCCGGTTCCGGGTAATAAATGCCTTTATGACAACACACGAGTATTTGTCGCGCTAAGATACTTCGTTTTGTCCACTTTTATTACGGCTACAGCGATGTCATATAACTTTATATTTTACCATATCCGAAAAAGGCTGCCAATATGATAACTTTATACTTTTATATTACTATCGTCTAATTTGACGAGAAAGAATAATAAGAGAATTCACCATTCCACGCGGACATGATTTATACCAAAACTCTATGTAAATAATTAGTTAAAGTTTGGCATTGTAAATATGTATAATATTGTAAAATTCGACCTGATCAGATATCCTGTAAAGAGTTCAAGTTGTTATCCTTATTAAGTAGTGTTTTATATTAGAGTTTAAATAAAATTAGTTTACAGTTGCAATAGAACAGTCAACTTAAGAAAATTAATTAAAAAAATCAAAAAACCCGACTGCGTAAAATACTCTTATTATAAACTTAAAAAAATTAAACAATTTACTAGCCTTCATTTGATACCCATACTGCTACAGTAAGAAAAAAAATTCAACTCCCTCCCCCTCATTCCGCCATTTGCATGCGCCATTTTGAAAATTTATATAGCCTATGTCACTACTACAATTTAGACAAATCCAACGACACCTCATATGTCAAAAACCGTCCAGCCGTTTGGGCTGTAGGGCGTGCCAAAGAAATGGACATACATACATATATACATACATACACTCGAAAAACATAACCTTCCTTCTATCGCAGTCGGGTAAAAATAGTGTACGGTGTATAAGAGAAAAATCATTCCTCATTCCTTTCTATCCTTTTCTAATCTTATGCTTATTTATGCTAGCAAAACATTTTTGATTCCTCTGGTCCTAAAAATATATATGTATGGCGGTGATTACTTAAAAGCGGCACCTGCCAGCTCTTTACAAGCTGTTACCATAAGAAACTGCAAAAACTTGCTTAAAATATTTTATTATTTTTTAGGTAAAAACAGAAAATAATGAACAAAGAAATTTACTACTTTTAATTTAGTGCTTTCAAAATACATCAAAATCCACGTCGGTAACGACAATCAACAGAAGACGGTTGCTTCAAGTAATTATTTGCCAAACCAAAAGTTATTAAACAATATTAATTAGGTATATTTATATTTGAAACAAAGAGATGATCTATTTTCGTAACGAATAGGCTTACAACAAAGTTCGAGTTTATAGGACACAAAAAGGTACGTTTTAAAACGGCAGACCAATCAAAATAATCAGATTACGTGAACCGTTGAGCGTCACAGTAAAAATAGCTTTGTCTATATCAATTTAATTAAATTACGATCTAAATTGGACGGGCAAGGGTGACGAACGAGTTTTATTCAGTTGTTACAAAATTTTCATATCTCTCGAACGGGCGCCTAAATCCGTTTTCACGCATGACTTAATTTTGATTATTTATCCACGTTTCAACAAATGTTTATTGAATTTCAATTATTGCTGTAAACATTTTATCGATTCTGTACATATGTCATGTAAAAATGTATATACCGTAAGTATTTTACTGTTTTTCTTTTTGTATACACGGAAAAGCGAGAGATTTTTGGCCTTACTAAATGGCGTTACTAATGCACGTATGAAAACTACGTCAATCTAAAGTGGTGCGCAAATACCTCTATTATATTTGAGAAACGTTTACATAGCACAACTGTGAAATTTAGATCTAGATTTTTATTACTTATTATATGCATATAACTACAATAACCAATCAAACCATTAAAATAACGAAACCTGGATCTCTGTTATAGCGGTGTAGTTGTATAACTATGATGTTCCACATCAACCGTTGGATGTCCACTGTTGAATGTGGGCGTCCCCCATCATCCCTGGGGAGTTGGCAAGCGCGATGTTCTGTGGTAGGATTTGGTAACACTGCTGCCTATCACCATCCTGGTATGTGTAAAGTTATTCGCACCACTATGGCCTTAGTCGCCTATTACGACACTTCGGCAAGAAAGAACTCGGGACTGTTCTTCTCCGCCGGTCAGCCACAACTTAATGTTATATACCTATAAAATCGTATTCAATGAATAAATAAATTCAGCTTTATATATTACTACGAGTAGTATAGATGTCCGTGTAATTGTACTATATCATGAAAAATATTTAGGAAAAACGTATTACAGAGAGCTTTATAAGTGTAACAGAATACTAATTTTTAAAACTTTTGATTATTTGTCCATGTATATATGTTTTATACTCTTTCATGCTTACTTGGTATACATATCTCGAAATTTCTATATAAATAACAAATTAATATTTATTGCAACTAAGAACTGAAAAGGTATCATCAAATTAATATTGTTTTGAAAAAGTATTATTTCTAAAAACGTCATTACACTTTTGAGGTACGAAAAGTGCCACAAAATTTATTTTCACTTTTATCACCGTTAAACTAAAAAAAAAAAAAAAAATTATTTCTTTCTGGTTTGGTTTGTATTTTGTTCTGGTAAAGCTGTCAGTCCTAGCTTTTATCACAAGCACCCGATAGCGACCGTTACTCATTATAGGGGAATTATGCACCTAACTGCAGTGGAGCAACGTGATGGATTAAGCTCCAAACCATCTTTTATATGAAGAATGATATCTTTGCCCAGGGGTAAGACTTTTGCAGTGTGATTCAGTGAGTAGTACAATATTTCCTCTATGTCTTCAAATAAACACTTTTTAGTTTTATGATTGATGAATACAAAGAATAATAATTCTTCTTTTGGTTCATAACAAATATTGATAAATATGTATAAATATCATTATTATCTTTATCAATATTTGTGTCTAATTGTGTATATATTATAAGATAATTTTTAAATGAATAAAAACAATTGCCAATTTCAATCTTAAAAGGATTCGACGTGTTTTAAGAACCACGTCTAAAATAGACAGACATTCGGGTCAGTATGTTTTATATATTTACCTACTCTTATTTTCCCTTATAATTCTTTTATATTCGTTTCGAAGCGACCGTTAATTTATTTTTTAAATGAATCAAAGAGTCCCCATTTCCAAAGTGAGCTACTGCAATTTTTATTAAGTCTTATTTATCACGTTAATGTCGACAGTTTTTATAAACAAGTCATCTGAGACATTATTTATCTCGTCTTAAGAGTAGACCCTTGAAGTGTTGAGGTGAAAGTAATCGCCGTATCAAAGCGAAATTTGTCAAAAACACGGCACCGTCTCAACTTCCGTCAATTCTCTCCAATTAATAACTGGACGCTATCTCATTTGTGCTCAAGGATATTAGTATTTGACCGTCTCACTCTTGTCCCCTTGTTTGGAGACCCCCGTCGAGATAGAATATTGCCACTTTGTCGCGTGGCCTCCCGCGGGTTGTTTGAACACAGACATTGCAATTTTTCTAGAAAATACATATTGGAAAATTCTAAAACTTTCAAAAAGCAAAGAAAATCGCTCGTAGCTTAGTGATTTGCTGGCATAACGAACTTTGCTCGTAGCAAATTTTTCATCGTACTAAAGGAATTTACGTGACAGCGTTTTTTTTCATGCAGATTTTTAATTCTTTTCACATGATGAAGCCGTAGAGGGATTTTATGTCAGAAATATATTTTATAAAAGTGCTAAATATTTTAGTCTATATTTTTACTTCGTTTATAATTTTGCCTCCGGCTTTACTAACTGTTCTTAAAAATGTTAATGATCAACGACTTTCGTTTAATTAATATCCGTTTGTCTGTAATTTGTTATGCTCTTTAAGTTCAGAAAACTTTACAGTTTTAACTTAAAATTTGAATTAAATAATTGTGACTGTTGTTTTTTTCTCTTTTTTTTTGGTAATTTTTTTTAATATTTATGGGATTTCTAAGAAAGCGATTTTCTTTATAGCTCTTTTTTATCAACTTTTTAAATGAAATTTCCTAAACGTGAATGGCTGATAAATAACGTTGCTATTGAATAAATCAAAGTCTCAGAGTCCAAATATTACAGTTTTAAAAGAAAAAATATTTGAATATAGATTTAAGCGTTTCCGTCTTTTGCATCTCCCTACACTGACTATTCACACTGTAAAATAAATGTGAAGAAATTTTGCAACTGTTCGCAACCTGCAACTTATTTCTTTTTGGCGCATCTAATGTTGAATAATAAAAAATAATAATAATCACATTACTAGTAGTAGTAGTAGTATAATGAACTGAACTGAATTGTTAAAATTTAAAGGTGGTAAATTCAACGCTGCATCAATGAAATTCAACCACATTTATGCAAAATGGTCAAGGAAATCTGCAACAAAAGAATTCATATGTGCCAGCAAGGTCATGGAGGCTATTTGCCTGATTAAAATATTAAATATTTCTAATAATATTCATAAAAACCATGACTTTACCAAAAAAAAAAAAAAAACCAACGACATGAACTAACTAAAGTAAAAAATGTTTACAGTGGAAAATTTAAGTAAAAGTAAGTTAAATTTTATAATAGTTACACCATTTTTTGTGTGCTAAAATAATTAAAAACACTCTACTAAATAATTAACACACGCATAGTTGGACGAATGAAGACAGGTCAGGACAAGGGATAAGGAATGAGGCTTAACTTTCGGCACTGCCGCAATGTAAATACATATATAGCCGCTGATCGAAAGCTACTATAATTTTTTTTTATGCAAATGTAATAAAATCATAGTCAAACGGTCATTCAATAAGCAATGATAAAAAGAGAGTGACTGGTACTTAATCCCCTTTGATGTTAATATAATAATAATGTTCGTTAAAACTTTACTTTCTTATTTATTCTGTAACAAACAACATTTTCATTTAAAAAAATATTAAGGCTTAGAAAGGATACGGAAATAAAACTTCAAAATTATTGTAAAATAACATCTTGTTTCGTTCTTATATTTCACAAAAGCAATTTTGCATACGTACACTTATATTAGACATTACTCGTATCTAGACACGTAACATGTGTACAATCACATTCATCTGGCACTCCATGTCAATTACGACATTTCATATATAAAAATCACTCATGTATAAAAAAATCATTATAATTTAAAGTCGAAACAAACTTAGGTTACAAAAAAGGTTAACGCCATGTATATCGACAAAACTTTATGTACATAATTTTTGTGTCACTAATTATCCTGCGTAATTTTACCTGCGTTGAGTTATCTCTATTAACCATACGCAATATCTGTAGCCCATTACCTGTCCCAATGAACAGGCCACTTAATGGAATCTATTTTTTTTCTACGGTCCCATAGATTTTTAATATCTCGGATAGACAATCTCGAAATATCCCTTTTAAACAACCAAACTCTTTCGCTTTATTACATAATATAAAATATATAAAAAAAATATTGTATCAGTGTCAAAATACACGCGTTATGTAACCTTAGGTTGTTTATACTAATGTAAATATTTTATTATACTTAAAAAGTTTACGAGAGGCAAATAAATAACAATAATCAGTAAAAAAAGGAACAATTAAAATTATTTATACTCATTAAATAAAAATGGTCTTTGATATAAATCTTTGGCTCATTCTTAAGAAACATGACTATTACCAAACAACATTAATGAAATAAAGCATGCAAATTTAATTATTCATAATAAATACGCTTTAACTAAACATTTCGCATCGTGTAAAATATACTCGTATTTTAATATGCCACAAAAATATGAATTATTATAAAAGTATTTGGGGCATTATTAATTAGCTACTTATTTATACCGTTTACATGATTATAATAATAGGTAGCGTATAGCGCATATTTAATTTAAGAAAGTGATAATTTTCATGCTAACGTGTGCATAAAACCGTCCAACAAATCAAGGTCACCATTACATCGGAACGTAAAAAATGAGTAGGTATTGAATATTCAAAAACACCACTAGCGCTGAAAGCTTTTACGACTGATTATTTTTTTATTTGTTACCTGCCTAGATAAAACTGTTTGTTTGACATGTAAAAGTTTAATATTAATAACAAGACTTTTAGGGAAGTAATAATTGATGTGTTATTTTAATCGGAACAGTTTCGAACAATATTCCTATTTGCTGAATGATAATTACATAAATCAAAAATAATCTCAACTATAAGTAGGATTATGATCAAGTTGCACTGCAATATTTTAAAATATTTTTTAATATCGACCAATATTCGATGAGATGATTAAATAGTAGAAGTGCAAAGTGAACCAACTGTTGATCGATAAAACTTTCATGCCGTTTAGAAAATACTTTTAAAATTTAATGTATTGAGCGAGACAAAATTACTATTGACTAGAAATTTATTTAGTAGATTCCAATTGTGGATAAGATTACATTATATTTACAGTAAAATATTTTTAATATATACGAAATTATAGCACTTCGATCTATTCATCATATTGATAATATTTTCTATAGTTTTAATTAAAGTTATGATTTTTTTCAGGCGAAGGTTTTGTAGACCAGTTACAGGAAAATACATCTCTAAAACTGAAATATCAAATCATAATAAATAGAAACAGCAAGATTTTTTTAATAGTACAATAGAAATTACTACGATTACAAAATGGTTACAATATTTTTTCTTAGTATATTAATTTTGAATTGGTATAACTTATTATCATAGTAATAATCATTTAAAAAATAAGATAATCCTAATTTAATGCTTAGAATAAAAAGAAGACTTTATTTCTGTAATAGTATATAATATTGATAGCGCTTCTAGCGATCTATTGCAGGATCTAGAATAGAAAGATTTCAATTACGAAGATACTTATATAGACATTTAAACTACAGTGATAGAAAACACCGATTTCACGAGAAACATCAATCTTATATGATAAGGCGCAGATAAGCGCAAATCAATATTCAAAATCCTACCGTTCGCATGAAATGCCTAAGAGTTAAACACCCTGTATAATCCATAACGCGTTTTATATATTTAATAGCATTCACAAAGTATTTAATGAGAACAACGCCGACGAAACCTCTAATAGTCTAGCGTGAACGGAAAAATCTGATAAAACGAAAACAACAGTCAAATTTAATGCTAAATTTATAAAATTAAAATAAATTGAAACAGGTAAAAGTTTCAACTGTTTTAGAGGTAGGATTTTGTTATAACAATTATAAAAAGCTACGGACGTTCATGAACAAACAAACTTAAATGATAAGCTTGGTTAAAATATTGCACAGAATAAGTATGTAACGATAAACATTATAATTCAGTATTTGGTTACCTGCAATTGTAGACATCGGTGACAAAATTATGAAAATATAACAAATATAGTAAAAAGTCAACTTTCTAGAACCATCTCTCACACTCATAATCATTACATATGAGATAGAAGACGAAAAACGACGTGAACTACACATATATAAATTCGAAATCGATCAAAAACATGTACCAATTTACTAGTGGCTTTAGTTTCTTTATAAAATGTACATAATCGAATAGTATAGAATTAATATCGAATTTCTTACAAAATTAGCGTAATAGTGTTAAATTTAAACAAGTGACGTCAAATATTTACAACATTCACTATTGATTCAATTATATAAATAACCATAATTTAATGTTTATGTATAATATTTGGTTAATAGACAATTATTTCTTGTTCACGGTTTACGTCGAAATATGGCTTCGAGGGATTATTATTACGAACGACTTGTACGGTATCCTATTGATTTCCATTCATCACTAATATAAAAGTATTTTTCTCTTTTAAGTCTGGTCTTATTTACACTTCGAATTAACAAAAAAAAGATCTGATATTTTATTTTAGCATTATGTACACAGTATTTCAATTTATAAAAATTTAGAACTGATTTTTTTTTCATTATTGCATTTTCAATTGTAAAGTATGAATCATAAGTGTTATAATCCATCAAAGCCAAAACGACATTAAAACCGTGACTAACTACTGTTTTGGTGTTTATCCTTTTGATGGCCTGGACGGACTGAAATGTCCTCAGGAACTCTAACCTAACTTAAAATTAATTTATTCTAAAACATCAATACATTTAAACTATTAACTGTATCATCTTGGTATATTTGTTTCATTTAAATTAATTCCGTTTGCATCGACTTCGTATGTACAACATCTTACGTAGTTATATCGTTTACTTCATTTACTTAGAGGAATATATTGTGTTCATTATTTACAATTATACTTATAACTAATTTCCAATCATATTAATGAAACACATTTCATTAATTTTTGAAATGTTCAGTAATATTAATTTTATGTTATTGTTATTTATTTTCAGTTACTCTGATGACATGAAATATAAAATGTTTTTAGTATAAATGTTTTAATGGTTAGCAGAATTCTAAGAATTCTTTTATGTAAACATACAATTATATATCTATCTAGCTTATTTATTTATATATGTATGTACCTATCGCTTTTTATACATCATATCACCTTTTATTCAAAAATATATAATTTAATTTCTTATAAGATTATTTTCGTAGCTGTTAATTTAAAAAAAAAAAACTAACTAAACTGATTTCGTGTTATAGTTTTCAAATAACCTGTAATTACAAATTTCTCATTATTTATTCTATACGGAATAAAATGTGATACCATTCATCAGACCAAATTTTTTCATTACAAAAAAATATATATATAAAATACTTAAATTAACACATACATAAAAAATACTTTAATTAACTGTGAAATAATATACTAGGCACATTGGCGTCGTTTAAATAAGTCGAAGGAAAAAAAAACAGAAAGATTGTATTGGATTTTTTTTTTAATTCTTACTAAGTAAGAAATATTAAATTTAATAAAAAGATTCATGAAAGTTCCCGTACTCGTAAAAGATTTCAAGTATGTAAAAAAATCAGTTATAGTGTGCGTTTGAATTTAGGACATGTTACTTATTTTAAAGGTACATCAAATAGGCAATTTCAAGTACTTCAATACCCAATTTCAAGTGTCATTTAAAGTCTCGTGATAACTTTAAAATGGATATAATAACTTTTAAATTGAATAGATGATAGCTTAACTTAATTGAAACCTAAAATTGAGTAGTGTTTATAGACTTTGTAGTTAGTGTTTTAAATATAAGTGCTAAGTGCTTGTCTGAAATCATGAAGTGCTGCTAAAAGTTGAGGAGCGGTCGGTCGAGCTGGTGCTAAAGTAGTCCAGCACCAAGACATAAGGCCGTACCTGATAAAGTTGTATATTTTAATTCAAATTTATAATTTTAACTTTTGCGTCTATGAATAATAGTGAAATTTTCTATAGAACTGACATTATAAACATCAATTTTGTTACATTGGAATTTTTGAATAGAAAGTGGATCATGCTGTAGAAGAATAACATATATGATTATTAAGTAAATAATTTATAGATATTTAAACAGCTAATACGAATTGCAAAGAAGTTATTAGGCTACCAGATATTATTAATCATGAATGTAGATTTTGATACTATAATTTATATTGGATGGTAATGCGTACATTTTTTTTTTTTATATGAATCAAACTATTAAAAAGCTTCTTCCTAACCTTGAACCCAAACTAAGTCTTAAAAATGGGTAGTATGTATTTTTTACTTACAATTCATCAGGACAATTGTGCGGTTGTGAAGGTCTGTAGCCACCATTAAGGAATGCTCCTACATCCGCTGCGTCCAGTTCTGCTAAAGGAGACGCACCAAGCGTTGCCAATTCCCATAACGTTATTCCTAATGACCACTGCGTAAGGATAATAAATGTTAATCTTATCTCTTAATTATATTATATAATTTTCTTCATAGAAGATTAGGAATACATATTTTAAGGCTTCATTATATTTTACAAAATTATTCAGCTTTAGGTACTATACGATAAAATAGTAATATAGATATTCATTCTTGAAACTGTTAGATACAAAAATAGATGTATTTTACTCTTTAATTTAAAAACTACTAAGTTAGATCCAATTCAGTATGCCTATTGCTTGATCCTGAAAAGCGTATCAGCAATTTTTCATTTCGAAATTCCCAATCGATCAGAGTTGGAAGTTTCGTAGGTAAAACCGAGAGCCGCAGATTGTATGAAGTAATTTTATTGAGAAACCGCAGAACTGTCCTAATAATGCCTTTATTTAAATCATGTCTTATATTCTTACCACATCGGATGCTGTCGTGTACTGGTTCTGTAGTAACGATTCTGGTGCCATCCATTTTACAGGTCTATTTTCATTGTCGCCTAAACAATGGTAGTCGTCTGGGAAGAGATCACGTGATAAACCATTGTCTGTCACCTTCAGTCTCAATTTCTCGTCCACTCTAAAGAAATCGAACGAGAATTTCATTTGTATAATTTCTAAGGAAATAATTAATAATTATGGAAGTTTCAGTGATTTTATGATAGCTGATAACATTTTATGAGTTACAGATTTATTTGACTAATTCAATATATTTACTGTACTGTATCAGCCTGTAAACCACCCACTGCTGAGCGAAGGCCTCTTCTTTGTATAAAAAAAGGGTTGGAGCTTAATCCACCACGCTGCTCCACCGTGGGTTGGCGCATAATTTCCCTACCATGGGGTAACGATTGTTATCAAGCGTCTATGATAACAACCGGGACCGACGGCTTTAGACGGCTTAGACCCAGATCGGAAACAAATATTTGTACAAATACAAATATAGTGGGAATCGAACCCGTGATCGCTAGCACGCAACGTTGAGGGAAGTACTCGCACCACTACCCCAGAACAGTCGTCAATATGATTCGTCTAGAAATAGATAAGAATATTTAGTAAGAACTAGCAAACCCGGCGAACTCCGTTTCGCCACCAGATGGCTTCGTTTTTTGTAACATTTCGTTTGGGGATTAAACCACCATGCAAAACCATATTGGTTTGTAGTACATGCTATGTCCCTATTTTCCTGCTTTTCTGTTGAAATTTTTCCTAAATTTTGTTTGCTATAAACCTCACGGAGCCCGAGACCTTTCCAACGAATGCAAAACCGTGAGAATCGGTTCGTGCGTTCTGGAATTCTAGCGTCAGGAAGGAAAACCCGACTTATTTTTATATTATAGATAAAGAGCCAATTTTCAGTTTGTTTTTCGTAAAAAAATAATAATATGTGAAATAGACGAAAAAGTAATTAAAACTGACAAATTTTATGGGTCCATATATATTGCTGATCTTAACAATACTTTTATTTTTTTCGAATTTTTCTATAACATAATAACTGATACTATAGTTTAAACTTCAGTTAAACGTAGTTCAATGACAACTTACATACAATTCCTAGCCGCTATATCTGCGTGTACAACTCGTTGGACGTGTAAATACGCCAAGCCGCAAGCTGCTTGAGCGCCTAAATCTACCAGTTCTCTAGTCGCAGGAGCCGCTTGGTGACCAAGACGACAGGATGTTAGGAACCTATTAAAAATACTTTTATAGTATTTGTGTGATGAATTAAATTGTTTATGTTAATTAATATTAGTATAAAAATTTTGACTGAATTTTGAATTGAATAGATACATTAATTTAGTTGCATTAAATAATATAAAAATATTTATCGGAAATTTATCATCGATATATCTATTATATATATATGAATATATTTTGATTTAAAATATAAAATAAATGACAAAATAGAATTAAAAACAAAATTAGAAACTGTGCAACATAAATAAAATTTGATATGGTATATCGATATTTTTTTTAAATCCGTAAAAAGTTGCTTATACTTGAAATTTTTACTGACGCGTTTATTGGCAGAAAGAACACAAACTACCAAAGTAACAAAACAATTATTACTGTATTTTATTACAAATTATGACAAAATATTTTTTCTTGTAATGAATGTGATCGTAAGCGTTTTAAATAAAATATATTTCAATTATGACCTGAAAAAATAAGTAATATAAATAATGAAATCTTAATAAATAAAAAACAAATTCGATTCAATGTTGTGGATTAATGGGTATCGTATTTCGATAATTTAACTGATAATTATAAATTCAATACGTATTTGTTACAAACGAAAAATAACCGCATTGTGACCACAGCTAAATAATTAATTTTATGCTAGTTCATAATTGTATTTTATTTCATATTAATTGTATAATAATAATTTATTATTAGTATCCACACTCGAGTATATTATATATAGAGCATACAAAGCATTTACTGTTAAGTTCATTTCAAAATAACGGTAAAATTTTAGCTACAATTGGTATCTCTAATCATATTAATACGAGTAGATGATAATTATTAAAAGTTGATTTCAAATTTAAACATTCGCTTTGTTAGTTAATAAAGTGAAAAATAAATGAATTATTATTTTAAAATAAAAAAGTGGTATACTTCAAACAAAACAAAACTAAAAATTCATTTTCATATTCATATGAATTGCAAAAGATTCGTTATACTTTTCTATGACTATAATTACTTTAAATAACAATTACAAAAATTTACCGTTTAAGATTTGAAGAATGCGAAACACAACAATACACTAGTAATGGTTTCCTTGCTTCTTCCGCACAAGCCGCCATCGGAGCTAGTACATTTCCATGGACAAGGCCGCAAAGTCTTAGTCCTTCAGCTACTAACAAAGCCGCTTGCATCGCAGATGCTGCTTCTAACGTGTCGGAATAATGAAGATACTCATATTGATAAATTAGTTTTGTATCTAAATAATATTTAATTTCAAAATTTTGTAATTTTATGATAAAATAAAAATAAGGCTATAATTATAATATCACATTTAAAAATCTTAAAGCCTAATTTACTACATCAATTAATTACCTGAAACAGTTTTAACTAGGACTTCCTCATACGTATCTCCTCGTTTGAATACACCTTTATAGATTCTCCCGAAGGTACCCTCATGAACTAAAATTTCTAAGCGTATATTAGACCGTGATGTTGTCAGGTAACGCAATTGTTCTGCCGGATCCGTAATACGGTCTTTTGTGACTGTTTGCTGTTGGGTACAAAAAACAAAGAGTTTATTTAAAGTACTGCAGGCTAATAAACAATAAACAAAAATATTAGATTTGGTCTTTAACGGTATTGTATACTTGGTCGATATAAACTGTGTGATTTTATCAGTGATAGGTGTAATTTGCATTTAATCTTTTTATTACATAAATTTATACTACAACATCGCTTTATTTTAATGAAAGAAAAGCTTTAAATTTTTTTAGTGTTTAGTAATGTATTATATTGTAATATTAACATATATGATAATTGTGTAACTAATAACTTGAACTGTGTAATGGCTGGATTTGTTAATGTTTTTTTAATAGGTACATACTGTCGACTTTTCCTTAGTTAGGCAATTTAATACAGCAAAACAGTCGATTAATATACGTAAATATATTTTTCTAGTAAAAAAAACATAAATTACAAATAATACATCCAGATTCAGGGTAAAAATCGAACTTAAGACCATGGCGTGCAAGTCAAGGTCACTGCCAACTGCGCCAATGGGCCAGTCAATTTGTATACTATTTATTTATTACAACAACAAAAAAAAGTTTAAACCCGAATTTTTATTTTCATAAAAATAAAATTAAAGACTACTGTAGAATTTACTCGAAGTTAATTTACCCCAGGTGGTACGGAGGAATTCTTCATAACGATTTCTGCCTTCGTTAGCGTCTTACCTATAGGACACTAATTCATATTTCCTACTAAAGACTTTCAACGGTGCGATAAATTCATGAACAAAGAGGGTTGCAAATTAAAAACGCCGTTCCGTGCCAAGGCTTATAATCTAAAGATATGCTTAACTAGATGCGGCAAGTTGTAAATATTAAAAGTTTATCAAGACCGTATACGAACTTAGCCGTTAATGCCGAATGGCAATTAACTTTATAAACAAGTCAATAGGCATAAAAATGACTGAAAATAATATAATTAATCGTACGTGTTAATCGCAACAACTGTACTGTATCAGCCTGTAAACAATCCACTTCTGAGCGAAGGCCCCTTCGTATAGAAGAAGGGTTGGAGCTTAACCCACCATGCTGCTCCACTGCAGGTTGGCGGATAATTTCCCTATCATGAGGTAACGGTTTTTTTTGTCAGGCGTCTCATCAGTGCTCTCCGAGGCACGATAGGGAGACCCATAAGGACATACACCCAGACCGGAAATAAATATTTGTACAAATACAAATATCTGTCCCGAGCGGGAATCGAACCCGAGACCGCCGGTGCGCGGCGTTGAGGCGACTACTCGCACCACTACACCAGAACGGTCGTCTAAGTACATTAAAAAAAACCACTAACTGGTGTATAATTAATTCTGTATGGATTCGAAAAGTTAAATATTAATTTCAGATATTGTTTATTTGTTTTTTATTTATTGACGTAGAACTGAAATTCCTATAATAGCTTTAACTATTAATTTCTTTTTAATATTTAAATCTTATATTAAATAATGTTAAAATTCGGTGAAAAAGTTTTTTTTTATCTGTTTCCTACAATAAAATAATATTTATGCATGTTTAATGCTGCATTATGCGGGTTAAGTGGTTAAGAGAACTAGAAAAACCTCAAAAGTAGTTCACGCAAGTCGTCAATAACAGAGCTTGCACTACGTTGAAGCAGCTTTCATACAAAATTGAGGTCAGCGATAGTACTTCCAGCAAAACTCGAGACATGGGGGCCAAGGAGATCACTAATTGCATTACGTTTGTATCACCTGAAGGGATGTCTGCAGCTCGCTTAAATTGGATCCTTAATGAGGTAAAGGGCTCATTTTCTGCGCATTTAAATCTCAAAAAAAAAATTGAAGAAAGTGGCCCTTATTATCTAATGGTTACAAAGTCGACTACATTTTATTATAAATCATATTTGAAAACACTGGAAAATAGAATATTGTAATGTATTCGAAAGTGTTTTGTTGTTTGGAAACATTAAAATAAAAAATAAAATCTTTTCAATCTTACATTAAAAACCAGTTATTAAAACTGGTATATAAGGTAAATATATCTTTATTAGATTTGCTTATTAGAAATAGAATTAAGACATATTTTCCAGAGGAATTGCGTCAGAATAAAAAAAATGATTGTTGACAAATACATTTAAGTATTAGTAAAGTTCTGAATTACTTTTGTTGATGAAAATTCGAAGCCATTTTATTAAAAAATATAGGGAAAACTTAAACGGTATTAAGGAGTATTTTTCTGAAAACACTCAATGTTAGTTAGTTGAATGGATTAAAGTTGGGGAAATTTATTTGACAGTAGCTCCTTTGAAATAATACTCTATTACATAGTAGGTCTCTATTTTTACGCTTGTAATTAATTGCAAATAAAGTGATAAGAATTATTATTTAATTATTTATTTACATTCACCTAAACCATTTGAGGCTTTAGTTATTATATACGTCAATTTGAGACAAAATATTATTTTTGTAATATTTTTCTCATTTCCCAATAAGCAGTTACGATAAATTATTGCTTTATGGTCTATTTTGTTTAATATCCGTACAAACATTTATCAAATGTGTTTTTTGACGTGATAACGTCTAGTAAATTGATGAAAGCTATCGGGTATTTTTTTCAAAAATGACGCCATTTTGTCACGTGTCGCGAGCGAGCGAGAGCGCAGAACAAGCGATAGAGAGGCACGATCAGTTCGACCTATGACGCATCTCTCTTACACTCCATCGGACCGCGTTCGAGTACATCAATTCTACATCTATGTTTTCTTATGACGTTATCACGTAAAAATCATCGTCTGTAAACCGACTTTACAGACAACCATTTTTTTTAAAGATTTTCTTTTATTTAAATTAAATAACAAAATTAATGAGCTTAATCTTTTATATATTTTTTGAACTTTCTTCATTTATTTCTATTATTTATACACATTTTCCCTAAAATAACATAGATATGATAATAAATCAAACGAATTAACATCGCGTTTGAATATTTTATGTTCCTACGTGCGTGTTTCGATGTGTTCGTTCAAAATTAAAAAGCAATAAATCATACAGTTATAATTAATGAAAAATTTCATATGAGCTGTGAAGGAAAACACTAACATAAAAATAATTACAAGTATTGTAAGCAGATATACCATAAATTTGTGTGTAATTCGAGATAGCCTCGTAGATAATATAAGATATCAACTAAATTTCGTGGTATTCATTAGATAGTTAAAACAATTAGCATTTGTTAGAAATAAACTTAATTATTTAGTTTCAAATTTAACTCGTGCTTGTCGTTTAAGTAAAACATCATCAGGAAACTTGCATATCCCAGGAGAAATATAGAAACATGAACAGTTATTTGGCAATCTGGCAGTTGTGTCCCGCAGCGAATTACAGTCTTATTCATTATGATAAAAGAGCTCTTGAGTGGAATTATAAAATGGCTGCTAAAGAGCAATATGATTATGTACGAGTATGTATATCTAAACGAAGTAATGTTCATATCCTATTAAATACAGGACAAGATGTCATTTAAAAGTAGAACAATTGAATTACAAGTCTTATAATTAAATGAATTGAATAAGTAGAGCTTAGTTGTTGGTTATAAACAACATATTATAAACTCTTTTGCAAAAAAAACGGGCACTTAAGCAAAGAACTATTTTATAGTTACTATTAGTTTGTATGACAATTTTAGGTATTGTTATCCTCAGAATTTTATAAATTAATTAGGAAGGAATAGTTTTCATCAGTTTTATCATAACATTTTAATTAAATTATTAAGAAATAATGTTTAAGCTCAAAACACTATGATTGTACCTGCTCGCTAAATAAAAATGAAACGCGTTAATTTCTTTGTTTTTCTTGAATACATTAAAAACAGATAAAAGTTTAGTATTGAGTGTGACCCCCTCTTGCTGAAATCACAGCTTGCATTCGTCTGGGCATGCTAGTGAGTATATATTTTATGGTTTCTTGGGGAATACGTTCCCACTCCGCGGTAATCACATTCTTTAGCTCTCTGATGGTCTGCGGAGCCGGCTGCACTGATCTCACTCGTCGCTTCAGAACGTCCCAGACATGCTCTATGGGATTGAGGTCCGGACTTCTAGCTGGCCAGTCCAAACGACGAATTCCGACTTCTAGCATATACGCATCCACACCGCCAGACCGGTGGGCGCGAGCGTTGTCGTCCATAAAAATTGAGTTTTCGCCAAGAGCGGTTAAAGCGGGTTGTGCATAAGGAATTAGAACTTCCGTTATGCATCGGTGTCCAGTCAGTGTACCGTTTTCGATGAAGACTAACTCCGTACGATCTATAGAATTTATTCCTGCCCAAAACATAACAGAGCCCCCTCCATAAGATGTGATTTCTTCGAAACATGCCTCTGCAAAGCGTTCTCCTCGTCTACATAGCACTCGCCGACGTCGGTCTTCACCATGCAGAGATATCCTGGCTTCATCGGAGAACAATACCCTATCCCAGTCTTCATGAGTCCATGACACACAATTTCGAGCGAAGCTAAGCCTGGCAACTCGATGTCCACGGAGTAATTTAGGGCCGCGTGCCGGGCGATGACTGTGTATATTAGCAGCGAGAAGCCTTCTCCTGACCGTCCATAGACTAATTTGCACATTTCTTACTTCTTCGAGGGTGTTCTTGAGGTCCACATAAGAAGATTTGCGATTTCTCAACGCTTGACTAACTAGAAAACGATCATCCCGTGGTTCGGTACATGTCTTTCTGCCAGAACCAGGCCTTCTCTTGACGGAACCGGTCTCTTGATAGCGCTGCCAGGTCCTTTGAACTGTCGACCGACTCACATTTAGCCTCTGAGCCACGAAGCATTGACTGCAACCTTCTTCAAGCAGCGCAATAATTTTGCTCGCTTTTATCACTTTATCTACCATTTTCGAGATTGCTAAACAGCAATAACAATACTTTTAAATGTAAAGGACACCAGATAATTTAATAAAAATTGACAAAAAGTTAATTAGAGTCGATATTAACTATAGGGAATTCGCGCCACAAAATGTAGTTAAAAGTTATTTTCTTTGAAAACCAGGCTCAGTCAAAAATTTGAATTTGGAATGTACTCTTATAAACATTATGGCACTTTTATAACTGGCCAGTAACATGTTCAAATGATTAAAACCTTTTTGGTATTTTATTTTTTTCAGCCAGGAAGAAAATCGAAACCGCCCGTTTTTTTTGCAAATGAGTGTATATGTACTGTTGGCTCGACCATTATATATACATATAATATATACCTTACGCCTCACACTAAAAAAATAAGCGTGAACTGGTTACTTTAGCGATGTTTTATATGATGAGGGTTTTTTTTTTCTATTCTATAGTATTTTGTTGCTTTTACAATCGAGTTCTAATGGTTGATCAAAGACATTTAGTATGTGAGATTTAGTCATAATATTTTTACTTCATTTGTATTATGACATGGTTAAAAAAGAATATATATAATGTATCAAAATTATTATTACTGACCCGTTGGCGCAGTTTGCAGTGACCCTGTTTTCTGCTCAAAGGGTTGTGGGTTCGATTCCCGCTCCGAGTCTGGGTGTCTGGGTGTAATATATGTTTATATATATATATATATATATATATATATATATATATATATATATATATATATATATATTATTTATATGTATATTTATTTTAAAAAAATGTATATCAGTCGGCTGTTACCTAAAACACAGGCATTAAGTTGCCTACCTTAGGAACAGACGACCTTGTGTGTGTTAAATATATTTATTTATTTATCAAAATTATTATGAAGTCATCGATAATCATAGTTTATAGTCAATAATCTACATTGTCACGTAATTATAACAATAGATATATATATATATATATATATATATATATATATATATATATATATATATATATATATATATATATATATATATATATATATTTATATATATATTTTTATATTATTATTATTATTTTTTATATATATATTTTTTTTGTTTGTTTTTTTATTATTATTATTAGTGTTATATAAGTGTAAATTCTATTAATTGCCATTTATATTATTAATTACTTTTTTATTAGTATTATTAATTAACACAATGAAAGACATTGATGATAGTATAAGTAGTGTTTGTTCAACTGAGGAAACCTTCTGCCAATATGCTTCAACGTCGTCCGAAGATAGTTTTTACAGTGCGTCTATACCTCTTAATTCAGTTCTAGATACGACATTTTTAAACCTGTCGAAAAATTTTAATATAGTGCATATTAATGCGCAAAGCATTCCCAACCACTATTCTGATCTCTTGGCTTCTTTTGACACTAAAAATATACACGCCATATTAGTTTCGGAAACCTTTCTCAAGCCTTGTTTACCGTCCACATCATACGCGTTACCAGGATATCATTTAATTAGGAATGACAGAACAGAGAAAGGTGGTGGAGGAGTTGCTATTTATTTGCGTAGTCATATCCCTTTTAGCATATTAAATAAATCACCAACAGCTTATTCAGCATCTTCAGAACACATTTTTATTGAAGTTTATTTTGGTACCTCTAAACTGTTGCTTGGGGTCTTCTACAGTCCATCTTTGCATATCAATTACTTTCAGACCTTTGAAGACTTACTAGAAAAATATGTCCCATGTGTTGATCACGTTATTATTATGGGTGATTTCAACACATGCCTGATAAAAAATGATGTCCGCGCTAATCGTTTAAAAAATATTGTTCGTAGTGCAGACCTGAGTATCCTTTAAACGAATGCAACTCACTTTTTTCCAAATTGCTCACCTTCACTCCTGGACCTGATGATTGTTTCTTCAACAGAGCGTGTTGCTACGCATGGTAAATTATGCGCAGAGACTTTTTCGTACCATGACTTGGTGTATATGTCCTATAAAATCCGTCCACCCAAAATTAAACCTACAGTAATCATGCGAAGAAGTTTTCGGAACTTCGATAATGATTTTTTTACGTGACCTTAATCATATTGCCTGGGATGACATATTTAGTGCTTCAGATATTAATGACAAAATTAAAATTTTTAACTCCCTATTAATTGAGTTATTTGATATGCACGCACCTCTCAGACCAATTAAAATTAACCACCTACCGGCTCCGTGGCTTTCAGAAAACATTAAATTACTCATGCTTAAACGTAATTCTGCCAAGTCAAAATACAAAAAGAATCCCACTAATGACAACCTAAATAAATATAAAATACTGCGGAACCGATGTAATAGGACCTGTAGAGATGCCCAAAGACAGTACTTTCACTCCTCCATCAATAACAGCAGCCCAGCCAAAGTCTGGAAATTCCTTGATGCTATGAGTATTGGCAAACAACAACAAAACATACAAACAAGAGGTAATATAGATCTGGAAGCACTCAATAGACACTTTACAACTATTTGTTTGGTTAACAATGAAGTCAAAAAAGGTACATTAAATCTATTATCCCTTCATCCAACACCTTCTTATGGTCCCTTTAACTTCAATCTAGTCACTGCAGGTGAAGTGAAAAAGCATATATCCGCAATTAAATCGGATGCTGTCGGTAGTGACGGTGTAAGTCGCAAAATGATTTTGCTAGGTCTCGATAATATTCTTCCCATACTCTGCCATATTTATAACTACTCTCTCTCTCACTATACTTTTCCAACAATTTGGCGATTTACATCTGTAATCCCTCTTCCCAAAATAACAAATCCATCATCTCTATCTCACTACCGAAGTATTTCTATTCTTCCTTTCCTATCCAAGATACTTGAGCGTATAGTACACCAACAACTTTCCTTATACCTATCTGTAAATAATATTTTATGTCCTTTTCAGTCTGAATTTCGCTCTGGGCACAGCACTATAACAGCCCTTACTAAAGTTTGCGATGACATTAGAAAAGGAATTGACCAACAGCAAGTTACTATTGTTATCCTTCTTGATTTCTCCAACGCATTTAACTCTGTAGACTATGATATCCTCCTTGCAATTTTAAAGTCTATAAAAATCTCTTCTAATGCTTTGGATTGGTTTAGTTCCTACCTATGTGGTCGTGAACAACGTATTTGTTGTGATGAGAAAATTTCATCATATTGCCGTCTCTGTGCTGGTGTGCCACAGGGAGGTATTCTCTCACCCTTACTCTTCTCTATTTTTATAAATTCACTAACTCAACATCTGACTGTATCTTTTCATCTATATGCTGACGACCTACAAATATATGCAACTACGACTGTTGAAGACATCGATAAAACTATCGAACTTATTAATTCAAATCTAAGCACAGTTGTCGCTTGGTGCAAATCTTATGGATTAAATATTAATCCCAGCAAATCACAGTTTTCTGTCTTTGGCAGTCGTAGTCAACTATCAAAGATAAATGTGCCCGACTTGTCTCCTATACTTCTTGATGGATTTAAAATTGAACATACAAGCACCTTAAAAAATCTGGGTCTTTTAATGGATAGTACGCTCTCCTGGGGTCCACAAGTGGCCGAGATAAGCCGGAAAATATTCAGCTCTATTGGTAGGTTGAAAAGATGGAAAAATCTTTTGCCTATCAAAACCAAAATAGCCTTAGCTCAATCCCTTCTTCTTCCACTTCTCGACTATGCAGACTGCTGCTACTTAGACCTGTCAGAGCAGTTACTTGGCAAGCTCGATCGACTGCAAAATTTAATTATTCGATTTATATATGGGTTAAGAAAGTTCGACCATATTTCACAGCACCGCAAAAAGCTTCAGTGGCTTCCTATGCAGTATCGCCGCAATCTTCACTCTCTAACTCTTCTCTATTCTATCCTCTATCATGCCAACACTCCTCTTTACCTCAAAGAACGTTTTACATTTCTTGGTACAAACTTAAGTTCCGCAATGAATCTTCGGTCTCAAAACGATAACTTGCTCGAGATTCCTTTCTGTGTCTCTCAATGTTACAGTGAGTCCTTCACAGTCAAATCGGTTAAATTATGGAACGCTTTACCCAGGTACATACGGCAATCTGAATCAGTTGGTATTTTTAAAAATCGTGTCAAGCACTACTATTTGAACAAATAAGAAAAGCTTACATATGTTTTATATGAAATTTAACTAGTATATGTATGTATGTATGTTTATATTTTTGTATGTATGTATGTATTTATGTATGTGTGTATGTATGTATGTATGTATGTATGTATGTATGTATGTTTGTATGTATGTATATGTTTGCGCATTTATATAAATCACAAATCGAAAAATAGACTTTATGCACCGTTTCCACCTTTCCAATTTTCATTTTAATCTATTCATAAGGTTGCCTGTAAGAGATCACTTTTAGTGATAAGGCCGCCCTTGCACCATTTTCTTGTTTATTTCTGTGTATTACATTATTTTCTGTATACTTTGATGTGAGTGCAATAAAGTGTTTATCTATCTATCTATCTATCTAGAATACGGGTAATATTCATCCTTACCTGTGAAACGTGCGTGAGGTTAGATGCCGCGTAGTAAGAAACTCGGGACTCCGGCTTAGCGTAGATGTGTTCGCCAATGTGTGTCGTCGCGTAAGGGGAAGGGGACCGTCGACTACCTATGTAGAGATTTTTCAATTTAAAATTCATTTTCCTTTGGGAGATACGATATTAGGACAAAATAATGATTATAAAGATCAAGAAAGATTTAACTGTATTATTGAATTACTATAAAGTAATTTTGGTTTTTTTTTTAAATCTTTAATGCGTTATAAATAATTGTAAATAGAACCAAAGGATTGATATTAAATACAAACAAACAATTTAAGAAATACATTTGATAAATATAGATGATAGTCTAAAGCAGAAAAACAGCTTCCTTTAAATTGTATTGGTTTTAATATTTTGGATAAATTTGGCATTGTTAATACATTTCGTTTATTTTATATAAACGCAGTCGCTTTAACAATTTAAAACAAATTGATGAACTGCATTCTACCAAAATCGGACAAAAGAACCACAGACGGATGCAAATTGATTAATTCGTTTCAAAATTTTCTCATTCAATAATACGATGAAATGTTGGCTGCTGAAAGCGATAAAGGATAGCACAAAAACATAATTCACAACGAATTTCAATAGTTATATGCGTTGTCATCAAATAATTTATTAGAAGTCATTAGAAATGGAAATATATTTCATTTGTACTTCAATTTTTAATTTTACAAATCGAAATAAATTCGAAATTGATAAAAATTAAAAATGGTCAATGTTTTATGTAAAATTAATTCCAATAAATATCAACGTATTTCACATATTGTTTTAAGAACTACTTCATAATAGTCTTAACTTTTTTATACGTAATAAATAAATAAATTAATGTTTTTAAAAAATAAGAAACTTTTTTATTTATAGCACAAATTTTACTTTAGGCCAATAAAAATATCTGTTTGGATTTAACAACACATATTAAAATACAAAAAAATTTAAAGTCAGTTGTCAATCAAATATGTTCTATAAAATTATCATCATATAATCAACTTACCGAAAGGAAACTTATGTAAGCTTGCGATAGTTGCATATGAACCAGTTGAACTGGGAGGTCGACCGAGGTTGTCTAGGCGTAGCAACACGTTCTGGTGGCTGCCATACGCTGCTGTGGTATACGAGGTACTGAAAAATTATGTATCGTTTAATAAGCACACTACTAGCTACACCTAATATAGTTGGGTCACGTATGGTGATTGATATACAGCTCCCTTTTACCTCTAGCCAGCATTCATGACAACCGTTGTGGTGTAGTGTTACGAGTAGTCGCCTTAACGCCGGCGGTTGCCGGTTTGATTTTCCTATAGATATTGGTATTTGTATATTAAAAATAATCTGGTCTGCGTCCCCACCATGCTTCGGAAAATACGTAAAGCCGCCTCAAGCGGGTTACTAATGAAAGGGAAAATCTCCACCAACCACCTTGAACCCGTCTGTATGGAGAAGATGCTTTTGCCCACCAGTGGGACGGTTACAAGATGTTTCAGTTCAGATTAGTTCTACTGCTCGTTTAATTACTGCAATATTTAATTCATCATCATCATCATCATATCAGCCATTGGATGTCTACTGCTGAATATAGGCTTCTCCCATCGACCTCCAGAGCGACCGGTTCGAAGCTGTCTCCATCCGACGGCTTCCGTCGACTCAGCTCAAGTCGTCTGTCCATCTCATTAAAAGACAGTTTCATATTTACCTTTTAGATAGTGAGATAGTAAAAAAGAAACGAAAAGTCCTTACTTTTAAAAATATTTTAGTATTAAATAGACTTAGTAATAATTCGATCAAGAATCAACAATTACTAATGATTGATCTAATTCAGAAAGACACAAAAACTATTTACATATTAGTTATCTTACTGAAACATGTTATAATTAAAAGCACAAAGGTTTCAATTATTATATGTTTCGATATAATAATTAAAAGCCACTAATGGAAACATGTGATAATTAAAGCTAATAGCAAGCTTATAAAAAATTTACAATTTTCTTTTTCAGATAGCCGAGTGAAAAATATCGCAAAAGTAAAGTAAGTGAATCGCTAATGGGAATGCGATACGCGAAACCGTTCAAGTCGAACGGTACGATTTCAAATCCAGACAAGCCGCTTGAGGTTTGGTTTAACACATCTAGAGAGAAAATAATATCACGTATATGATTTTTTTTTTGTTATGTGTTTATAAAAAAATATAATTCCAATTTATTAATTCTGTAAAAAGTCCTTAACACTATGAAGTCAAGAATTAAAAGATTGTTTATTTCTTGGATTCGACACGCTAAATACCTCTCGTTCGGTGACCGTTTTGAAAAATTTTGAAAAGTAGTGTTACGGCTTGAGCTCCATTATTTCAACTTTATAAAAAATAGGCTTTTATTAAGTTGAGTATTTAAATAATGTAATTTCTCTATATGAAGGAAAGTAGGCTTTAACATCATCCAATGTCTTATGGAGACGGATCAATAATCTTGTGTAGTCTTTACATATATATTAAAATTATTATTTACCGCAGCACAATTATTATATTATTATATATTCTTTATTGTACACCACACATAAAATAAAATAGTACAAAAAAATGTATGAGAGTATCAAAAATGCACAAAAAGGCGGCCTTATCGCTCAATAGCGATTTCTTCCAGGCAACCTTAGGGTAGGAATTTGAGAAGAAGAAATAGGTAGGTGGTGTATAATAAACACAATGTATGAATATTACGCAAAAAGTAGTGTTTTTTTTTCTAAATTTTCTTAACTGTAAGTAGATTATATATAGGGTAAAACCGGGATAGATGCCGCAGCGGGATAGATGCCCCATATTCTAAAAACCTAACTTCCCGAACTCTTGACTAAGAATTAATTGTATAAGTAGGAGCCTTAGTAATCCCGCACCTTATTTACCAACGGAAAATAGTGCAATGAGGATGCGTTTCGCTCGTGTGTTTAATTATCTCCGCGGCGAAATTCACGAACACGTCAAAATTTTAAGGGTTAGTATTTTGCGTTGTATAACTTTATAATTAGTAACAAATTCCGTTATATTTTTTATAACGTCAATACACTGGTTCATTGAGTCTACGTTTAAGTGTAAGTAGATGCTATTTTGTTTATAATTTGCTTAAAAAATGCTTGGGCATCTATCCCTATCACAAAGTATAGTTGCCCTGATTTTTCGAGGTATAGGTGCCCTTAGGGGCATCTATCCCTCCATAAACCATATATGAAGTAAGTGTATATTTTTAAAATATTTTAGTGTCTTTTATATTTTATATGTATTTACGTATATTTATTTTGAACTTTTTATTGATTCTAGCAGAAATTTGCCACGAAAAAAAAGAAAGGAGTGCGAGCTCGAGTATGTTCTTTCGATGAAATGGACAAAAAAAAACATGGGGATAAACGAAATATCCCGACAATTTGGGATTAAATCAAGGACATTACTAAGACGATATGTTGCTAAAATACATTATTATTCGTTAGATTGCCAACCAGAGCTCATCAATATCTCCAAAAATATAGAATCTCGTGAGTCTACTGCGGTCAAACAAACAAAAGAAACATTTCTACCTCAGATTTGTGCTTCTGTGGTTTGTCCACTAGAGCTGAACAATCAAAACGAAAATATAATTATTGCCCAAGATGCGAAAAATAAAAGCACTTATCCTAACTTCAATTAAATTTGATAAAATAATGAAGATGTGTTTATTGTGTTATTTTAATATAAAAAAGTATAATTCTGCATGTTGATACTTAATATGAATATTTTATAACAACAATTTAGAATTTATATATTTTTTTAAAATAAATGCTTGTAAAATTTAATTTAATAAAAAATATGATTATATGTTGAAACTTATGAATTTATATTTTAGCTAAACAAACGCTTTGAAAATTTAATTATAATCATTTGTGTGATATTAGAATTATATTCTAATGATAATAATTAAAATATTAAAAAAAGAAACACAAAATGTTTTTCATTATGTTTCTTGGAGACAATAGCTGTTTTAGGAGTAGAACTACCAAACATTTGGTGTGGGTTTTTAATTTACACGGTATAAAGGGCATCTATCCTGCACTGCAGGCATCTATCCTCCACAGTATTTTCATAGTGGGGCAACTATCCATATAGGTAGGCATCTATCCTCAAAAAAAAGGTTCCACGAAAAGCTAATTTCTGCAAAATCTGAATTTGACAGGTTAAAAAATAATAATAATAATTCAACATAAAGGATTGAGCTAACTACATTAATAGAAATTATTCGTATAAAATTAATATTTTAAAAATTACGAGGCTATTTCAAAAAGTGAGGCATCTATCCCGGTTTTACCCTATTTGTATCTATATTCGTGTTTGATCATTGTTGTCAGGTTATCAAGTATTAAGTATGTATGTATCTGTTTATGTATGTACCTATGTATCTATTTATGTATATATATTTGTATGTACGTATGTAAGTATTTATGTATCTCTCTGTTTATGATTGTATTTATATATGTATGTATATGTATTTATTGCTTGTTTATTTAATATAATGTTTGTTATTTATTTTATTGCCTTCTTTAACTTTTTTGAATATGAATTTATGTGTTCAGTTTGAGATTTTGCGAACGTAAAAACCTCCGCTCTTATACCTCCTAAGGTTGGCTAATATATAATGTTTTTAGCATTTAGCACGTAATATTAATTCGATTCAATGTAATAAATTCTGGTAACAAAATATGCTATCAGTAAAATATTTTTAGGGTATACATTCGTTTATAATAAACTCTTTTGCAAAAAAAAAAACGGGCACTTAAGCAAAGAACTATTTTATAGTTACTATTAGTTTGTATGACAATTTCAGGTATTGTTATCCTCAGAATTTTATAAATTAATTAGGAAGGAATAGTTTTCATCAGTTTTATCATAACATTTTAATTAAATTATTAAGAAATAATGTTTAAGCTTAAAACACTATGATTGTACCTGCTCGCTAAATAAAAATGAAACGCGTTAATTTCTTTGTTTTTCTTGAATACATTAAAAGCAAGTAAAAGTTTAGTATTGAGTGTGACCCCCTCTTGCTGAAATCACAGCTTGCATTCGTCTGGGCATGCTAGTGAGTATATCTTTTATGGTTTCTTGGGGAATACGTTCCCACTCCGCGGTAATCACATTCTTTAGCTCTCTGATGGTCTGCGGAGCCGGCTGCACTGATCTCACTCGTCGCTTCAGAACGTCCCAGACATGCTCTATGGGATTGAGGTCCGGACTTCTAGCTGGCCAGTCCAAACGACGAATTCCGACTTCTAGCATATACGCATCCACACCGCCAGACCGGTGGGCGCGAGCGTTGTCGTCCATAAAAATTGAGTTTTCGCCAAGAGCGGTTAAAGCGGGTTGTGCATAAGGAATTAGAACTTCCGTTATGTATCGGTGTCCAGTTAGTGTACCGTTTTCGATGAAGACTAACTCCGTACGATCCATAGAATTTATTCCTGCCCAAAACATAACAGAGCCCCCTCCATAAGGTGTGATTTCTTCAAAACATGCCTCTGCAAAGCGTTCTCCTCGTCTACGTAGCACTCGCCGACGTCGGTCTTCACCATGCAGAGATATCCTGGCTTCATCGGAGAACAATACCCTATCCCAGTCTTCATGATTCCATGACACACAATTTCGAGCGAAGCTAAGCCTGGCAACTCGATGTCCACGGAGTAATTTAGGGCCGCGTGCCGGGCGATGACTGTGTATATTAGCAGCGAGAAGCCTCCTCCTGACCGTCCATAGACTAATTTGCACATTTCTTACTTCTTCGAGGGTGTTCTTGAGGTCCACATAAGAAGATTTGCGATTTCTCAACTTTTGACTAACTAGAAAACGATCATCACGTGGTTCGGTACATGTCTTTCTGCCAGAACCAGGCCTTCTCTTGACGGAACCGGTCTCTTGATAGCGCTGCCAGGTCCTTTGAACTGTCGACCGACTCACATTTAGCCTCTGAGCCACGAAGCATTGACTGCAACCTTCTTCAAGCAGCGCAATAATTTTGCTCGCTTTTATCACTTTATCTACCATTTTCGAGATTGCTAAACAGCAATAACAATACTTTTAAATGTCAAGGACACCAGATAATTTAATAAAAATTGACAAAAAGTTAATTAGAGTCGATATTAACTATAGGGAATTCGCGCCACAAAATGTAGTTAAAAGTTATTTTCTTTGAAAACCAGGCTCAGTCAAAAATTTGAATTTGGAATGTACTCTTATAAACATTATGGCACTTTTATAACTGGCCAGTAACATGTTCAAATGATTAAAACCTTTTTGGTATTTTATTTTTTTCAGCCAGGAAGAAAATCGAAACCGGCCGTTTTTTTTGCAAATGAGTGTAATTTAAGCAATACTAGATAATAATATTATCTAGGAACCATTGATTTCGTTAATACATAATAACCAAATCAATGAATAAAAATCCATTAATTTCGGTATGTTCACATTTGTTCACTGCTGTTATAAAAATAAACCTTAAATAGTTTGATGACTTGTCCGCGTTATATAGAACAACAGTCTTATCTGCCGTCTACGTTAAACCATTTTTCATTTACAACACAACCGACGCGCAATTAAACGTCGCGGTATAATTTATTATCTACCGATAAAACCGGGATCATCTATCAAGAAATTTCCCCTAACAACACGTATGTTTGTCTACGGAGTGATAATTATAGTCTAATGGTTTAATAACGACTAATTTTGATTAAAATCTCGAATAATGAAATTATAAATTTGATTTTTTTAAATTGTGATGGCTACCTCTTACCGTGAATAACTATTTTAAAAATATAGGCTTAAGAATTTGATTTGAACATTATATTTAAGATGAGTGAATATTTTGTCAAATAGTTATATCATCTAGGTTTTTATTTATATTAATTGTTATTTAGATCGTCTTATGTCTTATAAATGTGTAATGTCTGGGATTGGAGATGGTGTGGAAGTAAGGAGTTGGACTTCAAGAACTTTAAACAGTCCTTGATGTATGGAGGAATATAAAGATTGTAAATTATTGTTAAAAGATGAATGAGAGAAGGTAAACAATTTGTAAATGATATTGGGAAATAAGAGTCTACAGAACTTCGAGTCCATTGAGTAGTTACTGAGGTAAGTCCAGGTTAGGGGAACTAGCATAAATGCCTGCTTTTGATTCAAATCGCGTCTAGAATTTTTAAAGTTTTCGCAGTTGTTATTATTGATGAACAGATAACATCGGGTTCTGCCCATCTCAGCAATTTTTGCATTAATATTTATAGATATAGTTTCGATATTAGTGCGCATAAACATCCACATATACATACGAACAAATTGTTGCATTATTTTATATTCATGTAAATAAAATAAAATAGTCTTGTTTACTTTATTCTATTTAAAAACCCGTTATTGCTTGGTTAACTTTTACATCATAAAAGGTATTATTCCTATCTAATGCCAATTTTATGTGTTACACTCGTAAAGAATATTACAAATAGACTAGTGGTATTTATTTTCTTCCTGCATTGCTCGATATATTAGTATTTGATGCAATTAAAAAGTTTTATAACATTAGATTAGATATAAAGTAATCATATCTTACTCGTTAATTTAACCAGTGATATTAATCAAAGTATGCCAGAGTCGCCTCACACCGTATAATAAAGTTCTGATCCCAATTTTCTCATTTTCTCGGCCAGCGCTTTATTTATATTTAAATTAATGTTTACTAATTACTACTCGTTTTAATGAACTGCATTATTATAATTTTTAAATAAAAGTTAATACAAGCTCCATGTTATAATGTAAATATTTTGAGTTTCTTTCATTTATTTAAAATGTCATCTGTAACTATTATTTTAATTTTGTAGTTCTATATGAATTTAAAATTTAATTATAATCGAACCTGTATTATTATTATTATATAATCACTTTAAAATTAATGATATTCATAAGCAGGTATAATATTTTAAAAAATATATTATATAATGCTCAAAAAGCTTTTTGAAATTCTATTAATTCGACAAAATATAGCCAAATCATCAATCATCATGTCAAATCATCGCTTGCTATTTTGAGTCTGACTAAAAAATTCTTGGAAACAATCACAAACTTTAATTTTGTAAATTAATTAAGCGGAATAAATCGTTAATCATTTTATATCTCAAGACAAACTTTAAACGAAATTATTTTTTTCCAAAAATTTGTCATTAATTATAGCCTATTTGACAGGTTCTCATTATGGACATAATAAAATTACCAACGAACTTTCACAATTAATTAATTAAAGCTGAAAAGTGAGATAACTCTATTTTAAACTCGTCGTTTTCCCATTTTCTTCAGGAACAACGTTTAACTCCTTCTGAATTATATTCTAATAGCCGCTGAGATACTACAAAGCCCATTAAAATTTTAATGTTAAAGAGGAAAAGTTTTTGAGCGCTGATATTTTTATTCATTTTGATAACTTCTTTTTTTAGATAGTGATTTTAATATAAATAACAGATTGTGTTGTTTTTATTTGGAATTTTATTATAGATTTATGTTTTTTTTTTTTTTTTTAATAATAACGTCAATTGAATATCGAGTGTAGAATCGCATATAATCCTAATCGATTTTCAGTTATTATTCGAAGAGAAATGGTATTATGATTTATCAATTTTATTTTATGTACATACTAAAAAGAAACGTAGAAATTATGAGAATATAAATAAAAGCTCTTTTCCAAAACTACCTACTCAGCGGTTCATCAGCAATATATGACTAATTATATACTGTTACCACTTAAAAAAATACTTACTGTATAGAGTCGTGGTGTCTAGCTTTGTTCCCTCGTTTGTACAACGTCCCTGCAGCTGCAACACCTGCTAGTAACGCTAGTGCGGCTGCAGCACAACCTCCAGCCGCGAACAGCACTCCACCAGACCCTCGATTCGTATCTCCAGCAAGTCTTGCTGTTTCGTTTTGCGTTACGATTGTTGATAGACCTGTTAAGCATATTATGCTTTAACGAAGAAATGATTCTACAAGTACAGTACACTTTTAAAATTTTTACAGCAGATAAATAATTATTTTTATGATTGTTAATATTTGTTTGTATACTTTTTTAACTAATTACTCAAAATCATGTTTTGAGAAGATGAGTTGAGATATAAGGCATGAGTGTCTTCAATTGTTATAATTTGATTTTAAGGAGTAAAAAGTATTTATTTTCATTTACATCTAATTAATATTTATAATTATTCAAGTTAACATTATATATTTATAAAAAAAAGTGATACCTCATGTAGCAAAATTATTTCTAAAATAATATATTAGAATTAATCTCATTACGACAAAAAAACCTACATCCAGCTAAAAGCGCTTAGTGAATGAAGTGAATGAAATAATGGATGATAATAATAATACTAATCGTTCGACGATATTAATATAACTTGGAACCGACTAAATGAAATATTAGGGATAATAGAAGAACTTTCGAGAAATGGGGAGAAAATAAGCGACGAGCGAACATAATCTACACAGCCAGTCAAATAGCTTATAGCCTGTCTCACGCTTCCTTTTTGTGTAATATTCTAAAATAAAAATGAAGCTACATTTTTTCATTTTTCTAATAAAATTTTTGTTTTTTTTTTTATTCTTATTATTGTTATATTTTTATTTTATTTTTTATTAATCAGATGATTTCAAATTCTTTCAAATTTAAGTCTTTCAGATAGAAAACTATTCATGTATTTGCTTTATGTATTTAAAATTTCCCGCTAAAAAGGAGCTAGCCGAGATGCCCCAGTGGATAAAATAATAAGATCGAAACGATGGTCCCCGTTTCAGAAATAAATGACCACTGCTGAATTTCAAAGACCTTATTTTGTTTAAAATTTATTTTCTGTTCGATGAAGAAAGCACGAACTGTTTGGGAATTTTTAATATACCTATCTGCAAAATTTTTAGACATAGGTAAATATATGTACCCGCAAATCAGCAGTGTAATAGCATGGTAGGTATAGAAACAAGTTTTTGTTGCTTTCATCAGCACAAGAATTAATATGAGTAAAAATAAAAAAGGAAAGTGAAGTATAGGATGGGAACTAGTGACGCATGTAACGTGTTCTTAATAAATGCACTGTGTACAAAACAAAAATATTTGCGCCAGCGGCAAAAGTATCCTAGCGCGAAAATTCTAAAATTAAATATAACACTTACAGCATAATCTTCTTATAAAACGAATAGTTACTCTTTTTTTATTACAAGTATAATAGATGAAAAAATGTTAGTGTAAATAATAATATTGCTGGCAAATGTTCATTACGGAAATTATAATATTTTACCAAATTTTATCCAAACGAAGCTAAAATTGCAATTAAAACATTTTACACGTATTATAATTCTAACTTTACACGTTAATTTTAAATAGTACCATAATTTTAACTAACTAATAAAACTGGTTTGTATTTTAAAGTAATTTGTTTTATCATCGAGAACCACAGTTATATTACATTTTAAGTTTTTTACCTATTAACATCTGTGAGTATAAATATTAAGAGAATTGATAGTAAAATAATACGGTAATAACGTTTAATTTTTATTTTAAGCTATTTGTTCTCAACTAGACTCGTAATTTATTTTTCTCTAGCAATTTAAAAATATGAATATAGCAAGATAATGTTGTATAAATGAAATTGTTAATGGTATTTATTAATATCCGATCCAACAATTTATTCACCACTTTTTTTTGTGTCGTAGGGGAATCCATTTACGGATGCTATTCAGGACGCCCGGGTAGGCAGTTAGACCAACGTCGGACTCGGCACTTTGGGAGTGCAATACCGTACTAAACCGCTGCGGGAGCCTTCAGCCGCTTTAATTGGAGGGTCCTGAATCTGCAGGCAACAGGATCCCTCCAGCGACAGGCTGGCCTCGGCGAAAAGGTCAGACTTCTCCTTCATGGGGACTGTCCGGCTCACCTCTGAAAAGTCCCGACGACGCCGTGTCTAGCAGGACCGGGTTCCCATCCCCCTTTTTTTTTTGACGCTGGGAAATACGTTTACGTATCCTGCCGCCCGGAGGTGACGGGTATGTGGGACTCGCTGACTGCGAAGTCAGAATACCCACTAAAACCCAGCGGTGCCCTCGTCGTCGTACAAGGACGCCACGGGATCGCTGGCACATGCCACCGTGACGCCCCGACGGTTGGCTTACCTACGCGGGCCGCCTTCGGTCATAGAGCGCTCGCGGGCACCGTGAGCGCTCTATCTCCGCTGCACCAGGGACCAGCGAACGGGGGACACTGCGGCGGGTCATGATGACATAGCCGCAGACGCCTCCTCCGTGACCTGGTACCAGGTTCCCATCCCTGCCTGACACGGGCACAGGGGCGTTATTAGAGGCGCATTAAGTAGCCCCATTCGTCGCCCGCGGATGGAGGCCACGCCGGCGGCCTCCTCTCACACCCGCTCGTCGGCCCGCTTCTGGGACATTACGGTCTCGCAGAAGAAGACCATTGCCTTCTAGGACTCGTCGTCGCCAAGCATCGTGGTGATGACGCTCGGGAGCGACAAATCCCCTCCGAGGACCGAAGTCAGACCTTGATGCAGCGCCGCCCATCTCGGGCACATCTCGAGAATGTGCTGGGAAGAGTCCACCGATGCGCCACAATCGTGACATTCAGTCGTCGGCTCCCGCTGGGCCGTCCGACACAGGTAGTCACCAAAGCAACCGTGGCCAGTGAGAACCTGCGTCAGACGGAAGTTGAGGGGGTTGCGTTTTCGACGCATCCACCGCTCAAGGACCGGGCGAATGGCAGCCGTTACGCATGTGCCATACGCCTGCCCCACTAGGTCCTCCCCCCTCCTCCGCATTAGCGCTTCCTACCTTATCCGACGCACCCGTAGGATCCCGTCCAATGTGAGGTTCTCACCAAGAGCCCTCCTACCCGAGACGTATGGACGTATGAGTAGATCCCGGGAGTAAACGAGGGTGTCATCCGCGTAGCAGATGACACCCATCCTGGGGATGAGACGGCCTCGCAGGACCCAGTCGTATCCGATGTCCCACAGTAATAATTTGACGTATTTATTTTAAATGATTTTTTTTTTTAAATTCGTTAATTACGTTAAATCATCTTATGGCGAAATAAATATTTTCATTTCATTTCAGTTCACGTTAAGGCTTCAATCTCGGTTGTAATCGTAGATACCTGATAGAGACATTTATTAATTATTGGGAAATTACGCGCAGTGAAACATCCTGGTAAATTAAGCTAAGGAAAAGAGGGCTTTGTCCAGAAGTAAGATATATAAACTAAATAATAAAATATAAAAACATACAGGGCCAATTTAAAAGAATATTTTTATGTTACGTCGTATATTTATTGATGATTGTGAAAAAAATATGTAAATATTTCTAAAACAAATTCAGAGTGGTAAAATTCGCGCTGAACGTCTAGTATAATTGTATAATAAATGGCTGCTTTTCATGACTCCGCTCGCACGAGAAAAATAATCAAGCGTGTTAAAAGAACAAAAAATAAAAGCTTAGTTTATGCACTTAACCCATATTTCTCTTGACTTGATTTGAAAAAAATTGTGATTACTATATCGTTGCGCTTAATATAGTGCCATTAAATACTTATGAATTTATTATAAAACATATTTCGAGGTCTAATTTTACATAATAAAAATATGTTCTACTTTTTATTATGTAAAAAAAATCTTGTTGTATTTGAAAGTATATTTAATAAAAAAAAAAGGTTGTATGCTGTAAAATGTTCATGCGATTTTTCATTGGTGTATAGTAGCATCCATAAAAATTGGTATAACTTCGCGGGTCGTCTTGTATTAGATAACTGTTTTATAAATAATTATATGAATATTGATATACTTATAATAAATCTGACGCAGGTTCTGTACATTGAAGATATTTTTAAAAAAATTTGGCAGGACGTATTATAATCGCTACTGAAGCGATTTTTTTTTATCTGGCTGTTTTCCTGTGTGTAACTTGGCTGCTTATCATGACAAAACTACTGAATGAATTCAAACGAAACTGAGCACAATTTGAATTCATAATACGAGTTAGTTCTACCATCACCACAACCACATCAGCCGTTGTTTGTCCACTGTTGAATATAGGCCTTCTCTATCATTTCTGGCGGGTTTACCAATAGTCGCCACGCTTGGCAGGCGGGTGCCTAGCGCAGTGTGTTATGGCAGGATATGGTGACGCACCTAGCCATCGCCATCCTGGTTGGTACACATTTTTTGCACCACTATGGCCTTAGTCGCCTTTTACGACACGATAAACCTCACGCGCTAGGACACTTAGTAATTTTTATCTCGAAATTTTGCACAGATGCCGTAGAAGAAAGGACAAAAATCAAAATCTGTACTTAGTTATAATTCGTTAACGTGTAGTCCGATTTAAATTTTTTCTTTAAGAAATAATATATCTTTAAGATTGCTCCGTAAATATTACAATGTTTTCGGTTTGACATATCAGAAATTACAGTCATTATAAACCCTTACAATTAAGTGCAAATAACTTGAAAACGAGAATGTACAGATTTTTTTTTACATACAGTTCGTCTTAAACTGGTGTACGTAATTTGTATGATAAGATTAATGGAAACTATGGCCATTGTAAACGAAGTCGCGAATATAGTTATTATATAAATAATTGTAAAAATATGTCGTATATAAAACTTCTACATACAAAAAAAACCTATCTTTGTTAAAAAATATTAAAAAAGAACATTATAACCCATACCGTTAAATAAATAACCGATGAAGAAAGATAAGTAATTCTGGGAACTAGAACTTTATAAGTAGATTAAACAGAGAAAGATTTCATAAATGTAATTATAATGTTGAAGGTACAGAACCAAATTGAAAAAAATTTAAACGGAAAAATTACCCAAACAACAAACATCCAATCATTTCTCGATTTGCTTACAATTACCGACTTTCGAATCGTGAATTTGATAAAACGCACAATAAACTCAACACAGGGAACGTAAAATTTCCAAGTCAAATAAAAGTACAATAGAACAATCGATACTTCCTTGTAAACACATTAAAGAGGGGCTCGAGTACCGCCCCTCATAATACGTCTTCATCCCTCGCAAAATATCCTGTTGCGTCTACTGATTCGTCTACATGCTAATAAAGAATGCGAGGGAGTGATTTGTGGAGTGAACTTGTATCCATTTGACTGTAAGAATGAAATGATTTTGTAGCTTCTTAGAAGACATCTGTTGTTGAGGAAACTTGACTACGTTTTAGAAACCATTTACCTTTTCAATTTTAATTAAATTTCTTTGATACACAATTTTAGAAACATAATTGGTGATGTTAGTAGTATGTTTGGTTTGACGCGAAAAGAGTATTTTAATAATTTATTGATAGAGTAAGATCCCAGTGCCGCCAGACCTACGTCATTTTAGCAAAGCTGAAATTTTCAGTATTTCTAGTCTACTATGTAGTTAAGATAGTATGCGTACTTACTAGTTCGAAAGCGGGGCCCTTTCACAGGTAGCGCGAACTAAAGGTATATAAAAACCTTACTCACCTACGTTAAAGTAGAAAGGCTCATATTTAAATATGTTTTTAAGAATATTATCAAAAACTGATATTTATTATTGCCAGACCATTTCCGTGGGCCATTCCTTCCGCCAGACGTTATAAAGGTTATTTAAAAATTAGGCAAACTACGTTATACTAGCAAGCCTACATTTTAGATATACCACTCATGGTACTATTTCAAGATCCTTTGCAAGCAGCCAGACCAATCCGATGGGCCAATCATTCTCCCAGACGCCTTAAAGAAAGCCTTAGTTGACGTAGATGCTGCGCGATTTCAGCATTTTATTAATAAATATACAGTTGTCAATGTAAATGAATAATTCAACCGGAAAAATTGAAATGAAAAATGAAGATGAATAGTTTGTAACATAATAGATAATATTTTTTAAATCATAATTTGTAAACTGTAACATTTTCAACAAAAATTTTAATAAATAATGTACATCATTTTTTTTTTTAGTTTTATCATTCTCTTATTTTAGAAGTTACAGATGGGGGACTTTGGAAGTGTATCTGGCGCAAACTATTCGCTCCAATGCCGGTGTCAACTACTAGTTGACAAGAGTTTACAAACTCTTATAATAATAACCGTTATATTTATAACCTCTTATAGCAATAACCGCCAGCGCCCGTGTCAAATAATGGTCGCCATGGCTATATTGCCAGTGTCAACTTTTTTTTCGACACGGGCATTAGTACGCGACGTGCACCTGTCAACTATAGGTTAATTAACGTATATTACATTATTACCAGTGGGAAATTACGTAACAAAACGTGAGAGTCCTTGGGCAGTTTTGTGCAGTTGGTAAACTAAAAGGTCATTGCCTGGACACTCAAGCGGCTATTCATTTTAGAAAAAAATTATATTAGAAACCTCAATATCATTTTTGAAGATCTATCCATAGATACCACACGTATGAGTTTGATGAAATTTTTTTTTTGGGTTTTACTTCTAAGTACGGGAAACCCCCACAATTTATTGATTTTTTCTATTTTTGTGTGAAAATCTTAATGCGGTTCACAGAATACATCTACTTACCAAGTTGCAACAGTATAGTTCTTATAGTTTCGGAAAAAAGTGGCTGTGACATACGGACGGACAGACAGACAGACATGAAGAATACATAAGGGTTCCTTTTTTGCCATTTGGCTACGGAACCCTAAAAATAACCATAAAATTATTTACACTTCTATTGTTTCCAATTTATTGCATCTATTTTACCGAAGTAGCGCCATGCTGCTTGCAGCTGAATGGGCCGGCGCGCCCGGGGAAGTACTTCGCTCTCACTTAACACCGACGTGAAATGACGGCACTGTCGTCGTGTTTCGTTCGGTTTGTGAGAGATCCGGTAGCCCATCCCTTGCATTCCCTCCAGGATCCGGTGGAACATCCCTCCCATCCCTAGAAGGCCGGCAACGCACCCGCTAATCCTCTGATGTAGCGGGTGTCTATGGATGTCGTTTTTATTTACCACCAGGTGAATCGACTGTCCGTTTGCCCCCTTTAATATAAAAAAAAATCTAAATATCAGTGAATGATCATAACTATATTTATTTAAAATTTTAATCAAGATGAATAAATAATAAAACCATAATTTCAATTATCTGTCTTATAAAACCATGTAGTGTTCTCACTCGCATTCATGCGCAAGAATAATGCCCTCACGCTCGCACTTACAGGGGAAGCTTTAAGGCGTCTGGGAGAATGATTGGCCCATCGGATTGGTCTGGCTGCTTACAAAGGATCTTGAAATAGTACCATGAGTGGTATATGTAAAATGTAGGCTTGCTAGTATAACGTAGTTTACCTAATTTTTAAATAACCTTTATAACGTCTGGCGGAAGGAATGGCCCACGGAAATGGTCTGGCAATAATAAATATCAGTTTTTGATAATATTCTTAAAAACATATTTAAATATGAGCCTTTCTACTTTAACGTAGGTGAGTAAGGTTTTTATATACCTTTAGTTCGCGCTACCTGTGAAAGGGCCCCGCTTTCGAACTAGTAAGTACGCATACTATCTTAACTACATAGTAGACTAGAAATCCTCAAAATTTCAGCTTTGCTAAAATGACGTAGGTCTGGCGGCACTGGGATCTTGGACTATGACTTTTCATATATTATTAGATATAAATGATAGATGTTTGATATATTGTTTTTCTTTATGTGAATCGAAAACCGAATAAAATAATAATACATATAGAATAAAACTTAATACATATATTGTGTAATATATACAAAATAAACAATTACAGTATTATGTACAACACAGGACATAAGCAATTTATTATTTAAAAATATTTATTGTATTAATTTTGTCCGTTTGGAATGGTGGCAATAATGCTGGCAGCATATCTCATTGAATTGTAATTCTAAATCTCGTGGCACAAAAACGAACCAGCCCTACTGTCACCAATTGAGGATATGTATAGTGTAGTTAAATCATTCAGAATTTTGTTAACGTTTTTAATCCAAGGTCCTAATGTTTTGACTTCAAACATTACAAATGCATCATTCAGAAAGTGCCTCTTCAGTTTTGTCTGCAATGGTTGTATGCTTTGGGCTATCTTTCTAATATTTCATCATCATTACAAAGTAAAACATGATTCATTTAATATCTAGAGCTTTTTTGTGAGAATCGTAGCGGTAAAGCCTACCTGTTTTTACTCTTCTAACTATAAAGGTCATGTAGTCAAAAATAATCAATTTCCTTTCCTTCTTAAATGCTCTTAATTTTACTTTAAATTTTATTAATTTTGTACAAAATTTTACGCGTAAATCAAACTACAAGTCTAGTAGACCATATATAATATTCCATTGCTCAAAATTTTTTCTCATTTGTAACAATTGCTATTGAAATAAGTGCAATTGTTATGTAAATGAAATGTCAAGCCATCAAATACTTATCTGAACAGAAGCACTCGCTTTATCGATAATGAAATTCGAATTCAAAATATTTTGAGGCAAATATCAGATATTAAGGTTATATTTAGTTGTGGATACAGTTAGAATAGGTTCCTGATAAGATTATTTTTTATATAAAAAAATCTCATTCTGTACTATTAAACGCCTAAGATTGGGTTAATATGTTAATGTAAATATGTTTAACATTCGCACACGTCTATTCTAGTGTAGTGGTGCAAGTAGTCGTCTCAATGACGCCGAGAGGGACCCCCGAACGTTGGGCATTTAATTTTAAAAATTGTTAAACTATAAAGTTTTTTAAAATAAACGTGATAAAATCCGGTGTAGACTTTTAATTAAATTAGTATCGATATATTATTTCATCTGATAATTATCGAGAAGTGTCGATATATTTCATTCGATATATATCGAGTAGTAGGTATAGAATTCTGTCCGATACATATCGATACGTTGAGGCGATGACCTTTTTTTTTGTGTGCACTTCCGACAGATCAAAAGTATCAATGTATTCATCCGATATATCGAATCATATCGATATATTTCATAGACAGACAATTTTGATATACATATATCATGTTCACGTGGAATGGTGCCAAGAATACTGGCAGCATTTCCCCGTTGAATCGCAATTCCGATTTTATTTCGATTTTGGAACTAATTTTGAAAGTTAAGTCAAGTTAAGTCCACAACAAAGAAGGTAATTTTATCAGTATAAAAATGAAAAACATTATACGTTGTTGGCCTCAGTATCGAATATAGAGTGCCCTCCAAAAAAAATCTGAATATCTTTAATGTACATAATTGGATCTGTTACAGTTTTATTAACGTAATTGTCTAAAACGGAGCTGTCAATTTCGATGAAATTTGTAAATACACAGGCTTACAGGGTTGAAAATGTGATTCAGACAGGTCAATTTTTGCGTATGCAATTTTCCGTATTTTTGCCCAGGAAGGCTTAGCCGCACAATATGTTTCGTTTTTTATATTTTTATCCGAGCAGAGCTCGCTTACCTAGCTACTTAAATGTTGGTATTATACTTATATTATATAAACGTAATTATTTGCCAACAGTGTTTATTAATTCTTATCGGTTTTTGTACGTAAAATTTTCCTCATTTGTTGTTATTTCTAAGACATGATATACGAGTACTAAAAACAAACGAGACACACGAGACGAGAGTTCTCGTGAACAAGATATTCGTACATAATGTCGAAATATCGAGCTCCTCCAAACAATAATAGAAAATTTGGTAAATATCCCGCTTCAAATAATAAATCTGACATTATTTATTCTACATATCAATACTATTACTTTCTCAACCCTAAAATCTGGTCAACAAATGGTCTTAAACTAATAAGTTACATGTTTTTGGTATCTTTTTTATAAATTACTAGCTTCTGCCCGCAGCTTCGTCCGCGTAGATGTCGGTTATCGCGACTAAAAGAAAGTATCCTATGTTACTTCTGATACCTTTAAGAATATGTGTACAACATTTCATGATGACCAGTTGAGTAGTTTTTGCGTGAAAGCGTAACAAACAAATTCACATTCGCATTTATAATATTATAATATGATGACACTTGGTATCTTTTTTATGATTGTTGAAACAGTTTGCAGTGACTCTGCTTTTGGCTCCAGGGTTGTGGATTCGATTCCCGCTGAGTCTAGATGTAATACATATTTATTTATATAAGTTTTATTTATATGTATATTTATTAAAAAATATGTATAATTATGTTGGCTGCTACCTAAAACACAGGTATTTAGTTGCCTACCTTAGGAGCAGACGACCGTGAGTGTATGTTAATCAAATAAAAGAAAAAAATTTTGGACTAATGCACTAATCGCAATAAAACCAACCGTGATTTCCTAAGAAAAGTTTTTCCATTACGCTCATTTTTATAGTTTCTTTATGTCTTTGAAGTATTCAGCCATTATTGTAGATTGCACGACAGCTATTCTGAATAAACACTGGATGATAGAAACCCTCCTTCGAACGGCGGTCGGAGTCGACAAATTTATTGTTATTATTATTGCCACAGACAAAGTGTTCGAGAAACTCCAGTTTTATATTACTTTATGTGTTTTTAGTGTATCTATCGGTTGTTATAAAGAGATCGGAGGGGAGGATATGGTGCAAGTTTCACTATTTTTCATACAACTTTCATAAGAGGTATATTTTACCTATTGAATATTATCATTATGGATTTGAAATATTGGTATACACTATTACAATTTTATAAAATAAATTCAATGAAATTCCACGGAAAATGTTTTTATTGATACGAATTTATTACTTCATAAAATTGATCATTGCAGATTATTTATGATATGTTATGTAGAAATAAGATGAAATAAAATCTAGTGTCGATAATGAAAAAAGAAAAATATACTAAGAGACATCATATCCTACCATATTATGCTACATATATATAGAATATAATACTTTAAATAATGTTACCTTTCAAACAAATCTTGTTCCTCTTGAAAGTCAGTCGCACGTCTTTATGAGCGCGGTCCGGTGCCGAAATGTTCAACTGCATCGTCACCAATATTTCCGCACTTCTTGAGCCCGTACATGGTAATCTAACCCTGGATTAAAAATATATTTTTTAATTATTAAAACTAAAACTTTTAGCGTCTCTTATCTCTCTATTTTATGTACACGCTTAAACGCTCAATAACATGTACATGCCAGTGTGTACAAAATATTATCGCCTATGACTATTAAAAATGTCGGTTATGAAAAAAAATAACTTTACAGGAGGGCAATGCAAAGTGTAAATTGCATGCGTCTTTTTACATATTTTTTTTAAATACCGACATTTATAAATTAAGTGATTAAAAAACTATGCATAAAATAATATTTTTCTTTTCAGCTGATGTTAGACTTGGTTATTTAGGAACCTTTTATGAAACCAATAAAAAAATATCGATTTGGACTTCCGACGATGTTAATAGTCACTAGCGTTATGTATACAGACGAACAACATTTATTTGAACTAAAATATACGTAAAATATTGTGGTGTAACATTTTATTTTGTATATAGTAATGATCGTATTTATGTCAGGTTCGGTCAAGTAGCTCATAGGTAGCAGTTTCGTATGGCTCATTTTATACTAAAATATTATTTGCTAAAGTTAGTCCTAAAACAATATTTTTATTTAAAACACATTTGGGAAGATAAAGTAAATACAGCCAACAATATTACAAATATTAAAAAAACAAATCCGAAAACAGTTGCGCTCAAACTCACGGATATCACGAGGGAAAACTTTGACCTTGAGGCGAGCTATCTACACTTACCTAAACGTCTGCAACGTGGTAGGCACGTAGCCTCGCTCGGATATATTGACTTGCGGCGGCAGCATGGCGCCTCTGCTCTCGTAGTCTATACCCATCACGTACGGCAACTGCAAACAACACTTTTATGAATAATGAATGATTCCTATCATTTTATGATAACATTGGATGTATGAAATTTAATTATATTTTGTTACTGATAATAAAGACGTGATTCTATAGAACATTGAACTTGTTATAATATATTTTATATAAAATAATTATGTTTTGAACTGGCCCGTCGGCGCAGGTAGCAGTGACCTTGCTTTCTGCTTCAAGGTTGTTGGTTCGATTCCCGCCCGATTCTGGGTGTAATATTTATTTATTTATATATGTATTATTGACGACCGTTCTGGTGTAGTGGTGGGAGTAGTCACCTCAACACCGGAGGTCTCGAGTTCGATTCCTGCTCGGAGCAGATATTTATATTTGTGAAAATATATTTATTTCCGGTCTGGGTGTATATCATTGTGGGTTTCCCCACCGTGCCTCGGAGAGCACGTAAAGCCGTCAGTCCCGGTTGATATCATGGACACCTGAAAATCGTTGTTAATCATGGTAGGGATATTATCCGACAACCCGCACTGGAGAAGCGTGGTGGATTAACTTCCAACCCTTCTCCTACATGGAGAGCAGGCCTTCGCTCAGCAGTGGGTTGTTTACATATAGTATTGTTTATATGTATATTTATTTTAAAAAAATATGTATATAAGTTGGCTACCTAAAAGAGACATTAAGTTGCCTATCTTAAGAAGAGACGACCGTGTAAAAATGTCCTAGTGTTAAAATATCAGTGTTAAGCTCATACGAGTATTTCATTCTAAAATTATATTGACAACTTTTTATAGAATGGGTCATTAAAAATTCTAACAAGACAAATAACTTTTGGCGTTATTATAAGCCATTGTATACTATACTATAAAATATTGTATAAAAACTTTACAATTTAATAAATAAAAATTTGACAAACATAACAAAATAATAAAATTATTAGTACAGCGTTATAGACTTTACAATTAAGTCTTCTCTGCGTCCATCGTAGTCCATAGGATTATAAATAATATTAAGAGAATCTAACATGCATTATAACACTGCCGAGACATAAAATGAGAACTATAAATATGTTTTCATAACACGTTTCAATTGAATATGGTACTGGTGTAGAATATTGGTTTGATGCGTGGACTCGGTAGAATGGAGTTCCGTTAAGAAATTTAATTTAAAATAATCAACTTGCCTGATGACATTCTATGCAACTCAACTAGGACACATTAATTTAATACTATTGTCGGATCGCGGAACAGAAATAATTTCGTACATTGACCTTTTACTACCTGTCTCTGTCACTCAAGTCCGTATATATACTGCGTCTTGCTCGTACAAATTTTGTATGAGCAAGATGCAATATATATACGGAAGGACGCGGGAGTGACAGAAACAGGTAGTAAAAGGTCAATGTACGAAATTCTTTCTCCTCCGCAATCCGACTTTAGACTTACAAGGTGATTTTACACGCATTAAAATTTAATACTTAGCAGATCAAAATTCGAAAAATCCAATATTATTATCCAGATCATATTACAAAAAAAATGTCAGTTAAACAGGTTCATCTCTAACAATAGCAAAACATAAACAAAAATATATTTTCTTAGGAACTACGGAAGAGATTCTAATGTAATCAGTTTTGTATCCGACCTCGTAGTACAGAATCGATTTTATACCAAGAGACGAAGTTTTCAGGATGTGATCATAAAACTATATCTCCGTATCAAGATAAATATTACATATATATTTATATTTGTGTACGTTTTTACGTTTAATAAAAAAGGTTTACATGTTATTGATAATCTAGAAAGAACATAACTTCTGACATATGAACTTGTTTTCTTGTGAAAAACTAAAAAAAATGTTTTTTTTTTATCCTTGTCTGGTTTCACGTTTATTCCGTATGTTTATGAATAGCAAACATTTATGAAAAGCGTTTTGATCTAATAAATTCGTAGCCAGACTTATGAACTGCAGTATTCAGACTGCGACTATCACGAAAAACAAGTGCACAGAATTTAAAATGTCGCAGTGAACCATTCTTAACGTGGTTGAGCTAAAAGTGAGAAATACTGTTTAATTCTCAAATTGTTTTATAAAATAAAACACTAAGTTACAACTGTTAAAATTACTTTTATTAGAATTTATTTGATTTTTATACACTTAAATGTGTTGCAGATGTAATTTTTACTTATAAATATCCAGAGTTTATTTATGTATAATATAATATCTATTTCACTCTATTTTATATCTTATTTAGAATATTTTATATTATTGAATTTAGAATATTTTATAATATTTAATAGTGTATAATATTATATTTAAATATTATACACTATTAAATATTACTATAGAAAACTGAAATGACAACAAATTGATCGATACAATTAAATTCGAAACGAATTAGTTAAATAATCTATTGTATAAATCGTACAACGAACACTCGCGACGGAACACGGTTCAGAATTTCAATGAAAAACGACGACATAATCTGGTCTTTTGTTTCATAAAATTAAGCGATTTAAAGCTAAATTGGAAAGTGGGGAAACAACATCGGAACAATTAAAGTTGCTATACGAAACAGTGACGCACGGAAGACTAATTCAAAGCTGTTAAGGCGTGTATTGAGCGTTAATTACGGATCCGAATTATTGTCCTCCAAGTTATTTTCAAAAAAGATTTCATTTCGAATTGATTAAATGACGAATTTTGTGTTCTTATTTAAAAATGTATTCGTAAATTATAGAGTTAAGCGCTGAACACCTTTTTTTCCTTGACTTAATTTTCTAACTATGATTTTGCATCCATAGCTTACTATTATGAAAATAAAATTCAAGCATAACGTAAGCTTGTTCTTGTCAATATATTTTCGAGTTGGTACATTGAATCAAACATTGTATATGTTGATTCAATCTACCAAATTGTGCCGCTTTATAATATATGTAATTCTGCATATTGTAAAGTAACTTTTTAAATTTCTCTCAATTTTAATTATTTTACTCAAGCCTTGGGTTATATTATATTAATTTTTATCATTCATTATAACATATATACTGATATTTTTAGCTGTTCTTTTGAATTAAATAGAAAGAAAGAAAGAAACACACATTTATTTCAATGAAAAACGAGGACATATAATTACAAATTTAATATAATTACGAATTTAACCAAGCTTAGTCTAGACTTAACTACCTAGACTACCCTAGCTTTATCGAACTTGTTTAATAGCGTACACACATTAAATATGAGCATATTACATTTTTATTTTATTTAGGAATTCGCTTTCATGAATTAAACTGAACTGAATCATTCTGTAAGCGTCCAAAAGGAGACCGGATAGACACAAAAGGACATACACCCATCTCAAATCTGTACTAAGCGGGAATCGAACCCGTGACCGCAGTCGTTAAGGCGAATACTCGCACCACTATACCAGAACCGTTAACTTGCTTTCTAACTATTGTTTTATTACATTAATTATATACTATTTTTTTTTGTTTTCTGTCTGTGTTTTCACTTGCTTAACTCACTTTCGTAAATATAAATGCTTATACTTATAGTTTTCGCGTTCAAATGTTAAATTAATAAAATTTGAGTAATGACTGAAATCATCTCTAAGATTCAAAATATTGATTTATTAACAAAAAATATTAAAAACATATACATTAAGAAAAAATATTAATAAATAGAGTTCAAATAATTTTAAATTGATTTCGTTAAACTAGCAAATTGATCTAAAAACAGTATATATAAGGGAAATAAAAAAAAAAGTAATCTAATACATAATCTTTTACTCACCGGTCGCCTCCCTAGCGCCTGCCACATAAACTCCAAATCCGCAATATGCGCTGGCACCGGCACTATGAAGCCTGTCGCGTATGTATTAACCACACCCTCCCTTACGTAGTATAATTCAGCGTCCAGGCCTGGAACAAATAACAGTTTGTTAGTAAGAAAATTACTAGTCACATTTGTTATCAAAAATAGAGGTAGTAAATTTCAGTTAACTGAGTAGTTTAAGTCTTTTTGTTATGTTATTGCATCCTTGCATGCTTTTTACTTAAACTCCCACGATTCACGCGAGACTATTGTTACATCTTTATTTTAAGGCAAACTCATTCATACATAACTCTCGCGTTTATGTCTCTCGCACTTTCATTCCAGCATACTAATTTTCTTCATTCATACATCGTCTTTTACTCATGGCTGAAGGCTCTTGTGTGTGCTTATATCTAAAATACTCGGGACAGTAAAGGGGGACAAAAAGGTATAATTTTATTTCAAATTAACAATTTTCTTATCTTTTAAAACTAACATATACTATGATAACAATTTTTACTAACTTATAATCTAATATTTACAAGAGACAGAACACTACAATTAATACAGAGTTTTAACAAACTATACTATAGAATAACAATTGTTTAATTGTATAAAATGAAATATTTTACACAACGCAATTATGAAGCTTAATTAACTATGTTATTATTAACAATTTTCTTATACTAGTATATTTATAAAACAATAATGTTTTATAAATATACTAGTATAAGAAAATTGTTAAAATTACCTAATAAATAAATAATAATAGTTATAAAATTACCTACCATAACTTACACTCTGTTTCTAATATTGATAACTTAAACAATTCTCTACATAACTTAGAAACACATCTCTGTTTTTACTGGATACAATTACCCGGAAGTGTGTTCAAATTCAGTTCTACATCTAAAAGCCATTCGACCCTCTGTCTCTCGTAAGCATGGGTCGGATAGTCCAGGAGGAGGTGGAGGACAGATTCAGAACACCCAAGATCGCAGACGCACGATGGACTCTCCTTGCACTTGAAGCGGTGCAAGTACTCGGAGAATCCACCGTGCCCCGTCAATAGCGGGGTGACAAATCTGTCCACTTTTATTTTACCAATGACGTTATTGCATCCTTTGAACTGACTAGTATTAAAAATTGCTTCTTTTTCGAGGAAATTTGGAGCTCAGATTTTATTCACCTAACTGTTTCAGCGTAGGGACCTGTATTTGATTACTTACTCTGAAATAATTTAGATTTAAGCAGAATACTATGAGTTTCGACTAAATTATATTAGATATGCATTTATAAATACTTTAAATATTAAACGGTATGTATAGTTTTTACTCGTGCAACTATTTAGTAATTTTCTCACCTAAGCAATATTTTTGACTAAAGTGAAAATACTTTGATTAAATATAACAATAGCAATATTTTTTAATCGTCCTATAAATACTTTCATTGTTAAAAATAAAAAGGCTAAATTTTAAAGTAGCAGCATTTTAAGATACCTTCATTTTAAATGGTAGAGTGCAATAAATAAGTCGAATTCGCATCTCGTTCGTTTTGCTTCAGCAATATTACATTGGCATGCACATAAATCATGCTTTCTTTCGTATTCGCTTGTGAAGTTGGTATACATGTTAATATGTTAACATTATACGACAACTTGTTATTTTGTAGAATTTTAGGGATAATACGAAATTTCCTTTTTTTTTAATATAAATAATAAATAAACAAATAAATAAAGGTCTCACACTCAACGGCCCTTTTTTTTTTTTGTGACGCAGGGGAATCCATTTACGGATGATATCCAGGACGCCCGGGTCGGCAATCCTAGACCTATGTCGGACTCGGCACTTTGGGAGTGCAATACCGTACTAAACCCCTGCGGGAGCCTTCAGCCGCTTTAATTGGAGGGTCCCGGATCTGCAGGCAACAGGATCCCTCCAGCGACAGGCTGGCCTCGGCGAAAAGGCCAGACTTCTCCTCCATGGGGACTGTCCGGCTTACCTCTGAACAGTCCCGACGACGCCGTGTCTAGCAGGACCGGGTTCCCATCCCGGCCCGACACGGGCACAAGGGCGTTACTGGAGGCGCATTAAGTAGCGCCTCCTACGCACCCCCATTCGTCGCCCGCGGATGGAGGCCACGTCGGCGGCCTCCTCTCTCCTCCGCTCGTCGGCCTCCTTCTGGGACATTACTGTCTCGCAGAAGGAGACCATTGCCTTCCAGGACTCGTCGTCGCCGAGCATCGCGGTCACACTCACACTCAACGGCCCCCAGTAGGATGTGAATCTTGTGTCGAGGGTCCGGAGACACGCAAAATACACAAGCACAAACGCCCAGACCACGACAAACATCTGTATGGCCTATACAAATATTTGTTATGTGCGGGGATCGAACCCGCGACCGCTAGCGCATCAGCCAGTTGTTGTGACCACTGCGCCAACGCGTCGTCAAATATACGAGTATGAATGCAGTGTATTGTGTACCATTCTCCTATATGGAAAAGAGGCCTTTGGCCAGCTGTGGGTCGTTTACAGGCTGATTTAGTTCATTTCAGTTCAGTAGAGTACTTTAACGTTCTGATTCTTTTTTAATATATAAATATTCTTATTAAAGTAAAAATATTTAGTATAATAAAATACCAAGCTTTATTTAAATGTTACTTCAGTTTATTTACATATCAACCTAATTTAATATTTTGGCAAGCATAAAATTATTTTTGTGTTGAAAAGCCCGTGTATTACACAACTTTAAGAACGTTAACTAATATCTACGCATTTTGAATGGCTTATTTTTTATTTTATTTTATTAATACACATAAAATATAGTACCTGGATGACCGAGCTTTGCTCGGTTAAATTATATTTAGATATATACTGATGAAACATAAATAATATTTTCGATCTGACTGACATAATAGTAAAATAATAGGAAGTGGTTATTTAAATAAAAAAATAAAAAGAGCTCTCAATAATAGTTTTTCTCACAAAAAAAGAAACTTGAAAAAAAAAAATGAAAAAAAAATCAGTCTGTAGACCTGGATTCGAACCCGCGTTTTCTGGTTTCAAATCCTCCCGATACCCATCCGAGCTATTATAAGTTTATAAATGACAGCGAAATTTACCTTCGTATTCTAATGATATTTTTTAATTACGTAAAAAAAGGGATAAAACGACATTTTCTAAAAATAAATCCTAGCTAGATCGATTTATCACCCCCGAAACTCCCTGGATACTAAATTTCAAGAAAATCGTTGGAGCCGTTTCCGAGATTCAGATTATATATATACAAGAATTGCTCGTTTAAAGATATAAGATATAATATTAGGTAAAATTAAAAACAAGTTAAAATAATATGATAATGTAGTCTAACTTTAATAATAGAATTGATCCATCTATCGCGTTATCGCTACTAACGGAACCGATATAAGTATTTTTATTATATAATGTAGGTATATAAATTGCTATAAAAATAGTTTTTGAGTTTATTTTTATAATATTTTTTTGTTGTTTCTTTTTCATGTTGTAGGGTTTTTGGGATTTACTCAAAACAGGGATAATATATTTAAGTAAATTTTTACCGTAGTATTTAATAACTGGGAATTTAAATTTCAGATTCGTAGGACTTCTCAATCTTTTAAACCTTATTGTTCTGTATGTATAAGATATTTTAGTTTAATTAGCATGATTACACAGTAGTTGAATAGAACAGAATTTACGTACTTGTTTATGTTGCTCTTTATTTTTTAAGATAAAACTTTTAAAGTAGATACGTATTTGAAGTTGGTATATGAAATTTATATGAATTTTGCATAAGAAACCATAGCTACTTAGTGCATAAGATATTATAGACTCACTTAACATTTTATATATCATTAAAAATTTCAAAAAAGTAGTTTTATGTTTTACAATTGTTAACTTTGCCAGAAGAGCGCGTAACTTATCACACACAAAGTTAATTTGCCGTTTCCACAGGAGACGATCGTTGAAAAATAAGCGTTGATATTTCTGATAGATAACAGTTTCTACTGACGAACAGTCACATCTGTCATATACTGTATGTAAGCATTGATTGTTATGAGCTATGAGTTTAGCATCATCATAATCATCATCATCATCCTGCCCGAGCTTATAATTTCTTTTTGTCGCTATTAATAAATTTCAATTATCAATTAAAATTAGCTTGGTGTTTGGATATTATGATGAGCAGCTATAAGACAGTAATTATCAGCGCATTGATATATTTTGCAGTTTTTTATACATTTTCTAGATCATTAACGTAAATAACGTAATGTAAGCTATTTAATATAAGTGTAACATAACTTAATGCAAGATTTTCCTAGTTGGTATTATTATTTTATGGGTATATCCAATTCTTAAAAAATATTTCATGAATGCAAACTGACATTTCTACAGTTTTTGTTGTAAATGTAAAAACGAGAAAGAGTAATGTACATTCAGAGTTACTTCATCTATATTTCAGATGCATGCTCTCAAAAAATCGAATTATTCTAATTTTGCAACTTCATATTGTAGGCAACGTAAAACTAACTCTAACACGCAATAATAGAATCTAAAATAGCCAAAGATACTATCGGCAATTTTACTTAAAAGATAGAAACGAATGAATGCACTGAACAAATGGTGCCACCCCAGATGCTGGTTCGATTCCCGTGGGACGTAGTGCGTCAAATTATCCAACTAACTCCATTTGCAAAGCAAAAAGGCGACGGGTATTCGGACGAAAATTTTTGATCCAAGAACATTTATGTCCGATGAGATTATTATGTGTATTGACTTTTAAAAGAAGGACAGTATACCTTGCTGGTTGTGTCTATACTATTAGGTACTATAAATCATAAATACTAATATTTTGTTGCTGCATCGTAATAATCTTTGTTTATCTTTAATGTATTAAACAAACACGCGATGCTGATGTTGATATGAAATATTAAAAACGTTTTTTTTTTTTGGCGAATGTTTAAGTACGATTGATTAGGCTTTGAAAGGCAGCAAAATCTTTATCACAAGTAGGTGGTTTAGTTGGAGTAGTATTGTTTTAGGTCATATTTTCGTCTCGTAAAATAAAATTATTTTAAGCTAATATCTATAATTTATGTAATAGATTCAAAGAAAAATATGAATATATCATGTCATGTAAAAATATATCATAAGAAATGTTTTATCTACTACTAAAAAAACAAACTGGGAAACGTATCATTTTCGAGTGATACTTGTGATATTAGCTCAATATTGAAATCGCTAGTACAGTTGAAAAAAAAAAGATAAAAATTAAAATGGTGGATCATCCAATCAGCGTTCATTTGGAGGCGGCAAAGCGAACGCGACAGTCAAACGGACTGAATATGAAGTGGCACTTTGCACAATTGATGAATCACTACCCCTACTTTGAGCATGCACATATAGCTATTAGGGTTGACAGACTGAATTGGATACAGAGTTTTTGTTATTTTGTAAACTTTTAAACTAGTGAAAATAAAGGCTATTTTTATTTAATAAATTTTACGTAATAATTTTATATTAAATAAGCCCGTCTTCGGTTAATACGTTGAGTTTATTGAAATAAAATGTACAGCTACAAAAAGTTTATTTTAATGTGTAATTTTTCACATTAGCAAAATATTTAATAATTAACAAGTCACACAAAAGCCGTAAAGTAGAATTTTGAAACCGGTAATAAAGTTTTATTTAATAAACATACTTTGTGTTTTAATAAAAAAAACAAATTATTTAAGTCACACTTCCCAACCCTACGCCTACGCACCCCAGTCTCCCTTGTACCTTCAGACAATACAGACGTCCGACACCCTAGACATCGCCCTGTAGCCACTTTGAGTGCATCATCGTGTTTATCTGTTTACTATAGACATCTGTGCGAATAACATATATTTTAAAGAATTTCTATTTTTTATATAGATAAGAATGACCCGAATTTTTACATATTTATCTAAATTTTACATCATGCACAATATAGAAAGTAACTAATAAAACAAACTGTTTGTTTACATGAAAGATCATACGTTTTTTTTTTCTGATCGCCGTAACCAGTTGTGTTAATTTATTGTAAGTCTCACATATTTTTCAGTTATATACATACTTGCAAATACAATACATATTTGATAAGATCCGAGAATGGATAACACATACAATTTTAACTTTATGATTTCCATAATTTTTACGGGCAGAGCAAAACATTTTTATATATTTTCACCTAAAAACATAAGTTTAATTTAATAATATGTATGTTTATTTTAATTTTAATAAAGCATAATAATGCGTTGTGGTGGATAAGGGCTACAAAAGCTTAAATAATAATATGATGACAAGAAAGAGGAAAAGAGCATTGAATATTAAAAACAATAAATATAATAAGGAATTCCATTCGATTACTAGATTCGATTTTAAGAGAGGTAGGGCACAGTGGGGTATATACCCTACTCAAATCGGAGCAGCCCGACTGGCGAAGTACCTCCGCCTTACAGAAGATCGCAGCCAAATAACATTGTTCTCTGACGGTGTTGTGTTCCTGCGGTGAGTAAGGTATCCAGAGCTCCCGAGGATTCGTTGTGTTGGTAGCGGAAGGCCGGTGATGCAAACGATACAGTCATCGGCAGGTGTAGGCGCGGAGTGTGGGCGCAGCGGTCAGTGAGACCCAGTGAAACGGTTTGTCGCTGGCCGCCCGCGGGTCAGTAGAGTTCCCGAACCCAGGGATCACTTAATCTCCGCCCTGGGAGGCTGAACTGCCAACCCGCGAAAAATCCCTGCTGTAGCAGTCGTGCCGGAGAAGGAGACCGGGGTGGACCCGGCTGTTGCAGTGGGGGGGGACTGGGGGCCCTCTCGTTCGCTGCGCCGACAATTCGCACTACCTATGCTAACCCGTGGCTGGTCTGCATTGCAAATTTGCCTCTTTAGCTATCAACACAACAAATCTTCACAAAAAACCTATAACCTTCCCCCACAAAATGAAAAACAAAAAGAAAAGTAAGGTATACACAGCGGCTCCCCTCTCCACACAAGTGGACTTCTGCAATATCAGGGGGCTCCATGCTAACCTTAGCGCAGTCCATCAACATCTGGAGACTGCGCAGCCGACCTTACTATTTCTAACGGAGACGCAGATATCTTGCCCGGCCGATACTTCATACCTACACTATCCCGGCTACAAACTCGAACATAAATTCCTGAGACGTGCCGGTGTATGTATGTTCGTTCGGGAGGATATCTGCTGTCGCCGTCTCCTTCATTTAGAGGACAGGGACCTGTCGATATTGTGGGTGCGCGTGGACTACGGTGGCCACACCCGTGTTTACGCATGCCTATACAGGTCTCATAGCGGTGACAGGGAAACAAAGCGGCTCTTCGAGAACCTGCAATTGACGACGGACAAAGTTCTTGAGCTATACCCCTCTGCGGAGTTGGTGATTTTAGGAGACTTTAATGCCCACCACACTGAATGGCTTAGTTCTCGGTCCACTGACTACGCGGGGAGGTGTGCTCACGAATTCGCTCTGGCCTATGGTTACTCACAACTGGTACATTCTCCAACAAGAATACCAGATATTGAGGACCATACGAGCTCTATACTGGACCTTCTGCTGACTCAACGTCCGGATGGATATTCCATCTCAGTGGATGCACCACTCGGCTCGTCCGATCACTGCCTCATCCGGACTCTTGCACCATGCACGCGCACAGATCCACCTCGGCCAACTAGTTTGCGGCGCATATGGCAGTACAAGTCAGCAGATTGGGATGGATTGCGAGAATACTATGCATCGTACCCGTGGAGGCAGCTTTGCTTCACATCAGAAGATCCCGACAGCTGCGCAGCTGCTGTCTCTGAGACGATACTGGCGGGTATGGAATATTTTATTCCGAACTCGCTAGTTGCTGCCGGGACAAGGAAACGACCGTGGTTTAATCGGCCTTGTAAGGAAGCGAAACGGATTAAGCAAGCCACGTTCAGGGCTTGGACCACGGCTCGGAGTAACAGCGATCCAAACGTATCTGACGTGAAACGCAAGCTAAATGCTGTCTCAAGGGCCTGTAAAAGAGCAATTGCCAGAGCTAAATTCGAGTTCATCGGGAGAATTGGCGAAAGGCTTGCCAACTACCCTTCCGGGAGTCGAGCCTTCTGGTCGCTCGCCAAAGCTGCCGAGGGAAATTTTTGTCTGTCGTCCTTACCACCATTGCAAAATGCCGACGGCAACCTGGCCCATAGCGCCAAGGAGAAAGCCGATCTTCTAGGTACACTCTTTGCCTCAAACTCGACTTTGAATGTCGATGAGAGCGCCGTACCGCCAACCATCCCACGGTGTGGACACTCCATGCCGGAAATAAACTTCTCACAAAGAGATGTCCGGCGGGAGCTGCTTACTCTCGATGTTCATAAGTCGAGTGGGCCCGACGGCATTCCAGCGATGGTGCTGAAACAGTGTGCTCCAGAGTTGTGCCCTGTATTAACGCGACTTTTCGCACTTTCTTACCACACTAGGCAAGTACCGTCTTCATGGAAGACCGCCCATGTGCACCCGGTACCCAAAAAGGGCGATAGATCAGATCCATCGAATTACAGGCCTATCGCTATTACCTCCCTTCTCTCCAAGGTTATGGAGCGTGTTATTAACACCAAGCTCCTCAGGTACCTAGAGGAACACGATTTGATCAGCGACCGGCAATACGGCTTTCGCCACGGTCGCTCGACTGGTGACCTGCTAGTGTATCTGACACACCGATGGGCTTCAGCCATCGAGAGTCAAGGTGAGGCATTGGCAGTTAGCCTAGATATGGCGAAGGCGTTCGATCGGGTCTGGCACCGGGGTCTTCTCTCGAAGTTGCCATCGTACGGACTACCCGAGGGTTTGTGCAAATGGGTTGCCAGTTTTTTGTCTGGTCGATGCATACGAGCCGTTGTAGATGGCTGCTGCTCCGCAAAACTAGACATAAACGCTGGCGTCCCGCAAGGTTCTGTGCTGTCTCCAACACTGTTTCTCCTGCATATCAATGACTTACTGTCTATTGATGGCATTCATTGCTATGCGGACGATAGCACTGGAGACGCTTTCTACACAGGCCGTGCAAACATCCCTCGTTCCGCTGTGGTAGAAAGTCGCGAACAACTTGTGTCTGAAATCGAGAGTAGTCTTTCCAAAGTCTCCGATTGGGGTCGAGACAATTTAGTCCAATTCAACCCCTCCAAGACACAAGTTTGTGCGTTCACCGCTAAGAAAACCCCATTCACTGTGGCCCCTCAATTCCAGGACACAACCCTTACCATCTCTAACAGTATTGGTATCCTTGGTGTCGACATATCCAGCGACGTCCAGTTCCGATGTCACCTGGAAGACAAGGTCAAGATGGCATCCAAAAAACTCGGTGTGCTTAACAGAGCGAAGCGGTACTTCACGCCGGGGCAAAGACTGCGTCTGTATAAATCGCAAGTCCGCCCCCATATGGAGTACTGCTCTCATCTCTGGGCGGGAGCACCGGCATACCAACTTGGCCCTCTTGACTCGGTTCAAAGAAGAGCTGTGAGAATTGTCGACGATCCAATACTGACGAGCGATATCGAGCCCTTAAGTCTAAGAAGAGATGTTGCATCCCTATGCGTGCTCTATCGCTTGTATAATGGGTTGTGTTCCGAAGAATTGTTCGAAATGGTGCCAACGGCCACTTTTTATCATCGCACCGCTCGCCATCGACAGGGAATTCATGCTCACACATTGCAGCCCCAATGGTCCCGTACAGTTCGGTATCAGAGGAATTTCCTCCCACGGACCATTCGGTTGTGGAATGAACTCCCTGCCGAGGTTTTCCCGCAGGACTACAGTATGGGGTCCTTCAAGAGGGGAGTAAATAGGTTTTTAAAGGGTCGGCAACGCGCATGTGATGCCCCTGGTGTTGCAGGCGTCCATAGGCTACGGTAACCGCTTACCATCAGGCGGGCCGTATGCTTGATTGCCACCGTCGTGGTATAAAAAAAAAAAAAAAAAAAAAAGATAATTTAACAGATCTCAATATAATTAATATATTACAATACAAAACACAAAAAATTAGAGGCTAATTGCTTCATTATTTTCTCTAAAGAAAATTTAAATAGCACATAATTTATTTGATTATCAATTTTATAGATATTATTCTTTATTTAGAAATTATTTAATTACTTATATTTTAATATAATTCTCAAATTTAAAAAGTCTATTTTTTTTTTATGTATTCCGTATAAAGATTGTATCTTTATATTTCCTCTCATTTTATGCACTTTTAAAAACTTATACATAAAACTTGGTTTAAAAAAATCATATCTACTAAGTGTATGTATTGTTTGAAATATACATTAACGTATATTTCATGATTTATAATGATTTATGTATTAATTGACTTAAATTATTATTATTCCTTGAAGTTCCATATTATATATGTAACATATAATTGAGTTAAATATTCTCTGAATCAATCGTTTTCTAATTATAGAAATGAACTAACAAGCGGATGAGCCCCGCGGCGTTGGCTTTGTAACGAAGGCGCGAATGTGTACGTCGTTACAAGACTCAATCTGAACTTGTTAATGAGACCACCCTATAGTGCATGTTTCTACCCTCATGCCTTTTGTTAACATTTTTCCGTGTCTTGATAACGACATGTTTACTTTATCGAATCGTGTTTGTAATTTTAGTTGTTTTTCATTTGCATATCTAATTAAACAATGGAAAATGAAAACTCTTTCCTCATTAGTGTGAGTTTTTCAAGTTTATTTTCTTGTTTGTATTTCTATCGTCATCTTCGAGCTTCGAGCTTCGTGTTTATCCTTTATAAAATAAGTTACTTATGTATTTATATATACTGTACTGTACTGTATCAACCTTTTAACAACCCACTTCTGAGCATTGGCCTCTTCTCCATATAGAAGTAGGGTTAGAGCTTAATCCACCACGCTGCTCCACTGCGGGTTGGCGCATAATTTCCCTACCATGAGTAACGATCGTCATCAGATGTCTATGATAAAAATCGGAACTGACGGATTTACGTGCTCTCCGAGGCACGGTGGGGAAACCCACAAGGGCATACACCCAGACTGGAAACAAATATTTATACCAATACAAATATCTGCCTCGAGCGGGAATCGAACCCGCGACCGCCGGCATTGAGGACTGAAGATTGACTACTAGCGCTACTACACCATAACGGTCGGTATCTATATATCGCTCATTAGGAGCGACAGTGACATATTTGCCAAAATACGCGGAAATTACTTATTAATGCCAAAATACTATGCATAAAAATCTGCGTTGGCAGTGAAAATGCCACAATATCCAGCTATAATAAAACAATTTTAAAATAATAATTAGCCGTAATAATGCTTCAGAATCTTCTTTTGAACTATGAAATAACCTTTATTCTGATGTGGTGTAAAGTTAACTAATTTGCTTTTGTGTCACTGTCGCTCCAAATGAGCGATATGTAGATGATGAAATATAAATTTGAGTTAAGACAATTTATCTATTTAAATAGATTTGAGATTATTGTAAGAAATATATCTATTATAAAAGGAAAAAGCCTTATGTTAAGCGCTAAATCTAATATTAATTAATTTAGTTTAAATGAACTAAATTTCAATGTTTATCCTAATATTTCGAGCATATTGTATAAGCTTAGCTTATTGGCAATAAACTGGAAGTAGGTAAAAGCTGTACAAGTGTACATATTATACACTTGGTAAAGGAAAGCGAGTATTGAGTAATAATTAAATATTAAGGAAAATATTTGCATTACAACGTTAACATATGAGAATGAAAACAAGTAAGCTTAATTAAAAAAATCAAAAACCCGACTGCATAAAATACTCTTATTATAAACTAAAAACAATAAAACAATTTACTAGCTTTCATTTGATACCCATATTACTACAGTAGGAAAAAAAATTCAACTCCCCCCCCACTCATTCCGCCATTTTGAAAATTTATATAGCCTATGTCACTACTACAATTTAAACAAATCCAACGACACCTCATATGTCAAAAACCATCCAGCCGTTTGGCCTGTAGGGTGTGCCAAAGAAATGGACATACATACATACATACATACATACATACATACATATATACACTCGAAAAACATAACCCTCCTTCTGTCGCAGTCGGATAAAAATAAATATTTTCTATAAATTTCTTTTTTCTTTTTTATTGAAGTTTAATGTAAGTTATTAAATTTTGATGAGAAAATTATATTTATCTTAATAACTTCTTATTACACTGAACCGTAAATTTAGATTTTGTATTTAAAGCAAAATAAATACTCGTACCAATTTACATACATATAAACAAACAACACTGTATAAAATATTTTACAATTAAAATAATTACCTATATATAATTGTTTTTGGTAAATTTTCTAACAATATTATAATGAGCCAAATTTAATATGAAAAACAAATTAGATCTCAATACCATAGTGACAAGCTGATTAACAAAATCACAGCCATTAATATTATTATCATAAGTTAAACATACATTTTATATAATGATTAATAGAGGCACGAACACAACAGATAGCACATAGGTACTGAATGGGCCTTTTCGTAAAATAGTGTTTTATTTTATAAGTGGTTAATTATTTTTTCATTTTTTTTTTCTTAATGAAATAAATATTTTTTTATTTTCTTCTTATTATTATCCTCAGTTGCCCTAAAAAAGGAGACATTTTTATCTTCTTTAGCAAACTTAAATAATTTTTGTTGTTTAAAGTAGAATAATTTTTTTTAACCATAAACAATTTTTCTTAATAAGTTATCACTTCATTTAGGTATTAAAACAATTCTATAAGAAACATACTTTAATCAAATCATTGTTACATAGCAAACATGTCATCATAAAATATTTTAAAGACCTGCAAACACCGGAGTGTCCATAAATACAATGTAACAGCCAACGACACGCACTCTGGTTTCAACGGATAATGAGCCATTACACGTAATTATGGACAGTGTGACTCCATCGAGCCCGTAATTTGGATTACTTCACTTACACTGTACTATGAATTTATACTAACTTTTTTTTTTTCTTTCAAAAGTCTAAGATAAATACAAATTGATAATAACTATTTTGCGCACTTATGAAATTGTGTCATATAGTCCAGTCATTTAAGCATAAAATAGGTAAGAATCTCGGAATTCGAGATACCCAGCTGTAAGTCTGTAAATACTTGTATATTGACACCCTAAAAGTTTTCTCAAAACCTACATATGGTAGGGTGTAAGCAACTATTAAATTTCAAAGTCAAAGGTCACAAAAATCGGTAATTAATGGTTTAATTGCTCTTGTTTGTATCTGATGACCATGGATTAAGTCGCCTGTACTAGGTGGAATGGTAATACAAGGGATGTTGACCGATGTAGTTGAGATTACAGTGTCAACTTAATATTCAAGTAGATTATTATATGATTGCCATATACAATATAATGACTAAATGTTCCAATGTTATGGTGATATCACAAGAATTTCTATAACTTGGGATTATTGGATATATGTGAAAAGTCAAAGTAATTCATGACGAATTAATCAAAAATATACAAAAAAAAATGGTTTTTGTATGTTTTTGGCGTTTAGTAGATTTATGACCTATGAATAAAATAGATTTTAAGTATATTTCGTTTCATAAACTGCTAAACTTTTCTGTTGTATATCTATATATTATTAAAGATACGTACAATTTATTAAAAAAATATATAATTTACAAGATTATCACAAGAAATGTATAAGTCGTAGATTTAGGAATAATATACATCATCATCATCATTATCATCATATCAACCATTGGACCTCCAGAGTGGCCGAGCCGTAACCGGCAGATGGCCGTCCGGTGACCGGCAAAGGAAAACAGTCCCGCCACCGACCAGCTTTCTTGTCGAGGTGTCGTAAAAGGCGACTAAGGCCATAGCGGTGCTAACAACTGTGCACCGACCAGGTTGTTAATGATGGGCAGCAGCGTCACCATATCCTGACATAGCACACTGCTCGCCAACACGCCTGGCAAACGTGGCGAATATTGGCAAACCCTCCTCCCCAAGTATAACAAGCAAAAATATACATATTGATATGTTACTTATTTAAGTTCAAATGACGATGTAACGTTTTTTCTAAATTTCTTCCAACATGGTAAAAGATTTAGAAAATTGTTTGTATTTCTTAAGACTTATGATAATCTTTCAGAATATCAGAATAAATAAAATAGAAAAAAAATAATGTTATTTCGCAGTATTTACCCATGATAATGTAATAAGGACTTTAATTTACTATATTCTCTAAAATACCGTTTAAGCCTGACTGAGACATAACACTCTATAGCTCTAAGCTCACACCTGTGATAGTATTTATTTCTTAGCTTAGGTAGTTTTTTCTATTGTTCATTCTCCTCATTTTTTGGTATTCAAGCTTGATGCCTCAAAAGATTGAACACTGAAGAGAAAAATAATATGAGAATGACATTCCATATTCAAATATGTCTTAGAAGTCATGATTGTTAATAGATATAGATAATTGAATAAATAAATGAAACGCGTAAACGTAATACGTAGCATCGAGGTTACAAAATGGAAAAAAAAAACAAATGTAGATGCAAAGGAATAACAAAACAAAAAGTAGATATGAAACATAATTAATAATGCGTATCAATAACATTATAAGCATGTAGTCTACTGTATGTATAGATACGCATTTGTTTCGAACCAAATATATACATATTTATATATTATTATAGAACTGTTTATTAGGACACAAATAAATATAAATAAAAAGATACAACATAATCTCATATAAGTGAATTATTTTCAACTTCAAAATATATTTTTAATAATATTATGATATTTAAAATGTTTTTCTAATGTCAAAAATAAATTCTCATATATTTAAAACCTAACAAGAAGTTAATTAGCACTTGTATATTGTCATTTTACACAGCGAAACTTTTCGAAAGGCATACCAGACATCATATACAACTGTATCTGTGTGCAGTATTCAAAGATAAGCCTTTATAGCCTTGTTAGTTTATTTATTCAGCAAAGTTTCACGGACATTTATTAAAATGGCGATAACCGTGTATTTATTGTTTAGTCGTTTGTTACACACGCAAGCGACAATGCTCAGGGCATTTGAATGTACTGCGGCTTATCTAGCTTTGTTGTTGAGAATTTCCGAGGAGAAAAAATGAAGTATGAATGAATTCGTTTTGAATGAATTTTATGTTATAACTTTGAAGGTTATTGCTTAGTTTTAATATTGACTGGAGTCAGATAAGTTTGTTTATTAGTTTGATAAATTGAAATGATAATTCGGTGATCGGATACCTTAATAATTCGTATGTGCGACAATTTACGTTAAAGTAATTAATGAAAATAAAAATAAATAATAAAATAAATATGTTTAACACACACACACGGTCGTCTGCTCCTAAGGTAGGCAACTTCATGCCTGTGTTATAGGTAACAGCCGACTGATATACATTTTTTTTAAAATAAATATACATATAAATAATACATATATAAATAAACATATATTACACCCAGACTCGGGGCGAGAATCGAACCCACAACCCTTGGAGCAGAAAACAGGGTCACTGCAAACTGCGCCAACGGGTCAGTCAAAAACTAAAAACTAGTCTAAAAATATTTAGTAACGATAAAATATTTGGATGACAATATTTATAATAAAGTAGACGATTAAGCGGTTTTATATTTTTAATTTTTTCATTTCTCAATGAAAATACTATAATTTCTATTATTTGACTCCTATAGTATCATGACTCCTATGGTGTGATGAGAGAAACCTTGAAATCATCAATTTCTATTAAAAAAGCTAACTAGGATTAAATAAATGAATACTTTGAAATATTTATTGCATTAATACAAATAGCATTTCAGGTATCTATAATTCATTTAATATTAATTAAAATCTGAGTTTAACATCGTAATCAATTAACTAAATATTAATATAACTAGTTTAACTAGTGTTATAAAGCTCTTACTAGAGTTATGTAATTTATTTATTTATTTTAAACTTTATTATACGTACAGTATTAAAAAAGATAATTTATAATATAATATTAATACTTTACTTTGTTATTTTGGACTCACCCCTTTTTCTATTTCCCTTTCTTCCAGTTTTGGAATTATAAATCAAGCTCGTCTCGTTATCGCTATTTTGGCGTACCGAGGCGCTTCTTCTTATTAACTTTAAACCATTCTGTGACAGTTTTCACTGATAAATTTAAAGTTATATATGGACTTTCAGATTTTAGTATACGCGTAATCTAATATGAGACTAAAGTGTTATTGTGATATAAACGTAACAAAATAAAAGATAGCAGAGATAGATTGAACAAGATAACTGAGATTTTGGCAACCGATGATTGCCTTATTCACTGTGATTTTAATGAATAATATATGTTATCTAATTTCTCATAAAAATTTAGATCTAATTTTTTTTTGCAATGACGAACATGCTTTTAGAAAGAGTTTGTCAGTAAAAGCTTGCAACATAGATTCAGAGATAGAGATTTAGATAGTTTAAAGTTACCCATTATCATGGCGATATGATCCATCTCTTATAATTCAATATCCACTTTTAACACTGCAACGCTAAGTTCATCTAGTCTTACGTTTAAATCAGCTCTTACAATGTTCTTGTAGAGGTAGATATTCGACGCATCTATGACTATCGAGATATCCTCATATACAGTATTCTGCATGATGACGAACTCAATATTAATTGGTTTTATAAGAAAGATAAAACAGTTTTTTGTATAGTAAACAACACGCATCTCAGGATTTTACCTTTTTAGACATATGTAGATATGTGTATATTGCTGCTGTTCCGCTAGCATGAGTTACAGCATTATGTTTTATAGCCTATTATACTTCTAGATAATGTACATTTTTCATATTAAAAAATAATAAAATCGTTAAAACAGTAATTAAATAACATCCGAGTTAATCGATAGCAAAAAAAAAAAAATAAACAAATCTTTCCTCTTTTTATTTCAGTTGTAATAAAAAAAACCGTTGTACTAAAATTACTTCGCTTAAGATATTTATCTTGTACTTGTACATTTTTTACATTAAAATAATAAAAAAAACAATAAATAATTAAAATAATTATACTGAATATACCGTCGTGACATTATCGTTATAGTTTAAAAAAAGAAAAAAATAACTTTCGTTAACAAACTCTAATTTCGAAAACAGTGAGAGAATCTTAAAGTAACGGATTCGGATTTCATCAAAAAAAGTATATAAAGCTTACAAAATTTATGTAGCCTTCCAAACTAAGTTATCATAACGATAAATTTCAATTTGTTTCTGACCTAATTTTCGGAGATAAATCCTTTTATTTTCTACTTTCTCGGGAGCTGTAATTGAAAATTACTACCGAATGCAACTGAACATGGAAAATAGACTCTGAGTTCCTAATATTTCTGGTTTTATAGATAAAAAGTTTAATAACAAGATTAACTGGGATTTTTAGTATACTGATAAAAAATAAAATAAAATAATTTACTTATATTCTTAATATTCATCGAAATCACGAAATTTCATTAAAATTCAGACCTCCGGATTTGAATCAGCAGCCATCTGGAACCGTTTTACATATTTTATACACGGGCCTATCTCGGTTCACCCATGCTAAAAAATATTTACGTATACTGTAGAAAGATTTTGCTGTTTCTAATTATTAAATTCTTAAAGTGTTTTTAAGCTTATTTTATTGTATTTTTTTTATTGTATTATTATTGTAAAATATAAATGGAGCCACGAATAATGTATAGTATTCTTATATATTTTATAAAAGACTATACAGGTATCACAATATAATCACAATATAACGATATATATAAATTATAAATCGTTGGAAGTTCGATTCCTTGATCGAAAAATCTTTGTTTACACAAAACGTCCAAGTTCAGCAATATAACATAACAAATGTATTAAAATTATATGCATATGTGTTGAAATAGTATGATTCATTATTTCGTAGATTATAATGAAACCTGTCAAGGATGTCGGAAGTATAAAGGCGGCTGACAACTCGTTAATTTTCATGTAATATTCATACCGTGGATTTTGTGCTTTCTTTTAATTTCTTAAATGAATCAACATTTTCCAGGTGCCAGTTTTTCAACGTTACAGTTTTCGTAAGTAATTAGATTTTGTTTTAATATCCTGATGAAATAGATATAATATTTAGTCTTGTATACTTATTTTGTACATTACTTTTTGTACGTGTCATTTTTGTCATAGATAAATTATTATGTATTTAGATTACTTTTTCTATATGCGGTGAGTAATGAAAGCTGTAACTTAATTGATAAGTATACATAACTAAATGAAAACTTAGCCATAATAACATTATTTTAAGCGCGCGTGAGATTAAAAACGACAATTTCTCCGTCCCGCTTAACCCATTATTGTCTTCATAAAACCCATTTCAATTTGTCGCGCAAATCCTCTAGACATTCGCTAAAAACTGTACAAAAGGTCTCATAAAAATTAAAATTAAACTCATTTGAAAAGCACGTATTACAAGAAGAGACATTAAATTACATCCCTCACAAAGAGCCCGTGGGAAGCGCGGTGTGTTCGCGACAAGAGCACCATTAGTCAAATCTTGTGACCGAGCAAAAACATTATTAGAACCCGCCTTAATGCTACAATTGTTGTCCTGTAGCTAAATTTAATGTAGAATCGTTTAGTAGGAATGCTGTCTGTGTTTTGAGTAGATTAAATGCGACTCGTGGTGGTTTCACAACTCTTTGAAGTCCTGACGTTATTAAAAAGCATTCCGTAACATCTTTTTCAGAAGATAGCCGATCTTTTTCTACAAATAATCAAACTGAATTAAATTATATATATATATATATATATATATATATATATATATATATATATATATATATATATATATATATATATATATATATATATATATATATGGCCGATTTTGTCCAATTTTTGACGTTATTCGGGAGAGGAATCTGATGTACTTTCTACTTTATTGCAACGTGGTGGATGTATTTGCCCCAGCTATGAGACATTTACAGCCTATTTTGTGAAGATTTGAGCTAAAAATTATAAATGCCGCGAATAGTTTTATTGACGACCGTTCTGGCTCAAGTACTCTCCTTAACGCTGGCGGTCGTGGATAAGATTCCTACTCGGGGCAGATATTTGTATTTATACAAATATTGTTTTCGGTCTAGGTGTATGTCCTTGTGGGTCTGCTCACCGTGCCTCGGAGAGCATGTAAAGCCGTCGGTCGTGGCTAATAGTGATCGTTAATCATGATAGGGAAAATTATCTGCCAACCCGAAGTGGTGTAGCGTGGCGGATTATGCTCAGCAATGGTACAGTTCAGGCTGGTTCAGTTCAATTCAGTTCAGTTTTTTTTTTTCTGCAGAAAACTTTAGTATAAAAATTTTAATTATAAAAAAAATTATAGTTAAAATGAATTGAAAGTACACCTAAAAACTAAAATCTAAATAAACACCTACCATTTATTATTTTCCATTTATTATTAGGTGCTAACGATAAACGTATTGCTCCAGATAGCTGTATTTCGATTTGTCATTTATCATTTTCGACCTTCACATTTACTATCCGAAGTAATAATCTATCAATATTATCCAATATGGGCATTCGAGATTTCCGCTTAATTTGTTAATAAAAGAACTCGTTCCGGCTTTGGGGATAACAATGTCATTATTCCAGGGTTAAGTGGATTTGCACGCACGTACGACCATTTGCAACAAGTGGTCGTAACTAATAATTAAAGAGAATTATTCTTTTTTCCTATTGGCAATATATTAATATAGTAGCGTTGTATACGCTACTGAACATAAATCTTTCAATATGTAACGTTTTTTGTCCAATATTTATTTATTTATTAAACAATTTATGTACACTAGGATAAAAATAGGAAATAGCACTTATAAACAATGCTACCAGCATTGTTGCAAAGGCAATACTTATCCCATGATGGAATCTCTTCCAGTAGTCCTGCCACAGGAAAATTTTAAAACAGTCGCAAAATAAGCGTGTACAAATCATAACATATAATATATTTATTTATTTTTAAAAGGATCATAAACAAGCTGCACGTCTAAATGTATCTCACGTTCCTAGTTGCTTAAAAACAATTTTCGAAAATACATTTTGTCAAAACGTTACAAAATTAAATAAATATTCTACAGCGAAAGATTCTTCATAACTAAATATGGATCATATCAAAAACATCATCCAGTTGGCAAGTCACCTTTGGATTTAGTCTTCGTGGATATTAACTGAAAATCGCAAAAAAGAAGACGAAAGAAGCCGTCGTGCTTGATTTCATGTCACGTAATAGGTCGCCTGTAAACTATATATAATGGTGTACCATTATACTATCAACTACAACACGATAATACACATGGTAACAGAATGTAAACAGGTGATATTTCTATCAAGCGTAAGCACTCCCAGCCTGTCACGGATACCCTTCCATGCTTTACTTATAAGGTGCAAATGTAAACTGTTCACACTTCGTTTAATGCGGTCCCATGGGAGCGATATGAAGTAAATTAATATTAAAAAGCATAAAAAAGCAACTAGTTGCACCCGCGGTTTTGCTTGCGTTTATTTCGGTTGGAATGTAAATATTTTCTAATTTCGTACTTTAAGATCTTTATATTAATAATACTAGAAACCTAAGAGCAGAGGTACATAAAATATAAATAATATATAAGAGATACTGTCTTATCTCATCCCAACAACCGATTTATTATATTATGCCTTTTATCTACCCGTAAAATTTTACTTAAAAATAGAATAAAGCTATTTTCAAGGTTTCTGATTTAGAAGTGTGATTAAAATAACTCTATTAAATATCATATTCATTAAGAATTAATTAAAGGCCTGATCTAATCTGTGACGAACCTTACGTTTGTTATATTTAAATTGTTATTTTATGTGGCGCCTCTTGTAACGTCTAATAATAACCTAAGCCATATTTTTGTTTACAAATTAAGAAAGGTTAACAACTTCTCTTCTGTGAACAAACAGTAACTTCTGTTTGATATCGATCTACTTCAAATATCTTGGAAGTTAATAGAGAATAGTTACAGATTCAGAGAAATACAAAACAACAATGTAAAATAAATTAATGATTAGAAAGAAAAAAAAAAAGAAAAACCGACTTCAAGATTATATCTATAAAGTTGAATTAAAAAGTATAAAATTATATAATTATGAAGTATGACCTACCAATTAAAAAAATAATCATCAAAATCATTTCATAATTGACGGAGTAATCGCTAACAAACATATAAAAAACAAACAGACTAATTGAGAAAATCCTCCTTTTTTTGAAGTCTGTTAAAAATGAGTTCAATTTACAAAGTGGGGGACAAATTTCACAGACCAATGTTTTAAACAACATTTTAACAAAATGGTCTTTTGCGGTCCTTATATGCCCGTACCTTTAACTACGTTTTTAACTATCAGTCCGTGAAAATGACTACTGAAAAGTAATTAATGAAACATTATCCGTGTTAAAACTTAAAAATACAAAATAAAATTTTAAATATATTTTATTTTTCACCGTGCTTAAAAAGTGTAAAAGGATATAATTTTAATACAGTGGACCCCCGGTAATCCGGCCCCTGTCTAAGCCGGCACCTCCTGTAATCCGACAAGACCTAATTATTATTGAATATTTTTTTTGACAGTCTTCGCTAATGTAGATATGTATGATTGAGCAGGTTATAATTTGTACGCGCCAGTTATTATTATTTGTAAGTTCTATAGCATTAATGAGGTTAATTTGTACTCTCTATTGTGTTGTTTAATTTACTAAATTTGACATATATAATGAAGTATGATTTGTACTTCAGAGTAGGTATAACATAAAATTTTATCATTGAATCTCTAATTTGTCGGATTACAAGGTACTCGTTTGTAAAAAATGTCGGACTATAAGGGATTTTAAGCAGAACTCTATAATCCGACTAATTCGATAATCCGACACTGCCCTGCAAAACGTTTCTCGGAGTACCGGGGGTCCACTGTACTAACTAGCCGTGCGCGCGGCGTCACTTGCATGCAAATTTTGCTTTGACCACACTACTACTACTATTACTACGGTACGGTAGTAACTATCCACGATTTCTTCTGTTCGTCTTTTTTTGTTAACTTAGTTTTGAATATTATTGATCTAAACTAAATTAGCGTGTAAACGATCCACTAATGGGCAAAGGCTTCTTTTCCATATAAAAGAAGGGTTGGAGCTTTATCCACTGCTCCACTGGGGTTGGCGGATATTTTTTGTGATAATTAGTATCTATGATAACAGCTGGAAAACCTACAAGGACATACACCAGAAACAAATATTTGTACAAATACAAATATCTGTCCCGAGCAGGAATCGAACCCGTGACCGTCGGCGTTAAGGCGACTACACGCACCACTACACCACAACGTTTTGAATATGAATGTTTGTTAATTGATTCATTCAGCCTGCTAATGTAAATGTATTTAAGCCTTTGAGGGTAGACTGGAAAAATGCACTACCACATTAGCCCTTTGTTTGTGACGCAGGGGAATCCATTTACGGATGATATCCAGGACGCCCGGGTCGGCAGTCCTAGACCTATGTCGGACTCGGCACTTTGGGAGTGCAATACCGTACTAAACCCCTGCGGGAGCCTTCAGCCGCTTTAATTGGAGGGTCCCGGATCTGCAGGCAACAGGATCCCTCCAGCGACAACTACCACATTAGCCTTTGGATGTCCAATGCTAAACTTATACCTATATGCATATTAATTATAATCAATTATATGTTTTAAAATACTATTTTATACTATGTCATTACTATTTTATATCATATTTAAATGTAATCTTATAAACTAACCTAATCTTCACTAACGTTGTCATTCAAAATAAAAAATTCAAATTATAATAACTTTTAATAGAATCAAGCGATTTGTATAAAATAACGACTAAATGTTCTTTCTGAATATGTTTCATGATTTACATGCAAATTTTGCACGCCTCATAAGCGAAGAGTTGAGGTACTCGTAGGTAGATGGTAGATGGGTAGATGGGCACGGTAGTCTCACTTCACGCAAAACGTGTGATTTTTCGGACTTAAAATGTCTCTATTTATCGTATATTGCACTTGTAAAATAATATAAACACACATATTAAGAAAAAACACTATTTTTGAACTCAAATACTATTTTTGAACTCGTGATACTTTTAATGCCATTTTTTTATTTAAATTAAATTAAAAAAAAAAACTATTGGATAGAATCAGGCGTTACTTTGCGGAAGTTCATGATTAGCACGAAAAGGTTAAAATTATTTTGCTATAATCCGCCATCAGAAGAATCTGTATGGTCAAACATGCAATTAAAAGCTAAGCACCGCTCACCTTCCCAACCAAGCCAGAAAGCCAAGTTCCCAAGTAAGCAATACCACCACCATTCACATGCACCACCACACAAGACTCTAACACTACTCTCGACGCACGTTTCGCTCCGACACCGGAGCATCCTCAGGAGATATCGACTTTACAATGCTGTATTGTCTAGGAATACCCTACAATGCTGTATTGTCTAGGAATACCCTAGACAATACAGCATTGTAAAGTCGATATCTCCTGAGGATGCTCCGGTGTCGGAGCGAAACGTGCGTCGAGAGTAGTGTTAGAGTCTTGTGTGGTGGTGCATGTGAATGGTGGTGGTATTGCTTACTTGGGAACTTGGCTTTCTGGCTTGGTTGGGAAGGTGAGCGGTGCTTAGCTTTTAATTGCATGTTTGACCATACAGATTCTTCTGATGGCGGATTATAGCAAAATAATTTTAACCTTTTCGTGCTAAAAAAAAACTGTTTAAGAAGTTCTGTGCGAATCCTGTGTGTAATCACGATAACGACCGAAAGACTTCACTAATCGAGTTCTTTTTTTTTTCTCACACTTCAGTATAGCTAGAAATGGAACCCTATTTAATTTCACGGTCTAATTCGATGTGTTTTAATTGTTTTTAAGAATTTTATTGTAAATAATGAGATTTTGAGGCCTGCAGTTTTGTATTTTCCAAACTATTTTTACCTATGCTTAGTGCTTTAGTAGTGAAGCGTGTTTAAAAAAAAAACAGTTTGTGAGACAGACAGACAGACATTTCTACCACACCTGAAATTTACAATTTTATTATATGTATAAGTATCTGTTACCCGCGACTTCATCCACGTGGTATTTAGTCAAACTGATAATTGAATTGAATTTCGTTCACAATTTCAACTGAAAAAAAGTAGGTAATTTAATCTTTTAACTAAAATGCCATAAAAAAATCTTATTTACTCTTAATTACAAATGAAGCGGATTAGCCGAAACAGACTTACTGGCAGACAAAAAAAAAAATAAAAAATTGTATACTAAGCTTTCATAATTAGGCATTTACCTAATCGTTATTGTTTCGATATTACAAACACTTATTTAACTATTCATACTTATTTGTGTTGACTACCCGAAAACCATGTAAAAGCTATTACTATGACCACATTATCATAAGTACGCGTAACTATTTTAAGCAAATATGCACTATGTTAAAATTCATGTAGTGAATCGGCACCGCAAAAATTTTATTATGTATATAAATAAACCGTCAAAGGGCTACGTCTTAAAAATCATAAAATAAATAAAACATAGAATCAGTAATTATAATAATAAATAGTAATTATTACAAATATAACATCAAGCGAGTACATAAATTCAGTCGCAGATCGCACTGATTTTCTGAAACAAAAACTCTGTGCATGGGCAAAGCGCATAAAGCGGTATAAAAAACCCAAGGATCGATATTATCAAAATAGCATTTTTCAAAGCGACCAACGAAAGGTATACAGGAATTGGGAACAGTGCACTACTAATGTGGTCAATTATGATTTACCGAACCGAGACGCGATAACAAATTTTTGGCGAAATATTTGGTCGGATCCCATTGACCACATTGATACTGACTGGATGAGTGTTGTCAGGAGGAGGCGCAACTCACTTCCACAAATGGAACCAACCACAATCAGTCCAGATGATGTAAGTCGTGCAATCCGTTCCTCATCGAATTGGAAATGTCCTGGAAGGGATGGATTGTACAACTTTTGGCTTAAATGGTTTCGTAGTTCGCACCCCGTCTTGGCAACCCAATTTCAGGATCCCAGTATCATTACGGGTTCACTTCCAACATTTATGACAACTGGTTTCACATTCCTGTTATACAAATCGGGAAGTACCACTGATCCAAAAAACTACCGTCCCATTACTTGCTTACCAACCATTTATAAGCTACTTACATCCATTCTTGCTACTAAAATTATGAAACATATAACGACAAATAATATTTTGGCTACAGCTCAGAACGGATGTAAGCCAGGTAGTCGTGGTACTAAAGAACTTCTCCTCATAGACATGACTATTTGCCAACAGGTACGTCGAAACCGGAAAAATTTGGCTGCCGCTTGGATTGACTACAAGAAGGCATATGATTCAGTGCCACATTCATGGCTTATGGAGACCATGAAGTTGTATAGGATTGATACAGCTTTGTGTTCTTTTCTAGGCTCGTGTATGGAGCAGTGGACCACGTATCTTCAGTATCCTGGCGGCATCAATGTTCCTGAATCGACCGAACCGATAAGGATCAAGCGGGGTATTTTTCAAGGCGATAGTTTGAGTCCATTGTGGTTTTGTCTGGTCATGAATCCTTTAAGTACTTTATTAGAGGATTCAGGGTTAGGCTTTCACCTTCGTAAAGAAGGCAAAGCAATATCTCACCTTTTTTACATGGATGATCTGAAGCTGTTCGCATCCAAACGACCAGAGTTATACAAGTTGCTAAAAATAACAGAAACTTTTAGCACTTGTATAAAAATGGAATTTGGTGTAGATAAATGCGCTTTCATCCATGTAGAAAGAGGTAGAATTATCTCATCAGAAAATTTGCAACTTACCAACTCTTTGTCTCTTAGATCTCTCAACAAAGGTGAAACCTACAAATATCTCGGAATGTCGGAGTCATTGGGCATTGATGACGGAGCCATAAAACAACTGATTAGGGAACGATTCTTTGGCCGGCTGAAGAAAGTGCTTAACAGCTTTTTATCGGGCGGTAACAAGGTACGTGCCTTTAACAGTTGGGTTATGCCCTTAATCGTCTATACCTTCGGCATTCTGAGATGGACTCAAACTGAGTTAGATTCTCTTGATCGCAAAGTCCGTAAAATGTTAACAATATACCGAATGCATCACCCTCGTTCATCTTTGATGAGATTATACATCCCCCGAAAATGTGGCGGTCGAGGCTTTTTAAACGCAAAAGACCTCCACAATCGTGTGGTGTATAATCTCCGAGAATATTTTTTAAACATCAAAAACGATATGCACAAGGATGTTGTTGCCGTTGATAAGGGCTTTACTCCGCTGTCCTTAAGCAAAGAGAAATTGCGTAAACCTATAGTAATGAGTACCATTGACCGCGTGGCCATATGGAGGAACAAAGAACTACATGGTTGGTTCTACAAAGCTCTGACAGATATAGATGTAGACCAATCCAGTTCTGTGTCCTGGCTACAACACGGGAATCTGTTTGGGGAGACTGAAGGTTTTGTCTGTGCAATTATGGACGAAGTTATCAAGACGAACAATTACCGGAAACATATGAAAGATGGAACTCCAGAAATATGCCGAGCATGTCGTAAGCCTGGCGAATCCATCAGACATATTGTTTCCGGTTGTGGTCGTCTTGCTAATGGTGAGTATTTGCACAGACATAACCAAGTAGCCAGGATTATCCACCAACAACTTGCTCTTCGATATGGCCTCGTTGAAAATGAGTTACCGTACTATAGATACAATCCAACGCCATTTCTTGAAAATAGTCATGCGTTGCTCTACTGGGATCGGTCTATTATCACTGACAGATTTATTGCAGCCAATAAACCTGATATAGTGCTAGTAGACCGATCAACGCGCCGAGCTATTATTGTTGATATTACAATCCCCCATGACGATAATCTCGTAAAGGCGGAAAAAGAAAAATTAAGTAAATATTTAGACCTTGCCCACGAGATTACCGCCATGTGGAATGTGTACTCAACAATAATTGTTCCTATTGTTGTGTCGGTCAATGGCCTATTAGCGAAGAGTTTCGACCAACACCTTAAGAAACTCTCGCTCGACTGTTGGATCAAGGGTCGGATTCAAAAGGCTGTGTTACTTGAAACGGCTCGCATTATGAGGAGGTTCCTCAGCCTGGAACCTTAACCACCGATGGCCTGGGACTCAACCTGCCACCGGAGGAATACCTTTTTTATATTTTTAAATATTTTTATTTGTATTTTTTATAAATATATTTAAAAATATAATTATAGGGAAAGATGTTGAATAAAAGGAATAATAGTAATTAATATTATTGCTTACTCTCTAGTTTCAAATACTCTATAAGCAAAATTAGTATTAAAAACGCAATCATCGTAATATGATATATAAAAAATCATAAAATCCAATACATTGCAATACAAAGGCAGTGGCGATGTTTTGTCGAAAAACAAGCCAACGTCGTGATAGCTCGCGATGTCAAAACGAATCGTCCCCAGTGGACAAGGTAGGCCTAAAAATGATAAGCAATAAATGCATTCGTATATTTTCACATACATACGTATTAATATACTATTATGCTGTTTTTGCTAACGAAAGCCCACAGGGGTGTTATCTCTACTGATAAATGTGTCGTGAATTACGGTTTTACGTTTGAATTATTATCCGTAAATAAATTTAATAACACCGGTTTTATGTATTAGGGTATATCGTTTATTACACGAAAGACGATAATTATATTTTTATGTTCTCACACTCAAATAAAACAATAATCCATTAATGTTCCATTTAGGGAGAGATTATTACATATATTATATAAGTACACGTCAATATATTTTGTGTAGGTTACGTATTTTTTCTATTGAATTAACTTGACTAATAATCTACAGTCATTTCGTTTATTCGTTTAATTCCACAGAGTATTGTTTTATCTTTAAAACAATTTATCAAACCGAAAATAAAAATCATCTTCGTATCTCGACTGTCATAAAAAATACCAGCTGTCACAATACGAGACATTACAAATCACGTCGAGTGAGTTAATGAAGTAACATAGAGTCACCAATTTGTATCGACTACACATACACTCGATCAAACATCCTGATGAATCATTCTCACAGTTCGGGTGTCAGTCCAATTAAAAAGCAACGGAATACGTGCTAAATTGTCAAGCATTATTAAAAATCTCGTTTGTCACTATGTAACAGGTACTGAAATATAGTTTGAGATGTTGATTCGTTCGTTGTTATTTTTGTAATTTTATTTCTAGCATCGTAAATTATGTACGTGTTTTTAAAAGCTCGCTTCTACCGTTTGAATTAAGGTGCTTGAACAAATTATTTAATAGTAGCTTACAGTTATCGTGAAAATAGATTGTTATCGCTTGTTTGAAGCGTCAAAGTTTATATGCATCTTTAATGAAATAATTTTAGAGTATAGGGTAGGGTCCGTGTTTATATAATGTGAAAATTGTTAAATGGATTTCGATATAATTACAACGTTGGTATTGTTGACATTTTACTTACCCAGTTGGTGTAATGTAAAAATTATTTGAGTTATTTGTAAAGAATAATTTACCATTCCGGAAAATATTCTATAAAAGATTCCTTACTTTTAATATATTATTTAATAATTTATATTCTTAATCTCTTTTGAATAATAAAGTTAATATGGTAAAATATTAAAAATATAGTAAAATATCAACGATATTCAATAGAATATAAATTGCTGTTTATATATTATTACCGTTGCAAGGTTACAATCCTATCGATATTCCTTGTATACTCGAAAGTATTAAAAAACTTTTTCATGTAGTTTCATCGATACGACTCCGATAAAGATCCGGACGTTAGTTCATATTATTACTCGACCGCAACAAGTGGTGTTTCCTGCTGGGAAATAGGCCAATAAGTAACATACAACAAGCGAACCAACAAAAATTAATTGATTAAGTCATATTCAAGTTGAAGTCCGTATTTTTTATATATGTATTGTGAGTAGCAGTGTGTAGTTTATCCGGTATGTTGTCGTCTAATTTGTTGTCATTGATAAGCAACCAGACGACAACGTGTCGCAACGTGACGCGATGCAATATCAAATAGTAAATAGTAGTGAAGTAGTCTTTGTATCTATAATTTTGTGCCCTACGATGATTACAGAGTACCTAACTCGTCTTCTGTGAAGAAATTTATAAGGATAGTGATTGTACTTATAGGGATATTTATAGCACAGGTTTCTTTAAAAGCAAGTTTTGGGAAAATCTACCGGAACGGTTGGTAACTTGTATTAATACCTTTGTAAAAAAATATATATTTTAACAACAAAAAGAAATGTAGCAATAAGTGTTATTTTCTTTATTGTGTATTTTACGTCAATTAACATTCACTGTTAAACAGGGCTCGTATTTAAAAGAAAATAAACGAATTAATTATTCTATATATACGTTGATGTTGATATTTAGATTTATTCACATGGATTGATCGAATGAATCTCGTTCCGAATTTACCTAAAATTGTTATAAAACATAAGAAACTTTATATAAAAACAATAAAATATATGAAAATTTCTACGTACACTATAAAACGGTTTTCACATGAATTCGTAAATAAGCAAACTTAAATTAAATTAACATAATCGTTTTTTTTTATTTTTCAATAGCCCTCGAAAACTGTTCGCTGTTTTTCATAAAATATTTTACAACAATTAGCTTTTATAAAAATAAAAATAAATCCTGTGAAGTACGAATCAAACTCAGTCACTAAGTGTTTTGTACTGCTATTATAATAAATGGGCTAAAATACTGTAGTATTACCCCGCTATCGCCGAGTTGCACGAAACAAATTTTAAATTTAAGTGTTTATTAAACTAATTTAATCACAAGAATCGTGATTATCTGTTGCACGAAACCTACTTCTGATTAAGTTAACAAAAAAATTAGTTTAATTAAAGACCTATCTAACGGATGATTAATTCCAACAGCTTTAAATTAATCATAAGATCAACTAATTTTAAGATTAATTGCAACTTTACTAACGAAAAGTTAGCGACGGTTTCGTGCAACTCGCCGTATATGTCTAAGACATTTCATTATACATACAACAAAGATTTTTGTCTACCTTTGTTGGTCTTTGTCTGACAGCTTTCAGCTTGGTCTCTTATTTACACCTTTCTTCTTGGGTACTGCAGCTTTGATGGATATAACGATTTTTTTTTTTATATACAAATACACATGTAATTTCTAATTAATAAAATATTTGAATCAGTACTATTATATTTCTTTAAAAACAAGTATTTTAATAATTTTTTTATTATTAACATTTTTTTTTTTGTTTTAAGTAAATTTTCAAGGTGAATGTCGATTTCTATCATTAATTTTTGATGTCTCTATTTAAATTTTTCATTCAAAAGTTATTATGTATTAGTGATATTACTGTTTTAGTATTTTTAAAACAATAAATTAAACATTGTATCAAAAAAAACAATTTTTAATCAATTTTATCTTTAGGAGGAATGGTTTGTTTTTATTTATGTTCTTAAATTATTTAAGAGCAAATTAAAAAAAAAATATAATAAATATATATTTTAAATCCGCTAACAATAGTATCTTCATTTGATAATTTAAGGAAATCTATTTAAAAATGTAAGGATTAAATAAATAAATAAAAAATTATAAATATTTCTTTTAAATTAATAAACGTTAATCAAAGGAGGATCAAGGACATTACAAAATACAAGCATATTTCAATTAAGATAAAGATATATATCCCACGTAAGTAATTATAAAAACAGTAAAAATAAAACGACTATAAAATGTTTGAAAACATGATAAATTTAACGACTTACAAAACAGGCTACACGGAAGACCTATAAATTACTATGAAATATATTTATAGCTTTTACATTCTCAATTACACTAATAATTTTCGCTATTATTACTTTTAGAAATGTAAAGCGGGCAATTTTAAACAAAGTTATTGCTTATATTAATATTATAAATATTACATGTATGTTCAATGGAGGTAATTTCTGAAATAACTGATAAGAATAATATAGATGGCCCATTAGAACACGTGAGTTGGAACAGATGGTCGCAGACTAAAATATGGGGTTGGCATTGCTCAATTTACAAGTGCTAAATTTCTTTAAAATTCATCTCCCACTCGGAGGGAGAACATTGTGAGGGAACCTTCATGTTTTGAGAGAAATTAACTCACATTCACCAATACGCAGTAAAGCGTGGTGGATAAAGCTTCAATCATTGTCCTCAGGGTGAAGGTGACAGTGGCCTTTACAATACGGTAACTAATCGGATTATAAGAATTCTGGCACATAAAAAAGACGAATTTTCAACGCACACTACGTGCACGTAATGCTCTTTTAAGGTTAATGTAAATGTTTTTGATTCTTCTAGTACCAAATTTGATTCATTACAACACCTTATACTAACTATATGGAAAAAAAACACAACGTCATGAAAAACAACTGCTGACTGTGACTGTACTGCCTGACAAAGGCAGTACTTTGTATGTTATATAGAGCAGGGACGATTTCATTCGCTTGGACCATGAATATGGAAATTCAGTTTTTCAACTACCCATGTCCCTTTATTTCTTGAAGTAATACATAATATATTGACGCTTTATATAGAATAAAGAGTATAATCTATTACAATATCAATATAAAATTTCGCAGATTTAATAGCAACACAATACAATACAATACAATTACATACAATCTAATAAATTGTAGTAAAAGTAAGTAAATACTATTTGCACTTTCTATTAGTTCGTAGGTACGATTGTATGTAGCTAGCACCCCACGCTGGCGTCCCGCGATAAGACTCGACTGAATTGATGTTTGAACTGTCATTAATCCAGCAGCCGACAGATGTCGCTTTAGTCTATTATTTTTGACTCATACACAGTCACTTGTCGTTGGAACGATTTATAATTAACTTTCCGTACATAGTCGCAAAACTGAATTCTTTGAACTTCCCCTTTTCATTTCGTTCTAGACTAAATTTCATTTAGCTAACATTGAATATTTATAGCGGCCTTTCGGCAATCGCTTGAGAATACATTTTGCAAAGTTCTTGTTCGTTTGAAATTATATCGGTATTGTAGACATGAGTTTGGATGTGTGTATGAAAGTTATTAACAGTTTAGCTGTACCATTTTGTAATTATATATTATTACATGAATTCCTCTTTGTTTTATATATCGTTCAAAGTATCTTTCACGCAATAGTTAAAAAGATTTTATGAAAGAAAAAAGCAAGCAAGCGTTACAAAACAGTATGGCTTTTGTAGCTGTATTACAATGATACATTATATTGTATTAATTTATTATTTACATTTATGACTTCGATCCGGTCATTCTTATAAAAGGCCTATAAGTTAGTCTCGAAAACGAATGGTTCGTAACACTGTAATGTTTAATATAATAATAAAAATGTTTTTATAGCAGCCGTAGTAAGCTATATCTAATATTTAAAAAATTTAAGTGTTTTATTACCTACAGGTCCAAATCCCTGTGACAGACGGACAGGCGGATAACGGAGTATTATGGTTCTGTTGGCATCCTTTGGATACGGAACCCTAAAAGTTATTTCGATAACACTAAAACCATAAACCTTAATTCATATTTTGGACTGATCAATAAAAATACTATTGTCTATTTAAACTAAATGCATTATTTTCGCCTGCTGATATGGATTTATATTTGTATTAGAAAACCTTTGAAATACCTAGATTTTATAATGAACAAAAAACGTGACTATATTTATAATGATATAACAATTGTACATTACAAGTTATAATAGAGAAATAAGAGAAAATACTTGAAAATTTAAACATTACCGGCAGATGTTACATTACAAGAAAAAATTTCCCATATCTCATCTCATTTATCTTGACAAGATAGTTTATAGCGGGTTCTGTATGCATTGCGCGGTGGCAAGTTTTCTTTTATCTCTAATAAGATCCCAATTCGAATGTCGCGGTCTCCCTAAAGTAATAAACTACTAGTACGCAGCGGTATCATCTCCATTGTTTATTGCGACACGACCGTGATAAATGGTGTATAAAAGTTTCAGTTTCTAACTGCTAACAGGTGTTTTTGATAATAAACGATTTTTTTTAATCTATTTCTTTCGTTTTACATGTGCCGTATAATATCATTGAAGATTATTTTTACTAAGTGTTACTTGTGGTTTAACCTGTTTTATTTCGATATTTGGTACACTCATTAATATTTACAATAATGTGTCGCTTTTATTGTACAAAATATGATATTTTATAGCTTATTTTCTCAACAACCGGAATTTTTGACGCATACTCTTGGAATTAACACGTTGAAACACACTAACAAAGTACACTTTATCATACTATATTAATTAATTTTAATATTTTTTTCTTTAAATGATCGATTTACTTGAACTGTTGAAATGAAAGTAGTTAAATATTTTTTTAATAATTAATTTAATAGGCTAAAACAATGTACTAAAAATAAACTTGTAAATGTTCGCTAACAAAAAATATCAAAAGCGTTAAAAAAAAGTATCATGAAAGTAAAGATGCCGTATCGTGTAACATTGGATAAACGCACAATTGCGTATAGGAAATACGTCGAATTTGTAGAACAAATATAAATGGTTGAGGGTAGATCGGGGGTAGATAATTACATTTTTTTGATCTTCGACAACGGGGGATGACGTCAGTGCCACAGCACATTGTGATGTAGGTGTTTTGATAGTGTCAAAGATATATAATGTGAGTAAATAACTTATTGTTTGATTGCATTTGCCCATCCATTGATTATCGTGTAGTAGAAATATGTACGAGTGTATGTGTGTGTTTTTATCTTACTGGAATAAATGATTTCTTTAGCTATAATATGACCGCTATGCTCGATAGCTATAGTATGATATACTTTGACTGGCCCGTTGGCGCAGTTCGTTGAGACCCTGAGCGTGGGTGTAATATACATACATTATGAATCGGCTGTTAATCAAAAAATAGACAACTTGCCTACCTTAGGAACAGACGACCGTTTGTGTGTATGTTAAAAATATTAACTTATTGGTATATAGTAATAATAATAATATATTTCCTAATTCATTTTTAATATAAACTTTAATCTAAATAATTTAAAGATTTATTATATTTTAATTATAAGTACACTTTATTGTGTAATGTATTGATGTGGTACGGTGAGCCTATCGGATATATAATTCTGTAGTAATATTGTTTTAATATATAGCTCTAGGGCGTAGCCAATATAAGCGATACGTAGGCATCCGAAAATATACATGAATAACACGATAACAAAACATCGACTTTTTCTTAATTTTATAAATATTATCTACTGGCTTATACCGTGACCTTGTTTGCGTTGTTTATTATATAATAAAGATATTGAAAGCAGAGAAAAAAATCGAAAGAAAAAATACGCTTTGCTTACAGAATTTCCTTGTAAAAACACGTAGTGCTTATCAAATCGTTATTTTTACAACTTTGATAGTTTTTTTTATTTTATTTTTATATTAGTCAAAGTCAAAGTCAAAATATTTTATTCAGCATAAAATTATTACAATTATTTACTGAACGTCATGAGTCTACCATCAGTTCAGAAAGAAGAAGCCTCTGACCTGAGAAGAACTGGCGAAAGAAACTCAGCGGGACTAATATTTTTTTTTTACGTAATGTTTTTTTTTTTTCAGTGTATATTGAAATTAACAATAATTCTCTATAAGTTGAAATAGCTTGGAGGCGATCACATCATTCCCATGTACGTATTACTAAAAAAAATCTCAGTTTAGTCCTATTTTAAATACTGTATCAGCCTGTAAGACACCAACTGCTGAGTGAAGGCCTCTTCTCCATATAGGAGACTGAGGCTTGGCGGATAATTTTCCCTACCATAAGTAACGATCGTTATCAGGTGTCTATGATAACAACAGGGACCGACGGCTTTACGTGCTCTCCGAGGCACGGTGGGGAGACCCACAAAGACATACACCCAGACAGAAGACAAATATTTGCACAAATACAAATATCTGTCCCGAGCGGGAATCGGCCCGCGACCGCCGACGCGCGGCTTTGAGGCTCTACTCGCATCATTACACCAGAACGGTCGTCAATAACATTGATAAATATAAACCAATAGATATTAAATAAGTACGCACTAACGATAATAATAATAATAATCTAAAAATGTTCATAAAAAAAGGCATGGGCAAATAAAGCCTGTGGATGGATACAATAAAAAAAATAATAATAACCAATAGATATTTTTATACTACTATTATAAATGTAAAAGTTTCGATAGTTAGATGTTTGGTACCCAATCACGCCAGAACGGCTGAACTGATCTGAATGAAAGGTACAGAAAGAGGTTATAGCCTGGAACAGCACAAGGCTACTTTTATACCTGAAAAATGTACGATTACAGTGGGAAAGATTTGTTCTTCTTTTTCACAAATTAATAAGTCGACATAAATTTGAGTAGTGGTAGTTTTGGGGTCACAAAAAGACAAAAAATACGTAACATATAGGATAACATACCATATGTGATGACATCAAACTTTTTTCACGAACAAAGTTGCGAGAAATAGCTAGTAAACGTATATATTTGTCAAATTATTGTGCTTACGTTATATTCCAGAGTTTAATACAGATAAAAATACACGATATTATTCATTCAGGCGAAAATATCAAAATAACAAATTAAAAATAATAACCTTGAAACCGTATTATGTATCAAAACATTATTCATTTCATAAACATATAGGTGTAAATTATTATTAATAAATATTAATAATAATTTACTAATTAATAATAATTTAATAAAAAATTTCAGTCATAAATACATTTATAATACCTACTGTATACGAAAACAAATTTAGTCTAGATATTTTGACAGCGGCTTAGCGCAGAAGTCAGTGGTAGTTAATGGTCGCAACTCGCAGGTTCGATTTCCGTGATAAATATTTATATAGGCCATAGGCATTGTATTTCTGTTGTGTATGTTTCCGGACCCCTGATATAGGATTTCAGCATAGGTACCAGGGTTTTGTCTAGAGTTTATTTCTATGTTTCTATATGACTTATTAGAAAAATTCCAATTTTTGAGGTTTTTGAGGAAACTTAAAGGTTAGTAAACATGATATATCTCAAAAGTATGAGAATTATCGAAAATGAATGCGAGTAAAGCCGAACGAAACGTCTAAATACAGATTTAAAATTTTGTATTAAATAATAAACTATAGATATTTTTGTCAAATATTTCTCATAATAACGTATGAATATCTGTAATATATTATAGTTTTCCTCTTAAATATTTCCTGTTTTGGTCATTGTTAGCTGGAATTTCATTATAAGCAGTCGTAGCTTAATATACGTAAATAATTAACAAAAGTTTTAAATTTTGAAAGAATCCCTTTAGTAGTTTCACAGCTTATTGCAAGGAAACAAAAACATAGATTTTTTTGTTATTGTAATATTAGTGCAGATTGTATTTCTATCTCTGTTTCGAGAGTCTTAGATATAATTACTGCTTAAAACCACTATGCATATTTGCACATTTAAAAAATAACGGTAAAACTTACCTAACAATTTCATAACTTCAGCCTGGCTGATGAGGACGTTGAGATGGCCCGTTGCCAGGGGCAACGCGAGCCAGACCGCCCAAGCGATAACGAGCCTTTTTGACGCCATTACAAATAATTCACTGTTCGATTCGTTTCAGTTTCACTCTTGAATACATTGTTACACCGTCCAGTATCATTGAAAACTATGTAGTATCCATTTTGTCAAATTATACTTTTTTTTTATTTCAACTATCCAGGTAACGAATATCTATTAAGCCTAAAAATTTATTAATAAAAATAATGTTACATATATTGAAAATACACATTTAATGGAATAACATTAATTGACATAAAATTTATAAAAATATACATGTTATCAAAAATAAAATAAAACGAAATATAAACATAATTTAACATAAAAACAGAAAATATAAAACGAAAACAAAAAATGTAGCGAAATTTAAAAATCGAACTTTAGACAAATCAAGCGACGCGGAAATTCGAATTCGGAATCGTTCGGAAGTCAAAACTCGGAACAGTTACGCGCTAGGCGTCAGACCGCGCCGCACTGCCGTGCCGGTCGGATACCGTGAGCCAACAAGTTACTCGCTGACATGCGCGCTTACCCCTCACACTCAAGTGTCATATGCACTGGACCACTACAGTTACTAGATAGACACTATCTTATTTCTGCTAACCTTCTAGTTAATGAGCAATTAATTGAAATTGCGTATTAACTTTTTATCACGCCAACGTAGTGTTAATTTCTAAGTAGACGAATTATTGCATTCATATTTATTTAACTTCTCATATACATTTTATTATATTAATTCGTCTATACCAGTGTTTCCCAACGTGGGGCCTACGCCCCACTGGGGGGCAATTTGATAGTTAAGGGGGGCAATTTAAAAATTGACTCGACACGACTTTAACAATATTGAAGGTTAAAAATTATGCATGGGGTAGGGGTGTGCGATAATTATCGATAATTCGTAAGTATTCGATAATTTTTCATTCGATAATTATCGATAAGTGTTATTCGATACTTTTGATTCGATAATTATCGATAATTGTTCATTCGATAATTATCGATAACTTTTCATTCGATAATTATCGATATCGTTTTGCGATCCGATAATTATCGATAATTTTTTCCGGTCCGATAATTATCGATATTTTTGTGTCATCCGATAATTATCGATAGATTATTTCGGGCGGATGACTTTTTTTTTTTTTTTTTTTTAGTTATTCGGATAGGGAACGGAGGATTATGTGGATACCGACGGCGGATGACCTTTTTTTTTTTTTTTTTTTTTTTTTTTCGTCGTCCGAAAATTGTGCCGATAAGTATCGATAACTCAATACGATATATCAAAAATATATTATCAAAAATTTTTTTCCGATGAACACCCCTAGCGTGGGGGCATGAAACATTTAGAAATGTTAAGGTGGGGCATGGCCTAAAAAAGGTTGGGAAACACTGGTCTATACTATCATACTTTGCAAGAGGAAAGCAGTCATTTCTTGCTTTGAAAATAACGAAGTACTAATTGATTTACAGGGTAAAATACGGGAGGTTCGATATTATTTTTTGTATTTTCTGCAACAAACGATATAATGAAATTGTATTTAATTTAGTTTGTCCTTGGACAATGATTTATTTAGTAACAATGAACGACTTTATCCGATTAATTAATGTTAGTAGAAATAAAATACACAGATTGAAACTTCCAAGAAACTGCAGTATAAGCGGTGACGGTCTTTTAAGAGAACGAATCCCGATAGAAATAAAAATACTTTTAAAATATAATCAATTTTAATCAAAATTTATTTAATAATAATGTAATAAGTGGTTGAATAGTAGTTTGGTTGTTTTTTTCGAGTGGAGACCACGTACCGGCAAGCTCAGCGTCGGACGGCCGTCCGCGAGATGGACAGACGACTTTAGGAAAATCGCCAGAAGCCGTTGGATGGAGGCTGCTTTGAACCGGTCTCTCTGGAGGTCGATGGGGGAGGCCTACGATTAGCAGTAGAAGTTCAATAGCTGACATGATAAAGTAGTTAAATCGGTTTGTCTTTTCGTTAGAGATAATGTTTTTGATATATTTAAACAGTATAATCATATTTTCTCATTCGAATAAAAAAAAGTTTAGATAAATTTCATTATTGTTCGCGTAGTTTGCAGTCTGCACACAAGTATAAAAACTGTGTTAGCTATGCGAGCTAAGCTAAGCTAACTTAGCTTAGCTCTTGGTCTGCAACCTGCATTAAAATGTGGCATAGGATTCATCTTGATACGCCGACTAGATGTCGAGTTATTGCTGTATAAACAATTGTAGTGAAATCCTAATGTAGCAAATGTCACGCGTATGAAGTTGCTTTTTTCTTTACTTCGGTACTTTTTGGACGTAATTAAATAATAAGATTTTTTATTTTAGATATAATGACACTTATACAAATTAATAACGACATATTCTCTCTGAATTTCTTCATTATAAACTCTATGAAAACTAAATTTATTATGACTAGTGGTCGCCCAGTGGTCGAAATTCAACCTAATCTATAATTAACAGCATTGTCAACATCATAAAAATATGATTGTGCATAACATGGTGAGCATATGCAGCAGTCATTGAACCTGATCTGTGATAAAAAAATCGTTGTAAGACCTGTATTTAAAACGGTGGTCGATAAAAAATTCGTTGCAAGACCTGTATTTAATACCGTGTTGACAACAAATTTTGACAATAAACAAAATTTATGTATGTATGTACATTGTACATATGTGTGTGTGACGTAGTATGTGTAGTGTTTTTTTCTTTTTTAATAAAATTAATGGATTTTTTGAGCATTATTATAAAATATATTAGGATTCTGCACTTCTTCTCCATTCGCGTTTCCGTCCGCGTAATTTTCATAAAAAGGGGTACAAAGTTTTTGCTTCACTTATTAATATATAGATTTCATTTTGTTAACAATATCCTACATTATGTTTTATTTTATATATATATATTTTATTCCTTTCTTCAAATTAAGCACTAAAACGAGTAAATATTATACAGAAAATATTATAATATCACATTTAATATCAATTACGTAATTTTATATTAATTAATTGCTGTGTTTATACACAGCAATTAATTAATGTAAAATTACGTAATTATACCATATGAATTAATTCCAGTAAAAATTTTAATGGCATAGTTATTATTTTATTTTATTATTTATAATGAAATTTGGATACACATATTACAAACGATAATTAAAAATTTATAATAACAAAAAAAATGATTTAGGACATTTAAATGATCGCACTAGAAATATTATTATCAATAAAGGTCGTATTGCGACTTTCAATTGGAGCGAAAGTGCGTTAAAAATTGAAAGGCTTTCCAGCGACGCCCAAAGGGAATTAATTGAGTTTCTCTCAAGGGAGTGGTGTTTCCGTTTTGCATTAGGCCCATTCGCGCATCACTAATCAAATTATTTTCTCTTTTACTCAAATATCTTGTGAAAATCAATTTATGGTACGAATTTGTTATTTTGTTTGACATTTTTTTGATCTTTGAAGTGTAAACTGTGTCAACTTTGAATAGGTGAGTTTGATGAGATTTTATTCACTTTTTTTAATCCTGTACAAAATATTATAACGTGCGTCTGTGTTTGTTTGTTTACATATATATTCGCACATACTTTTATGTGTAAATGTCGTGTGTTCAAAGCTTTCTTTAATCATTTAAATTTTTTCACTCTACTACTACATAAAATATCTTTCAAACTTTTTTTTTTTTGTATTATTTCCCTTTTATACAATTTTTTCTCTTGAAACTTTTTTATTTTGACATTTTTTCTAAGATCTAAGGTTTTAAAAACATAGGTAAGCTACTTGTATTGTACTCTATCATCTCTTATTTAAAATAAAAATCGAGATTATTAGAAAGAAATAAGATTAAAAGAAAAAGAAAAAAACAAAGACTGTACAAGTTTGTGCACATAATTCTTATACCAATACAAATTATTCCAAGTCTTAACAAAACAGTAAAATATATTTCCATTTTCCTAATACATCAAACAAGTTACCGTACGCGATTAACCGCCTGTGGCGAATATATAAATAATTAAGTACACGATGGCACTGATGGATGAACTGGCTTAATAAGCAGGAATATACCGTTTCATTATCCGTTTTACACTACACTACCGGGTAATGAGATAAAGGAAACAATGAGTTTCGTTCGAAAAACTTTTAGTGGAATTAAATCTAGAAAATGTTTGAAATGTTCATTGCAGGAGTCGCTATTCGTATCTATATTTTGCACAATTACATTTCTCTGATTTACGCGTAGATATACTTTATATTTTGAACAATTGTAATTATGTGACTTTTGGATAAATGTTTCATTAATGTAAAATGTATTGCCATTTTTATTTTAAATGTTTCACCTTATGCATTAGTGATGTTTGAAGTCAGTAATAGGATTTTTTTGTGAATGAGAAATCTCTTGATCATGTTTCCTCTAATTGAAAGAACCTTTTAATTGAAAGTCTAAGAGAATATTACAATAACTTATTTGTACCTCGAAATTTATTTTTAACACCTCAAACAATGCAAACGAGAGCCTCCATAATGATGAAATTTGGCATACCGGTGGGAGGAATGCGCTGTGCCGCGCTCCCGGCTGCATGGGAACCACCATCTTGCTTGTTTCTCCCGTGAAACAACTTTGCTGTGTTTCGGAGAGAATGGCAAGACAGGTAGTGTAATTATTGGCACCGAGACTTTAACACCTTATGTCTCTGGATAGGCAATACATAAATGAGTTGCCTGGGCTAGTTCCAGGTAAACTAGTATACCAAAAAATACCAAAAAAATAAGTAATATATATATGTTTATGATACTTACCTGTGTTTTTCTTAGTCATGCATATAAACAGTATATTTTTATTCATTATGACAAATTAACCGTTTCACTATTGCATTGCGTTCACTTTGCAACGTCATGCAAATGTCGTTGACCCGTGGATTTGAAAATAAAATAAGGTATTAGAACTTATTTTATTTTTCATATTATATTAATTATATTATACTTTCCTTTACGATCATTGACCTGTTGACGTTTTTTGTTTTTTTTATTTTATTTTATTAGTTTACTTTTCCTTTTTGAAAATCTTAGCATGTTAATATACAGACAGACAGACGCTTCCAGACATTGGACTGGTATGTTTTGAGTTTGTTTTAACATATTGATAGCCAGGATTTAAAAAAAACTTTGTTATATAAAGATTTACAAATAATTTTTTTTATTATCATACGAGTACCTACTATGTACTTAGTGATGTTTTTTTAAAAACGGAACAGTGTGTAAGTAATAATACGAAACTATGTGTCACACAGGATGGTTGTTATTGAAAATAGTAGCTCTATTTCTATGAACAATTTTGGCTTACTTAATTTTTAGGCAAAAAATTGAACTGTCAATATAACGTCCTTACCTAATTTTAAAGATGAAAATCTAAATAAAACAAATCATAAATCAACCAGCTGAAGTATATTAAGGTAAAATACTCCAAGTGCAATTAAAACTTAATTATTATTATGTAACTTTAATACTTCAAGTTCCTTTGGCCATCAAACTTTAAGTACACGTAAGCGTACTTAAGAATATTTGTACTAGAAAAAAAACTCTTTGAATTTATAGCCTATTTTTAGAATTTATAGAATATATTTATATATATATATATGGTAACGATCGTTATGAGGTATATATGATAACAACCGGGACCGACGGCTTTACGTGCTCTCCGAGGCACGTTGGGTAGACTCACAAGGACATACACCCAGATCGGAAACAAATATTTGTACAAATACAAATATCTGCCCCGAGCGGGAATCGAGCCCGGACTGCCGGCGCGCAGTTTGAGGCGACTACTCGCACCGCTACACCAGAAAGGTCGTCAAGTGTAATACTAAGTACGCATCAATAAGTACAAGAATGTCAATGAAACTCTATCATAGCAGACCGTCTCTGTGTTTATTAGTTTATTTTAGAAATCATAATAATAACATGACACTTTATCATAAAATATGTGTAACTATTTAATTAAAAGTCTAAAAACGGATTCTATCGAGTTTATTTAAATTTACTGTTTAACAATATTTAATTTAAACCATTTCCCGACGTTTCGGACCCTTTACAGCGTCCATGATCTAATCTAGTAAATTTAAATAAACGCGATAGAATCCGTTTTTAGACTTTTAATTAAATGAATAAAATTCGCGTAAATATAAGAGAACAGTATGTGTAACTATGCTAAGTATATTATCGATATATAATAAAAATTAAGTCTAGTAAGGTTCCCACATAAGACACCTATTTTTTCAAAGTTTTTAGCTCGATAATATAAAAAAAAAGAAAACTATACATTATAAATATTATATGATGATGCGGAACAAATAAATCAATGTTTGTGTTATTATCTATACAAGTTATAAAGAAAGATTTCCTTATATGTTGTTGATAAACACTGAAACCAGGACAGCGATGTTAATAACTGTTTTACAATTAGAATATTATACAATAATAATATAGGCTACATTTGTTACAATCATAATAAGATATTATCCTATAATAATAATTAGGTAGGTACATTAGACTATGCTATATTTAATAAAAACCGGTCCAGTACTCTTTGAGATTTTTCCTTCATGAAAACAAAGAGACAGATATAATAAAAATAATATTTATAATGCAAATTGGCACAATCAGAATCAGGACAACACGTTATCTCATTTAACTGACATATACTGATTAAAACAAGCTTTTTGAACACGTTAAATACTAACCGCAGATAATAACGCACTCACCTTTTTTAACTTTTGCTCAATACTGGGACATTCACAAACTTTTATTAAGCTTTAAGTCTTTTTTTATTGTACAAATATTTATAAAAGAAAATGTCTTAAAGAAACCTTAGAATGAATACAGTTTTTTCATAACATTTCAAACACTCTGCTGCAATTCATATTGAATTCAATTCCCTCATAAACATAATTACTACCATATTTTGTATTTTGTAGACTCGCCTAGGATGCACCTATATTCAGGGTGACAATGTCTAAAGCAATCCATGGATGTCGTATTCTATTAACAATATTTATCAATTTATCAACCAAAGTTTTAAATTCAAATGATAGATATATTCAAATGAATTAAGATACCAAAGTATTCTGATAACTTCGATCCGCAAAATAAGCTTTTTTTAAGGACAAAGAACAGTTCTAAAGTAATTAAATTTAATTAATTTTAAGCGACGACCCGTTGGAACAGTGATCGATGTAAATAGCTGGTGCGCTAGTAATCGCAGGTTCAATCCCTGTACATGACAATTAATATTTGTACGGGTCATACAGATATTTGTCGTAGTCAGGTCATTAGTGGTTGTATTGTGTGTGTGTTTCCGGACCCCCGACACAGGATTCAACTGGGGGCCTTTGTTTGTGAAGCGTTTATTTATTTGTATATACAATAATATGTAATATGCATATGCATGGCTTTTTTTACCGTATTAAATCTACCTGAAAGGGCTTTTTACTATAGAATAATATTATAAGGTTGCCTATAAGAGATCACTCTTAGTGATATGGACGCCCTTGCATCATTGCCTATTTCTTTTATCTTATCTTCATGCCGCTGGCAATCTGTGCATTTGAAAATTTTCCAAACGTTATCACTAACAAGAGAATAAAAATAAAGTGTTTCTCTATTTATCTATATATTTCTTTATTTGTGGGATGAGATTCTTCAAAGAAAATGGTAACCCTACTTACGTTTTAAAGCGCGCTCTGACGGAAAATTGTAGAAACTCACACGGGCGTGGAGTATGCACGTCGTCGCAAACTTTCCGCTTGCTTATTTTTTTATTTTCGAAAAAGGAACGTCTATTGAATAATGAAGTTGTGACGCTGAGTTTCCCGCTCGACTGGCTACGAATTTTTTGAATTCAAAATAGTTATTTTTATTGCGCCATATTTCAATGTTGGACCACTTTCAACGTGATATTATTGTAGCTGTATAAGTACATAATATGCATATATTAATACAAAATAAAAAAATCTATGTCGATGTTTATCGATTAAAATTTTTAAATATAATTTTGATTTCACTTATAAAAATAAATACAATTTTTCTTTGAAGCATACCCGTGAAGATATCATTTTGTTGTAAAAGTCGTAATTGTATTAGATCCAGATATAATAAGTAGTACTCATATATTTCAAAGAAAAATATATCTTAAGACAGATATTTGCGTTAATTCTCGTGTACCACTGTAAAAATAAAAAATTAACCTTATCATAATAGAATATTTCCAAAGGTTGTCTTTTAATTCTGATGTAATTTACTTGAATAATGCCATGTTATAAAAATAAAATACACAAGCAAATGCTCACATATGCATACACCTCTCTATGCACGTACGAACTCTCACACGCATACTAGCTCACACACATAATAGACAGACAGTTGTATTATACGAAAATGTATATAATATAGTTGAATTTAACATTTCAGATGTTAATCACAATTAATTAAATATTTATAATTAAGTGTGTAAAGTATAATAATTAATTTAATCGTATTACTCTTTCAGCTATTTTATGGTAATCTATTATTGTATCATAATCCTGTTAGTTGCATTACCTATGAAAATAAAAAAAAATGAAAGTTAATGAAGAATAAAAATGTAAATGTTTTGGCAAATAAATAAAATAATAACAATAATAAACATATATATTAGATTAGTTTAATGTGTGACATTAGAATTGGCACAGTTATTAGCTTAATTTTACTCGAAACACATTGGTAAAATTAATGATAAATTCTAATTTATTCAATTAATTACTGGTCGTATTAACTATTGTTTACTGTGAGTTTGAACAATAGTTCCTAATATGTCATATATTTGACGTATTTATATTATATAAAACCTTACAATAAACATATATATTTCTTTTTAAATGGGAATCAATAAAATATATATTATATCATGCCGCTATCAAACTGTGAATTTGAATTTTTTTAAACGTTATCACTAACAAGAGAATAAATATAAATTATTTTATAATTTATATTAAAATTTTATTAGTGAATACATAGTTTTAACATTTCATTAATATCGTCCAGTCGTATAAAAAACGACATATCGAACAAAATGAAGCCACAAGCCATGCAATTTGCTTTGTGAACGTAACATGGGACAATATTGAGCTTGTACCGTTTTTTGCACTCGGCGACTTTTAATAAACGCTTATTTATTGTCAGTGCTAAGTACTCAAGCATCTGTCGTACGTAATATACAAATATACCTATGAATACAAAATATCGTTTTAGCATATCTGTATGAACTTATTTGAACTGAAACAATACCAACTTTTTAATGTTGTACCAACTATGTTTTTATATATTGTTGTTTTGGATGGTGCCCAGCGTGCATTATCGGTTAATTTCGCAACAAAGAATAAAGATAGTTTTTATGTGTTTATAATAGCAATCGGAATCGAAATCTTGAACTTTTATATTTAAAAATCTTAGACTGTTTTTACCCGACTGCGCCAGAAAGAAGGTTATGTTTTTCGAGAGTATGTACGTGTAATTGTTTGGCACGCTCTAATGCCTGAACGTCTCGATGGATTTTAGCCTGACAGGTATCGTTAGATTTGTATTTACTTTGAGAGTAACTCTGGGTATATTAAAATAAAAAAATAAAAACCAAATGGCGGATTTTTGGTGCCAAGTTAATTTCATTTCGAAATTGCACAGAAACGCAGTCGGGTTTTTTAGTTATTTTACATTTTATTATTATTGGACGATCTACATTGCACGGTGCTAAGGAAACCTCCGTGTTCAATTTTGTATATGTTGTTCAGTAATATACAATATATTGAAAGCAGAAATATGTATACAATGTTATTACTATGTTACAATTATATACTGATAAAACACTATTCGAATATAAGATTCTTTTTCTTTTAAACTGTTTGCTCTCTATATACAAATATTTTCTCACATTATCGGAAATGCTTATGTTAATCGCCGAAGGCAACATTTATTCAGAACGGATGAGGAGCAAAGATTGGTTTCGGAATTCACTATGTAACACGCCTTTTATGATAACATTTGGGGATTATGTTCTTCGCGATCATTCCTTAAGTGGTTACGGTGGTAAAGAGAAGAGTAATGTTTTTTATTTTAACCTCGATGGGAAAAATCATTTGTATTGTAAGGTTGAAACCTAAGCTGATGGTTCGCCGTTAGGACTTACCAATGAAGTCACAAATGGGTTACTGGCTAATAGAATATCGCCTCAACGCCGCGCCCCGACGGACGGTCGCAGGTTCGATTCCCGCTCGGGACAAATATTTGTATTTGTACAAATATTTGTTTCCGGTCTGTATGTCCTTGTAGGTCTCTACATACCTCGGAGACCACGTAAAGCCGTTGGTCCAGGTTGTTATAATATACACCTGTTAACGATCATTATTCATGGTAGGAAAATTATGCGCCAACCCGCAATGAAACAGCGTTGTCTATTAAACTCCAACCCTTCTTCTATATGGAGAAGAAGCCTGCCTGAAGTGGGTTGTTTAAAGGCTTATACAGTACAGTAATAGTATATGAAGGTAAAAATTAAAATATAAATTAAAAATAACAACTTAGTTTCATTAATTACTTTAAATTAAAATTAAAATTGGAAATAAATCTAATGATTCTACTAATACAAACTGAAAACCAACGAAACCATGAGGAAAGCTAGTCAAATAAAGAATAAAATTTAGACCTTTAATGTTATCTCTGATATTGCAATTCAAACACATTATCTAACATTTCGCCCGGCCCGGGTAAATATTAGGCATTGCCCTAAATCTCTTGTCGGCGGGTACTTCGTCCGGATAGAATTACATGGCCAAATAAACGAATATCCGTATATCGAGCCATGGAACGGATATGGAGATTTTGCTTTCAAATGTTTTTCAGATAAGGGAAACAAATCTGAACGAGATTTGCTTTTCGTTAAAATTCGAGTGCCCTATTCAAAAACCACTTTAGAGCAAATATGTTTATATGAATAATGATGCTTTTTCCACCCTTATATAAAGATCAATTTTATTGTTTTATGAAATAAATATATGATGTATAGAAATTTAAAAGATAATCCATAGGTGCTCTACATTTTACAGGTAAGTGATCTGTATAATTACTGTACTCGTAAGTGCACAAAAATACTCAGAAAATTATGTTGAATAAATTCCAATTTAAGCTGAATCACACAAAAATATAAAGTCAGGAAAACAAAGTTTGAATATATATTTTTTTACATCCAAATATTATATTTTAGTAGAGGTCGCACTGCTTGGTAACAGCATTTTTTCAAGGCATGTATTTAATGTTACAACTTTAAATCTACGTTTTTCTATCAAAGTATTCGAAATTGCTAACAAAAATACTGAATTGCACACTAAATTTGCGCATCAAATAAATCAAATATACTATACTCTTTGATCTTTAAAGCTCAACTATTTTACTGAATGACTAACTGTTAACTTATAGTAAATCTAATTATTATTTTAGTGCAACAATATATTTAATCTGTTTTTTTTTGGAATCCATCACCTATTAAATTTTAAAGAACATGAATTATACTAAATAAAACACCAGTTAATCAGTCATGTTTATTAAATTAACCTAACCTAACCTAACCTAACCTAACCTAAAATATGCATTAATTGTTATGCAATATTTAGATAATGATGTTAGTAATTCGGTTGTAATATTGGATAATTTAGTGTGCAAATCAGTATTTTTGTTATGCGGTGAGTAATTTTGTTTTAGAATGCTTATATCTGTGGTTTTAGCAAGATTTTCGTAGCAAAGTTAGATAAAAAAAGTCGCTAACTTTGATTTATTTTAAACATTTTCTAATAATACACGTTTAGTTATACAATTATTTAAATTAATATACAGTCATTTATTTGATATGCAGGTAGATTATTAGTCCAGAAATGTTGTTTGCTTAATTTTTAAATAGAGGTGCAATTAAAAATTCCCCTTTTTTCAATACTGATAATGTTGGAGCTTATTTCACCACGTTGCTTCACTGCGGATTGGTGGATAAAATACAAAATGTAAAACACATTTTTTTTATTGTAGTAAAACATAGCTTTAGTTATTTGACTTTGATTCGTGTTTAACTATGGCTCGACTGTGGCTGTACTATTCTCACTTGAAATGTTGTGATAAAGCGATACACATTTTTCAAGTGAACGTTTACACACGATGGTGCAGTAGTCACAGCAAACGACTGATGCGCTAGCGGTCGAGCTCAGCGGTTCGATCCTTGCACATGACAAATATAGTATAAACCATACAGATCTGTGTCGTGGTCTGGACGTTTGTGTTTGTGTATTTTGTACGTTTTCGAACCCCCACATAGGATTCACGTCTTAGTGGATCGCTTTGAGTGTGAAGCATTTCGTTTTTTTTTTTTTTTTTTTTTTTTTTATTATAGATGATGAACATAAGTTCTAATTTACTAATTTATGTTATACATGATCTTTAAATTCATATTTAGAAAGGATATATTCACGAGTGAAATGAAATCAAAATTTGTGAGATTATTATAATAATATTATTATATTAGATTAGATTTTAATAATAATATTATTATCATCGTACTGTAGCGTGACAAAGACAGTAATTCTAAAGTCTTAGTCCCAAACTCCTTTATGTACAAAATGCTAAGCGACAAAGTTGGAGAGCTCGTTAATTAGATGCAAATCATTATAAACTCATTCAATATTCCGTTTAGACGCGTTGCCGCAAAATGCAATCAGATTTAGGTAACCGCTCTGGTTGTGACGGAAGCCGAATTACGTTGCCGATCGGTAGCCGATTACACGGGAATTTAATTTTGCCACGTTCACATAATATTCACATTATTAAATATTCTGGTTTATATTATATAACCATTTTAAATACAACCTCTATATTCTAAATGGGTAAAAGCGTTTAGGAATGTGATTAATAAGACAAGTAAATGTACAAAATTTTTTTCTTTTTGGAAGGATACAGAAAATTGTTACCGCTTTCTTTTGCTAATCTACAATATAATAGAATTATAAAGAAGAAATAATTATTATTTGTTTGTTTGCTTTAATTGGTGAACATTGTTAATAATAATTAATCGATAAAAAAGCTATCTGGCCCAGAAGCAACATAAACTTTATATATGGGTATACGTATGTATAAGTATCTAAAGTAGTACGAATGAGACCACGAGAATAGTGAGGGGTTTAGTTTGTGTGTGAATTTATTCGATTTTTATTAACTTTGAATAAAATTAAATAACCTAGCGTTTTTCTTTCTCGCGCTACGAAGCGTCTACAAGTCTGTTGATATCGCTTGTTTGCTAGATATATCTGTAGCTTTACAATTTACTCTTTATTCGAGTACCGTTGTCGGGCTTCTGCAAATATCTTTGATTAAAACACAAAAAAAAATAAGTATAAATAAATAAATTTTTAAATAGTTCCGGTATGTTTTATTTTTATGAGTACCTATACATGTGTGATTTAAAAGTTTCGTCGAGTCTATTCGTACATTTGATAGGAACATAAATATAAAAACAAATTCAAAACAAATCCGACTTGAACTAAAGTTTCACCTCAGAACTCAGCACAAAGCAACGCATCATGTATCGTGGTTTGGCTGAAACAAACCAATTTCAGTTTCCTCCTATCTGCATTGTTTTCCTTTTCAACAGACGAAGTTTGCCGAGTGTTCCCGAAGTTTGTAGTTCCCTAATCGACAACTTCGACCTCGATAGTTGACTTGCAGAGATAAGTGCATAGTGATTCGGTCACAAAACTACTGTACATACACGACTTTATATTAAACAAACTGAGCATTCTTGATTATAATAACTTTCGATCAACCAAATTTATATAAAGAACAGTTCTTAATTAATATTTATAACCATAAAATAGATATAGGTATACTCGTAAGTCGTATGTAATTTTTACGAGCGTAAAAAACAGAAATAATCTTAGTAAAGTATATGACGGGACGTCACAGAAAAACTAATAATGCCACAAACCATTTGCTCTACATTCGAATGGCTTGGTATCATTACTATTAATTCTAGAACGATGTAAATATATCTTTAAATTTGTTCTATATACAATATTTTAAACTATTTTTATTATTATCTGTACTACTGATTAATTTACCATAATATTTTAAAAAAAAACAGCCTTTTGAAACTTGTTAGGTTTTTTTTTGTCACTGACCTTTTTGTGTAAACGTAGTGTATACATTTTTGACACTATATTTGTATGTTTATTTAATTATTTATAAAAGCTCAAATCTTTTAATCTTTATATACAAAATATTATCTATAGGACCGTACTTATAGGCTATTGTTATCAATTGGTTGACTGATTCATTACCCGCTTGAGTGTCCGGGCAATGACAATTAAGTTTACCAACTGAACAAAACTGCCCAATGCCTCTCACGTTTTGTTACCTAATTTCCCTAAAAATTTTATTTTTTGTCAAAACTCATGCCGTAATTCTGGATATTAGTCAACGCAGGTCGATTAGTTTATTTTGTATGTATGGAAAGATTCCGCAGTGTGCGCTAAACTTAAGTTACTTTAACTTGTCAAGAGCACGTAAGGCACGTATTTGCAATAAAGAGGACTTGTCGAATGCGGTTAGAAGTAATAGTTACATTAACATTGTAGCAGCTAAGACGAGATTTTATCCAGGTTTTAGATTTAACACTTAACTTGGAACACACGAACCAAAGTAATGTCTATTAGAAAATAACAGTGAACCAAAGTAATGTCTATTAAAAAATTTTAAGGCTATATAGTCAACTAAGGTTTACTTTGAAGAAAGAGATTTTGTATTTAGCGTGTTTTTTTTTGGTATGACATCGTGATCCGTATTCGAAGAGCACTAACTGTTCTTAGTTTTTTAGTTATTGAACTTTCTAAGAATTCATCGCTATTTCACTTTTTGTTCGTCTGTCGATCTTATACGAGTATTACAACAGACCGTTATAGGCAGACACTTGAAATTTTCTCAGAATATATATATATTATCTAGTATATTTATAGCCAGTCCATAGTCACTATAATTATAAATAAAAATGATAATAAAAAATTAAAATTAAAACTTAAAGGACCTTTTTATTTAAAGTTTTCTATATAAGAAATAGTAAAAAAAAATGTTTTGCAGTATTTTATATAACTTCGTATGCGTACCCAACCTACACTTGACCATTTTTATAAAATTACAGATGATAGATAACGCAAAGCTACCAAAGGGTTTAGAAGCATGATTTTTTTTTACAAAAAAATCTGTTACAGCGTAGGTGAACTTCTACAAAATACATTCCATTTTTATGGCTGAACTTTCACAAGAATTAAGTAGTGATAAATAGAGAAAAAAATGTTAAGATAATTGTCTTAATGTTAGATTTTTTCGATGTCAGTATTTAGATTAATAGAGACTTAGCGATATAAAAAACTGTCAGACACATAGCTAAATAGCAACAAGGACACACACATACCTACATTTCTTCGTAAACAAATAAATATAAAATATGTAAACCCCAAGTATCCTCAATTACTTGCTCGTCATAGTTTGTATTGATTACTTCAAAAATTGAGTTTTAAAATTTAAAAAAGATGAAAAAAACATCAGTTACTGAAACCGTAAAATTTGTATTTGAGACGGTATCGACGTTTCTATTTTATTTTAGGAAACAAACCGTTTAGTAATCCAATGAATTAAAATGTATACAGCAAATACATAAACTAATAAAGTTTCCAATAACAAACAATTCATAAAAGATCAAAAGAGCACACATTCATAAAAAATATCGAGAAAATACAAACAGAAATTAAAATATGTCAAGTTATAATAAAATAATAAATTAATAATCTTACTTACTATTAATACTTACTTATTATTAATAATTAATTCAATAATAAAATAAATTTTAAATACAACATTATTTCAATTCATCATGCGACCTAAAGATTCAATACAATTATAAACAACTATTAAAAAAATGAAATCAACTTAATTCATTTCGTAAAATCAATATTAAGAAAATATTTGTTGTACTTATTACAAGTTCTAAAACTAAGTACTTTTAGGCATATTTAGTTTTAAGTATATAAAAAGGGGCTGATTACGTGTATTTATTGAAGTGAAACTTCTTTAGTATCGTTGTAATTTGAAACGGGATGCGATGGAAAAAACGACAGGTAAGAGAAGCAAATACAAAAATGTGTAGAAGAGAATGAGATAGTACGATGTCGCGTATCCTAGCAACGCGTATCCTAGTAACGCGTAAACAACCTGTAAATAAGTAATAGAATGTTTAACTATTAATATTAATAAATTTTAAATTGAGTTTGCCAAAGATGTTTCACTTCTGACATGTGTACTCTGTACACACGACATTTTTATTTAATACATTGCTACATAGATAAGGTGAATCGACAAAATTACGGAGCAACTTAAATATCTATACCATATCTTCCCATCTCCTAATACTTAGTTCTATAAAGGAATTGTTGAACTATAGAGAAATAGGAGAGAATGGAATTCCTGTTCTCTCTCTAGCTTTCTGCAATAATAATGTATTAATATTTTTTTCATCCTTGTCTTCTAATCCTAACTGACCTAACTTCTAAATCCAGGTACAACATACAATATTTATTAATAAGCGAGCTCTATCAAATAATTATGAACTATTCGGGAACATATTTCATCGTTAAGCGCGTCGTTATAAAGTCGTAAACCTAGATATTTGAATTAGTATTGGCGATTATGTTATGGTACAAAACTAAAATTTGGTATTTAGTAACCATTATATATTTTGTACTTTATTTAAATAATATTAATTTACTATTTTCTAACACTTTTTTTTTAATTATGGGGATATCGTGATGGTTTTTAAATAGGAATAGAACAAGCTGATATATTATGTAGCTTAACGGTTCGCGAAGCAGTGCTTGAAATAGGTGAGGTGCATAGTTCAAAGAAACAATGATTCTTGTTGTTGATTGTCTAAGGAAATGGAATAGCGATGAGTTATGGGAATCGCACCATTGGAATTCGTCCTAAAAGGTGGATAGACGACTTTAAAAAAAATTCTCGTTTGTAACGGCACTAGATCATGATCGTTGGAGATTTATTCAAGATATTCAGGAGCAGATCACTAACAGCTGCCTATGATGACTTGACAAATGAAATTTCGTTATATGACCCTGGCTAAAGCTTGAAAAGAAGTTTAATTATTATTGTCTGTCCATCTATTTATTGATACAAGATTGAATATTCGGGACCATCATAGTCAGAAACTTAAAATTTAACAGATTCGCATTACAGCGACCGAAAAAAAGTGTGTTTTTACCCGACTGCGACAGAAGGAAGGTTATGTTTTTCGAGTGTATGTATGTATGTATATATGTATGTATGGATGTATGTATGTATGTATGGATGTATGTATGTATGTATGTATGTATGTATGTATGTATGTATGTATGTATGTATGTCCATTTCTTTGGCACGCCCTACAGCCCAAACGGCTGGACGGTTTTTGACATATGAGGTGTCGTTGGATTTGTCTAAATTGTAGTAGTGACATAGGCTATATAAATTTTCAAAATGGCGCCCGCAAATGGCGGAATGAGGGGGGGAGTTGAATTTTTTTTCTTACTGTAGCAATATGGGTATCAATTGAAAGCTAGTAAATTGTTTTATTCTTTTTAGTTTATAATAAGAGTATTTTACGCAGTCGGGTTTTTTGATTTTTTTAATTAAGTATACTTGTTGTTTTTATTTATTAACTTAATTTATTTTTAGGCAATATAATGTCATTAAATAAGACTAAGCTATTTAAAAAAATATTTGATCCTCATAAAATACTATTCTATTACGTATATAATTATCATCTTAATTATATGACCATATCAAAATAATAATTTAGGCGGGTAAACATTACCCCCCTAAATAGCACTTACAATAGAAAACCGCTAAAATCGTATACAATGTACCACTAACAATTTTCATCAAACGATGTACCGTCATGCAAATGGACATTGGTCACCACTGTAGCATGCTGTGGACACATAAACCCTTTATTTTGTTACACAAACGTCACTTTTACCACTATTAAAATAATAATAATTTGCTGTGAAAGCTCTAAGTCTTATCCGACCTAATTGTTTAAGTGTAAAATTTCATAATATATTCCTTAAAAAAAAACTTTTTAATTAACATTTTAATGATATGTGTGATAAAATGATACTTTATCTTATTTAATGTGACAAAATAATATTTTTAACAAAAAAAAAATTAAAAAAAAAACATGGCTATAAAATTAGTTTCATCTAAATCAACTTAATTGGAAGACTTTGAAATCCCACACAATTTTTACTACGTAAAAAATTCAATTCAATTTCTTAAATATTCTTTTGAGATTTTTTTTTAATGTTATTACGTTTTCTGTGACAGTATTTTAATGCATTATAGTGATCCACTATTTTCTTGTAGCTATTACGCCGTCATTCAAAGTACAAAAACTTTCCACATAATGAACCGATTTTAATGAAATATACATTAAATATTACATGTTTTAAAATTAATTAGTTCCATTAGACTACTACATAAATACGGAATACCTAAACAAATACGGATTATTCAATTTAAAGGCTCGCTGTCATTAAGTAGTCGGTTAAAGTCAAATTATTGTTATATGTATATTATCTAATAAATTATTATATTACGAATTTACGAGACAATATCAAAACTATAATATACAAGAAATAAAATTAATATATTCATAACGAAGTTATTATGTTACACCGGCAGTAATCATAATGACACAATTTTCGAAAATTCTAGAACATTTTTAGTCTAAGTTACCAACTGTGACGTAATCTAATTGTTGAAGTCGAATACTCAGAATGCTCACAGACTTTCACACTCAAGTGTTATCGTACTCCGTGACTCGGGACGAACTTTAAAGAACAAAATGACTCTATAAGATTGGCGCAAATATAAATTGCACATAGAAGTGAGCGGAACAATTCTCATGTGTTATGATAGCGAGTTTCGTTGGACTTCTAGAACGTTAAACGGAAATCCGACGTTAGTTTAACAGTTAGGTTTATTTAGAAATAGGATACGCCATTTCGTTAGTTTTTAGTGTAGGAACTAAAGAAAATTTTATTATCATTTTCGCTCTTATCTTTTGATGTTAACTGGAATGTTAATTTTAAGTATTATACCTACCAATAAAAATAAATATAGCTTTATATGCCTATTTATAAATACTTAGAAAAAATGTTTAAGTATTCATTTAACTGCAGTCATTACTAAAATACTAATTTTTTTAAATATAATTAAGAGATTTATTAAGGAAGAACACCATGAGCTGAAGCTTTTTTGATAAAATATATCTCACATGGGAAACAAATTAATATAAAAAAGGCATTTCAAATTATTTATTTTTAGTGTCTTTATCTCAATAATTCCTTTTACAACAAATTTTCCCTAACTAAGACGGAGGAGGTACAGTTAAAATTTACTAACATTAACAAAAACAGGTGATGTACCGGTATTACGGTCAGCAATAGCGGCTACATAAATGGCGCCATAAATTAGGCTTTACTTAGTAACTTATGCTGTTACCGCTTTTAAGACCGACTTAGCTAACACTTTTGCCTCTGTAACTTAAGTGGATTACAAACATTGTAATAAATATATAAAATATTACGTGAAAAATGTAATAAGATAGGACACGATACAAGGTATCTGTAAAAAAATTAAAATAGTGTTTTTAAATATAAAAACTACCACTTTTCTAGTAATTGCATGTAAGCGCAATTTATTGAATTTGTATTTACTAACTTTATATTAAGATGATATATTAATTAAATATTCATTTAAGATTAATCTAACAATTTTCGTTATATATTTTTAGTGTTATGATTAGGGTATATAAGCAATGAAACAATTATAAATCTCTTTTGTACCGAACACTCAAGCGATACGAATCTCTCTTGTGGCAATAAAATACAATTCATCGTGACCATGCTTTCATTATGAGTCCTGATGACTCCATTAATTTGGAGTCGCCAATATATCCGACAAGCACTACAATACTATTATGCATCATTAAGAATTTTAGAACATTAAAAAAGTAGTGTTTACATAAATATTAAAATAATTATTTAATTTCAGTCTCATAATCATAATTTCCACCATCACATCAGTCGTTTGATGTCCATTACTGAATGTAGGCGTCCGTCATCATGTCTGGAGGGTTTGCCAATACTCGCCACGCTTGGCAGGCGGATTGCGAGCGCAGTGTGTTGTGTCACAGCATATGGTGACGCTGCTGCCCATCATCACCCTGGTTGGTGTACAGTTCGCGCCACTATGGCTTTAGTCATCTTTTACGATACCTCGGCAAGAAAGAGGTCGGAACTATTTTTCTCTGCCGGTTACCGCAACGTCCATCTCTTTCAAAACATCTCAACTGATATAATTATATCTAAGTGAATGCGTAAACGTCACGCTTTTCATCACTCTAACAGAACTTCTTGAATTGAAAAGCAAGTTAAATACGAATATTATTCATGTATAAAATGTTTATTCCCTGGTCGTAACATTATCCTCTGAGCCGAGGTTAAAGATATTCTCAAACTGCAGTCGCTCCGGATGATTCCCACTTTAAATTTTTTCCTTATGTATTCATAGTATCCGACTCAACGGTGTAGAAAAGTGAAAACATTTCCAACACTACGAACTTATATCAGCAGTCTATCATATAAACTTACAGCGTCAACGTTAATAAATATTACTTTAGTAATGACAATTTAATTTGATTTTAACAATACCCTTCTCTTTATTTACCTTGAATTTCATTTATTATTAAATTAGACTAGCGTGTAAGTATAGGAGTAAGTCTACTTGAATGTTTATTGATACTTTGCTATTTGAAGTCGTATCGTGATGTTTTTATTCCATAACCGTCTTCGGTAATATATATGTATATAATGCTTTTAATGCAATGATAATTAAAATCAAACCAGCAGAACCCGATCTTAGTTGGTTCACACTTCAGAGATTTATAGTAAAAGTTCTGAAGAATGACTGAGTAAATAACTGAGGACATCAATTTTTGTCTATTGAAATATATATTGTAGATTTGTAACGCAATAAATAATGTAGAATGATGATGCAATAAAAAAAAATATATTTGTTTTTTTAAATCGATATAGCTACATAAAATATAATTTTTTAAATTATGTTTATTACTTAGACCGAAGGAAAAATATCTAGCGACAAGCAAATATTCCAACGGATATGTTGTTTGATCGGCGAGACAGGTTTACCGACAAATATCGGACAAAAAACTCTTTGCTAACACGCCCGTAAGAATACGTAGGAGGAATGCTTTAATGTATTTCTGTGTGGGACGGGATATTATCGAATAAATCTAAAACTTCCGTAGTAAATCCTTTCTTTTGTATTTCTCGCATTGTTTTCTATTCTTTATAACAGGTTAATATTGAATCATTCACCTTTTTGTTATATTGTTGCGTAATTAAACTGCGTTGCGTTTAGGAAGTACTCTACTTTACCGCTGTAAAACTACGTTATGCAGTTATGCGTTTGTGAGTGAATGTTACGCGTGAAAAGTTTAATGCAGTAAAACATAATTAACATAATGATAAACAAATGATAATAAGTAGTTGTTGTAATAGTTATTATTTACGTTTTAATTGAAACGCGTTAATGATGTTGTATGAGAAAACTGACCATAGCAGCCGATGGTGGTCTTAACGTATTTATTTGTAAAAGGTTTACATTCGTGTATATAATAGTAATGATACAGAATTATTTCAATTTAAATTTAAAAAATATTTAGTTCATTTAGTTTTTATAAAAGTGTTATAGTTAATTAATTTCGATTAAAATTAACGCCACTCGAGAAATTGGGGAATGAATATTTATTATACTAACATGTGGAAGACGATGTAGTATAAATGTCAAATTCGGGAATTTCGCTTCGTCGTTTTAAAAATATCGCGCGCGCAGCGTAATCTTATGAAAAATGGTAAAAGTTATTAAAATGCAACAAATGGACAATAGAAATAAACACACGAATTTTGTAAATAAATTAAAATGAAAGGGTGTCCGGGATGAGGTAACAATCCGCTGGCCAGCCAATCATAGAACAGTATTAAAAGCGTCGTCAATCGTCATGACGTCAGCCATTCGTCATTTCAACTCAAGACTATTCGGGACATATAGAAGCTCGCAAGCGGTCTTCTCCTTACCTGTCGCAAATTTCTACGGCATATACCTGTTTTAAGAAAGAAAATTTTATTTAAAAGTGTCTTAAAATTTTAATTTACACACTGTCATAGATATTTAATTTTGTATTTCCACTTGATATTACGAAATTTTACGAAAAAAGCAAAGACAATTAGACAATATATATGTATATAAAAACGTGACGATTGTACGTTGTGACATTACATTCGTAAATAATGATTTACTTACGTAACACAATACATCCAGCCGACGCAGCCTCTTGGCCTACATAGCCGTGATTGCAGACCTGGCACCGTTTCAAATACGATGACACGCCGCAACTCGAAGCAGGAAACCTGTTTAATGCTCTTACAGTTGAACTGATATAGCTTATACCCGTATTTACCTTATTTCATCAAAAATCTATAAAAATAAGAAAAATAATATACTTTTAAATCACTTCAATAACGAAGGATCCAATTCAATTCAACGGATTTGATCTGATTTTAGTCCTTATTTAAATTGAGGGTAGTTCTCTATTTTAGACAACCCTTCTTTTGTTGTAGTGCAAGAAGTTGCCTTAAAGCGAACGGTCATGGATTCGATTCCTGGTCCTCGTAAATACTTGCATTTATACAAATATTGCCGTGTGGCGACCGGCAGAGACTAATAGTCTCCAACTCATTCTTGCCGATGTTTCGTAAAAGGCAACAAAAGCCATAGTTATGCGAACAAATGTACGCCAACCAGGATGGTGATGGGCAGCAGCAGCGTCACAATATCCTTTTTTTTTTGGCGGGAAAAAATGTACCTGTCCACACACCCCGTCGTCCGGGGAGACAACGGCGTAGTGTGGGGCCCTCACTCACTAAAATAGCCCGCCGTGCGCCCTCACCCGCCCTTACAAGGCGGACCATGGGTACCGCGTACGTTGCTCCGTGGCCCGCAGGCGGCAGCCCCATTGGGCACTCTCTCCTGAACGACGCCCCACGCACTTGAGCATTGCACTTTCGCGGCAGGCTGTTTCGGCGGACGGTGGGCAATCCAGCGTCACAATATCCTGCCACAACACACTGTGCTCGCCAAACCGCGAGCTTATTATTATTATTTATTTTTTAAATCAAGATTTGATATAAAGAATTGAAAATTTTACTTCATAAACAGATAGTTAGTACCTAATTGCTTACAATTAACGCAATCAATTATTATTATTTTAAGGTTCGCAACGCACTAACAACTCCATTTATAGTATAGGTGTCCATTCTCGGTAAAGACCACTTTTTCTACCAGGTATACCATCTGATTTGCTTGCATCATTATATAAAAGGATTAAGGAAACTGTGTGTCTCGGGAGTAATTCTGAGACAGGTGTGTCCACCAATTCGCAGTGGTATATAGTGGCATAGTAAACTCCAATACTTTTCCATAGATAGAAGAATAAGTGTTTGCCCAGCAGTAGGTCATTGACAGACTGTTTTTTTTTTTTACAGTGATGTAAAATTAATTATAATATATATAACGATTACCGTAATTACACAGAACGAAAAATGCACACACAGAGACATTGAGATGAGAGATCTGCAAAATGAACTGATTAATTCATATATATTGCAGATGTGACCTACTTACACTAACAATACTACCGATGTCATTGAAGCGAATGTTTGTATTGTTAATCAATCACGTCCGAACGGCTGAACGGGCTTAGATAATATTTGCTTCCAATTAGGAAATACAATACTTTTTATAACAAAAAATATACGTATTTAGTTGTAAAAAAAAAAAAAACGCATGTAGTAGAGTGATTAAAATTGACTATAGAGTATACATGTCACTAAATAAATGATTTTATTTTGAAACCACTCATAAGCAATTATCTGATTTATGTCTAAGATGATTCCTTTTCGGGTGTGCTGGAAGAAATCTCTTATAGGGATAAGCCCTTTATACGTTAATTTCAAGGACTTGTATCTTTTGTACGTATAATAAAGAGAATTTTGTCAATAGATAAATAAATAAATAAGCAAATATTAAAACAAGATTGAGATTTTCATTGATATTTAAAACACTTTATAGTTTTTTTAATCTTTTTCTGTTATACCAAAGGTTATCAGCCTTTGATATAACTATATCATAAAAGTATATATTTAATATTATTTATACTGAAGGGATAGAATCTGAATTCGGTTATATAACGATCATTTTCCTCGTAAACATATATTACACGAGAATATTTGAAATATATTATAAAAACATGTTCTTCGTTACTAGAGTTATAGTATTATAATTTACTGAAAGTTTGAGATTAAGTTAACGCCACTTTATTGTCTATTGATACACGTATTAAAAACCAGGAATCAATAGTTGTAGAAATCAAAAATATGCGGCGCGTCACCCTCGATGTCAAATGATAGGGACGTCCCGACGGGACCGATGCAATTTAAAACCCATCAATAATGCTCTAATGGACAAACTTTCCGCCTTGCATCGCAATTACACTAATGTGATTATTTCTTTGCGTATGATACACACGGATTAAAGATTTATATAAAATTTGTGTTCATAACATTAGTTTGGTAGTTTACTTAGTTAATTTCAAATTGTGAGATTCTGTATGTGGATGTATGTCGTTTGTAAACAAACAAAGAAGCCCTTCTATGGTTACTTTTGACAATCTATTGTACTTTACAAAATTGATTTTTTTTAGTGGATTACATTCTAAAAATAAATTAAAACAATATAACACTGTATTCTTATTATTATATTAGAATTTAATTTATATTATATAACTTTCATAAAGTAAAACACGGACAATAAATCCCCGTTACATATTACTTTATAATTACTTCAAGCGTAAGCACGAGAGCTTTTACGAGAGATATAATATTGTAGATCATAAGTATTTTTTAATTTCAATTTATTTAACGCTTTATTATGGGTAAAGAAGTATAAAAAATACATGTTATTGAAACCACAGCTATAGAGGTGTGCTAATTCCTATAAGAGTATTATTTCAGTACAGTTTTCGCGATGAAAAAAAAATGTACTTTAACTTAATTTTATATAATAACTAGCTATGCCCGGGTATAAGTATTACTTTAAGATATATGTATTTGTATGATTGTAGGTACTAACGAACGGTGATTCAAAAAGTTTTTTTTTTTTCGTCTTTTTCGTTTGTCTAGTTTTTAAGATGAATATAAATTATTATTAAAAGCTAATATATATGAACTACGGGTAGTTGTATATAATATAAAAGCTAAATAAAGTTAAATACTTTGATATGTAAGACAAGAAATAGTCAAGTTTAATAAGGAAGTTAAGTTTAATAACTTAATTAAAGTTAACAACTTATCAAAACAGATTACATTATCATTAATTATTTATGAAAATACTAAAAATAAATAATATGAATTTTCGCTATTTAATTATCATCATAATGATCAATTTATTTTCACAAACTCATGGAAATAGGCAGTTATTATAATTACCGATTCTATGCGTTATATATTTTTTATGATGAATGGCGTGGTTGTAAATGAACACGAATTATATAATTTCTTGTACTATCAATCATTAAAATGGTCTTGTATATAACTCTTCGCCTGTTTTATCTGATAAATACCAATAATTATATGACGCAGCTCTGTCATAGTTAATCTAGGAAAATCTTATTCTTCCAGTACCTAATCAGATTCAATTAAATATTTTCAACTGATTGAAATTAGAATTTAGGTTGTGTTACTAGATTTAGCATTCTTCCAGCAATAACTTCAACTTCTTGATTGTTTTTGATTCGAGGAGGTCGAAAAGAATTACATATAGCCCAAATAATAGGTAAATAATCACAAATGAATTGGATCTGAGAGTTATAATGTTCCCAATTTGTTGCCTGCTTTCGTTAATTGGTTTTATTTTTATCATACTTTCTATGCTTGTAATACATGAGCGCAATGGTCCAACACTTTGATATTTATTTATTTTATTGTTTACTACATCATATAATTTACATAGTATATATATATATATATATATATATATATATATATATATATATATATATATATATATATATATATATATATATATATATATATATATATATTACATAGTATAGATAAAGTGTTGGGAGATTGCGCTGATGTAAAAAAATATATGTAAAAACTACAAAAATCGTGAATTAAAAAAAACTATAATATAGTAACGAAAATAATCATGATAGATAAAAAATATTATATAAGACGCATGGAGTACTAGCCCGGTCAAATTTGTCCAAAAATACGGGTAGGGGAAGATGGGGGAATGGCGGTCACTTAAGCAGTAATTCATTTTTTATTTTATATCTGGGATTTACGTTATAGGTAACTGACTTTTAACATAGCTTATATAGTGGGCTATAGATATATATGAGGCACATCATAAATTTATTACGGTTTTCTTATTTTTTTAATCATTTTGTAAAACCCTTCGTTGACCGCGATTACCCGCAGATGCGGGTAATACCGGTCTACTGTTGGCGTATTACCGGTCATTCAAAATTAACACAGGATTGCTTCTAAAATGTACCGAAACGAAATAAACCGATATTTTATTCATAATTATCTTTATTTTTTATATTTTAAACAAAATGAACCAATTTTTTTTACTATTTTCACCAAAAATAATTCTTTTTTATATTAAAAAAAAATTAATAATTATTTATATTTATACTTTAAAAATCACATATTTAGACGCATAGGAACTGTTTTGCCTCCTTTCCTAGTTGGTCACTGACCCTTCTTTCTTCTGTCCCTTTTTGGCAATAATTGTACCAGAGTCTTTCACGGTGGTCACATCAGTCTCAACAATGTTGTACACTTTAAATCCAATAAACTGATGTTTTTGCACAATATCTTCCAGATATTGGAAAAATAAGTTATCCTCCATCTATGTTAAATGATGTCACGATTCACATGCCTCTGGATGGCGAATGGTTATTGAAGGATTTATCTTTAAAAACCATATAGTCAATCTTTTCCTACTAGCTTCCTCTCCCTGTTTAAATTATGCTTTATGTTATGTTTCTTGGCATAAATGAAAGCTGCATTACGAACTTGTAGTGGACTTAGGCCGTAAAAAAGTTTGGCTAGAAGTTATATATTCTCAACCATACCCTTCTCTACTTCTGGAGAAAAAGTAGAATGTCTTCCTAGAGAAAATCCTGTAATTGAAACATTCTTCTTGATGCGATCTTGTAGCGTGCTGAAGGGTATGCTGAACTTCTTGGCAGTTAAACGTGAGGTAGAGAGAGGCTACCATTGAAAAGGAAGGATCCTTCGACCAGACGGTGTTGCGTCTGGTGGGCTACGCGCCACTTAACATTTGTTGTTGGGTTCTTGTATATATCTTCAATCGCTTTGAAAACTTCGATAGCGCAATGTAGGATACGTCTGTTTCTTCTAGTTCGTATATGGCGAGATAGATGTCGCTACATCACTCCCCCTCCGAGACCGGAGGTCGATAGCAGGTTGAGTCGTCCATACATCTTGTTATGCTTGCCGGGCCAGTGGAATGTTCCAGTGAGTCGGAACCAGATGCCGCATAGTTCGCGGTGAGTCGGAATTGTCTGCGGTGGTGCCCCAGTGAGTCGGGGTGGTGCAGTGTTTGCGTAGTGGCTGGCTGCTGCGTCGACCAGGAGAGAAGTGCGTCTCTGCTTGCTGACCGGCCGAAGTGCAGTGTGCTGTGCCAAGGTCGCTGCGAAGGCTGTGGGCGATGACCAGGAATGCGCGTCCGCTGCATGCTTGTGGTCAGGATACCCGTAGTAGCCCTGGATGCTGGCTGGCTGTATGACTCGATGCTCGAAAGCTTGAGGAAGTGATGATGAAGTTACGATGACGTAGATTTGCGAAGGCTGCGCTGACGTTCATGCTCGGGGTCACCAGTTTGAGGTAGAGAGAGGCTACCATTGAAAAGGAAGGATCCTTCGACCAGACGGTGTTGCGTCTGGTGGGCTACGCGCCACTTAACATTTGTTGTTGGGTTCTTGTATATATCTTCAATCGCTTTGAAAACTTCGATAGCTCAATGTAGGATACGTCTGTTTCTTCTAGTTCGTATATGGCGAGATAGATTTCGCTACAAACGTAAAGAATTCCCAGCACTAACGGCTTCAACAGCCTTTACTAACTCTTCTTTGGTCTTTTTTCCTTTGGTTGTGGTTCTTTCCCTGAGTCGCGGCATCTATTTAACTATGAAAATAAGTGTAGTGAGATATTATATTAACAAACAAAGAAATAATATTATATTGTCTTATATTTATATTGTCTTATAATTCCATACGGGGTAATACTGGTCACTGACCGGTATTGCCCGCTTAGAATGATTGCCATTACCCCAAAATACGAAAACGGTTTCTTTGGTTAGTCACGAAAAACGTAATTAACTTTCATAAAATCCAACAAGCACATTTGATATACTTTTAAATGTATATTAATTAACTTTAAGAAAGATATTGATTGGTATAAATCACTTTAAGCTTACCTTTCACCGAATTTTCGATTTTATTAGAACAAAACACGTCCGAACCTGTTTACAGCTGTTAAACTCACTGCGCGCGAAGAAAAATGACGCCGGTTGGTAAATAAGTTTACCCGGCCGCATACTAAATGGCGACAATAGTAGCGATTGCATAATGTTTTTGGAAGTTTTAGATTTTGACGTGACCGGCATTGCCCACTGACTGCCATTCCCCCATCTTACCCTATCCTTGATACCTGTGTGTGCAAAAAAAATTTATTCAAGGTCAAACTTCACGAAAAGAATCGGTTTTTTGGCTTTTTTGACCAAACAGTTTTACGATAAAAGTAGCTCAGATTAAAATTGTAGATCAAATCATTATCTACCAAGATTTGTGATTTTCAAGGGATGTAAATAACTAAGACGTAGACATAAAAATTTCAGCATGAAATATCCTGTTATCACTTTAATTTTTGAGATATGATCTTTTAAATACAAGACACGCCTTAAAATACACTATCTAAAAGTTAACTCGTACTTAACTCGTAGTAAACGTAAACAACATAACACTTGACAGTCTTACAAAACAAATCGACTCACGGAAAGACGGATTGTGTGAAACGGAACCAGCGCGGCGACGCGACGTGCAGTTTCTGCCGGTCAATCTGGAGGTTAAAGAAAATTTTGCGTTGCAAAAGGATTGCTTAAATGTGGAAAATATATCTATTATTAAAAATAATCATAAATCCTAAAAGCCTAACATTCGAAGAGATTGATTTTGGTATACACAATAGCGCAGAGCCTATATGGATATTGCAGAAACAACAAAACCTCAAATTAATTTATCCAACATCCAATAATCAAAATAATAATATTCAACACCAAAATTCATATCAGCACGATTATTTGACTTGAGTTCCGTTTAATACAAGTGCAAACAAAACAATAGCCGAGGCGTTTACAATAATTAACAACTGAGAAACTCGGATCCAACACGAGTCTATTAACAATAAGATATTAAATTGCGATCTACCCTCAGTGCAAACAGAAATCAATCATCGTTCCATCAAGGAAGAGGGTTACTTATTCAAATAGCACGCCAATTGAAATATCCTTTCGGGCAGAAATATAACGACCTTCGACGTATTTTCGAGAAAAGAATATTCTAAGCGAAGGTCCGAACTAAGAAATGTAAATGAAACTTAGATTTTACAAAAAAGAGTAAAATTTTTTCCAAAGCCCATTCCATGTATTTGTCATTATGATTGAGACTATAGCTGCGCTCATAAAAATATGTACATATGTGTTTGTCAAAAATATATTTCTCATAATCCTTAACTCAGTTAATATTAACAAGAAACAAAATCATTAGACTCATAAAGACAGAAACATAGAAGTTTAGAAAACCTAAACCATTGAGATAGAGACAGATATGCTATTAAAACATACTTAATAGTTTTTTTTTTTACCAAGCAAGTTTTTCTTTCTTTTCTTTTTCTTGCCTACAGTAAAAATCGAGGCTAGTTGTTAATTTTGAATTGAACTGAACTGAAACAGCCTGTAACGACCTACTGCTGGGCAAAGGCCTCTTCTTCATATAGGAGAAGGATTGGAACATAATCTGCCACGCTGCTCTACTGTAGGTTAGCAGATAATTTTCCCTATCATGAGTAACAATCGATATCAGGTGTTTATGAAAACAACCGGAAACGTGATGTTTACGTCCTCTCCGAGGCACGATGAGGAGACCCACAAAAACATATACCTGTGTGCATACCTGTAACAAATATTTGTACAAATACAAATATCGGGCCCAAACGGGAATCGAACCCGCGACAGCCGGCGTTGAGGCAACTTCTCGCACCATTAAACCAGAACGGTCAACATTCTTTATTTAAAAAAAAAATTCAATAATTTTTATTACAAAAAGTACCTACATTATAAAAATTTAAAATTGTAAATGTCAAAAAGCATGTTTCCGCCCGGGATCGAACCGGGGGCCTTCTGCGTGTTAGGCAGATGTGATAACCGCTACACCACGGAAACTTGAAATAATTTCGTCAATATTTCGATAATATTTAGATTAACTTATTACACATAATAATTATATTAATGCTAGATAAGACGCCAACAGCCAATAGTAAAAATTCCTTTTAAAATCCTCTCTGCCTCTGTTTAGAAATTTAGTGCAGGTAACTTCTACTATAATTTGACTTTTTTTTTAATGTATCGTGCTTTCAATTGTTCAACAAACAATCGATGTTTTACAGCAAATTATTACAGCCGTTATACAGCAATCGATCGCGTGACGACAGTGCCGTTATTGAAAATTGCTTAATTTTAGTTAATATACCAGCCGATAAGAAATGTTTTTATAAAATTAATAACAGTTCATATCGATGCACTGCTCAATAGCCTTTTTTACAGAATTTTTCTTACCTAAAAATCTTATATTTAATATTAGTATCTATATTAATTAAACAAATAAGTAATTAGGTAAAATAGTACTATCTAATGTTTTAAAGATTGTGTAACAATTTAAATATATGATGGGAAGTACTATAAGTATTGTAACGAAACCCTAAATAATATTAAAGCAGGTATAGTGGTAACATTGTTATGCTTGCTTGTAAGGTTAATTAACTTCTGTAGTGAAAGAGCCTTCAGCCTAATTTGATGAAAATGCACCAATGCTTCTTGTTCCTAGATTGCATCGTAAATCACGAATTTATATATGTATGATGACCGCAGACTTAATAGGGTGCGATGCATCTGTCGGGTGTCAGCCCTGCGGAAATGCGGTTTACTGACCCTGACATTGTTTGAGATACCTACGTTGAAGCATGGATGGTGTCACAATATGAATAGTGTCGTCTAAAATACATTTCTTAAATAACTGGACACCTTTGTGTTTCAATTTTCATTGGATTTGAAACGATCGGTACTAATCTCTCTACAGTCGAAGCATAATGTCTTTTTGCATACAGTCTTCGTCACCAAGCACTCAATCTAACGTATATAGCTTTTTTGAAGTCAGTATGATTACCCCTAAAAATACACTCACATTCAAATTTAGTATAAAATTGTTAGCTTTATTATGTAGATTAATTATAGTAAAGCTTAAGCTCACTGATATAACGAGGATGTCATACTAAGTAGAAGGTTGTAATTTGTATGTATGTTTATGTCTCTATATATATATATATATATATATATATATGTATGTATCTATGTATGTATGTATGTATGTATGTATGTATGTTTATGTACGAATGAATGTATGTATGTATTTGTATGTACCTGTATAGTATACGTAGTGTATGTATCTTAATTTATATATGTTGAGCGTATGTTTTAAACTTTAGTTTAATGTCTTTTTTTTCTCTTTTCTTCTCTTGCACAACAAACCCCGCGGTAACATTAATCTCTTACCATCATGGGTTGACTGGTAGAGATCTCTTCTAAATATTGTAATTTTTTTTTTTACTGTGCAATAAAGAATATAATAATAAAAGGTTAGTTGCTTAGTATCGATTTGTTCTTAATTATTTATGGAAATAACATATTTATTAAAATTATTTAATTTTATCTGAATTTAGTGGTTTTCATATTCAAGTGCATAATACAGCCCTTGGGGCGGAAGGGAGTTGTACTACGTGACTTTATAAATAACTAAGGAAAGCGTTTATGTACCACCCTATTAAAACATGAGTTTTAAATGTTTATTCTTATTAAATACATTTTAAAACTCTTAAAATATAACACCCGAATTTAATACATTAGACGGAAACGCTTAAATTTTCTAAGATAAATTCACTAAGTGCCCGTAATGCCTGCTGTATAAGTTGCTGAAGTCTTGAATTTCTGAACACTTTAATTACTTAAAAAGTTTCCCGCGTGTATTCTCAAGGCTCGAATACTTCTATAATGTCTGTTAAAGGAACATACTTTTAATTATCTTCTAAGTAGCAAAATATGCGTATTTAATATACGGTATAAGCATTTGAAGATTCTTGATAGTTCAGTAAAATGTTATTTTTTATTGTTTTGTTTACGCTATTATTGGATAAACTTCCGAAAAGCGGATACCGAATTTCGTCATGAAATTTGGCACGGACATTCTATTTGACTATTTATGAGTCCCCTTAAAGGGATTTTTTTCGGCACGCAATATTTTTCGAAATATTGAATTTTTTAAGTACGCTGCTTAGCACACTCTATATAAGAAAGCGAGTCGATCAAAAGAAGAAGGAAAAAACAAACCTAACCTAACCTATCCTAGAATGCGTAAATGCATTTCACAGCGATTTAAAAAAAAAGAACTAACAACCTAACCTAAACTAACGATTTAAAAAAATCTTAATCTAACCTAACCTTTAAAAAAACCCTAACTATTAAAAAAAAAAGACCTAACAACCTAACCTAACCTGACGATTTAAAAAAAATCTTAACCTAACTTAACCTTTAAAAAAACCCTAACTATTAAAAAAAAAGACCTAACAACCTAACGATTTAAAAAAAATCTTAATCTAACCTAACCTTAAAAAAACCTTAACTGCGGAATGAATTTCTCAGCCTTCAAAAAAAAAAAGTGGCGGAATACGTAGTGAAACAATGGCCGATCATCTATGCGAGTTTTTATGGCGTCGTCGCGTTAAAAAATTGAACAAAAATCCGTTCAATGAATTATTACAAAATATAAAGTGTGTATCCGGGAAAATAAAAAAGTGGATTGATTATATATATGTGTATAAATAACACCTGTAGTGTGTGTGTGTAACGTGGCGATAAATATATAGATATATTATAAGCGTGCTAAGCAGCATACTCAAAAAATTCAATATTTCGAAAAATATTGCGAGTCGCCAAAAACCCTTTTAAGGGGACTCTTAGATAGTCAAATGTAATGTCTGTGCCAAGTTTTATGAGAAAATTCGGTATCTACTTTTCGCTTTCTTATATAGAGCGTACTAAACAGCGTACTCAAAAAATTCAATATTTCGAAAAATATTGCGGTCCGCCAAAAATCCTTTTCAGGGGATGCTTAGATAGTCAAATGGAATGTCCGTGCCAAATTTCATGAGAAAATTCGGTATCTGCTTTTCGGAAGTACACCCCTATTATTATACAAGACTATTTTTGCAACTAGATTTGCAAAGGAACAGATGAAACGGAATCTTCTCCAAATTGTCATAGGAATCATTGCTATGATGAGGATATCCATTTATGCCCGTGTGTGACAAAGATACTTTACGACCAAAATAGTGAGACACTAGTATTTTGAAGTGAAACTTCTTTAGAATTGTTGTGATTTGAAACGAGATGCGACAGAAAAAAACGACAGGTAAGAGACACAAATACAAAAATGTGTAGGAGAGAATGAGATAGTATGATGTCGCGTATCCTAGCAACGCGTAAACAACGCGTAAATATGTAATAGAATGTTTACATATTAATATTAATAAATTTTAAATTGATTTTGCCAAAGATGTTTCACTTCCGACATGTCGCCTCTTTAGAAGAATAACGTGATATTTTATAAACCACAACATTACAGGAGAGCAAGTTCAAACATTTAAGAGTTGATAAATTCTAAAATATTGGTAATTAATTTTACTTACTATTTGATTGTTTTCCTACAGTATACAGGTTTTTTTTTTTTTTTTTTCATAGAATACGAATAATTTGAACTATATAAAAACGGAATAAAGCTAAATATTCAACGTCGACCACAAGAGGAAAACGTTCTTTAAGCATTTTTAGCCCTATCTTGACAAAAATGTATCAAATATTGAAGTCGAGCGGAAACATGTGCGGGTCCACCACGTCAATCCATCCATCCATGTCAGTTTCGCACTTAGCCGGGTTTTGGTTAACGCTGAACTCGGATACATCGTAGCGTGGTCGTGTTCTTATCTTCTTAAAAAGACTTCCTAACCCAAAAATAATATTTGATCAATTCAAACACTTTCTTGTAATTGTAATTGTATTTCTTGTAAATTAATAATATTTATTTTCTTGTAACATTTCATTGCTAGTTCTTATTACGAATAACAAAACTCAACGAAAAAGGAAACAAAAAAAAAAACAAAGATATAAAAAATACTCTTAAACTTTATTTGAAATATTAATATACATTTCTTAAGAGATTTTTAGACTACTCATTTTTAATGTGTTTTACAATGTTTTTAACAGACATTCTCTCGACATATAACTATTTAAATTTGTCTACGAGTTCTTATACATCTAATTAGCTACGAAATAAATGGGTCAATTAAATGATTAAATTTATGTCATAAATAAAATAATTTACTAGTATATAACAAACAAACATGTTATGGTTTTCATATATGTATTTAAACGTAGGTACACACACGGTCCTCTGTTCCTAATATTAGTAACTTAATGCCTGTATTTTAGGTGACAGCCGACTGATATACATATTTTTTTAAATAATAAACATACATGTATATAATACATATATAATATACAACTAAATATATATTACACTCAGACTCAGGGCGGGAATCGAACCCTCGACCCTGGAGCAGCAACTGCGCCAACGCGACAGTCTGTATAATTATATATTGCCTTTTGCTACGTCGAATTCTGAGTCAAAAGAATGGAATAGATTTTAAATGAATTCGCTAAAAAAGGCGTTACAAATAAAGGCTGAGCGACCACCAGTGTGATGAGGCGTTGAGCGCTTAAGCGTTTTAAGCCAAAGGATTTCACGGCTGACGGATTTCAACGATCCGTGCTTGCGGACGGCCTGACTGCGGTTCGTATTACGTATGACTAATGCAATTAATTTTAATTAAAATTTCAATAATTATTAAAATTTACATATACTGAATATACTAAGTCGTAAATAATGAAAAAAAAATTAACAATTTTCAAAGAAATACTATTTAACTAAAAGATTACAATGCTGCCGAAAGCACTTATTACAAGTGTATGTACCCTTTGTTTCTCCAATTTCCAAATTGTTCGTTTATTATAGTTATTATTTATTTTTTCTTTCCAAATTTACCGCACATTTTTAAAACTTATGGACTTTATGGATATCAAACAAAACAGAAATACTGTTTTTTCGTATCATTTGCACGATAGTAAAAGGTTATTCAATTTATAAAAAGATATTTCTAATTTATAAACATTAGCAATAGCAATAGTATATGTAATAGTATTTGCCATCGCCTGCGGACAGCGCGGACTGTTCAGGCGAAATTGCGAAACCGCGTGTGGCGCGACTCTCTAGTGTTGCTGCTCTAACTATAGACAAGTTGCAAATTTACAGGGCTACCGACGAACGTTTAAACACAATTTATTATTTTATATTGGTTAATAATTTTATAATAAAGGAGGATGCCCAAATCGGCCCCCAGTCCTCGCAAAAGAAAACCAATGACAATCGAACTACAAAATATTATATATATATTCTCATCGATCAAGATAAAAGTGGTGCAGAGGCAATATCAGGGCACTTTTGTCAATGCAAAAGGACTATTGGGTGCTGTGCCCATATAATGACAGTCCTCTGGTTCTTAGGATGGGGCAGGTTTGAAACAGAAATCAGCGAACCTGCCAAAACATTAAATAATATCTTTGCAGTATTTGAAGAATCAGAGGAAGAAGACAGTGCCTAAACATTTGAATTTATACAAAATAGTTTTGAGCCTTAATTAACAAATAAAAATATAGGTTCATGATAAAATACCGATTTAGAGTCCGAGACTTTGTCAACCTATGTCTTCTTAAGAACAGCCCAGACAGCTTTGATTACGCTGACTGTTTTTCATGTTTTGTTGAGTACTTTTCATCAAGACAAGTTTTGTCTTGCGAGGCTAGGGGGCCAAGACTCATAAGGATTTGGGCATCCTCCTTTATCGAATTATATTTTCGATAGCATATTAAGACCGTATTATTAATAATTATCTATGGAATTTTTTAAGACTGATCACATTCATGCTTCATTACTTTTTTTTTTATAAAAAAGTCAATATTTTTTGGCAAACTACAAAAGCTACAAACCATGATATTTAGGTACTTTTTTCATTATAAAAGTATTTTTCAATTTATCAACCCTAGTCTACAATAGTCTTTTTAATTGGTGAAAAAGGCGTCCGTAAAACAAGCCTTTGTTTCTAAGCTTGTGATTGTTCCGACATGAAATTGTTTATTAAGACAAAGAGACAGTTACGCTCGAAATCATACAACTTCGTTTGTTGTCGCCTCGTCTTTTATTTTTACTAACGAGAGAACTCTCTTTATAATGGGTATTTTAAAATATCAGAACTCCTATTTTGTCTTACTTTATAAATGATAAAGATAAAGAAAAAATAAAGATAGTAAAAGCGTTTTTATTAATGTGTTTATTTTTTTACGCCTTTTAAGATACATCATACCTTTATGTGTTAGGTTAAGACTTTAACTCTTATATGCGTACAGAAATATTATAGAAAGATACAAGTTATTGAAATAATTGTATAAAGTTGTGCTTATCCCTAGAAGAAATTTTCATTATGGATGGCTATATATTTTTTTAATAATGTAGTTTAAGGGCTCTTAACCTTTCTATAATAATAGAATATTACTTAATTTTTATGACTGTAACATTACTATGATTTTACGATATTGATGTAGAAATTGCTTGAATATATTATTGAAATCAGAGTTACTCAAAGGGGTCGATATCGATGCCTTGTATATAAATCGACCAGTTAAATCTTATCTTCTTATTAAACCGCATTTTTTTTTTTTTTAAATTAGTAGATATTTTATATAAATAGGAAAAAATCTAGTGATAAAATTTTTAAACTAATTTGGCTATGGAGGTCTGAGATATCAGTTCATTTTGGAAAACAGGTGTCTTGCCCAAAATAGTTTGGAAGTTCCTGGTTTAAATTAAAAATATAATTTTGCTCATATTTGGCAAACTTAGGTCTCTATGTGTTATAGATTAAGTTCTAGTCTAGAATTTAACTATTATTTTTTAATTTTAATTAGAATTTTACGTTACAAAAAATTTAATCTACAAAATTAATTTAAAAAACTCCAATAAGAACAAAATAGCGACTACATTAAGTCCACTCTTTTAATATCGGAATTTTAAAAATATTCATAATGAAGGTCTTGGAAAAAAGTTTAAAAACATTATTTCATTAATGATTGTTTTATAGATACAGATTTAGAAGTTTTTAACTTTTTACATTTTTTAGTTATTTTTTTCTTTTATTTTTTCGATACTTATGAATTTATGATACAGTATGGTTTTACAATAAGGCAGTCTGTATGAATCGATGCTGAAACCTCTGAAGGGCGATGAAAAAAATTCCACCCCGTTAACAAAACGACCCTCGGGATGATAGCGTTTATACTGTGTAACGCGAGCTAAGTGAATCAAACTGTCATTCTCGCCGCATTACCGGCCAACTGCCGACCGTCTTAATATGGATTTATTATTTAAGACATTTTTTTGAATATTTCTGTACTCTCTAAACATGAATCAGTGGATTTTTATTAATTACGTTAGTGAAGCAGTATTCATTACATATCAGTTAATTTCAATAAGAAGCTTGTGAATACTCACTAATACACATACAAATATTCAATGATCAAATCATTGGACTCTGATATTCATAAATTGAATAGTCACTCATTCTGCGTGGTATGATTCTCACATTGATAAAAAGTGAATAGTCCCTTAAAATTCGTGAAATTCCACAGATTCATGTTTTAGAGAGTATAAATATACCATTATTATAAAGCTGAAGATTTCGGCAGATTTCTGTTCGAAAACTTTACCGATTTTATGATTTCTGGTGTGGTTCTTGTGAATCTCCACACCGTGCCTAGAAAACAATAAATTTTTCACCAACCTGCAGTGAAGCAGCGTAGCGGGCTAAGCTGTTAGCTCAAAAAGTAGTTCCAGTAAGCATTATACCGACCTCTCGTAATTATGTCGGCTTTATGAAGTAATTATTTTAACAAACCTTGTCTTTTCTTACATAATTTCAAAACTTATATATAGATAAACAACTATATAACATAAGTAATCTGAAATTTTTCTAATCTTTACACTTTTTGGCAATTTTTTGTCTTATCCATAATTCTTTAGTCTTTTCATCCTGTAATATCACCCTTAGAATAAGGGGTGCATCTGTGTACCCTCACCTTTTCGCTAAGCGAAATCACTTCCCCCGTGTAAATATACCTTCATTTTTTCTTTTTCTAATTATTTTTTTAAAGGGACGACGATATAATGATATTGAAGTTAACTCTGCAATAACTTAATATATATTTCGCTGTTTTTATTATGTTGGTTCATTTAACGTACCTATTACAATTTGTCAATGTGTAAAACAGTTTTCAATGAAACATTACAGTTTTTATCTTTAATATCGCCTTTTACCTATTAGGTAACATTATATTTATAGAGATTCGTATTACTTAAATATATTAAAAGCTTAAAGATAGACAAACGATAATTACTTTATAAACAGATTAGTCATTAATAAATTATACAAGATACTTTCAACATACATAAAAAAATTAGCAAACTTTACCTTACACATAGTGAAAATATAATAGATAATTAATTATAGATATAAATAGGATCAAAATTATAAATAAACATGCATAGTTAAATAATATAATAAATTTAAGTGCGGATGAAAAAACTCCAGTTCATAGCAGAATGGATACGACATCGGTCTTGCGACGCAATCACTGTTTTTTGAGGCTAAGGAGGAATGTTCGTCCATTTCATAAGTTACAAATGGGACACATGCGACTTCCTTCGCCAGGAATTTACGTATCACTTTTTAGTATATCCATATTTATTATTTATATCCTGTATTATATATAACATATTATATTCTTTCCTTAGTTTAAAATTATATGCATAATAATTTTTAGCATTATCAGCTCAACGATTTCGGCCATGACATTGTAACTGACACACAGTGTACTTAGTAAGTAACTTAAATAAAGAAACGGATTACGTAAACGATAAATATAATTACTATTGTCGAATAAAAAATTTAACTCTTGTTTTATTCATTACATGTATTAACTTCTAGATCTACTTAACAAAACTTATAAACAGTGACTGGCTGGAATTCGGCTTAAGAGTCTGGATGGAATATTCAAGAAAACTGGAAATAATAAAATTTAATGTTTAAGGACTGTCTCTTAAGACAAGAAGTCCTAATTGTTAAACAACAATTACAATCCGTCAATCTTTAGTGGCTGGGTGAAGTCAAAAAAAAGCGATGATAAAAGAAGAATTTGAGCCACCAAACATGGGATAATTTTTTACAGAAATTTAGACCGAAACCTTGAACTTAAGTCATAAACCACCTCTACCACTTGTAATGAATATAGATCATATTACAAATTGCTTAAAGAAAAAATGCACTAGACACTGTTTAAAAAATTGTACCAGATACTTTTTATTTAAAGAAAGTTTTACAATACACACATTACATTCATTTGGTACTTATTGATTACAATAAGTACCAAATGAAATAAAAAATTGTGTAAAAATGAAAATTTAATTAATAAGATTTTTAAAATTTTGAAAATTTACTAAACCCGTGCATGTATCTTAATCATCTTAATGTATTATTGAATTCGATGTCTTACATATTAAAAACTCTTCTATTATTTCCTAAAACTAATTAATTAACAAATTTAAGTATAAAAGCTTGTATTATCAAATATTGAATACACTGGAAAGTTTTACAACAATTTTCGTCCACAAATTGAATAAGTTTCATTATACTAATGCAGGATGATAGAAACGGTGATGTTGAAGGTCAGTTGGACGTAACATCGCTCTTGGAGACACATCATCAATCATTGACCGTCTTCACGTTGATAGAGCACATCTGTACTCAATATACCTATATAGTTATATACATAAACTTTTTTGTTTATATATTTGCATTCTAGCATGTGTCAAAATAAACACACTTTTAAATTTGATTATGTGCTACAATATAATTAATGTAAAACTTTAAATAAATGTATACAGAATGACTGGTAAATTACTATCCATATTGAAGGAGACTACTCGTTACATGATTCTCATTCGAATTATGTAAAAAAAACAGGTAAATATTAATAAACCTTTAAGTAAAGTTACTCAACAATTATCCAATTATGTACAAATACTAAGATATTTTACTCGTTTAAGCAACAAATTTGTTGACTAGGTAAATGATGTGAACTTTGGCAATTTTTAGATGTGAACAAGCGGCACAGTACAACAACCTGTGCACGTGCCGCCGGCATGATTGTAGAGTGACAACGCTTCATTTACTTGAATTGAAATTTATGAAAATTTGGTCAAAAATTAAGTACCTATTTTTTTTACATAATTCGAATGAGAATCATGTACCGAGTATTCTCCTTAAATATGGATAGTAATTTACCAGTCATCCTGTATCATCATCAATATATTTATATTATTTTAATTAAAAACTTATTATACAGAGCTTATACGTATTACATAACCCTTCTGTAACGTTTTCCTGAAAATTTAATTTGTTGTCAATCACACACGTGAGACCTCACTGAAGAGCCACACTCAAGCTCGGATCATGTATAGGTTGTACTTTTGGGTTTACCACCAAGTGTCATACTAAACTATGGTGATCGTTCAACGTATTTTTGGTGTTCATTGAAAAATTTAGTAAAGAACTAATTTAGTTTTCTTTGTATTAATAATTACGGTAATTAAGTTACGGTGTGGTAACCAGCAGAGAAGAATAATCCTGACCTCTTTCTTGCCGAGGTGTCGTAAAAGGTGACTGAGGACAGAGTGGTGCGAGCAACTATACACCAACCAGGATGGTAATGGGCAGCAGTGTCACCATATCATGCCACAAATAAACAGCAATCGTCAACCCGACTATCAAGCGTGGCGAGTATTGACAAACCCCCCCCATGCCCTCCCCCCCGAAATCAATGGAGGAGGCCTATATTCAGTAGTGGACATCCAACGACTGATGTAGTAGTAGTATTAAGAATTTATTTTAAATATGTGTTTAATATACATACGAGTATGTTAGTTTGTCTTATAACTAGAAATAATACTCTAATTTATAGTATAGTAGCTTCGCCCGCGTGGATGTCGGTTATTGCGACCGAAAAAAAAGTATCCTATGTTACTTCTAATACCTCCAAGAATATGTCTACAAAGTTTCATGATGATCAGTTAAGTAGTTTTCGCGTGAAAGCGTAACAAACACACTTACTTTCGAATTTATAATAAAAAAATTAGTATGATCAATTATGTTAAACATACAGAGACTAGCGTTAAGCCTAGCTTTTTTCGATAATTAAACAGTATAAATGTTTTTCATGAGACTGATCTTATTAAGTTTTCATCTCCAAAAAGTTATATATTTATAACACAAGACGATTTATATTGAGGGATATTTCGTGCTCAATGATGAATGAATAATACTCCGGATAAAACTACTACGAAAGAGAAGAGTAATTACACAATAATAATAAAAATAATTAAATTCAAATAATAATATATAGAAGTTGCTAATATAAAAATTACTCTTCTTTTTTTGAAATACATTTTAAAAAAGGAATCAAATTAATGAAATTAAGATAAGAGACGCCGCCGCCGTCTTACTCAAAAATAAACCACACAGTATATACGTATTGATAATATTAATTTTATATTATTAGGTCACTTCGTCCATTCTTATTATTTTTTTGTGAAAAAGCTTCCCATATTTCCGTCGTATTTGTGGCCTATGTTTTCAATCAACTTATTTAGTTATTTCATAATAAAGGTTATTTATCAAAAATATACGTAAAAGTATCAGGTATCGGCAAGAGCAGTGTCGTACTGCAGTCCACGAGATAGACAGGCGACTTGAGGAAAGTCGCCGGAAGCCGTTGGATGGAGGCTGCTTTGAACCCGTCGCTCTGGAGGTCGATGGGGGAGGCCTAAGTTCAGCAGTGGACATCCAATTTCTGATATGGTGATGATTATTAATGCCAATAATTAATTAAGATTCTGTGATATTATTCTTTTTCTAGCATACTAGACTTATTTAGGCAAAAATATATTAAATTATCATTTCTATCATTTTATGATAAAAATGTTGTCGTAGTGAGAAATCGTGTCGCAGTCGTCTCGGAATATTAAAGCAGCAATAAACGTTTCAGGTGTAATTTAAAATGCATAAATCTCTTTGGCTCAGTCGGTCCGCTAACTGGATTCCCCAGAGTTTTAACTTTACGTTTTATGAATAGGTAATCGCTAGTGATACGATACTAACAACAACGTAAATGATACTGGAAGAGTTTTTACTCCTTATTTTTTTCCATAGATGTTTGGTTTAGTCTTAACAAATCTACCTATGAGTATACAAAGATACCAAATATTACGATTCACAATCTCTTTGTAAGATAAATGTATATTATTTTATTTATACTGTCACTTTTTTCGTTTATATTCTCAACGTTTATAACGAAGAGAAACAGGAAAATGGATTTTTAAGTTGAAAGTCTTTGCAATTTTGAGAATATTGGTAATTCTTCTACTTTGTCTCTTAACTTTTAAAATTTGCAAATTGCTAGCAAAGGTTCAGACTAAAACGTAATAAAAGCGATTTTTTTTTAAATCCAAAACAGAATTATTAGTTTATAGTTTAAACATAATTGTTAAAGGCAGTTTCGAAGTAAAATCCAAAAAGAAGATAGACTCCTTAGTACCAATTTGGTAGATTTCTGAATGGACTAACGGGTAGCGGAGTCTTCGTAATGGAGTCCTCTTGGCACTCTTTGGGTACCAAACCCGAAAAACAGAACAATGCAATTATACTTTACAATGTAAAGTTTACATGATTCGGTTTTGTTCTTTTCGTAATTAACCGTAAAATTCATATTATATTTTTTTTAATCTTTTTAGCATGCGTTGTCACACGTACTATTAGAATTTAACATAGAATTCTAAATATTGATACTTTGATTTAAAATGAAGTGACTGACCCTTATTATTATTTATAATATCCATGACTGTAGCTTTTTTTTAATCGACCAATTCTGAAATGTTAAAAAAAATTTTTTTTCGACTTTATTAAATAATAAAACGTTAAATTTGTAGGAAAAATACGTCAATCATAACGTTTTGTTATATTGATAACTACTGATTAGAAATTTTAAATTTGATAACATATCCAGTATTTAATATCTTTGTTTAAATATCTTGAACGGAATAAGCTTGCAAATCGGCCCCAATGCGGTTGTGCATTAAGTTTTAACTTAAAATCAAGGTTTAAATATTACCCTATTAATTTTAAATTACTAAAATTAAAACATATGACAATAAGAATTGTGCCATATAACTGTCAACAAGTGGCTAAATTAAAATTCTTAATATGCATAGATTCTTATGCAGTGACAGTTTTAGTATTCAGTGTCATAATTCGAGCCTAACTGAAAATGTCATTAGTCCTATGTATAATACTGGATTATTATAAACAAATTCCTTATATTTTTAAATGCATATAAAATTCTATATTAAAATGATTGTTTACTAATCTATAATTTGTTCTACGTTTTTATTAACACGACAACGTAAAACAGGTTATAGATTTGCCGACTATTTCGTACATTTCCGTCCCGTCCCGTAAAATTGCCGTGTTTGATTGACTGATTGATTCAGCCTGCCGATGTAAATCTATTTAAAGCTTTGAAGTTAGAATGGAAAAATCTACAGCCAGGCTACAATGTAAGCCTTCCCCAGCATTTCTGGGGGTTTGCCAATATTCGCCACGGCATGCGGGTTGACAAGCGCAGTGTGTTGTAACAGAATATGTTGACACTGCTGCCCATCACCATCCTGGTTGGTGTACCGTTGTTCGCACCACTATGGCCTCAGTCGCCTTTTACGACACCTCGGCTAGAAAGAGGTCGGGACTATTCTTGTCTGCCTATCATCGAACAATGTATGCCGTGTTCATCACTCACGATTTAGTTCTAACTGATAAGTTGATTTGCCCTTTAGCGCAGTTGGCAGTAACCCTGCTTTCTGATCCACAGTTGTGGGTTCGATGCCCTGCTCCGAGTTTGAGTGTAATATATATTTATTTATATATGTATTATTTATATTTATTTTTATTAGAAAAACAAAGTATATCAGTTGGCTGTTACCTAAAACACTGGCATTAAGTTGCCATTACTAACAGACGACTGTCTGTGTATGTTAAACATATTTATATTTCATTATTCTTAATCTATTTTTAACTTTTAATTTATTCCTCCTAGGAATGGGAGAGGAACAACCAAATTGCAACTGACAGACGTACTTATCCCTCCATTCGTCACACCATGTCAACAATCGTGTGAAACAGCCCCTATTTTACATTTAATTGCATTTCTTTGTCGATCTCCCCGGTAATCTGAATGCACCCTTGTTGCCTGAAACCGACTATTATATTTAGACCTCTTTCATCCTGTACTTCGTTATCAAACTCCATAAGAGGGATCGTACTGGTCGGTCTTATACATGTCGTGATATTTTGGTCTTGTCTAGACTTATTTGATATCGAAGGAAAGTGTGCGTTAAGGCAATATTTGCGGACGCACTTACTCTGATAGCATGTCCTTACGTTTTTTTCCTCTTAAATTAGATTCGAGTTCAATCACAGCAAGTAATCAAGTTTCGGGGAAGTTACTTTAGGTCTGAGTTACATATATACTAGTTGTAAAACTGAGCTGTAAGACAATTCAAAATAAACGTTTACTAGAAAAGAAGAAATATAAATATGTTAATTGATTGATTGAATGGTTTTAAGACTTTCTGTTGTGCCAATGAAGCCCGTTTAATTCCACCAATGTCACGTAGGAGAGGATGTTAATACAATTACCTACAAATAAATGATAATAATTACCCTTTAAGCTCATATATCAGATTGGTATTCATCGTTGCCTTTCAAGTTTCACTATTATCAACAACATCACGAAATTCAGTTTAATTTAAGGGAATACACATAAATAAATTTTCAGTATAAAATTTCTGTAGCAAATTGAATAAATCTTAAAATATCGGATGCAATTATCGGTAAAATGTGATATGGTAAAAATAAAAACAAGCGATGTCGACGAGACGGGATAATTAACGCAGGTGGAGATTGTTTTAAAATAACGCGATAACCCGCCCGTTTTCTCTCACGTCGACTTTCCTTACTTTACTTAAGAAGTAAGTTTGAAGTCAGGTTGGTTGATTTTCCTTTGAGTCGTACCGCCATTTTATTTTTGTCATTACAAAAAAGATTTTTTCGAATCGATTTAATGGAGCTCAAGTTTAGCGCGTTTAAGCAAACACTTTTTACGTTTTATTTTGTTATAATAATATATATTTTAAATTTATGCATTCGACGTATATTTAATAGGTCCATTGTTCGATGACCGTTTTCAATGATTTTATACTCTTCCTGATCTCATTAATTCAAGTACAGAAATAAATCTTGTAACGCTTTATGAGTTTGTTTAATTTTTAATAATGTACGTTGAAATTATTTTAATGAACTGCGATCGTATTAAGTGAAGTATATTTTTGTTTGTATGCTTGTTATGAACGGTAGTAAAACTGAAGCGTCTCAAATGATGTTTGAATAAATTTAATGATGTCCTTACTAAACATATTGATTCATTTTCAACATTCGATTTATAAATAATAAATAATAAGTAAACGTCTCACACTCAACGGTCCCCAGTAGGATGTGAATCCTGTATCGGGGGTCCGAAAACACACAACACACAAGCACAAACGCCCAGACCACGACAAACATCTGTATGGCCTTTACAAATATTTGTCATGTGCGGGGATCGAACCCGCGACCGCCAGCGCATCAGCCAGTTGTTGTGACCACTGCGCCAACGCGTCGTCAGATATATTATATTATCGATAAAATATAGGTATATACATCTTATACATAAATAACAAACATAATAAGGATATTGTAAACGTGTCTTAAATCAAGAAATAGATATAGTTTGTATCTAGAGATTGATCTGTCAGGTATTTATCTTCAGGAAAATTTATAACAAGACGTGAGAACAAGTTTTTGTCCATTATTAATATATTTACAGAATTTATGCATTTTAATTTACAAATAAAATAAAAATATAATAATAAGAATACTGTTTTACAAGATTTATTCCAGCACGTTCTGTATTTTCGCAAAGTAACTCTCGCCAGAAAATTGCCTATAATTTTCCATTTGAGTTGCATAACAGCTTTTGTTTAACAAAGAAAATGACCGAACTAATAGATACCGAGCTTCAAAGTAATGGTAATTACGCCTATTACCGTTATTACGGAGACATGGAAAAGTATGTCATACCAATATTCTAATCTAATATTTATGTGTTAATGTTGTTAGCTCCTAGTAAACTTAGATGATTACGGAGACTTTTGTAAATGTACTCTCTAAGCATTAATCAGTGCAATTCATTAATTAAAAAAAATTTCATTCATTATTTGTGAAGCTATATTCACTAAATATCAGTGAATTTCAATAACAAGTTAGAGAATACTCACTATTACACATACACATATTCAATGATCAAATCAGTGGACTCTGTTCTGATATTCACATATTCATACATTGAATAGTAACTACTTCTGCGTGGTACGATTCTCACATTGATAAAAATTTAATAGCCACTTAAAAATAGTGAAATTCCACTGATTCAAGTTTAGAAAGTAGAACTGTTACTATTTATTGTGTAAGGTTTTTTTCATAGTTTCGTATCTAATTGGTTTCGAAGCTGCCCATTATCACCATCTTTTGAACCGGTGTAACGAGACTCAAATTATCGGAGTATAAATTGCTATGTTCGCTGCAAAGAAAAAAAAAATTATATATATACATATTTTATTTATTTTTTCAAATAAATATTTGATTATGCGTAACGTATTCTTTTTTCTCTGGATTTCAAATAATAGGTGTTTTTAAATGTTATAACAGTAATATGAAATCCTTCGTGAAAAGAATCTTACTTGCATCGAGCTGTTTTTTAGTTTCTTATAAGTAGACTTTACATTCTCTAAAGTTTTTGTACATTCAAACCAAAATAAATTTTGAAGATATATTTATAATTTCCATATTAATTTAACTGAACTGAATCAGCATATAATCGTCCTACTACTGGGCAAAGGTCTCTTTTATATACTAGGAAAAGGGTTGGAGCTTAATCCACCATGCTTCTTTACTGCCAGTTGGTGGAAATTTTTTCTACCATGCTTAACGTGGTCTTGGAGGCACGGCAATATCTGCCCCGAGCGGGATCGAACACGCGACCGCCGGAATTGAGGTAACTATCCGCACCACTACACCAGAACGGTTGTTACTACACCAGAACGGTTGTGCCAATCAATTATATGTTACCTCTTATGAAAGAAGTATAAGTAGTAACTGTTTAAGCTGACACTCTCTTTGTTTCAAACTAGTACCGGAGTAAATAAGAAAGAAGCCTAGGAAGAAATATCTATATCAATATGAGAATCCAATCTTTAAGTTAAAATCGAGTAAACGTTATATTATAATATAATGAGGGCTAAATTCGCCACGCTTATCAGGCGGGTTGGTAAGCGCAGTGTCTTGTGGTAGGCTATGATGCTGCCCATCATTATTTTGTTAGGTGCACAATTGTTCTCACAATTAAGGCCTTAGTCACCTTTTACAAACCTCAGCAAGAAGGAGATATTGTTCTCTGTCGATCACTGCACGGCTTAAATTATTCGTTGCAAAATTTACTTAAAATTAATAACTTTATGATTTTTAAATAGTTATGAATAATCGACCCTCTCTTTTGTTTTCGTAAAATAATTAATGAAACGGTATAAAATAGTTTAAGCCACTGAGTGTAATCAGGATGTACGTGGTTGTAACAGTATAATTAAGAAAGACATTAGTCTATAATAACGTAATTACTTAATTATAGCTCGTGATGTGTTCAGTATTGATCGGTATTGCATAACAATTATTCTGCAGTATTTGTTCTTGTATACTAAAATTCATGAATGTAGCACAATTATTAAATAAAACCAAAATATATTTATGGAACTAGGTAACTCGCGCGGTTTCGCCTGTATATGAGTCGTAGTGTAATATTTTATAGCTTTTCTCAATAAGAGATTTTGAAACCCAAAATAGAATATTAAAATCAGACTGTTTGCAAGATTAACGCATTCAAAAATACAAGCAAAGTCTTAAATTTTATAAGTTTTGTATAGAAATAACATGTCCAATACGAATACTTTTTTATCAAATAGAAACACTAAAAAGTAATAAAGCGCTCTTTTGTAATTTAAAACTTCAAAAATTGCGTCCAAGTGAAGTCTACGTTCATAAGGTCGTATCTTGTATTACGAAAAGTGTCCCGAAATAAACTTAAATAAAGATGGCATTGCTGTAACAGAGGACCGTTTTTAAGTTAGATAATTTATTTTACTCTCTATATAACTTTCAATTACAACAAATTTACTAACTACTCTAGTGTATAAGAATACTTGAAATTATACTAACTTCCACTCAGCAAACTTCAAGTTATCTAAAACATTTAAGTTCCGAAAATATTCTCCATTACATTATCGCCCCCTTTATTTAATGATATTTTGTGGACACTTTTTGTGTCAAATTGCTACATGAGATAGTACTCCTTTATCGTTATACTTCAAGGTTAGACATAAGTAAACATGGCACAGAGAATAAAAAACGTGAATCAAAAATGGGTTCACATGCATGTATGTATGCATGATGTTCTTGATGTTTCTAATAGCTGTATTCAAAATTAAATATTTGGGAAGGTAACCTACATTAAGCATTTTCCAAAGGAAATCCTTGAGTACCATTTCGGGTTGTCACTGCGGGTTGGCGCATAATTTCTCTACCATGAGTAACGATCGTTATCAGGTGTTTATGATAACAACCGGGACAAAGCAAACAAATATTTTTAAAAATACAAATATCCGTCCCGAGCAGGAACCGAACCCGCGACTGCCGGCACGCGGTTTTAGGAGTACTCGCACCACCAATAATAATATATTAACTAATATTATTTTATAAGCCTATTTATTATACATTAAAATTCATCTGATAACGTTATGAATGTACAAGCTCGCTTAAAATATTTCGAAAATTAAATTTACATTTATTCTATTGTGTATTTATGTATATATTAATAATTCAGAAAGCTATATAAAAGTAATATACATATATGTCCATAAAACTTAATAGGAAACCTAACGTTAACGTAAAGGGCGATTCATTCCAACACTTATCACGTAAGTAAATTATTCGAAACTATAATAACACGCCTGACCCATAAGTTATGGACTGTCAATTGAAATGAAAAGCCGAAATATTGATTACCCCCACAGGGGTCAATGGCCGTTGATTGCCTTCATTGAGGGTAGGTGTCGAACAGCGCCTATAGACAAATTTGTCTGTGCATCCCCCTTTTCAGTTTACATTTATGAAACATATCTATAATACGACTATAAACATAGAGATATCAAATTTTACAAGTGCGTATATAGCTCTTAATTCATTTAAAACTTTATGTACCCCTTGTGCAATGAAACATCTTTAGTATATATTGCTATTAATAAGTAGGTTCACTTCCTTCCTTCCTTCCTTCTTGTAAATATAAATAAAATTAAATCATTAATTATAACTTTGTTGTACCTTAAGACCTGAGAAAAGTCTATGTGATATAATTATAGCAATTTAATTCAGAAAAAAAATCTGTTAAAAGATAATATTTAAGATAATCCTTATAAGATAATATTCACAAATGTATAAACGTCATCTCTAAAATATAAATTACCTCATATTTTAAACAATGAAATCACACACAATGAATTACACACTGAACTACACACTTCTGGTGAACTATTTTAATATACGATATTATTCAAGAAAAATGTTTTATATACATATATATCTAAAATAAATCGTCATATACATCATACGCTATTCTTGAATCAAATTTTACGGACACAATAACCGAAAATAAAATGAAACTAGAAATGAAATATCCTAAGGACGGACGAATACTCCAATCACGTGTACATTTTGGACAGGGCTTTGGACCCTTTATAGAGGAAATTGCATTCTACACCGGTCCTCTTGAAATAGCTTTCACTGGGAACGACCACTGAACGCGTGATCTTTAAAAAAATTTTTTGATGCCATCTAGGCAATCTTTTTTTAAAAATAATAATACTTTTCTTAATTTTAATAAAATTATCTAATAATTTTTGTTCTAAATATGTATTTAATTTTTGTTGTTGAATTATAAATACAACTTCATGTGTACTTCTGGGATAACATATCGTGACTTTATATAAGCGTGAACAGTAAAAGCCAAATTTTAAATTGCTTACATGAGTTACTTATTAGGAACAATTTTATTTTAAATTCTACCCTTAGTGATATAAAAAGAGGGTAATTAAAGGTCAGCAATTTTATTCATTAATGTTAAATGTAAGACTTTGTATATAAAACTTTATGGTATTTGATTAGAACTAAGAAGATATACCTACCTATGTGCTAGCATTTTTAAATAAGTCTCGCGAGCGTAAGATTCGTGTATTAAAGTATGTTTGAGAATTCTGTCATACATAAAATTACTTCCACGCGAACAAAGCCATTTACATCAACTTGTTACTGTATAAACAAAATATTTTGAATTTTGATACGAGTATTTATTAATTGTGTCAACATTTGTTGCTGACATTTGATGCTTTTGTAACTTGTAACGTGATGTATTTTTTTTTCTTTTCTTTTTAGGGTAAATAATCTTTTTAAACTTAGAAATAATTTTTAAAATCTGATTTTGAAAGACTATCAGCACGTTCAAAAACCAAATGAACAAACAAACTTTACACAACGTCAATTTTTCACTTTATTATATATTTTTTCTCCTATCTTTGTAAGATATAAAGTTTTTTATCATCATTTAATTTTTTTAAATATTACCATATTTTTTATACTGTAGTTAAGGTTATAAACATAGTACGTAGTTTTCGCAATCGTACCGTCAAGAGCCCTCAGTCGAGTATGTTTTGGTTGGCAAATAGGCAAATCAGAAACGGATTGTGAGTGTTGTACTTAATTTCCCGTAAAAGTTTATTTTGTACCGAACTGAGTAACTTTGGAACTGGGTAAATTGCACCCTTTCGCTTCTAGTACCTTAATCTAAGTATGTAAACTTTTTCGTACACATACGAGTGCTTTTCTGATGAAAAGGAAATAAATTAACGTTATATTTCCTGTTATTTTATTTTAATATTTTGCTGTTATGATAGGGAATTTTACCCTGTAGTATTTCGCTATGTTATACGTCGGAATCTCTTGTAAATAATTAAATATAAATAAATATATATACTTAACACACACACACACACACACAGTCGTCTGTTCCAAAGGTAGGCAACTTAATGCCTGTGTTTTAGGTAACAGTTGACTGATATATTTTTTTTAATGATTATACACATAAATAATATATATATTAATGAATACATAATATACCTAGACTCGAGGCGGGAATCGAACCCACAACCCTGGAGCAGAAAACAGGGCCACTGCCAACTGCGCCACGGGTCAGATGCATTAATTCACAACTCGTCAAAATTACTTTGCATTTTAAAAATATCTTGTATCTGACCATACCTACATCTTATTCTAACAATATTATAAATGCGTTTGTGAGGATATATGTTTATTACTCTTTCAGCCAAAATGGGACCCAATACCGTCGTAAATGCGGAAATAAATTCGCGAAGCAGAATAAGTCATGTTATAGGTGTGTTTAACTGTTTTTATACAAAAGTAACATACTGGGAATTTATTATTCTTCGTTTTTTTACAAGTAAACCCTAACAGTAGTTAAGGTCAATTAAAATAAATTGAAATCAGTAGTAGTTGGGTCAGGTACATGCATGATGTATAATAAAGTCCTTTGAACCAGCTGAATCGCTATTTTATCATAATCATCTAGCTTATCATATAAAAACAATATTATTTTCGTAATCGTAAAAAAAACCTCAAGATTCAATTTTGATTTCCATAAATATTGTACCAGCTTAATACATCGCCTTAGTGGGCTGCGTATTCTCAAATCAAAATATTGTTACGAATTTTATTTCTTCTTATATTAAATCATCTTACAGAACTTATCATAAATTCATATTATCATATACTAGTCGTTATGTGTCTTTACTCACGCCGAACTTCGTCATTTTTGTTGATAGGTGACGTTAAGCGTCACCTATTAACAAATGACGAAGTTCAATCACTGTTCCGCTCCAAATTGTCTGAGTGTTTTTTGCCTGCCTAAATCTACGTAAATAACAAAGTAACAAACAAAATGAGCATTTTATATCGAACAAATGCAAACCTAAGTTTAGGACAAAATAAAGACAAACTGCTTTTTTTGTCACAGTTTATGGAAAATCCTTTTGAAATATTACACATACAATTCCGATTTCTATTAACTATAAATACTCTATTTTCAAATATGAAATGAAAATATTCAGTAGCTAGCTGTAAACGGGATTCGAAAATATCAGAGAAATACAATTTTCTATACTGCAAGATCAACCGCTCTATATCTGAGGATTTTGTTTGACAGAGACGTCTCGAATCGAAATAAAAGTTACTCCGAATTGAAGTTCAGAAGAATATGATTTTCGATTTTATTACTCGTTTATAAAACAGTGAGTAGCTTTGTGGTTTCGAAATCTATTTTATGATAAATCGTGTTTAGTTTTATTGCTTGCATAAAGTCTTCAAATATTTTACTTATCTTACTTACGTTGTTCACATTTTGCGTTGCGTATATATAACTTTAATTGTATTCATAATTATTGTTGCTATTTTTTATTTTATTTTATTGCAACTGAATTGTTAGTTTTATTCCTTAAAATCTAACTTTAAATGTAATGAGTATTTTATCTTCATGCAATGTCAATGCCTATCTCATTTATATTTTTCATGCACATCGAGCCTTATGTATTAATCCTAGACATAAAGAAATGACTGGTTCAATAACACAAAAACCCGATAAGTAATTTTTTTTTGGAAATTCTAACTCCAAGGTGCATTATGGTATAAAAATCTCTATGAAAGTCCTTTATACATAAAGCGTAAAGTATAAAACATAATTTTTGGTCTTTGTATTAGAAACAGACAAATACGTTTTTCAATGGCTTAGAAAATGTTACTCTTACAAGATTAGAATGACGTGGAGAACAGACTCAGAAATTAAAAGACCAAATTGTACGGAACGGCAGCGAAACAACTCGATACAACTTCACAGGTTTTCCATCCCTAGTACACCGGTCGTCATATTCATACTGCTTGCTGCTGCATGCTTACAAAAAAAAATACCTTTCCGTGAATAGTAACAATCAATCAATATTCGTAGCGCGTAGCGCTTCAAAGAACAAATACGTCGTAATAACAAACAATGGTCTACAAATGTGATGGTCGCCAGTACAGATGTATGGTGAGCTTAATTTTACTGTCAATATACACACATTGATTTCATATTCAAAAGGATACAAGTTATAGACGAATTTTCAGTTTCGATATTTAAAGATTTACTACAACAAATGTGATTATTTCTTAAGGATTCCTAAAAAATAACACAACTTATTATTATAAGCAACACACTTATCATTACAACAATTACAAAGTTGTAATGATACTGAGTGGAACTGCACTGAATCAGCCTGTAAGCGTCGCACTGCTGGGTAAAGGTCTCTTCTTCGTCTAGAAGAAGGGTTGGAGCTTAATCCACCACGCTGTTCCACTGCAGGTTGGCGGATAATATCCCTTCCATGGACTATAATCGTTACCAGGTGTCTATGACAGCAACCGGGACCGACGTCTTAACATGCTTTCCGAAGCACGGTGGGGAAAACCACCGTGCCTCGATGTAATGATACAGAGAACAATAATAATAAATAAAAAAATAGATAAATATTGACCAACAATCAGATCACGTTAACCTAGCCCCGTGCTAAGTTCGTAAGAACTTGTGTTACATGTACTAGAAACGGAAATAAATTTAAGAAATTTATATAAATACATATATACACGTTCATGACCCGGTGCAGACATCTATATTCATCATACAAATTATGTGCGCTTGGCGGGATTCGAACTCGCGACCGCTGCGTAAAGGGTCCAGTTGCCTGATCACTCGACCAGCCGGTCGTCGTTAATCATTATTATCGGTTATCGTCAAGATAAAGAGTTATCTATATATCTGACTGTATGTAACTGTCTTCCTTTACATTTTTTTACATTCAATCAAATATTCCATTTTATCTGTAGTCTTTTTACTCTAAAACAGGATGCATTACAAGGGGAATCATGCCGAAAATCTGTCCTTCATATATTTATTTATTTGTAAATAATAAAACAGTTTGTTATGTTTAATAATCTATATTTTTAAATTTTAACTATTTTTTCGTGGATAAACTTAACGAGTTTATAGTTACACAGAAGTAATAACATTTACTCGTAATTTATTTGATAGCAATATTTATAACAAACTTTAGTGAGAGTATTATTAAATTAGTTGTAATAAAAACATTAAAAATAGGAATTATACTTACCTATCACAATAGTGACTTTAATCCACACTCAGTATTAATACATTTACGTATCGCGTGTTTAGGGAATATTTAGGTTCATAACTTGATAAACAAAATTTTAAATAAGTTACATCCAACCCAAATTTAGTACAAAAGAATTTTTCTACTATTTATATTTGAACAAAGTATTCTTGTCTTACGCACTTACTGTAGGTTACTTTGTCATTTTAAATTAAATTAAATTTGTTTATAATGTTAGTTTATTTTTTATTTTTTATTTTTTAAAATATATAATTTAAAATCTGATACCCTACACTTTGATTAGAAAATACTATACAACGAGTTAAAATATGTAAAATGAAAATATTCATAAGTCACTTGCTATTTTTTACGCATCGTAAAACGTATTACTCAATCGCTATATAAGTTTGTAACTTAGCAAATATTTTACGGGCTCAAATCCGAGCTAGCGTTTATTGCAATTTATTAGCTCTGAAGTTATATAGTAAATTAATATCGCCAGTGAAGTGAAGCATCGAAAAAAATGCTTGCATGTCTGGAGATAAACACTAAAACATGTTTTCACTAATCTACAATGAAGCAACGTGGCCGACAAAGCTCTAATCCTTCTCCATAATACTTATTCATCAGTAGGACATTAACAGGCTGTTAAGATAACCTAGAAAGAATCGCTTTCTCGTGTACCTTAAGCCTTGATTGTCTGTATAATAGTCTAAATAAACGATAATTAAATTGTAACGCAAAATTAGACTCTACGTGCATAGTATAAAGGCTTTTACTGTGTGTGTCATTACAGCCGAATATTCTGCTGTATTACACGTGGCATTGTTAGCAAACGTTTGGCTATTAACATCGAAGTGCGCCTTTAAAGAGGCCAATGTACCAACTAACTTCAACAGTAGTCGTATACACTGTAACACAGAACACAGAAATGTCTTTTGAAAAGCAAGATTTTTATAAATGAAAAAAATGTTTCATATAGGCATAAATTCAACTATCTAATAAGTACATCTATAATAGGATATATTTTATAGTCAAACCTTTTAAAGTTGTTAAACATAAAAATGAATGTAATAATTTCTAATACATTATTTGAGTTCCATATTGAAACGTGATATATTGGTTTTTATAACAAGTCAAGACTTATTCAAAGTCTCAATTAACTAATATACCAATACATAAATATATAATCAAAATAATTCAAAAAATAATGTTGAATATCCAACAAAAACAATGCAAAATAGTTTCAAAACTTTTAAGCCTCATGAACATTGTTGCTCGGGTTAATTACGATAAAATTCAATATATTCATAAAATTCAATTTCCCGGTGAAGTTTGCTCGTATTAACGATGAAACTTTCGAACTTCAGGTGACGTTATTCCCACTACAAACTATAGTCCACACGACCAGCTATTCAACACTTGGAAAACGCAGAACACTTGATGTGCCGTAATGTATGATAATTGGAGATGGCGGAAATTATACGAACTCCAATTACTAGCCCCGTTTATAACGATGCTTTTTTTTAAACTTTCGTTTCCTATTTTAAATTATAAAAGCTTAGAATTGTATTCAGAAACGAGCGAGATAAACTTCATCAACAATCGGTGAAACAGGCTTTAACAATAAGTATTGAGTATACATTCACGAGTTTTCATAAGTATAAATTCAACAAAGACTTAAATGGATATTCATAATAATATCATACATATACCTACAATCGATTAATAATGTTTTTTCCCAATTAAAGATATAAAATATTTGTGCTTATCTAAAGAAAACTGAAAACATTACAGAAATAAACTGTTTTTGACCTTATTTTACCAATTCTGCTAAAATAGTTCTAAAGGTGACAAGAATTACACACTGCGGTAATATAATACGTTGTCAGTACGCATGTCGAATAATCGTATACAAGTAGACATTGGTTACGCTATTACACAATTACAAATTATATACTAATATTTGTAGTGGTCTATTTTGAATAGTTAATCATTTTAGAAAACACGTATTATCTAAAATAAAATTATTTTGACATAAACTCAATTCGCTAGTATTTTATTTAGAAATATGTTGCATAACTATTAGATACCTACAGCTTTTATATTAAAAACCCATGATAGATATTTAGGCTAATTTTTGTATCTGACCTTTGTTTAAATGACTTTTTACTAAATTAAAATTGTTTTAAAGACCACAAAAATTACCGGCTTATATACTATTTATCGGGTAGTGTAACTGACCAAGTTCATTTTTAAATCTTGTGCTTGCTCATATTACTTTTGCTTGCTCATATTACAAAATGGGGAATTTTTAATTGCACCTCTATTTAAAAATTAAGCAAACAACATTTCTGGACTAATAATCTACCTGCATATCAAATAAATGACTGTATATTAATTTAAATAATTGTATAACTAAACGTGTATTATTAGAAAATGTTTAAAATAAATCAAAGTTAGCGATATTTTTTATCTAACTTTGCTACGAAAATCTTGCTAAAACCACAGATATAAGCATTCTAAAACAAAATTACTCACCGCATAACAAAAATACTGATTTGCACACTAAATTATCCAATATTACAACCGAATTACTAACATCATTATCTAAATATTGCATAACAATTAATGCATATTTTAGGTTAGGTTAGGTTAGGTTAGGTTAGGTTAATTTAATAAACATGACTGATTAACTGGTGTTTTATTTAGTATAACTCATGTTCTTTAAAATTTAATAGGTGATGGATTCCAAAAAAACAGATTAAATATATTGTTGCACTAAAATAATAATTAGATTTACTATAAGTTAACAGTTAGTCATTCAGTAAAATAGTTGAGCTTTAAAGATCAAAGAGTATAGTATATTTGATTTATTTGATGCGCAAATTTAGTGTGCAATTCAGTATTTTTGTTAGAAATTTCGAATACTTTGATAGAAAAACGTAGATTTAAAGTTGTAACATTAAATACATGCCTTACAAAATATACACAGACAGTAGGCAGAATTTATGTATATATTGTAATCACGAATTTAAAATGACATGTCTCTAGATTCGTTTAGAAAATATTTGTCTAGAAGTAAATATATCCAATCTTTATATCAGTCTAATAAAATTATTTTAGACTTTTGAACTATATTTTCCAACTGAAAGCACAAAATCTCTATCATACTATAAATGTCGAAAGAGTGGCAAAAAGCCAAAACCATTTGTATGTTCAACCAATATTACAAATCTGATGTGATCTGAAGCTCTATATTATTACATTATTTGTTACTTTCTGCTAAAATTATGTGTATATTTTTGATCTTCATTTGACATTGCATAAAATGGGATGTGAACCCTGTGTCAGGGGTCTGGAAACATACACAATACGTAAGCACATACGCCCAGACCACGAAAAACCATCTATATGGCCTATACAAATATTGGCCATAGAGTTGAACCCGCGACCGCTAGCACATCAGACAGTTACTGTAACCACTGCATCAACGCAAAATTCATCAGCAAATAATTTAATTATTAATAAATAAAATTATCTCTCTACAAATTAATAATCATTATATTGATTAAACTCGTATTTCAATACTAGTATTTTGTATTCTAGACAAAGATGTGGTCAAATGCAAGCCTAATACGTATAAAAATGGAATTAGTGAGACTCAAACTCAATAACATGTTTAATAATAAATCTATATTAATTATCTTCGTAGATCCTCTTTAATGTCACTGGGCAAGTTTCAGCGCGTTATTTAATTAAGTTAGTTTATTAGTTGTCGCCTGTATAGTTGATGCGATTTCCACACGCCGCGGTACAAATTGCTATGTATAGAATGTGAAGAAACGGTATTAATTATTTATCATTCTCATATATTAATTCTTTGAGTCGGTCTTTTTATGAAATGCACCAATTTTACGCGTTTCTGTTAAAATTTCTTATTTAATGTATTGACTGACATATAACCGTATCCAACGGATACAAGTTTCTGATATGTTTTATCTGTTTCATCATCAAACTCCATTTTATCCGTGACATATTTTTATTCGCAATCTATAAATCCAAAAGTTGTAGTTTGGTAGTTAAGGTGTTGTGTGTGAAACAGTTCCTAAAAGCTTGTTTTATCTTTTTTTTATATTGAATCAGCCTGTAAACGTCTTTCTTGGGAAAAGGTCTCCTCTCCATATTGAAGAAGGGTTTTACCAACTGATAAAACCTCTGATAGTCAATCACTACTTTAAGTAGGTACCAGATAAACTTTTCCAGCAACCGATGAATGTCAGCAATTGGTTCTTATAAATAATAAATGCATGCTTTGCTTATAATTTATAAGATCTTATTCATTTACTCGGATAGCATCATACATATTAATAATAATCATCATCAACATCATATCATCCATAGGACGTCCACTGCTGAATATAGGCTTCCTCCATCGACCTCCAGGGCGACCGGTTCAAAGCAGCCTCTATCTAACGGCTTCCGGTGACTTTCCTCAAGTCGTCTGTCCATCTCGCGGACGGCCGTTCGACGCTGCGCTTGCCGGTAAGCAATCTCCACTCGAAAACCTTTCTGCTCCGTCGGCCGTCAGTTCTACGAGCTAGATGTCCTGCCCATTATGGTGCGAATAACTGTGCATCGACCAGAATGGTGATAGGCAGCAGCGTCACCATATCCTGACATAACACAGCGTTGCGAGTATTGTCAACCCCCTCCCCACCCCGTATTATAATGTTCAACAAAACTCAATGTGTAACTAAATTTATACTAAATAAACTATTTCTAATATTATATTATACATTAAGATTAAAGTTGTCTTCAGTTAATAATTTTTGTCACGATTTTTACTGAAATTTTAAATAACAAAACGATATTAAAATCAGAAAAAAAAAATATATATTTGAATAGATTTTAATAAATGTTTAGTGTCTGCTTTCTTTTATTTACTCTCTTATACCCTTGAGATATCGGAGTATTCTTCACACCCCGCGTCGATCAGCATCAAATCGTTCAAGTGGACTCGAGTGCTGTTACAGCCCCGAGTTTAGTAGATTTGAGGGTAAATTTTTTGTTTGCCGACAATGTTTTTTCAAGTGAAAGTGATTTAACGAATCCGTGAGGAATAGCAGCGAAAATAATAGGTGTTATCTTGTATGCAACTCTATAGTAAGTTGTTGTATTTTTGTGTTTACCGATGTAGGAGGTATGTGTTGCAATTGTTTTAAAACAAATATGTTGACTAAAAGAAATTTAACTTTATGTGAAAAAGCGATGAAAATAATAGGTATTTTATTATAAGCAATTTTCTGGAAAGAAGTTATACTATGCATTGTTAATACACGCTTAAATATTGATAAGAGATATATTATTACAATATTTCAATATACATATTATGTGTGGTATTATAATACCTAGTTATTATTTTTATATATTTATTTTAGTATTTATTTTTGTATTAGTATTTGTTTCATAATTCGTAGTACCTGGATGACCGAGCTTTGCTCGGTTAAATTATATTTAGATGCATTACATACTGATGAAACATAAATAATATTTTCTATCTTACCAACATAATAATAAAATAATAGGAAATGGTTATTTAAGTAAAAAACTAAAAAGAGCTCTCAATAATAGTTTTTCTCACAAAAGAAGAAACTTGAAAAAAAAAGGAAAAAAATCTGGTCTGCACCTGGATTCGATCGCGAGTTTTCGAATCCGCCCGATTCCCATCCGAGCTATTATAAGCTTATCAATGACAGCGAAATGTACCTTCGTATTCTAATGATATTTTTTAATTGCCTAAAAAAAGGGATAAAACGACATTTTCTAAAAACAAATCCTAGCTAGATCGATTTATCGCCCCCGAAACCTTCTGTATACTAAATTTCATGAAAATCTTTGGAGCCATTTCCGAGATTCAGATTATATATATATAGAATTGCTCGTTTAAAGATATAAGATTCTTGGTAGTTTTCTGGTACGTAAATAATTAAAACATCATGATGATGGTTTACTTGTCAATAAATTTTGTATTTGAATTTTGAATTTGTTTTTTGATATTTCTTAATTTAAAATTGGCTTGGTATTTCTTTTTCTTTTTGTAAGTAGTTAGGCAAAATTCTCGTTGGCACTAAAATATTACTGAAAAAGGCATTTTGTTTTTACTTTAATTTATCAATAGTAATGACTTCTCTGCTTGTTGAATTGAAAACATGCTAACATGTTTAGTCTGGTATCCAATTTTTTCGTTCGCCAAAAAACTAAAAACGTGGAACTATTTCCATTACATTAAAAAATTTAATTAAACGCTTTCAGGTTTGTTAGTACTACTAGCTATCCCTTTCCCTATGAATCTACGCCAGCTTAAGATGAGCCGCAGAGTATAAGCTTCAGTCCAGTTTACAAAATTCCCTCAAAAAAAATTCCATAATATCATTAATGTATATCATTCATGTACATATATCATTAATATATATTTGATCCTGTCACAGTTTCATAATTATATTATTTTTTTTTTATTTCTATGACAACAAAACATAACACGCTAAGGTATTATAGTATTGGAACAGTTACCACAATCATCTCGGATAAAACCACGAGGGACGTAGAACTTAGTAAAGTCAAATTTAACGTCAGTTGTCAATGGAAACGCGCGCTAACAAGTTTAATTGCGATTCGCGAGTGTTAAGGTTTGTTTGTAGTTTCGTCGCGAGTTTCAAACGAACGCAACAAAACGACGTTTAGTTTTAAACTAGAACGAGTTTCAAAGCGCTTACAACAGGCGTCGCGATACACAAAATAAAATGTCAACAGCATCTTTACTTTTTAAATTTTTTGTATAGTGCCATAAATTAACCTTTTTTTTTTAAGTCAGGATATCAAAATTTGAAAAACCTGAAAAATTGAAAAATTTGGAAAAACCTACACACGCGATTTATCTATAACCAGATTATTATTAATAGATGTAAAACTCTACCACATGTGAAAAACTTGCGTCACTAATACGGATTTTGCGATGCTTCAATGTCGTTGGACCACTTAGTATTTACGCTGTGATTTTATATAACTTAAACATTAAAATAAATATTATAATTAAGAATTTATATATGTGACTCCCATGAAAATTATACGTGTTAAAATAATTTTTGTACCTTCAGTTCAGGCAATTCTAAACAAATGAAACTTTGTTAACAACACGTAGTACTGTGCGTCAGCCAGTGTTAAGGGGTTTTGCTATAAATCGATGAATCTGAATTGAATTAAAACGATTCATTACTTTTAAGAACATGCTTTATCATATCAGAAGCGAGTTCACTAACCGAAAAGTCACGGGATTTCATTTAGGCCAGCACTGCTGAACTCTCAAAATGTCGAAATGTAAACCTGAAAAAAATTAAATATGAATCATGTCTAGACAGAAATGTTGATATATATTTGATTGCTTATCCGAATTAAAACATCGAGCTAATACATACTCCAAAAACAAAAGCTCCTATTAATATTAGCAAAAAAGTTGCGTTTGCTAAGCAGTGGCAAACTTAGAGGCCTTTACATCATGTTAGTATATGTATGTATAAATTAGTTTTGAGTGTAGTGCATAGAACATTGTATCCGCTAGGCCAATTCGGTATATACGCAATTTTAATTAAATAGCATTTTCGATGATTTAGCCTTAACACGGCGTGTTTCTGTTGTAGACTGCCTAATTAAACTTCGGAACGCAGTCGACTAGTGTCACACCGCAGTGTTTGCGTCGCTCCCATGTCGCTCCTACACCAATTTGATTGTTGCTGCCAACAGTAAACAATGGTAAAACTCGTTATACGGAATGAAATTTATTTGGAACTGTTTATTCATTTTGTATCAGAAAATAAATTCATTATTTTATTCATATAAACTTTGATGCATACAATATTATTAAAAATTGTATTAAATATAGATTAATCCTATTGACCTGCAACGGCTTCGCGCGCTTGTTACTTATATGAAATAAATCTTTTAATTGTATTTAATTTTGAAACTCAGATATCTTATTAAGTGTTTATGTGACGCTTGAAGTGTTTGTTTATTAATGTATTAATGTAATAATATTGACTGAAACACAATTTCAATTCTACTAAATACCCAAGTTGAAAAATATTATAAATAACAAGTAATAGTAAATTAAAGAAAAACTTGATAAATATTAAATTGTTTTTACTAGTACAAATAAGACACAATTATTATAATTAATTAAAAAAAGGTTAGTTTCGGTATCTCCTAAGAAATTTTATAGAACTTTTATAAGATTCACACTTATTTAGTGCATTACTAAATGTATCCCAAGCTTTACTCAACGTTAGACATGAAAGCGTATGAAATCATTGTAAAGAAACACTATCGTAGGTCAGCCGTTGTGTACAAAATAATTACGTACTATGTATATAAATCTTACTCGTTTATCGTACTTTTAAATAAGTGTAAATAAATAATAGTATTGAAGTTCATATCATGACTTAGAAAAAGTAAGCAAAAAAGTAAAGAAAAAATAAGGAAACTATACTATTGAGAAAAGAGTTTGTAAACCTAAGGAGCTAATTTTTCGATCCTAGTGATCTCAGGTCAACATAAAATTATAACCGATATAAGCGTAATTATAAACCTTAAACTTAAACTAAATTTAAACTTTTATAAGAGGTAGTGCCATGCTGCTTTGCAGCCGTATTGGACACGACAGCTATGCTGTCGCGTTTCGTGCGGTTTGTGAGTATCGGGTGGCCTATTGGGGATATGGTGAAAAAGATGCCCTCTATTTCTAAAAAAAAACAGATCCAATAAATCACTTGAGCCGAAATGCTTGAAATTTGCTGCTATGCAATGCTTATGTAGCTATATTTATATGTAATACGTACCATACCATATAATAAGTACTTAAATCAACAGATGGCTAAGCCCTTCGCCGGCCACATACAAATTATTTATACATTATGGTTATACTGAAGGGGTCAGTGAAGCGTAACTCTCAGTAAACATCGACAAGACGTGCTCACCGCTGAGAAGCTGGGCTTCTGATAATTTTACCCTTTGGTAACAAATATTGCTATATATTTTACCAACATTGGTATGAAATGTTATTAACAGGGTAATTGTCATGGTACTAAAGTTATGGTGTAATAATGTATGCTATATATATTTCAATAAAGGATTCGATTTTACATTTTTATCATATTTGTTTGAATAATGTTGCCCTATGCGAATTTTATTCTTTTGGAACCTTATTTGGAAAGATAAACTGTATACTTTATAAAGATAGACTGTTTAACCCTTTGACCGCCAAGCGCAGCGCATGGAAAGTGTGCCCTCCACGCCAAGCCTTTTTTTACTATTAAATAACTAGAAAATGCTAGTGATGACACTTTCACAAATATCGATAAATATTTATCACTCCTGCTGTAAACAAAATGAAATAAAATTTATTACAGAAATTTTGCAATATTATACATATTTACAATTCAAAACTTAAAATAATTATTTACAAACAGTTTTGGTATAAATCATGTCCGCGTGGAATGGTGCCAAGAATACTAGCAGCATTTCCCCGTTGAAACGCAATTCCGATTCTTTGGGCAAAAAATGCACCAGCCCTCTTGTCACCAGTGGAGGCTATGAGTCCTGCTGTAATAGTTTTTCCATATATAGGTGTCAAATTTATATATAGGCATTAAAGGAGATGGATACGATTCCATACATTCTTGGGCCAAAATGTAATGAAATGAAAATGGTATCAATTAATTCATTCAGGCTTATAGATCACTCGCTGAAAATTTTCTATATTTTGGCTATCTGAGAGCCGAGTTATTAAACGTTTTGTAAAACATAACCTATGTTACATTGTCTATTAAAAAACTCGATCACTAACTTCTTAAAGCACTAATGTTTCTTATATTTAGTGAAGAATGTTTAAAAACTCCTTACAAATATCAGTAACTTGAAACACTAATAAATATCGTTCAGAATAAAAAAAAACCTTTAAATGTATTTCATACTTAATTCTTCTTCTATTATTATTTAAATGTCATCTAGGAAATGTAGGTAAAAAATAAACGGCTAGTATCAATGTCAGTCAGTTGTTAGCTGTCACAAAAGATATGATTTATTTTAAATCGATACGAAATCGATATTATTTTTTAATATTAAATAATATTTTCGCTATTAATGTAACTTTATTTAAATGAACTTTATCGTTTACAACTTCAATATTGTGCATCTAAATACTTTGAGTTAATTAACTAGTAGAAACTCCTTTCTTTTTTAATTCTGTAATCGATTTTAGTTGAATCGATACTCGATTAATTTGATGAAAACAATCTTTTTCATTTTTCTCCGCTTCCAGATTCAGAATTAAGTTGATTTTTTATATTGTAAGATAAAAAAATATAACCAATTTTTTAAACCATATCTCTTCTTATTACATTTTGGCCCAAAAGTCCCCATCTCCTTTATCAAATAAATGTTGCAATAGTAGCATTAATTAAGTTCCATAAATAAAATAACCGAATTAACAAACTTCACTAAAACAAGTTTTTATCGAGCCCATCCCTAAAATGAGAGTGACGTCAATACTTGTCGCTTAAAAGCGACAATGGCGTATGGTTTCAAAGAAAATATGATTATTTTAGGGATGTGACGTACGACACGTACAATAATAATATATAAAATAATAAAATATAAAATATAATGAACACGTTTAATAGCTAGCTGTTGTATTACGAATCTGTATGTATGTGTATAATACAGAAAGGCACGTCATTCATTTTCTCCACGGCATCTCCTGATCCATTTTTATGATCTGCCCAAAGACATTTGATCTTTCCTCAGGCCTGATTTTTTCCAATTCAAATGCAACTGACCTACAAAAAAATATTCGTTAATATTATCTGAAGGTCATTTACATACAAATCTCGGAAATAAGACTGCATCGAGATTCACTTTGATTTCGAACTCGGATGTTCGTCTTTAATTCACGAAACATTCTTCACACTGAGTTGCCTTCCCGGGAAAAATGATCAGGCCTGATCATATACGAAAAATGACCGGGCCTGAACAGGCCTGGTCAGACATGAACAGGCATGATCATGTCTAATTTCAGGCCTGCTGTGTGGTGCTGCGGTGCGGAGAAATGGGGGGGAAGTTTTCTCCCCCATTCGGTGGTAGGAGCGGGAGGCTTTGGTCGTCTGTTCCGTAGAGGTGGGCGCGAAAGCGCAGTGGTTGGGTGCGGAGGCGCACAAGCCACTGGGCCCCTGGACCAGCTGGCAGTTGGCACAGGAGGTGCGTCTGGTGAGGGAGTGGAACCGAGAGGGCGCGGAGATTTCGGTGGTGGGGCCGCTCCTGGTTCCTCTCTGAATTAGCAGAGTGGATCAGTCGAGCGGCCCCAACCACATACGGAGGGGCCACCGGGCTAAGCGTCGGGGCGTCATGGTTGTATGCGCGAGCGATCCCGTGGCGCCCCACTACGGCGCAGACAGTCGATGGGTTTTAGTGGGTATTCTGGCTTCGCAGCCAGCGAGTCCCACATACCCGTCTCCTGCGAGCGACGGGATGCGTAAATGCATTTCCCATCGTTAAAAAAATCAAAATAAAATTAGTACCTAGAGGGGAATCAAGAAGAATTTGATTATAAATTTATAAATGAAGTAAAGAATGTATTAATTAATAAATGTTATTATGATATAGATGAATATTTTAATGACAAACAATAACAACACCTATTATATATATTAAAAGTAAGTTATGTTGACTACAACCGCGATGGTCGAAAAAGAATGACATTTCTTCTAAAAGTAATTTAATTATAAAATAATTACAAATTATTATAAAATGAAAACATGGTGACTAAGTTCGATGTTAGAACAGAGTGCTTCATTATTCTTAGTTTCGATACATAAAAGGCTCGGCCGGTGACGTTGGTCTCATGGTACAATCGGAGTCTTCAATGATTTGTCGATAATCTGGTTCACGTTTTGCAGATTGTTTTTGATGTTTGTCATGCCGCAATCGAGGTCATTGATGATATGTAATTAGTAATGTAAATAATTATATTTACCTAACAAAGAGCTTCCTCTGTACCTGAATATTACGTGCCCTGCGGGGTCCGCAATTATCTTTTGTATTTCATAAGTACAATGTAAATTATGGTTGAGAAATAAATGAATAAATAAATAAATTGTAGAAGGTTAAATACCCTAGACCAGTGCAACTGAAGCCTTTGAAAATGGTAAAAAGTGGAAAAAAAAAATAGTAAGATGAAACCCATTGGAAAAGGAAGAAAATATATAACAAAAATGCAAGGAAAATAATTACGGGCGATCTGAGGTCGGGAAGTGGAGGGCGGTAAAAAATTAATATTTAAAATATTATATATCAAAAAAAAATTACAATGTAGTTGTTACCTTTTTATGGTAAGTTTTCACCAAATTTCGTGAAAATAAAATTATTTTTGTAAAAGATACAAATAAAAAACCAAAAACTTTGTTATTTGAATTTTTCACATAAATTTTGAGATTATGTGAAAAAAATGTAAATACAAAAGTTGTAGATCTTTTTATTACTTACAACTTTGCCATTTAACTTTTTTTCCATAAGACTTGTGGTTTTGCCGGAAATCGAGATAAACGGCTTTATACTCTTAACACAACCCTTTCCACTTCCCGACCTCAGATCACCCGTAAATTACTTTTCCTTTCATTCTTGTTATATTCTCTTTTCCAATGGGCTTCATTATACTATTATTATGTTTTTGGTTTTAAAATTATCGACTGTGGTCACATCACTAGTGTCGCTTTAAAGCGACAATGGCGTCTGGTGAACGTATATTTTTAGGTCGTATCTTAGCCTAAAACAAATTCAAATTTCGAATTAATAGTACAAATATCTAGCTTAAATTTGGTTCAAAATCATTTGACATCGGTTACGACTGGGTCCTCCGTGGCCGGCTCCCCCCCGGGCTGAGCGTAATCTGTTATGCTGATGACACACTGGTCACAGCCCGGGGCGGGACCTTCGAGGAGGCGGCATCCCTGGCCACCTCAGGTACCGCAGAAGTGGTCAGGAGGATCGAGGCACTGGGCCTCAGGGTGGCCCTTAACAAGTCTGAGGCCATGCTCTTCCATGGGCCTCGACGTGGTCCACCCGCCGGTGCCTCGATAACGGTCGATAGTACTGTGGTCGGTATCCGGGCCCACATGAAGTATCTGGGCCTGGTACTCGACGGAAGGTGGTGCTTCGACGAGCACTTTCGCCAACTCGCGCCGAAGCTCGTCGGCACCGCGTCCGCCCTCGGTCGGCTAATGCCGAATATGGGTGGACAGAGTCTAGCGTGCCGACGACTCTACGCTGGGGTGGTCCGGTCGATGGCGCTGTACGGCGCCCCCGTGTGGGCGGAGTCCCTGACTGCCCACAATAGAACCCGTCTGTGGCGTCCACAAAGGGTCATGGCGGTCAGGGCCATACGCGGCTACCGCACGGTAGGTGTCGAGGCTGCCTGCGTATTGGCCGGAACTCCCCCGTGGGACTTGGAGGCGGAAGCGCTCGCCGAAGTTTATCGGCGGGTAGCGGCGGCGCGGTCGGGGGGCACTAATCCCCCGCTGAGCGAAATCACCATATGGCGGGACGACGCCCGCCGCACCACCTTCACGCGGTGGAAGGCTCGGCTGGAGACGCCCCGGGCTGGTCTTCGGACCATAGGGGCGCTTCAGTCGATATTGGAGGAGTGGACGGTGCGGCAGCACGGAGTTCTCATCTTCCGACTCGTGCAAGTGTTGTCAGGGCACGGCTGCTTCGGCAAATACTTGCACGTTGTCGCAAGGAGGGAGACGACTCCGGGCTGCCACCACTGCGACTGCAGCGAGGACTCGGCGCAACACACGCTCGAGTCGTCCGCGAGCGCTCTATCTCCGCTGCACCAGAGACCGGCGAACGGGGAAAACTGCGGCAGGTCATGATGACATGGCCGCAGTCTCCTCCGTTGACTGATGCGAACTTTGGGGAGCGGTCGGAGCCTTAGCGACCGCTCTAACCCTCGATTTTGGGGGGCGGCACTCCCGTCCTCCCATAATGTGCGACGCCGGTTTGCCGGCATCAGCGCAAACGGCGCAGCGCAGTGCCCCGGTGCAGTTACGGGCAATGTGGCCCTCCACGCCGCACCGGAAACACGCGCCTCTGCGGTCGACCGCAGCCGGACAAGTCGGGCGAGTGTGCCCGATACCCATGCACTTATAGCAGCGCATGGGGCGCTGCTCCAAAACCTGGACCCTGGCCGAACTCCAGCCGACCAAGAGTCGCCCTGCCTCGGCCAGGGCCTTTGCGACTGGGATCGGGCATCGCACCACAGTGCAGCCTAACCCACCCGGTCCGACCGCGATTGCGCCGACTTTAACAGAGCCGACGTCGCACTTGCCAGCCTGCGCTGCCGCAGCGGCCGGTGGTGACAGGGCCTGGACCGCGGTCGCCACCTTCTGCGAGGACGTCATCTCGCAGAAGGAGGCGGCGGAGAGGGCCCGGGAGGACTCACTCCTTTCGGACCCAATTCGCCGCCGGCGCGCGGGGCGGCGCAGACGCGCTCACATGCGCCTGATGCCGCCCTAGCCGAGGCTGCGGACGGTAGGGTCGGGGATTGCCCACCGTCCGCCGAAAGAGCCTACCGCGAAGGTGCAACGCCCAAGTGCGCGGGGCGTAGCACAAGAGAGAGTGCCCGATGGGGCTGCCGCCTGCGGGCCACGGAGCAACGTACGCGGTACCCGTGGTCCGCATCGTAAGGGCGGGTGAGGGCGCACGGCGGGTTATTTTAGTGGGTGAGGGCCCCACACTACCCTGTTGTCTCCCTGGACGATAGGGTGTGCGGTCAGGCATATTTTTTCCCGCCAAAACAAAAAAAAAAAAAAAAAAAAATGGTTCAATATCATTTAGTGACATATGGATAAGACGACAAAATAAAAGAAAAATTATTCTTTTACATATTTTGTATAATATCAGTTACCAAAGTAGCCCATCTATTTGTCGCCTTAAGGCGACGTTGGCGTTCTAGCGGCCGATTACGTTTGTCGCTTTAAGGCGACGTTGGCGTTGAAAGGGTTAAAAAAATTGTGTATAGTACTATTTTAATGTTATAGTAGTATATTATTTTTAGACTGACACATACTTTGTAAAGTGACGATTTATTTGCTTTTGAGACCTACTTAAAAAAAAAATTATTTGTTTGTAAGATTTTATTATATACGCCTTGGTCTAGAATTAAAACGATAACTTAGAGACGTCGAAAATATGGAGTCACAATTTTATCATTCTTTCTTGTGTTTATATTACATTTTTTAAGGATTTTGTTAAAGTAATCGATATTTTTGTGAATATACATACCGAACCATAGCTGCCACAGCTGGACAAAACCTTCTTCTCCATATATAATAAAAGTATCCATATAAAATATATATACATAACATTATTATAAATACACTGAGTATGACACCCGCCGTGCGCCCTCACCCGCCCTTACAAGGCGGACCACGGGTACCGCGTACACACCATTGTAAGTATATCTACCTTATTACAAATATCCCGATGGGAGATTCGAGCTTCAAGATGATAAATACCATGAATATCTCAATTACTGTTCAATTAACAAACTTATAATACCTATACATTTAAACGTATTAATCTAATCAAAACGTAAAACGTTACATTTCCTATACAGTTAACAACGAAAACTACGTGTTCCTTTGTTACAGAGTACTATATAAGAAAAATATAAAAGAGTAATAAAAATTTAACGTAGTCGTAGTTATTTGGAAAAATAAACATTTGAATGCAGCTTTGTTTTGTTATACAAAAAAAAAAATGGCAAATTCTTAACATGAGTAAAACTGCTCGTTGTAGTAATTAACTACCCACTTTAATGTGTCATTACACAGTTATAAATTTAATGTCTCTTTTCGTGGTAAATTCTAATAACAATAAATTCTAATGTATTACGAACCGACGATGGTACAATTTTCACCTAAAACTCGTGTCACACGACAGATACACTACAGAAAATGGGCCGGGAAAACGTTTTTCTTTTTTTTTTTGCGTCTGTGTAACCGAAAATTTCTTATTTTATAAATATATATTGTCAGCATACCCTCTATTATTTTAATACCTCCTTTTCCTACCTCCTAACAATATATTTTTAATAAGAAAAAATTATCTACTTAGGGAGATCTGAAATTATAATTATTCAATTATTGAAATTTAATATCTATGATTCCTCTTTCTTTTTAAGGACCAGAGGTTTCCTATGCGAAATCAGGGCCTTACTAGTGTACCAATCTACCTTGTGTGTCAAGCTACCTTGAATTGACAGATTTTATCTCCGTGTATGTACCATATGCATTACAGGTTTTTATTAACTTAATCAAAAGCACAAGCTACATACATAAAACCTTTCCAAAAACGTATGTTCAGTATTAGCTGTAAATTTAGGTAAAAAACTGTTGCCTTTAAAGATCCCCTCGATCCTTTCGGATCAACCTCGGAGCGAGCCGTAATTCGATCATATTGTAACTCGATTACTGACTTGGAGTGTTTTCTACCGGGGCTTTTATCTATAATAGCGTGTAATATTGAATATTTTGACGTATATTCTGTTATAAACGATTGTAGATTAGAAACCTTTTGAACTATTTTCGGTATGACACAATTTGTTACATTTTTATAAATCTTGTTATGGTTATGCAACAATAGGTTGTATACAATATGAGGCTTATAAAGAATTTTGTTTTATTTATTGTTGAATATATCGGGCGACTGGACTGTTAGTGCATTTATATTATTTAAAAAAAAAAATCATTCTTGGTTTTTTTTTCGAGTATCCTATTCCGTTTGATGTGATTGAATGTCTTTCAAAAGTATTTCATATGTTGTTTGAATTTAGGATAAATAAACGTATATAAGACAGGCTTGGAAAATATTAAGCTTTAAGATGTTAACTTTTTTTATAGTCAAATATGTGGTAAAGCCTACCCTGCTAACTAAACTTTGTTTTTATATATCTGACAAAAGTTACGTAATTATCCTTGTCCAACCGTTTATTAACTTTTTGACAGCTTACGTCTATAAATTAGCGTTTTTTTTTTTCGGAATAATGTTCTAGAGTAATGTCGTACTTTATAGATGGGTAGTGAAATACCCTGTGCATAACACACAACCACAGACTATAAAACAGTTCTTGAAATATATCGATCGATAAATCGATCATATGATAAAAATAATTTGACTTCATATAAGTATTGTTTCTGTAAAATTTATTAAATCGATTTCTGTAAATTTTATTAAATCGATTGTAAGTTCTTCTTAAATAAAATCGATTATTATTTCAAATCGAATCGGTAACGTGTGAGGGTGTAAGTAATGTCGAACTGTCAAAGAGATAATAAACGGTTGGACAAGGTATAGTAGCTATTTTATACATAACCAAACGAAAGCGAAACTGTCAACTGTCACAAATAGGTAAATATAAAATATTTCTTTTTTTAATCTTGATTTTTTAGTACCAAACTGTGTTATTACCCTAAGTTTTTGTTTTACTTTTCGGAGCTTCATAGGCTTCACAGACGTTTCGTGTGGTAGTTACTACATTGTTAAGATCAATTGCAATGCAAAACGAGAAGCAATGGTTATAAAATTATTTCAATGGTCACAAAGTTATTTTTCCACTATGAAACTGTGTTAACGTATAGCAGTAATTTACTACATCAAGGTTTTTTTCCCACATTTTTTTAAGTAAAATTTAGCTGTGTTAAACGATATAAATAAAATAAGCCAATACTAAAACTAGTTTTTACTTAATTAACTTTGGCAATCGTTTGCCTGTTTACTTTTTACCAGCTAAATAACTAAACTGTGTGAATATTCGATAATGAATGTTGACTGCAGCGTTAATTTGTAATAGAAAATATTTGTCAAGTTTGGTTTATTTGATCGAGTTGAATAATGACCGCGTTATATTTACTGAACCGAATTCAAATTTATATACATAATAAAACTGTCTGATCGTGTCTGTGCATATCTTATTAAAATACTGATAACAAGACTGACATCGATTGGTATATGAAAACTAGACTCCCGGTTTTACCCGCGTAACTTCTGATTTTAATATAATTTCCGGATAAAAAGTACCTAGTCTCTTGTATTACTCTACATACCAAGTTTCATTGCAGTCGATTCAGTAGTCTTTGTTTGGAAGAGTAAAACACGTCGATCTATATAACTAATTACTATGTATCCTCACAAAATTTTGCATTTAAAATATTAAGCCACCGGTCGTTCATATTGGTTCCATTTCCGTCAAAAAATCAAAATGTATAGAAACATTATCTCATCGAAATCATCATTCACGTGCATTTGTTACAACATAACCATACAATATTTTTTTAAGGCGATCAACAATTATTCGGTCTTTATATCATTTTATCTAAATCTTCTAAGATCCGAACTAAAATATAAGATACGTGATTATTATCGGAATGTAAAGTTTGAAGCACAATGACGTTTAAAAATAATTAATATTCAATTTTAATACATACTGCGACAGGTATATATAATTTAATCAGTGGAATAATAAATTGATTTTATAAAGGGGAGTAACGTAATCGGATTAATAACGAAAGGCAATATCGTTTCGAGAATAATTTGATAATAGCTCTTTTGATCTTAATGCACTAAAATTACATTGCTTTATTTATTTGTAGTTGCAACTTTTTCAATACATTTTTGGTAAAGGATTATGAAAATAATGTATATTTTAATGGTTTTTCAGGATTTCGAACGTTCGAATGAACAAATTAATGTAATCCATGTTAATTCTGTGCCCGTTAAACCGTATTATTTACTAATAGATTAACTCTATGCTTTTCTACGAACTTAATTCAAAATTATATTTGCAGTAGTTTTCAAACACTATACTAATTAAATTCACATAAACAGCATGAAACTTTAGATACACGTGTCAACTTATACATGACTGTTTTTTTTTTTTTTGTAATATCAAACATAATATCATGGCTTATCCTACAGATTGTATTTATACCCTTTTATTTAGAAATAAAAAACTTATTCAACACATTTTTTATAATTTTTAAAAATGATCAAAATACTAACTGTGAAGATGTTATAAATATATTAAGTATCTCTCTTTTTTTTAAATTTAGTTTTAATAGAAAATAATGATTTTAATTAGGTTTTTTATTTTCATCCGTACCTTAGTAAGTTAGTACCATGTAGGAATTTACTGTTGCGTGCGTTAATTTTGACATAGAGTAATCAAAAGCCATAAATTCAATACACTAATACAGAAACTACACGTACACTAACACGATAAATAATTCTTGTGTATTTTTACGCGTTGCACGCTATTACTACGTACAATACAGGTTTACGTTACACGCTATTAATTAGTTTCTGTTAGAAAATTTCTGACGACTTTTAGTTAAATATTGACTATTGACTATCTAATAAAAAATTTCGGTCGAAAGTAGAGTAAAATTTTCTAAACAGAGAAAGCATCATAATGTACGGTCAGTATTAATAGCTATATCAATATATAATCTACATAATATATTATCATTATCATAATAGAAATATATGATGTTTTTACAGGTTTACAATATAACAAGGCAGGTTGACAATATTACTGGTTTTCTATAAAATATTTTGAAATCTAAAGATATTTAACTATAAGAGGTATCCAATCGTCCGACGTTCATTTCCTATAGCGATCTCTTTCACACGCAGGAAGCCAAATATCGCGACGCGCCTAGCGCCCCCTACGCCAGACTGCACCATTCGGTTTCACTTCCGGACTTCCTTTGTACTTTCAGACGTCAAAATTTTCGCACAATATGTATTTTATTTTTTCATTAAATTGAATTTTAGAAATAGTTAAACGAAATTATCGTGCATAAATTAGTGGATCCTATATAATTATGGGTTAATTAACGATTAAGAATGTGATTTGAAACAACATGACAGTTAATATTTATTCTGTACAAATATAATATCTCTATCTTAAAGGTTAAAATCTCTACCACATTAATTAACAAAATATGAAAACCACAACCGATGATATCGGAATATCAAAGCAAAATATAAAATGCTGAGGTCAGTGTCACAATAATGACATAGAAAATAATATTCTTTTGAAATTGATATTTTCCTGCAGACGTGCATATTGGTTTCACGTCTGGAGGTGCAACGTGACAGGTCGGCATCTAGGAAAAATGGAGTTTACATAGGTAAAATATTATATCCACTATCGGGAAATAAGATTCGGAGAACTTCATTGAATAAAATTTTATATATATAAACAAAGAATGTATGTATTTTATGTGATTACAATATAAGACGATCTCAATGATGTCTTTATTGAATATTAGCTTCCCTTGCACTTTAAGTCCTCACAGTGTTCAAATATTCGGCTCCTATTAATTCGTGTATATGAATCAAATCAATTACTCGCAAAATGACGACCGTTGTGGTGTAGTGGTGCGAGTAGTCGCCTTAACGTCAGCGGTTGCGGGTTCAATTCCCACTCGGGGCAAATATTTGTATTTATTTAAATATTTGTTTCCGTTTTGGGTGATTGTTCTTGTGGGACTCCCCACCATGACTCGAAGAGCACATAAAGCCGTTGGTCCCGTTCGTTATTAAAGATGATAGCGATAGTTACTCATGACAGAGAAAATTATCAGCCAACCCGCAGTGGAGCAGCGTGGCGGATTATGCTCTAACTCTTCAACTCTCCAACATGGAGAAGAGTCCTTTGCCCAGTAGTGAGTCAGTTCAGTTCAATTATTATTAATTTTTTTAGTAAGCGGAATAGATTTAAAGATTAACTTTTACATACACAAAAACTAAAAAGTAGGTAACTGTCAGAAATTACAATGAGAAATTAGTAAACACAATGTCCGTTCTTATGAGATACGTAAAATTAAAAAAAAATCCTATAGATACAAGGAAAAACAAATTAACTTCTAACGAATTGACTGGCCCGTGGCGCAGTTGGCAGTGGCCCTGTTTTCTGCTCCAGGGTTGTGGGTTCGATTCCCGCCTCGAGTCTGGGTGTATTATGTATTCATTTTAATGCTTCAAAAACCCAGGCGTGTCTCTTCACCGCAAAAAAGAGCCCGTTTAACCTGACTCCCACTTTCCGAAATGTACCTGTTCCAGTCACTAACCATCTTGAACTTCTCGGTATAGACTTATCGTCCAAACTCAATTTTGGAAACTATATCGAATCCAGGGCTAAGACTGCTTCAAAAAAACTGGGCATCCTCTCCAAGGTCCGTCACTATTTCACACCGGACCAGCTGCTAAGTCTTTATACAGCTCAAGTCCGCTCCTGCATGGAGTACTGTTGCCATCTGTGGGATGGTTCCGCCCGGTATCAGCTCGAAGCCCTTGATTCTATCAAGAGGCGTGCCAGGAAACTCATTGGCGATGAGATGATCACTTCAAAACAGCTCCAGAGCCTCGCACATCGCCGTCTGGTTGCTAGTCTGTGTGTCTTCTACAGGTTGCATTTCGGTGAGTGTGCACGGGAATTGCATGAATTTATTCCCCCAGCACCATTCCACCATCGGACGACACGGCGCGGACAGGGATTTCATCCATACGTGGTCGACATTCCTCCGGTTCGTACCTCGCGGTTCGCATCCTCCTTCATTGTTAGAACTGCAAAGGAATGGAATTCTCTTCCTGCGTCACTGTTTCCCGATACTTATAATTTAGGGATTTTTAAGGCAAGAGTGAACAGGTATTATTTGAGTTTGCGTGCTCCACCTTAGACTTCATCGTTGTTTACCATCAGACAAGATAGAAGTCAAACGCACTCAAATTTTTTTGATAAAAAAAAAAAAAATTATATATATTGTATATCAGTCAACTGTTACCTAAAACACAGGCATTAAGTTGCCTACCTTAGGAACAGACGACCGTGTGTGTGTTTTGTGTTAAGCATATTTGTTTATTATTTATTAACAAATATTTTTATTAATACGAATATCCGCCACGAACAGATTAAGTGCTTTTTCGACGCTGAATGCTTTTCATTATTACAAGAAAAGACGGACAGTCAAATATTTGCTGGCTATATATAGAAATAAATTAGTATTGCGTAAAACATTTTCATGGAATACTTTAAAATAGTATAACAGACCGTAACGTAATTTCGCAATCAATTATTCCGCTCATCAAGTATTACACTAAAGCTGGATCCATTTATGTCAATGTACACACATAATTATTATTAACACAATGAAAATTGATTATAATCTTCAACAATAATTGACATTCCCTCCGTAGGGTTGCTGTTTGGTGTAATTATCTTACAAAGTTTAACACATCGTTAAGTTAATAATATAGAATGTGAATTTATTAAAGCTCTATATTTCCGTTAAAATTATCTTCTCAATAGATGTTTTTCGTGTTAAATTAAAATTTAAACATTACTTTTAATATGAGAGGTAATTTAGAAAATAAATCATTATTAATATTTTTTTTTCTTATTTGGTTCACTAACAATTTTACAGTTAATTGTTTTATAGAATTGCAAAATATAATATAACAAATACTAAAATTTAAATCCATCTTACAGGTAAACACTATACTTTTTTAAATATTAATTAAGACGATTAGCTCCAACAACTTATAATATATAAATACATTAACACTAATATACTTACGACAAATAAACAGAATTAAAATTATATTTTTAAATATTAATAATCATTATAGTATGGATAACCAGGCATTTATTTTCAAACAAACAAATTATTTTTGAAAAACAATATTAACCACAATATGAACACTTGATAAAACACAAAATACTGCCGTTGTATAGAATTTTCAATACTGTTCTCTTATATTTACGCGAATATTACTCATTTAATTGAAAGTCTATATCGGATTTTATCGCGTTTATTTGTTAAAAAACTTTACAGTTTAACGATTTTATTAATTAATTAAATTATTTCCCGACGTTTCGGACCCTTTACAGCGTCCATGATCTCGGGGGATCGGATCTTAATTAATTAATAAAATCGTTAAACTGTAAAGTTTTTTAACAAATAAACGCGATAAAATCCGATATAGACTTTCAATTAAATAGAATTTTCAATTTTGAAATTAGTCGATTACTTAGTACTAAAGTATAGAAGTTATACATACATAGGAATTAGGATATACTTGATACTATACAAATCAAATTTAATTCACCTAATTAAGTTGTAAATGAACTTCATCAACAAAATCTGATACCGCTATTATGTATAAAATATAATTGACAATGTCATAATTCATAGAATAAACAACCCTACAAAATGATAAATTAGCGCGGATCAGAACCGTTGAGAGGTCAACTAAATAATCACCGTAACCGGCTCGGGCGACCCTCGTCAATGGAATATGGTTTTGACAGCGACGTAAGCTGTACTCGTGATTATTTTGAGGGCTACGAAGTATTTAGAGTGTTGTTTATAAGTTTACGGATCGGAAATCTTTATTTTTTTATAGAAATTTGCTAATTTTTACTAGATTTTATTTTAACAATCTATACTTGCTTTTAAAAAAATGTAATACATCCACATTAAAGGTACCAGTTTTGATTTTTTTTTTTTTTAGAAGAGTTTCTAGTATCGACACTGAAGCTAAAACTGTAAGCTTTTTCATTTTTGTTTGTCTTTCTTTCTTGACTGCAGATAACGCTAATACTACTGAATGGGTTTGAATGAAACTTGGGATACTATGAGCAAAAATACTGGATAGTTTTTTTTTTTTTTTTTCAAAAATTTCTACGGTCTCCTTAGAGTGGTAAAGAAAATCAAAAATTTTAAAATCGGAATCGCATTCCCGCGTATTGCCTGTATACCTATAATAGAGTTAAAGTTCACCCACTTCCTGGTTTCCGATCGAACTCTAATTTTATATGAATATGTAAATCTAATATAATGCAATATTATTACGATATTAAACTGATCTGATGTAGACGGAAGGTCCTATATTACATTTTAATGAGATTGTAACACGGTTTTGTTTAAAAACCGTTATGATAATGGTTATGATATGGTAACAAAGACAATATATAAGAAGTACACAAACATAATATAGGGTATGATGAATGTAAAAAGGTATATCGTCATTGAAGTAATATGCACTAACGTACTAATAACTTCTCACTGTATATCGTTTGAAGTTTGAAGAAAAATACATAACTAGGATGATAATATGTTATTTAACCCTTTCCGATTTTGACTTAGACAAAGGAACTTTATTGTCGTTTAAAGCTTGAAAAGTATAAAATGTCTGTCTTCCAATCTGAAAAAATAACGTTTTAGTTCTTTTTATTAGTATAATAATACTGGTTTTAAGTAATCGTTTCTTTTTTTTTAATCTCACATAAGATACTTCTATAAAATTGTCAACTTACTTCCTGACCAAAACAACATTTATGTCCAATTGCTGGGTAAAAGAGAAAGATACGGCTTTAGCCTACTGCTTCACTGCCGATTGACAGAAAAAAAAAACTTAAGCAACCTACATAAAAACTAAACCGTTTATTATCTGTAATACAAACAAAATGTATATCGAGATCTCTTTGTTTAGAAAAAGAGGACAAAAAGGGATAGGAAGCGAAAACCACGTTCACAGTAACGCTCTCGTCATTCAATATCCACTGATATCTCATTTTGCCGCGCGAATAGCGCCGAACAGAATAGATAACGATTCTGGAATCTTATACGTTGGTCCAAGAAATAAGCGATTACTGAAAAAGTTGTATAAGCCAAATTTGTATTTAAAACTAAAAATAAAAATAAAAAAAACTGGGAAAAATTCGGACAACGGAGAATACATTTAATCGTTCGTGAAATAATAAATTATTAAATATTGTTGATTTCTTAGCTGATTATTCTTTTAGCTTTTTTGAAAAATAATATTTAGAAATTAAGATTTTATTTATAATATTAGACTGATATTTCAATGTCCATGATAATATATTTATTTAGTGATAATTGAAATTGAAACTAGAACTTTATTTCAAGAGTTCTAAAATGCTTTTTCGGTTGCTTTCGAATCTTTTTTTTTTTCAAATTATTATTATTATTATATTTGTTTTTTTTTTTTTGCTGTATATAATATACATAACTACTAACAGTTAAAAAGTTTGTTTCTTCGAATACTTTGTGGCGAAGAATAACTCAGCAATTTTTTATAAACATTTTCTTGGATTCTTGTATTTTTGTCGTAATATACCTACTCTTCTTATTCAGGTACGGTACTTTACTGCCCATTGGTGGATAATGTTTTATATATTATATTGAATACTATATACTATATTTCATGTTATGTAATGTGGTAAGGTTGTTTGGGTAATATTTTGGGTATATGTTTGGTAAAGTTCTTGAAACATGCAAGTTTTTTACGATATTTCTTATGACCAAATCATAAGATGAAATCTATTGAGAATATGAAATCAGCGTTGTTATCTCATCAACTGATTAATCTCAGATAAAATAAAATTTAATACTGCTTGTGATAATTATGAAAGTTTATAACTTGAAACGTCCACGTTGTTCTCAGAAGTAGCGACTTATAACTACTGAACATTGAATTTTTCTCCTGAACGTTCTTGTGAAAACATCATCTATATTATAAATGGTAATACAAACAGACATAACACAACCCGAGTTCTATTTACACATAATTTGTATTGATATTATTTCTATGACAAAGTATATATAGTTATTAAGTATATATACTTTGTCATAGAAATAATATCAATTCAAATTTTATATTAAAAATATAATATTTAAATAATGATGATGAAAGTAGTAAAAAATAAAAATATATTTTTTATCATATAATAATTTTTGAATAAATTATAAATAAAGATATGACATGTGCTATTGTCGTTTAACCAATTAATATTAGACGAAAACGTTAAGGTGGCTTTTACTCGTACATACCCGTATCGAGGTAGGAACCAGAGAGTAAGACAACAGATATTATAAGGAACCCATAGTGAAAAAAATTGTCGTTACAAATAACAAAAATTACATTAAAATTCATATTTATGTATAAAAGGTAACTAAAAAAAAAAGGAAAAAAAAGGTTACTGATAAAGACAATAAAATACTATAGATATTAAGAACACAATTAACATTTTTAATCCTATTTTTATTTAACGTCTATTTCAAATTGTTTTTAGATAATTATGGAAATTGATAAACGGAATTTTTACAAATTTACTCACTACATAATTAAATGGAGAATAAAATTTTTATAGACGACGACAGTTTTATTTTATATTCAAAGATATAATATGCTGTCAAGAAATCCAGTTGTGCACACAGTTTTCTTATATTATTTGAAAACTTCACGAATAACATTGCATTATGTATCTCATCTCAGATAATAATAAAACTCTATACATAATATTGGTAAAATATTGTAAGCTTTCATCATTTATATTATTGACAAAGTGTTGGCACAAGCGTCACAGTTACTGGCTGTTGGTCTAGCGGTCGCAAATTTGATCTTAGCACGTACTAAAAGTTATAGACAAAAAAGATTTTTATTGTGGCCTGGGCGTTTGTGTTGTGTGTGTTTCCCAAGTGTAAGACATTTATAATGGCATTATTAATTGAACTCTTGAACTGACATTGAACGCACTCCGACAAAATTTTTTTCGCTTACCCTCACTATGTTCATATTGTATTTTCTTACATTGCTATAATGTAGAATTAAAATATAGAGCCTCACAAAATCAAATGAGTTAGTGAATACACACTCATATACATACAAATATTCAACGATTAAAGCAGTGGACTTTAATATTCACACACTTATTAATACATTGAATAGTCAATAATTCTGCGTGGTACGATTAAAAGTTAATAGTCACTTAAAATCAGTGAAATTCCAGTAATTTATGTTTTGATAGTAGATTACATATACAAAATTTTTTTTAAACTTTTTAATTTAACTTAACTATTATTTTTTATCTTTCAAAATTTTTACATTATATTGCTTAGAGAACTTAAATCACAGAAAAGACAGAAAACCAACATCCAACAATGCTTTAAAAAATTTCAAACACAAACACCCAATGTAAAAAAAAAATCAAAAACCCCGTTCTACACTGTCACCTCCAATCCACTTTCAATTAACGTGTCCAGAGAAGCGTTAACGCCATACACGCCGCTCCCGATTTTAAGTTGTGGACACATTGTGCTGAAACTTAATATAATTGTTATTTAATTTGTGTCTAAATAATTTTTCAGTATAAATATTTTTTACCCACATCTTACTGTATTAATTTTTATCAATGAATATTGTTCGCAGTTATTAAGATTTAATGACTATTCTCTGTATAGGTATTGAAGCTGAAAACCAAACCAAACCAACATCTACTGTTGTTTGTTTTATTATTTACTACTCCTTGAGTCATATTTTGTACTAGACGTTGAGCTATGATACATATCATGTAGTAGTAACATTTATTATAATTCCTTAACATTTATAATTCATGGCTAGATGTAACATAACTTTCTCCAAAGTCATACCAATAGCGGAAAAATATTGTAACTAAATTAAATTGATTGATTAAATTGATCTGGTAGTTCTTGAAAATCTCAGATAGATTCTAAGATTTGAGTTTGAAAATCAGCGTAAGACTCCTGTTTGTTAAGGAAGCATTGATGATAATAATGGACTCGTCACGCTCATTATTTATTAAAATAATACAAATTAAAATTAATAAATATATTTTATTTATTTACATACACCTGCACACATGCACCTGCCCTTACAAGTTTCCCTCTCCTGCGCGTTATTCAAATATCTCTCAGACAGGGCAGGATGCTAATTACGTGGCCTAGGGTGTCTACTGGTGTCTACAGCCTATTGAAAGCCTACTTTGTGTAATAATAGAGACATGGAGACGTTAAACAAATACAATTTAAGATGAAAAGCAACGTCATAGTTTATTGAGTAACTGTTTCATAGATATAACTTTATAAAGATATAAATTTGTTTTTATCGATAAACTCTCAAACTAAATTAACGATTATATTAATACTTTTACCATATAACTTTAGAAATAATAATTGTATAAAAGCAACATAGACTGTAAAATTTCACTTAAAAAATTACAAACTATCTGACGGGTATAGAAATTCAAAGGGGATGAAACCGCGAGGAACTTATACAGAAGAATTAAAAACATTTAATATTGTTAAGCTAATAGCTTGAGCTTGTCGGGTAAAGAAAATATCGTGAAGAAACTGGCATGTTTCGTGTATAGCAATTACGTATTAAGTACCTTTTCTTCTACTTAGTAGTAAATAGTTTCAATTTTTCGAAGAATATTTTAAGCAATCTCGTTTTAAATGCAAAAACAAACAAATGCATGAAATAAAGCAAACATGTTACTCCACACGTCTAATAAAAAGTTATGTAATAACATTTTGAATAAAAACTCATTAATCAAAACAAACACACCGATATTAATGAAAATATACGTATACATATAGGGATTAAAATCAATTACGACATATTCAATTAACAAGGTTATACGACCGTTAACTTTGAAACACGTACGACGTTGAACGTTTATTACCTGTGATGTGATCATTTCTCGAAACATTTATAGTAGGTACAATGTATTTAAATTGAATTTTGAATAATTATAATTAATATCATGAAGATAGACGAAGACAATCATTTGTCAAATACTACATTTGCCTTGAGTCTGTTGTGTTAACTTTGTCGTTTCTCTACTAACAAACTAATATGAATCGCATCAAGATATTTCTTAAATTATTGTACCTTTGCATATTTCTTTTTTTACCCGACTGCGACAGAAGGAGGGTAATGTTTTTCGAGTGTATGTATGTATGTATGTAAGTATGTATGTATGTATGTATGTATGTATGTATGTATGTATGTATGTATGTATGTATGTATGTATGTCCATTTCTTTGGCACGCCCTACACCAAACACCAAACAGCTAGACGGTTTTTGACATATGAGGTGTCGTTGGATTTGTCTAAATTGTAGTAGTGACATAGGCTATTTAAAATTTTCAAAATGGCGCCCGCAAATTGCAGAATGAGTAGGGGGAGTTGAATTTTTTTTCTTACTGTAGCAATATGTGTATCAAATGAAAGCTAGTAAATTGTTTTATTCTTTTTAGTTTATAATAAGAGTATTTTACGCAGTCGGGTTTTTGATTTTTTTAATTAAGCATATTTGTTTTAAAGTTGTTTTGTCGTGTTTCAGTTGTCTAATGTAGAAGTGTCTTCGGAATGTAATAGGTAAGCAATTTAAATTTTCACAGATTATATATTATATTATTATATTTCTTTATCTCGTTTATATGTATATGTATATGTATTCACAGGCTTGTATCCGCAACTCGATGTCTACTGTACGCCTATTTTGCATTTATCTCGTGAAATTTGAATGATATTAATATATGTATATGTATTTGATAATGTTTTCAAGTTCACTCCATGTTTTATTGTAAGAGTGGAAACTGTCGGCCTATGTAATACTTACTTTTTTTTCCAAATATATATGTATTAATTTATTCTGCATGTTTCCTAATAAATACATGCTTTATATTAGTAAAATAATAATAACAAATATAACAAATAGTTACATAAATAACGTAATATAATAATAATTAAGTGAAATAGAGTTAAAAGTTTGAATAATTCTATGTGGGAATCCAACTCGAATTATACCGATTTTTGAAACTCTTCTATGTACCTATATCTTAAATGAACATATTCAAACAGATAAAGATGAGATGTTGGAAATAAAAAATGATTCCAGAACGTGATATGTTTTTATTATTTTAATGAATGGAAACATAACCGAGGAATGTTTATAGATATCTGTTTCGTTATTGGATTTCTTGTTTATGATTTTTATTCATAGGATATTTACAACAAATTTATACTAATAAAGATAAAACCATAGAGTATATTTGTTTATTCGAATGGCATAATGCGGTTAGGTCTACTAGTCGGTCAAGCTTAAAAAATATTTTTGTATTAAGTTATTTTATTAAGATTTATAAAACATCGTACAAATAACAAAAGCAACCATAAACATGAAACTAAAATTAAAATATCTAAATATACTGCTAAAAAAACCGCGGTCGACATCTAGTAGTTTTAGATTATTGATTATGAAATTTAACATTGCAAATTACGAATGAAGTTACAAATAGTAATTAAGTAGTCTCCCAAATTTAAACGGTTATAATATATGTAAGTAGTGTTCTAGTCTACAAAATAACATTATTATTAACATTTCTAAATATTTTCATTAAAATACTGTTTGTTGATATATGTACAATTAATAAATTATAGACTCTGCAATGTCTTTAACTTCTTGAATTCTTAAAATTTATCAAAAACTTTTTTTATTCAACTTCAAGAGTTAGATAAAGAAACTCCTCAGTGAACGGGAGGGGATAAAATCTGATATTACAAAAAAAAAAACAATAAATTAATTTTCAAAACGCTAAAACACAACATAAACGCAAAATATTCAGCCTAAAACAGATTCCCCGTAAATCTGATTATTTCATCTCTAACTTGATATAAAATTTATAAACGGTCACAACAATATCACTAGTCTGTTTAAAAATATTCAAAGCGCCATGTTAATCTCTCCTTTTACCGTATAATACAATTAGACTGTATCCCGTAGCTAAAAGCCCGTGTATAATAACATTACTTTCGTTTTCGTCGAAGCGGGCGTGGGTAAATCAATTATACAGTTTGCTCTAGCTGATACCAGACTCATAGCCTATCGAGTTTCAAAGGGTTTGTTTACGTATTTCGTTTCATAACACAGTTAATATATTCTATTAAATGTTATTTTATTGTAGTTTCAGTGAACATTAAGCCTCCGATTCAATATTAATTACATCTTTTAAAAGACAGTTTAAAGGTATGTGTATAATGTGTACAAAAGTAATAACGTGTCACTTTAATCGATTACGATACAGTCGAAATGTGATATCAAGCGTCAAATAGTTGATTTATCTGTTATCGATTTCTCTATACACTGATTCTGGTTTCCAAATTAAAAAAAATTTCAAATTTCATTTTATAAATATAACTTTAATACAAAAACAGTTGTTAAATATATTCATTTTTTAAGTTACTAGAAATAAATATGTAGGTATACTAAATAATTGTTTTATAATTGATAAACATGCAAATACTATCATCGTATTTGACTAATCGCTCCTTTTGATCGTCAATTATGTAATCGTAAATGATTTTAACTATTCAACAAACAAAATTACGTCAGATATCCCTCAGAGATCATCTTAATTCAATCTTGCTTAATACATTTATATACCAACGATTTTGTCTTTTATTTAAAAAATCCCACACCGGCTTAAAATTTATGACGTATTTTCTTATAAAAAATTCTGTTTTTCTTCAATATGATGATCCTTGACGTAAAGATTTTTTTTTTTTCAAAATAATATTTCTATACTCAATTTTACAATTTAATTGGGCCTTTTTAGCGTCGTGACCACGGATCATGTAACTGGTCCGAAATATCGACAAAAATCGTCAAAAAAAAAACTATATCGTGGTATTTAGGTACTCGTTTTTATTATTAATAAATAAAAAATATAATAATTTGGATTGTCACCCATTACTTATTAAAATAGATTTTACTTCTATTTTCAGCAGTGGACATCCAATGGCTGATGTGATGATATTTAAAATTTAATCATTTGGGGCTCTGAATAAACGCATGTTAATAATTGGTATGTGCTATTTGACTATGACTCAATTTTGTAAAAGATATTATTAGCCTGGTAATTGATATTAACGTTCATCCACCTAACACTTTTCAAAAATTAATTATCAACAAAAAATTCTGCTAATCTTAGGGTGAATCTTAGTTTTTTATATCTTGGTTTCATATTATAAGTATTTATTATATTATACTAGCTGCCCGCTGCCCGCCGCCTGCTAGCCCGCGACGCGGACGTCGCCTGCGTGAACGCTATTAGATTACACGTTGTTACAGAATGCGTTGAAGAAATAAAGGTTCACTGCTCGTTCTCCGTAGGTGATAGCGTGATAATATGTAGCCTATATGTTGACCCGACTTCTTAATAATATTCGTGACAAATTTGGAGTAAATCCATGCAGTACTTTTTGAGTTTATCCCGAACATACATACAGACAAACAGACAAAAATTCAAAAAACTATATTTTTGGCTTCGGTATCGATCACACCCCAAGTATTCTTTTAAAAAAATATTCAATGTACAGTTTTGACTTTCCTACCATTTTATTATATGTAATATAGATTACAGTGGTCTTCTTTACTTTATATCTGATTACATTATTAACTTTTTAATGACGAACGATTGAAGGTAAAGTGTAATTAATTATTTATTTTATTATAAACTAGCTTTGCCCGCGGCGTCGTCCACAATTTTTAATCACACGTCTACTTCTACTGCGTTATGGTGTAACTAACCGCGATTCAGAAAGCGCCATCTTATATGATAGTATCGTACTTCAAGCGTTTGTACTTTGCCTAAATAAGCGCGACCCGGCCCATCGGGCTGAAAACAAATCACCCGGTAGCGGCTACCACCGGAGCAGTGCCGGATTAAGGTAACTTGATGCCCTAAGCAATCTTCCACTGTGGGCCCCCCTATCCTTAAGTGAAAGACAAAGAATGAATCGAAAAAATAATGTGAATACGTATCGTAGGTAGAATATGTATGTGTTGTTCCTTCTGTCCTTATCCCATGCGAGATGGGGTCGACACAACATGATTTCATATGTTGTCCTAAAATTAGGCTATATTTTTAAGACCGGCTGCCGACCTGACTTCAACTCGCCTCAGGAACATTTTACACAGCCAACATATATTTTCGTCACATTTGACCTTGGGTGGGAATCGAACTCACGACCCCCGGCAGGCTCACTACAAACTACGCCAACGGACTCCCCATAATATGTATATAATAGTATATATATGAAGGACGAAAAAGATATGTAGGTAGAGTAGGAATAGAGAAATTCATCATCAGCATCCTCATATCAGCCATTGGATGTCCACTGCTGAACGTAGGCCTCGACTCCCAGGCCCATCGACCTCCAGAGCGACCGGTACAAAACAGCCTCCATCCAACGGCTTCCAGCGACTTTCCTCAAGTCATCTGTTTATCTCGCGGACGGCCGTCCGACGCTGCGTTTGCCTGTACGTGGTCTCCCCTCGAGAACCTTTCTGCTCCATCGGCCGTCAGTTCTTTTTCAAGACTTTTAAAAGGCCCAGTCAATGACCACGTCTCAGATCAGTATGTCAGCACTGGTAACACACATTGGTCGAAGACTTCAGGCGCTGAGGTATGACGGATAAAAAGACGTTTTTTAACTTCCCGAACGCTGCCCGTCCGAGCTGGATTTGACGATTAACTTCTCCTTCGAAGTTGGACCTTGTCTCGAAGTTGGATTTTTGTCTTGTCCATATTCATTTTAAGGCCCACCCGTCAGTCAGTATAATGCCGAGGTCACTGAGTATAATGCCGAGATCTTCCAAAGATCCCACCATAAGCACGATATCGTCGGCAAATCGAAGGTGAGTGATGTAATCGCCGTTTATATTGATGCCGAATCATTTTCATGCCAGAAGCTTGAAAGCGTCTGCCAATGCTGCGGTAAAAAGTTTCGGAGATATGACATCTTCCTGTATCACACCTCGCTGCATTGAAATATCTCTCGTGCTATGCTCCTGTACTCGAACCAACATACTGACGTTATTGTACAAGCACTGCAACACTTTGATATACCGGTATTCAATGTGGCACCGCTAGAGAGATTGCAGCACCGCCCAAGTCTCAATCGAATCGAAGGCTTTCTCATAGTCCACAAATGCCAAGCACAATGGCCGATTATACTCCTCGGTCTTTTGTCCTCGCTCTTTTGACGACCGGCTGGTCGAGTGGTCAGGCAACTGGCACTTTACGCAGCGGTCGCGGGTTCGAATCCCGCCAGGTGCAGATAATTTGTATGACGAATATAGATGTCTGCACCGGGTCATGAATGTGTATTTATGTATATATGTATTTATATAAATTTATTAAATTTATTTCCGTTCCTAGTACCTGTAACACAAGTTCTTACGGACTTAGCACGGGGCTAGGTTAACGTGGTGTGATTGTTGGTTAATATTTATTTATATTTATTTATTTATTTATTTATTTTGTATAATCTGCCGCAGCGTATGTATATGGTCTATGGTACTATAGCCTTTTCGGCAACCGGCTTGTTCGGGAGGCTGAAAGTCATCAAACTTGCCCGTCAGACGATTCGTAATTACCCTAGAGAACGGCTTATGATCGTGGCTCAGAATAGAAATGGACCTGTAATTCTTCAACAAGGTGTTATCACCCTTCTTGAAGAAGAGCATTACCACGCTTCCGTTCCAGGCCTCCGGCGTTATGCCCTCGAGCAAGATGGCATTAAAGAGCCTCTGAAACTTTAAGTACCGGTGTTCCACCCGCTTTCAGAATCTCAGATGTAATACCGTCCTCACCCGGTGCCTTTTTGTTTTTAAGGGGTCTGGCCACCCTGGCGGAACGAAAAATGCACTTTTTTTTATTAAATTAATAAATTCGAAACTATGGGCCGGAATATTTTTATTTTTATCTCAATATCACAAAGGGCTTCAAAAATAACATTGTAAAATTTTATTTGAAAATATTAAAAAATGGCGCCGTGATGTTGGTTGCCGCGGAGGTCCTCGATATATTTAGTAGATTCCTTATAATCCTATAGTCCTACCTGGTACTCGGTTATGGTACATCTGAAAAAAAAGGAAAATAAAACAGGGTATTCTTAAGTAGTGTGACTACAATGTATCGTAGCCGTTTTTCTTTTCTACTATTAGAAAAATTATGGTGAGCCGAATAAAAAATTTTTCATTTTTTACCGAAATTTTTCAAGCAAAGACATTAATTTAAAAAAAAAAACTAATCAAGTTTTTAAAAAAATCCTACGTAAAATTGTAGATAATGTATTTACAAATATTTAGTAAAAATGAGATCTCGAAGGTACCAGGTCAATAAATGTAGTTTCGAGATAATCGCAAAAGAAAGTAACCGTGTAGTTATTCAGCTGACGGCGCGATTTTGGCGAGTCTTACCTTCAATCAGCGATCCCTGGACCATAAACGACTCCATCGGCAGCTGATTGAGATTCTTCGGCCTTTTTTGACTATCCCTTCGTGCTGTTCTTGCTTCCTTAGAATCATTTCGAGCGCGAATGTCCGCTGCAGCGCAGCGCTTATCGTCTTCTGTAGTGCAGAAACTGAAGCTGCGATCTCCGATGGTTAGGTTTAGAACATTCATCATCAGAAAAATACTCTTATACCCATCGTTGAAAGTACTGATAGCAATGTACGTAGCAATTTCGACTATATTTGCACCGCTGGAATTCGTTTTTGGAGCTATTGACCAGATGACAGAGTTGACGCTTTCATTATTATTCTGCGTGAAGCCTCCTTCGCACCGTTCTAACAAATAATCTGCAGTGAGGTCCTCATAAATAGGTCGAATGGCATCTTGTACTATTTGAGGTAGAACGAAGTGAAGGAACCGAGTAGGGGAATTACCGCGCCTAAGCGCGGTACTGTGTAAGATTCGATAAAAATAAATGTGTAATAATATAAATTAAGATGCCTGTAACTTGGCCAATTTTGAGTGTTTCGATACGCAACAGGTCTTAAAATGTCCGTTACAGTTCAGGGTTTATTAAAAAAAAATAAAAAAATAAAAATGAAAAAAAAATAATCCAGGGTGGCCAGACCCCTTAAGCTGTCCGAGAGCCATACTAATCTCGTGCAAACTGATGTACGATGTGATGTCGAGATTACCCGACATTTATAATGTCGGGTAATCTCGGCTCTTGGATCTTCAGCCGAACTGCAAATAGGTTGGTTGACCGAGGTATACAGTGTAACAAATATAATTAAGCAACCTTTGCGTAGGGTGAAATTGCTCACGTGAATGGATAGGCGTGTTGGTTGTTCAGTGTGGGTAGCATTGTTATCACTGAATTCTGTAGTGGGGATCGGAGGAGGAGCCGCTCGGGCCCTTATAAAAGGACGGGCTCGGTAGAATCTTTCCTTTTCCTCGTCTCTTCGGTGCAGGGTGCGAATTGTTGGGTGAGTCATTGTAATTATTATGTAGAAGCTTGTATATGCCACTCAGTAGGTCGTTTAGATGTTAAATTCATTTTTTATCTAGTGTGTTTATTTAAAAAATTGTGTTTCTCTATAAACCAATGGTTAGGTTGTGTCCTTGTCTTGTGGGCCATTTCCATGTCAACCCAGAAACAACTGGGGGGTTGACTACGGGAAGGCTCACCGGATGGTGTGTCCTTCCAGGGTCCGGGTAGGCGTACGGAGCGGTCGACACTAACTCTTCCCACGTGGCGACTTCTGCGGGTGAACCTCGGACCCCAACAACAGGCTTTTTTCTTGATCTCGCTACGAGAAGGAAGCAGGGGGGCAGGGAAGCCCATCCCTACAACCGTTCTACGGGAGAGACGTCGAGCGTCGGACGGGGTACGCCGTCCACGTGTCCCGGCGCGCACATCATTTCAGTCACCTAGCACCAAGGCGGAGACCGGCTGGGGGTCCGCCACGCACCACGTGCCCCATCCTTACACCAAGGCGGAGACCGGCTTGGGGGTCATCATGCTCCACGTGCCAATAGTTAAGTGCCCGTCCGGTTAACCTCTAGACCTGAACCAGGAATAGTTATTGAACCACGTAGCTCGTGATCTTTTAAAAATTAATAATAAACATTGTTATTGCTAAATTTCTAACATTTTTGTAACTTGCCTACCTACATAATTATATCACTATGAAAATAAATGTTGTAGTTTTGTTCATTTAATATTTTTTATTTATTTCTCTCTTTTACTTAAATATCTCTTTATTGTTCGTCGATATAATATAAATATTATACCGCGACAACAGATGTCCATAAAACTTCTCGACCTCCCTCAATATCTCAGCTCTGGTCAACGTTGTACCTCTATCCTCAGTTTTCAGCCTCGACAACCAGCTCTGACCAACAGACGAATCTCTTGAGAACACTATAGAGCCCCGATTCCGCTCTATCGTATCTTTAATACGTCTTATATTTAAACACGCGCACATCATGTGACATGTCTCAGAGATTTCCAAATGTCTGTTGATCCGCTTATATGCTATAGAGTAATTAATTAATTATTATTAGAAACAAAAACATTTTTATTGATTTATTAAATGTGAATTACGATTTTTTCGGACATTAAATTCGTGGTAAATAGTTTTTAAGTCTAACGTTTTAAGCATATTGGATTCGATATAATTATGTATAATAAAGACAGTGCATCTAATCTTTTTTGACCCATGGTCGTTCTTTTTTTCATTTTATATATATATATATATATATATATATATATATATATATATATATATATATATATATATATATACATATATATATATATATATATATATATATATATATATATATATATATATATATATTTTTTTTTTTGTTATGAAAACGATCTTTCTGAGAATTCTGAAATTGCTTTATCTTTAGTGTGCTCGTTTTTTTTCTCGGTCGTCTCTGGTGCCCCCGAAGACGGGATGCCCTAAGCAATTGCTTAAATAGCTTATAGGCTAATCCGGCACTGCACCGGAGAGGATGTGCCCCGGTAGATAGGTGTAAACCTAGAGGCCCGTACCCCGACAGGCCCATCAAGGTCTGCCAGGATGAAACACACACACGCGTAATTTTTTTTTTTTTAAATTTACAAGCGGTTTTTCAGCGGCTTTCGAAGTACCTGGTGGCTTTCATCTATTTACTAGACATTATCACGTCAAAAAAAAAATAGAATATATATATAAAGATAAGAAATATTCTTTTGCAAATTATGTTACTTCTATATTACTTCTTTTCGTTTGATTTATTTTATTTTACATTATTTGTTATTTTCTAAAATACTAAATTTCCTAAACAATTTTATTTTACGCCACTTTTCTACCCATAAAATCATCTCGGCGTAACTCCAAAACAAGCCACCTTACATCCTAGACCCCTACTGTTGGGGCTCATTAGAAAGAGGCAGACACCAGAAGTTACCCCCCACCAGTATCCCCCCTCATGTTCGTCCGATCCCCCTCCCAATCGATCACCACGAAAAGAAAAACCAAAGCCCCCCCCCCCCCCCCCCCCACTTTTTCACATTAGTTCTCCCCCGCGGCCCATATCTCTGGAACTAGAAGAGCTATATACCCCAAGTTTGGTATCAATCAACTCGGCAGAATGAGGAAAACAATTTGGCAAAAACAGAATCGTAATTTGTGATTTTAGGTAAAAATCACAAATTACTATTCTGTTTGTGCCAGTTTGTGTAAATGCCTTAAAAAATCAAGAAAATATATGTAAAGATAAGCAGTTTTAGGAACTTCGTTCCTACCTAATATCCCATGGCACCAAAAGAAGTTCCTTACGGCAGGCTTGGCTTAAAATGTTTATAAGTTTACAAGTTTAGGTAGTTCCAACTGGGATTTTAATATTTTAAAACCCCTACTAAAAATTAAATAAAGCTGAAAAAAAACAGACACGTGAAAATAATTTTATTATATGCGTAGATCTTTTAAACAATTAATAAACTGTATTGTTGTGATTTACTGTCGAATTTATATGTACGTTATTATTTACAGGAATGATTAATATCTATCCTATATAATATCACGATATATGGATTATATTTATTGCACTATATATTATAAGTTTAAAAATATATATAAGTAAGTATATATAAGTCAAATTCAAAACGCAAAATACGACTCTTACTTTTTATAGTATGTTTTCTCTTATAGCTCTTGGTTACCGAAGAGAATAAAATTCATTATATTATCATTAATGTGTTAATAACATTCTCACATCGTCATTTTGACCTAAAAACCAACACAAGATAATATATAGGATGACCCGTAAAACTTTTTTCCTCTTCCCTCTCCATTAACTTTACGACTAACAATAAATCCTACCGACTTTTGTTTCTTACTTTTGTATCACCATATTTTACAAAGTAAAGGAAGCATTCCATGTACGTAGAGTAATTATTTTACACTATTTATCTACTCGTATCTAGGTATAATGTGAATCTTAGGTTCAACATTCTATGATGTCTGCATTTAACGCTCGCTGGACTTTAGAATTTTTAAACAGATTTCTTAGTGCGCTGTATTGCGCACAATGATATGAATTAATATATATATATATATATATATATATATATATATATATATATATAAATATAAATATAAATTCATATCGTTAATGTGTATAATATAAATTCATTTATAAAATACGTTACTTAAGTAAGTTATTAAAACATAAATATATAAATAAATAATTTAACATAAGATTTCATTTTAATTCTGAAAATAATCACTTACCATTTTTCGATAAATTAAATTTAATTTAAGCTGAAATAAACTATTGAAAATAAACAAACTCGTATATTATTTATAATTATAATATATTAATTATATACAAAACATTTTGGGACGTTGTTGCAACATTTCAAGCTAATATATTCTTGACCTAATTGTCGACACTAGTCTCTATATCAAATTATTATAAAAAAAGTATTCATCATCATCATCATCATCATCATATCAGCCATTGGATGTCCACTGCTGAACGTAGGCCTCCCCCATAGACCACCAGAAAAAAAAAATAATATGTATGCATATAGATACCTACGACCTTGTAACATATATACGTAATATATGACCTAAGGAACAATTTTTAATCAGAGCAATAAAACGAGTTTTAGAAGTAAGGTATGTCAGTAATTCTGTATGCTATCAAAATATAAGTAACATTATCTCAAGTTTCCGTGGTGTAGCGGTTATCACATCTGCCTAACACGCAGAAGGCCCCCGGTTCGATCCCGGGCGGAAACATATTTATTTTGTAGTATATTAATTTAATTATTTTGAAAAAATATATATATTTTTAAATAAAATAATTGTTCATAAACATATTAAATTATCTATAACTACATATAGACACATACATATGAATGCTAAATACGAAACATCGGGAAAAAAAATAGATATTACTTTGTATAAAAAATATTATGTATGTATGTTTTATCTTGGAAAAATGACTGTGTATTCAATATCAATAGATTCGATCATATAATAATATATCTGTGTTCAAGCAAATAAGTACATTTCTGTAAGTATACAATGTATCACAACTATGTACTGAATGAATGCAATATAAAAACAAATCTTCGACAATCAATAAATAACATTACTCTTTACTAAAAAATAAAATAATACAAAGATAAAAATAATAATGTTGAATTAGGTATATCAATAACTCGTATATATACATATTTCTTACTTCTAGAATAGAAATTCCTAACGGAATAGAATAGAATATAGGCTTACACTTAAGCATTGATCTATAAAAAAAAACCCTTATAGATCAATGCACTCACGTCAATTTTTATGTACTGTTATAAATAGTTGATGTGATGTATTGGTTGGTTTTCTTTCGCTCTGTGTTGTACTGAAATGTGCCTACGTCACTTTAAAATAAGTATATATATATATATATATATATATATATATATATATATATATATATATATATATATATATATATATATATATATATATATATATATATATATATATATTATATATATATATTATACCTTTCCAATGATAAAAAACTTTCAATCAAAAATCAAAAATCAAAATATTTTATTCGTTATTAGGTGATTGATTACACACACTCAACGAACGTCAAAAAAAAAATGTCTCGGTAGACATCTACAATTTCATCATCGGCTTTACTAAATATTACAATAATATAATAATGTTCCTAGTGTAGGCCGAGAGAAAAAAAGCCGGAGGAAAAAAAACTCTCGGTACTCTTTTTACCATATCATATTTTGTACATACAATATGAAAAAATTATTCACAAAGAACGAGCAAATCATGTCACTGCCAAGCAGCCTTGTCATTTAAAAAATCTTTAATGCTATAATATGCCTTACTACATAATTTGGATTTAATGAAGTGTTTAAATTTATTTAGGGACAAGTCTTGCACATTACCAGGCAGTGTATTGTACATGCGTATACAGTTACCTACAAAAGAGTTACTTATTTTGTGGAGCCTAAAATTAGGAATGGCCAATTTATTTTTATTTCTTAAATTTATATTATGTCTATCACAGTTCTTGACAAATTTATTTTTGTTTTTATTGTGTATAATAAATTTTCAAAAATATATTGAGAGTAAACAGTTAGTATTTTTATTTCCTTAAATTTATTTCGTAAAGACTCACGGGTGCCCATACCGTAGATAGCTCTGACAGCTCTCTTTTGCAAAATAAATATACATTGAATATCAGCAGCGTTTCCCCACAGCAGTAAACCATAAGTCATGATGCTGTGGAAATAGCTGAAATATACTAATCGCGCGGTTTTGATATCCGTCAACTGGCGTATTTTTTTTACTGCGTAAGCTGCGGAGCTGAGTCTGCCAGATAACTTCCCAATATGAGGACCCCACTGTAATTTTGAATCTAAGGTTATACCCAGAAAGACAGCCTGATCGACCAATTCTATTTCCTTATCCCTAATCCTGATACTGGTTGTAGCCAACTTAACATTCGGTAAAGTGAATCTCACACATTTTGTTTTGGATTCATTTAATAGTAGATTATTTACATTAAACCAGTGGATAATCTTAGAGAGAGCCCTGTTTACATCGTCGAGTGAATTTTGTCCACGTTTAACCTTAAACAGTAAAGATGTATCATCTGCAAACAAGACTATCTCATGTTCATCTCTAACAAGATGAGCGAGGTCATTAATATAAACCAGAAATAGAAAGGGACCTAAAATCGAACCTTGAGGTACTCCCATTGTTACAAGAGAGCCGGGGGACCGCTTGTCGTTGATCACCACGCTTTGGGTCCTGCCACTCAAATAAGAAGTGTCAAAATCGAGAGCGGTACCCCGGATTCCATAATGATGTAGTTTCCTGATTAATGTCTGATGCTGGACACAATCAAATGCCTTAGAAAGGTCACAGAATACACCATAGGCATCGTGTGACTGATCCCAGGCCTCATAAATAGTCTCTAAAAGTTTAATTCCAGCATCAGTAGTAGACCGGCCACGAGTAAAACCAAATTGTTTATTGTGTAAGAGTTCATTACTTTCAAAATGTTTTTGAAGTTGATTTAGAATAATTTTTACAAAGATTTTACTGAAAGTGGGAAGTACCGATATTGGACGAAAGTTAGAAGGATCTGCGGTACTTCCAGATTTAAATAAAGGCATTAACTTGCTAAATTTCATCAAGTCAGGAAACACACCACTATCAATAAAATTATTAAAAATTAAAGCCAGTTCTGGAGCAACTATTTCAATTAGGGAATTTATAAGATGTACAGAAATGCTCCAGAGATCTGGTGTTCTTTTTATATTTAACAATTTAAAAGCCTTTAAAATACAATACTTATTCACATGACTAAATTTAAATTCTACATTACACATAGGTACGTTAGATTTCAACAATGATTCTGCAATGGGAGGAGATGAGTTCAGGGTTTTAGTTAATTCTACCGGTATGCGAGTGAAGAATTTTTCTAATTCGTTGGCAATTTCTAGGTCTTCAGTAATGATTTTGCCATTAATATTAATTTTATAGTCACTCTCATTACTTTTTAATTTACCCGTTTCCGCATTTATAATTTTCCAAGTAGATTTCACTTTGTCGACACTATTTAATATTTTATTACTAATATATTTCTTTTTTGCAATTTGACAGACTACTTTGAATGTGATGTGATGTGATGTGACTTTATGAAGTGAAACTTTTATATCAACATATGAGAGAAATCTTATAGATGTTAAAATAAAAATCGTCACACTACGATCGTCACATTTTCAGACCATATAATATGGTATTGTACTGTATTTCGGGACTCCGTACTACATAATTATGTAATGAAACGACGCAACCCCATCGAGTTTCGGCTCGTTTCATTTATTTTTATTGAGTACTTTATTTTTAGATGTTTACCAGGGTCTGATCTGATGATGGAGCTGGAAGGTGGACATAGGAACTTCGCAATGTAACGACACAACCTAATCGAGTTCGGGCTCGATTGAATCGTCTTAACGAGTAGTTTGTCTTTTAATGGTAACCAGACTCTGATGATGGAGCTGGAAGGTGGTCATAGGAACTCTCTAATCATGTAATGAAACGACACAACCCCGTCGAGTTCCGTCTTGTTTGAATAGTCTTGACGAGTAGTTTGTTTTTCAATGATAATTAGGGTCTGATGATAGAGCTAGAAGGTAGGCATAGGAACTTTGCAATGAAACGACACAACCTCATCGAGTTTGTGCTCGATTGAATCGTCTTGACAAGTAGTTTGTCTTTCAATGGTAACCAGTGTCTAACGATGGAGCTGGAAGATAATCATAGGAACTCTGTAATGAAACGACGCAACCCCGTCGAGGTCGAGCTCGATTGAATCGTCTTGACCAGTAGTTTGTATTTCAATGGTAACTAGGGTCTGATAATGGAGTTGGACGGTAGTTATAGGAACTCTGTAATGAAACGACGCCACCCCATCGAGTTCGGGCTGGATTGAATCGTCTTGACAAGTAGTTTGTCTTTTGATGGTAACCAGGGTCTAACGATGGAGTTGGAAGGTAATCATAGGAACACTGTAATGAAACGACGCAACCCTATCGAGTTTCGGCTTGTTTGATTCATCTTGGTGAGTAATTTGTTTTTAGATGGTTACCAGGGTGACCAGGGTCTGATTACAGATGGTGTGCACTACCCATTAACTCGGTGCATCGTTTTATTATAAGTATAACTACTTACGTGCGTACATAAGTAAGTAACACGCACTTTTTTTCCGTAAACCTCACTTGAACAATTAATGTTAAATATATAATAAAAAGTTTCACTTCATACGTGTGTTAATGTACACACACAACACACACACAACACACACACAACACACACACAACACACACACACACACACACACACACACACACACACACACACACACACACACAGACACACGCACAGACACACGCACACACACACACACACATTTTTTTAAAATCAGTGTCTTAGTTTAAGATTTTTATTATTAAAAAAACGAATTTTTCCTTTTTATATTTATAATAGGTATAGACAACGTTACGTTTGCGATATTAAGATGACCGGCTTAATTAGTAAAATTATATCACATAAAATATCATGCTGACTGAAGCTGAGAAAAAACTTCAAAAATTAACCAACCTCACAAGTATAGTAAGAGGACAAAATCGCGAGAAACGTCTTGTAAAAACTTATTTTTAAGCAACATTAAAGTAACAAAACAATACAATCACTGAAAAACTAAGTTGTCAATACGCTTTATTCGAATTATTCCCGTCTCGCAGCTCATTCGAAAATCGTGAAAATTATTCGCTACAACAATTCGCAAACCGACCGATCCGTGACGGATATTCAAAGTTAAATGTACCGTTTAAAAATAAACAACTGCAAAAGGTTTTATTCCTTCGTGCGCCGACCGCTGACGTCTGAATAAACAATTTCTAACTAAAACTTTAAAAAATGTATTTGCTATAGTAAAAAATAAATAAAAAACTGACCTCAAAAATATGTTCGTTAGACATTAAGCTATGCTATAATAAGTAAATTATAATAATAATTTTGTTAATTTTCATACACTTATTCGGAAGTCAGGATATATAATTGTATGCATAATTTACATTTTGTTTCTTTTCTACCTGTTTCTATTTTTGAAATAAAAAAAATAATCCTAATTGATAATGATGATGATAGGATGTTCAAAAGTTAAAATAAAATATTTTATATTTTACTGAAACACAATTAACTAAACATAGTTTAAAATATCATCAATGTTATATACATTTAAAGACACGTTTAACTAAAAAGTTAGTAATTTTTCAATTTTAAAAAATTCTAACTATTTCAAGAAAATTTATAACGTTGTGTCTTAGGTTTAATAAATCCATTTTATTAAAATACGTTCCAGAAAAAAAAAACTCGTTCGATTAGCTTAAAAAATATTTAATTGTATACCTACCAATTTTTAAGAAAAATAATATGAGTATGATACCAATTTTTAAGAAAAATATGACACACTCATACATATTATTGCGAAAGTTTCGTTAGGCGTTAGTTATCTGAAATCGATATTGAGATTAAGATTTCGTTCATTTAGACACCAAAATTGAACTAACTATAAACCTAAATTAATTTCGGGACAAAGTGGAACAGGCCTGTCTAGTTACAGCATATATTTCTTAGACTAGAATCGAGTCCCGTCCGCACGACTACACTTTTGATATAACGCTTCAATTTCGAATCTGTTTATATTGCCTGATAGACTCCACTGAATGTTTATTTTTGATGATGATGTTATTGCTATTTGTGGGTGAACTGATGAATAGAAAATAACTTTGATGGGTTTATTTACCACATACAGGACTCATTTCGTGACTTTTTCTCACATTTAGGTAATATTAAAATGTATTTAGTCCTTAAGAAAGTTATGTTTATATTATTTTTATGGAAGTTACTAATAGTAGTACATAACTAATAGTAATGGATAAGTGGTTTCCTTGATGTAAAGTGATCATTAGTTAGAAACACAAATGCGCCGCTAAAGAAGTGAAGAGGAGATAGTTAAGTCGTATGTACTTCATAGCGATTTTCTGTGAAAGCTTAGTACTACCTTGCTTAAATCACCTGTAGGTATAAATAATAATTAATTATGTTATAATGACGCTTATTGAACCGCAATTTAGCCATACATAGTTTCAATATATTTGTAAGGCTTAAATATGAAACTGAACAGATACAAATATTGGACAATTGACCCTAGAACCAAAAAAATGCCTAACGCTCGTCTATCCTACAAGCATACTCTTTTTCTTTCCCTGAAACGTGGAAAACACGAAAGCCATCCGATTATCGAGCCTAAGGTCGTTAGCAAAATAGTTTTTTAATGTAAACATACTGACAATTGATTATCATAATCAATTCTTGCTACTGTTTGATGATTTTTAATTTTTTATAATGTTTCATATTACAATTTGTAGGTATTGAACTATTGATTACATAATATATACAATTTAAGGCACTAAATTTTGTAGTGTGCGGGTATGTTATCGATAGGGTGGTAATTATTCATTTCAACGCATTCTCAAGATATTAAATAAACATTCGTGGAACACAAAATAAAGCAGTTAACCTACTGACCCTCGCTAGTTAAGCCTATGACAGATGTTTTCACGGCTGAAATAGCCATTAAACACGCCATTCATACATAAATTGTCGCAAACATACTTTAAAAAACCCACTCCAACACAGAGTAAATAATCTACTGATAATTTCTTAACAAAAGCACAGTATAATTAAACTAAATAAAAGTTTTCTTTTAATCTGTGTTGATTTGTTTATCTCTGAAATGACCTTGCGTGACAAATAACATTGCAGTATTTGTGATAGGAAAAGTCTATCGAATGGGGTCGGAATGGCAAGCTATTTGTATAAGGTAATAAAAATTCTACGAACTTAAACATATGTATATTAAGCGATTTTTCTTAAAATAAAATATTTAATAACAGTACGATAAAACATTCAAAACTTATAATTATTTAACAATTTTACAATATTATACATATTTACAATGCATAACTTAAAATAATTATTTACATACACTTTAAATATAAATCATGTCCCCGTGGAATGATACCAAGAATGCTGCTAGTATTTCCTGGTTGAATCACAATTTCGATTTTTCTGGGAAAAAACTGAACCAGCCCTTTTGTCACCAGTGGAAGCTTTAAGACGCGGAATCAATTATTTTACGTTTTTTTTTTTTTACTGCTACTCCAAGGTCCAAGTGTATCGACTATCGGCACAAAGACATAATTTGAGATTTAATTTAATTTTGTTGAGTATATATCTAATTAAATTAAGTATTTAATTAGATATACACCCAACATAAATAATCATTACCATCATTATACAGAAAGAATGGTGAGTTACTATCAATATTTGAGGAGAATACTCGGTACATGATTCTCATTCGAATTACGTAAAAAAAATAGGTAAATATATATTAATAAACTTTTAAGTATAGTTACTCAACAATTATCTAATTATTTACGCGTCGCGTCGTCTGGACACCCTAGCAGCTAGCTGCACTTTCGACACAAAACAGGTAGTTTACCCACGTCGTGTTAACAGGGTAGCAGTATAAACAAGCACGATCCAGTCCCTCTTAATAGTAGTCCCTCTTAATAATGGCTTAGGATAGGCAAAAATACTAAGATATTTTACTCGTTTAAGCAACAAATTTGTTAACTAGGTAACAACAACACCTGTGCACGTGCCGCCGGTATGACTGGAAAAGTATCAACACTTCATTTATTTGAAAATTTGGTCAAAAATCAAGTACCTATTTTTTTTACATAATTCGATTGAGAATCATGTACCGAGTATTCTTCTTAAATATTGATAGTGACTCACCACTCACCTGTATATTATAAAAGTCTTTCGGCGCATCTGTCTATCTGTCTGTTCGCAATAAACTCAAATATTACGGTACAGATTTTCATGTGGTTTTCAGCAATAGATAGAGTGATTCATGAGTAAGGTCAAGGTACATATACATACCCCGGGCGCAGCCGGGGCAGGCCGCTAGTTAAAAATAAAGAAAACATTAATAAAAAGAATATTAGCTTTTAAGCTAAACCCTCAAACGTAAAACATAAAAAATGTGAAATCAAAACGGAAATAAATTGAATTTCACGTATCAACATTCAACCAAGCGTATAGAACGCCCTGTACACCCTCGATACCAGTAAAATTGTTTCTCATATCAGACCATCTTCAAGGGGTCCGAATGCAACATTGCAATTTAGATATATTGCATGTTTTTTCCCTCGAATTGTATGAGATAAATCGGTTCAAGGTAATTTGTTCTAGATCTTTCCTTAACATCAAGCCGAATAGCAAATTTTAAGCATAGTTAATTAGGACTTGATAAAATCAGTGGCACCTGCACTGTAATTGTCATATCAGCGCTAGAGAAACACTTCAAACATCAATTTGCAATCAATATGAAACTAGAAAGTTTAATATAATAGCTTTTTAAATTTGTTTTATTTATATTATTTTTATTTTTATTAATGTCCGATTTTTAAGATTAAGAAAGATTATATAACGTTAAATAACTACAAATAGCAATGCATTTATTGTAAAAATAATAGTTTATTGTAGTGTGAAAATAAGTAATATTTAGATTAAAATGGAATTTTTATTTTAATAATTATGATATATATATATATATATATATATATATATATATATATATGGGACGTTCTTTGTCAACCGGAACACCTCTATACCCAAAATTCCTTTTGACCTAAAAATATTTAAAAATATGGAAAATTTAGTATTTTTTATGTACTTTCCATTAGAGTGTGGCCTTTTTTTAAATTTCGTTTACAGACAGAGCAGCACGTCCCCTAACTTTAAAAAAATACCACTTTACGAAATGATCAGGCTGTCAAAAATCACAGGAGCTCAGAACAATTCCAGGTAACGACTATTTTCATATATTTTTTGCTGCTGAACATGAATCCGGCGGTATATTTTACCGATACCTCAAGCGTTCGCCCCTAACCTCAAAAAACACCCCCAAAATTGCAGTTTCGCGCATTTGAGAGCTTTGTCCTGTGATGGACGCGAGGAAAATTATTGACAGACAGTATTTATATGTATTTTTTGCTGCTGAATACGAATCCGGCGGTATTTTTACCGATACCTCAAGCGTTCGCCCCTAACCTCAAAAAACACCCCCAAAATTGCAGTTTCGCGCATTTGAGAGCTTTGTCCTGTGATGGACGCGAGGAAAATTATTGACAGACAGTATTTATATGTATTTTTTGCTGCTGAATACGAATCCGGCGGTATTTTTACCGATACCTCAAGCGTTCGCCCCTAACCTCAAAAAACACCCCCAAAACTGCAGTTTCGCGCATTTGAGAACTTTGTCCTGTGATGGACGCGAGTAAAATTATTGACAGACAGTATTTTTATGTATTTTTTGCTGCTGAATACGAATCTGGCGGTATTTTTTACCGATACCTCAAGCGTTCGCCCCTAACCTCAAAAAACACCCCCAAAATTGCAGTTTCGCGCATTTGAGAGCTTTGTCCTGTGATGGACGGACGCGAGGAAAATTATTGACAGACAGTATTTTTCTGTATTTTTTGCTGCCCAACAATAATATATAATCATTTAAAAGAATAGATTTATTTTCGTTTTTTTTGTTTTGTTTTTATTAATATATTTTATTAGCTATTATATTAATTAAATATATATTAATATATTTTTATATCTATTATTAGCTTTATTCCGTTTTGTATATGTATATATATATAACGACTGACCCGTTGGCGCAGTTTGCAGTGACCCTGTTTTCTGCTCCAAGGGTTGTGGGTTCGATTCCCGCCTCGAGTCTGGGTGTAATATATGTTTATTTATATATGTATTATTTATATGTATATTTATTTAAAAAAAAAGTATATCAGTCGGCTGTTACCTAAAACACAGGCATTAAGTTGCCTACCTTAGGAACAGACGACCGTGTGTGTGTGTTAAGCATATTAAAAAAAAAAAATATATACAAAACGGAATAAAGCTGTCAACGTCAGATCACGTCCTAGCTTTGCTAGGCAAAATTAGGACTGCTGACCTGAAGTATGATAAGTATATATAAATTGCATGATATACTCATGTAAAAAAACGGCACGGGTAACTGAGAACCCGTGGATATTGTATTAATACCAAAAAAAAAAAAAACACACACACACACACCCACACACAGGACACCGGCGAACCCTGCTAATCGTATACTAGTAGGTATATCAAATTAATTACAAGATAATTATTTTATTTTAATTTTAAATTAAAATTATTATTATGTAAGTGATATTTGAACTTATTTTAGTAAAAACAATGCCTAAATTAACAAGTCTAATGTCACGCATGAAATTAATTTCAATATTATCTTGATAAAATAATAAGTAAACTCGTCAGAGTAATTTTAACCTAATTAAAGAAATTCAAGCCACATTAGCGCGAGGGCAATTAGAATGTTATAGTATAAGAACTAGCTGTTCGTTCACACATCAATTATTCGTTTTTAAGACGGTTTCATTAATGCTAAATTAATTCTTAAATTACACATTTCTTACCTGAATTACTAAAAAATAATATTGCAAATTATCTTTATTCATAAAAATAAATATCTTGAAGATAAAACAACACAGAGTGACAACGAGATTGAGAGCACAGAAATATTTTGAAATTGATTTTTATAACTTTATAAAAAAAACACAATTTTAACAATACATATTTGATTGTAAATACTAATTTTATAAATAATGAACTTCTACTCTTTGCCGTTTTACTTCCGTGAAACTATACGTAATATTGTAAATATTACTATACTACACTGTTAGTAAATGCTAGTAATTGCTAAGCAAAGGCTTTTTTGCTACTCCTTTAAGATAACATTCTTTTCTTTGTGTTACCATACTGACCTATACGAGCTATTTTATTTACGATACGCATATATAAGGATAGGTAATAGTATGACTTATATCATGGAACCAGATCAATAATAAGCCCTTCAATCAATCGACAACCTTTCGTTCTGGTGTAGTGGTACTTAAATTCTGTGGTTGCGAGTTCAATTACTGCTCGAACGTTTATATGTATTTGTTTTTGTTCTGTGTGTATCTCACCTTGTGAAGACCACCGTGCCTCGGACAGCACATAAAACCATCAGTCCCGGTTATTATCAATGATACTCGTGATAGGGAAATTACTCGTCAACCCGCAGTGGATCAACGAGGTGGATTAAGCTCTGACTTTGTCCTATATGGAGAGAATGCATTTGTCCAGCAATGGGACGTTTACAGGCTGATTGAGTACGGTTCAGTTCAATAATCGAGTGTGTATTTTAATAAACTAAAATAAAACATTGATATTTTATACAACAAACTCTTAGACTATATGACTACATTAAGCAAACGTCAAAATTGTAACATAATCACGTTACAATTCTGACATATTAGGTGGAGTTCATTGAGTTTTAATTACCCTATAGCATGAACGTAGTTTACTCTGGGATTACTCAGTACTTAGAGCTTTCAGAGCACAACAGTCTTACTCTGAATAATTGAAATTAAAGAAAATATTTAGTAAATTTCATATACTTATTATGAAAATTAATAAATGTTATATCACGTTATTAGAGTTCTGTACACACACTTCTGATAGGGAACAGAATGCTATAATTCAAATGCTATTATTCAAAAATGTATATAATAGAAATATTATTAGTTTCATTTAAAATTGATTCTTTCATAAAATACTATATTTGTCATCATTTCATTTTGAACAGTAAATGAGACGATAACTTAGAAGATCTTTCAGTAAATTGCTCAATAATCTATTATATGTAGTATCTACCTATACATTATAAGCATCTTAATCATACTTGTAAAACTATTTCCTACAAATAAAACCGTATAAAGTCAATAAAAAAAGCAATTCCGAGCACACGTACAGTAAACTTTTGAAATAGATACTAACGACGTCTCAAAGTTATGCCTACCCCAATAACAGCGACATTTGTGCCCCATTCACCCATAAACCGAATAAGGTCACGCGTAAATACACGTCACGGTACGTGTATCTTGGATCATTCGATATATTATACTGTGCTACGTGGTCTGTTTGGTAATGTGTTTACAAAGATTAAGCATCCGTAGAATCACCACGTAAAAGAAAAATATGGATTCGTAAATTTATTTCAATTTTTTTTACACATTTTGTCACTTTTGTTGATAGAGTCTTACAAACAAGGCCGCTTCTTCAAATAAATAAGTTTCTACATATGAAAATACCTATATTAAGTCAGAGTACAAATTCTTGAAAAATCGTGTCTTTAAGACTTACTTTTTTATTCTTCTTCTTGGTCGTTTGCTTCATTGCTGAAGGTCGTGTCCACTCTGATCCAGGGTCTAGGTCACGATCTCTGTGAACTTTCTCCAGTCCGTCCTGTCCTCTTCTTTCCTCAGGGCTGCGGTCACTTGGAGACCAGTGAGCCTGGTAACTTGGTCCGACCAACGTGTGTTGCAGCGGCCACTTGGTCGTTTCCCCTCTACTTTGCCAAGCACCATCAGCTTGTCTAGGCTCTCAGGCTGCCTTCGCGCTATATGATCAAAATAACGGAGGACACGCTGGTAGCAAATACTTAACAGTCTCGTTTTTATGTGCAGTTGTTGGAGGATCGAGACATTGATTCTCTATACTTTTGTATAGCAGTAAAGAAATAAAAATGAATGATCGAAATGTCGAATTTATTTGAATTTTAAGAAATATAATATGCATATATCATTCATATATAACAATAAAACTGTATCAATTCAGTATTAAAATCAGTAGCGTGGTATAAAGGAACTAAGTTGAGATACGTACAAACTAAATTAGGAAACTTTTATATTTATTTTTTCGTTACGTAAAAATTATTTGACATAAATTGTAATATTATAATTCGTAATTATTTATACCTATTCCATATAACATTATTAAGATAAGAGTATGAATTCCCTTAATTGTAAGAGCCTATTAAGATCACTGTACATTAGCGAATAGCGTCCAAAGGTTCATCTTCTTACTAAACAACTACAACTTCTGCTCTAGGTTCTTTAGCATATTTCCTTTTTAACGTAATATTTGTATTGTAGAATACTCGGCGTGACTTCATTTTGCCTAATGTCACTTTCCTAGCAAGCACCACCTATCAAGTAAGATGGGTCAAATTGTTCTTAATTTTTATGTCTGAATTTCAGAGAAATAAGTTTTTTTTTTACTGGTATAAAAAAGAAACGCATATATTTCAATTTTAAATTTATTGTTCGTTAGTCTTATTTAAAAATAATAATTACCTATTAATGAAAACGTTAAAACACTGTTTTCTTAGAAATAAATTCAAATAAAAGAAACAATCACTAACACGATGAGTAAAATTCTAAAATTATGTTAAAATTTAATGTTTTTCTTGTCAACTTTCGTCTTTTTTTTATGATAAAACGGTACATAACACGACTTTCGATTTCGGACCAGTCACATGATATTACATGGATGAATGGAGACTGTCCAAACTATAGTAACAAAAAACAACAAACAAAAACAAACTATGTCTTTGTATGAACCTGTTTCATCTTCAAAAACAAAATAATTTGGAAAACAACTAGTATTTAAGATTAAGAAGATTAACTTAAATCAATAACTTAATTCCAAATTATTGTTACTGTGACTGCAAGTTGACATCACAGAACAGACAGCACTGTTCGAGTATGGTAAAATATCAGGACGGTGTAAAGGTAAATTGCACGTCTTATAAGCGTAGCGTATAGGTGGGTTCTACTCTCACTTCACGCAAAAATAGTGCTTTTTCGAACTTAAAATGTCTCTATTTATCGTATATTATACTTGTAAAATAATGTATATACACATATTAAGAAAAAACACTCATAATACTTTTTATGCCATTTTTGTTATTTAAACTAATTTAAAAAAAAACTGCTTAAAAAAGTTCTGTCTTGGACGTCCGTGTGTCTGTATGTGTGGATCATGTATATGGTCACGATAACGACCAAAATACTTCACTAATCGAGTTATTTTTCTTCTTACGCTTCAATATAGATAGGAATAGAACCCTATTTAATTTCACAGTCTAATTCAATGTAGTTTAATTGTTTTTTAAGAATTTTATTGTGAAAAATGAGATTATGCGTCGTGCACTTCTCGATTTTTCAAACTATTTTTTATTTATTCTCAATTTATTATACTTCTACTGCTAGGATCATATTAAGAACATTTTTAATACGTGAGAACTAACCTAGATCACGTTCACTACGTTTTCTGTCTTTAAAAATATAAAAAATACAAATTATTTTTTATTCTATGATGCACTGCAGATACCGGCGGCTCTAACTAAAATCTAAAAGGCCAAATAATACAACGTGTCAATAAAATAAATCAATACGATATCCATACAGTAATAACCATAAATTGATATTGATAGAATCTTCCCACAATTCTACGTCAGTGTAATAATATATGGAAACATGAATGTGCTGAGTTCCAATTTGTTTGTTATTTTATATGAATAAATTGGATTTTACTTTTTGTATTTGAATAATAATAGTCTAAACATTTTTTTTTCTGTATTAAAAGCAAATGATAAGCTATAAAATCTCCCATTATAATTTGACATGTTGAAATTTTATGGTGTCCTGATCGACCATTAGTCTTAAATTGTGATACAAATGTAAAAGCAGACGAAGATGACCCTGATGGTGGTCACCGTCACTCATTACCTGATATCGATATTTCGTGGCCAACATTTTGAAGAAACTATCCCTAAATACTCTAGAAACTTCCAACCAGCCTTATTTTTAACGGTGGGAAATGCATTTGCGCATCCCGCCGCCCGCATTAAAAGTTATATGCTGGCTTAACAATGAAAATTAAACATTCGAGCTTATTTATGATGAAGTGAGATAAGAAGAAAAATCAATGTTTAAGTACCTATCGATTAAACTGGTGTCAAAATAATGGAACTCAAACAAAAATTGATATTCTATGTTCATCTCAGCCCACGTAAGACCTTATACAAGTAATGAATATGGAAACATTTACATAACAATATATTCAGCGACAATTAAAGGTTATGACAGCGTGATTAACACTTATCTTCACAGATTAACCTTCGAGTATGTCCACAATAATCAATTTGGATTTCGTGCAGAATTATCCACAGATACTACTATATTGAGTGTTAAGCTCACCTAGCCTTGCCATTCTAGAGTTTACGTCTGTTTCCTTGACCTCAGTGACGTAGAGTAGGTACCCCTACAAAAATTTTCAAAATCCGGAAAAACAAACGTGAAACTTACAAATTTACTATATGTGTAGATTAATATATAGTCATGGTAATATAAAATTATTATAATATATTATTAGTTTTTTACAAAATTCGTAATTATCTTGAGTACACATCTTGCTATCCGCTTAAGTGTCCGGGAAATGACCTTTTAGTTTACCAAATGCACAAAACTGCCCAAGACCTCTCACGTTTTGTTACGTAAGTTCCCACCGATGATAATGTAATATACATTAATCAAGCTGTAGTTGACAGGTGCACTTCGCGTACTAAATCGCGTACTAATCGCGTAATAATACGATCCTGCCGAAAAAAAATAAATGACATGGGCAATATAGCCATGGCGATCATTACTTGACACGGGCGCTTGCGGTTATTGCGGTTAGTTTGTAAACTCTTGTCAACCAGTAGTTGACACGGGCAGTTGATGTGATCGGCTATGCTATTTATCACGCCTTATTATTTTTTACCGACTATGTATGTTTATCTGTCTAATATGTTTGTTTTTCATGTATGTCGGTCGATATCTTCGTCAATTGTGAACCGATTTTCATAGTTACTTTTTTGTATGCAATGGCTAGCCCCAGAAGTGGTTCCATGTCTACCATATCACTTACCAGTATCTTATGATGGAATCTTAAGGCAATTAAGGACACACCTTAAAAATTATTTTTTCGTGAAGTGTTCTGACTTTTCATAAACTATTTTATGTTTGTACCCGAGAGTCATCTGTACTAAACCTCCATATTATATATTATTAATAACAATTGTAAATAATAATAATAATAAGTTTGTTAAAAAAAAATCAAGCTCATAGATAAACACAGTTTTATACACAGAACTTAATTTAAAAATCCTATTTCAAAATTTTTCTTCACTAACCAACTTTTGTCGTTCAGAGAACGGAGCGCTCAGTCTCTGGCGTCAATTTATTTTGCTAAGCGTAATAGAATTTTTCAAAGAGGGCAACACCGTTAGTAGTTTTGAGACTTGACAGATAACGTTATTACTACAAGATACTTCCATTACACGCTTGATGTATAGTTCGCGATGTGACGAGATAAATGTAAACAAACTTCCTTTGTTGTCATTGTAGCCGTGGGATTGAATGGGAGACTCGAAAACTTTTATGAAATAAAATACTAGGTCTTAAATTGCTTTTACTTACCATTGTTTTTAATAAAATATATAAAACTAACGAGTTTAATTTAATAAAAAGTCTACAACGGATTTTATCGCGTTTATTTAAAAAAGTTGTAGACTTTTAATTAATTGAGTAAAACTCGTGTAAATATAAGAGAACAGTATAACGAGTTTTATTATATTGATACATGTTTCTGTTTGTTTGTTTCTTTGAACACCTTAATTTTTAGACAGAGTGTCCGACTTCAAAAATTACTTTTGTGTTAAAGCCTTGTATCTGTTTGACAATAGTTAAAACCGCACAAATCGTGTATCGACATGGTATAAATATTACCTAATTATTATAATATGACACACTTAAATAAGATCTTTACTTTTAGTAAATAACATATTGAATAAATATGTTGATTTTATTTAAAATTCATATTTAGATTTACAAGATTAACCAATAGCCCAATAAAGAACGTCAGAACACGCCTCTTTAAATGTTTTCACGCACTATTTTGATAATTTAATAACACAGGCATTCGCAGTTATTGTATATTATTATTTTTTAATTTGAACAATAAAATTTCAGGGCCAATTATTCCACTTTAAAAAAATATGTATTGAGTGCTTTATAAAGATGTTGTTAATTGAGAAATATTGCAATAATTTTTGAAGTACACTATATAATCCATGAACTGAACTAAACTAAATCAGCCTGTAAACAACCCACTGCTGGGTAAGGAACCTTGCCTCCTGACTGAAGAGGTTCTCCATATAGAATAAGGGTTGGAGTTAATCCACCACGCTGCTCCATTGTGGCTGTTGGCGGATTATTTTCCTAACATGGGTAGCAGTCGATATCAGATGTCTATGAAAACAAGCGGGACCGACGGCTTTACGTGCTCTCCGAAGCGCGATGGGGAGCCCACAAGGACATACACCCAGACCAGAAGCAAATATTTGTAGAAATAAAAATATCTGCCCCAAGCGGGAATAGAACCCGCGACCGTTGGCTTCAAGGCGACTACACGCACCAATATATCAGAACGATTGTCATTATAATCCATACCAAAATTGAAATTTTTCATTTTCGTCTTTCCATCTTCTTGTGTATCTTTGCCACGCATCATGGCAAAACTAGTAAATTAATTTAAAAGAAACTGTAGGTACACGATTTGATTTCATACCACGAGCCCTAGCTCGTCTCCTAACACTGGGTAAGTACTTTTCATTCCAAAATTTATCAGGGTTTACTTGAGGGTGGGGATTTATCTAAGTCAAAATGTGTACCTACTTAGAACAACATTACAATTGATTAACGCGTACTCCGATTTCATTCAAAAGTTTTTTTAAAGTCTCTTTTAAAATTATATTAAATACCTACTATATACTACTATTTTAAAGATCGTAAATACTTTGGCGTAAATATTTCATCAGCTTTTGGTTTAACATTTCACAAATTACAAACATCATGACCTGATGTTTTTTTTTTTTTTATACCACGACGGTGGCAATCAAGCATACGGCCCGCCTGATGGTAAGCGGTTACCGTAGCCTATGGACGCCTGCAACACCAGGGGCATCACATGCGCGTTGCCGACCCTTTAAAAACCTATTTACTCCCCTCTTGAAGGACCCCATACTGTAGTCCTGCGGGAAAACCTCGGCAGGGAGTTCATTCCACAACCGAATGGTCCGTGGGAGGAAATTCCTCTGATACCGAACTGTACGGGACCATTGGGGCTGCAATGTGTGAGCATGAATTCCCTGTCGATGGCGAGCGGTGCGATGATAAAAAGTGGCCGTTGGCACCATTTCGGACAATTCTTCGGAACACAACCCATTATACAAGCGATAGAGCACGCATAGGGATGCAACATCTCTTCTTAGACTTAAGGGCTCGATATCGCTCGTAAGTATTGGATCGTCGACAATTCTCACAGCTCTTCTTTGAACCGAGTCAAGAGGGCCAAGTTGGTATGCCGGTGCTCCCGCCCAGAGATGAGAGCAGTACTCCATATGGGGGCGGACTTGCGATTTATACAGACGCAGTCTTTGCCCCGGCGTGAAGTACCGCTTCGCTCTGTTAAGCACACCGAGTTTTTTGGATGCCATCTTGACCTTGTCTTCCAGGTGACATCGGAACTGGACGTCGCTGGATATGTCGACACCAAGGATACCAATACTGTTAGAGATGGTAAGGGTTGTGTCCTGGAATTGAGGGGCCACAGTGAATGTACAGAAAGGGTCTTAAATCTTTATAAAACTGGAGTGGCTACGTACTTTAACTTATATGATCATTGTAAGAGATGGAAACTGTGAACAAAGCCTAGGATATACTGTTTCATAAATATCGGCGAAAGACAAACGGCCCAGCCACCGAGAGTGCAAAGGTTGCAAAGCCTATAGGTACATACACACAATCAGTACTCTCTAATAAAAATAATACTATTTCATCATCATCATCATTATCATCATATCAGTCATTGGATGTTCACTGCAGAACGTAGGCCGCCCCCCCATATCGTAGGCCTCCCCCGTAACGTAGGCCTCCCCCATATCGTAGCCCTCCCCATAACGTAGGCCTCCCCCGTAACGTAGGCCTCCCCCATAACGTAGACCTCCCTCATATTACTATTTACGTATAGGATATATTTTTACTTTAAAATCAAATGGAAAGTATACCTAGTTTAAGAATTTAAGATACCTATATATTTATGGTTTAACTGTCAATTAAGTCTAAAATATTTTAGTTTAGTTAGTAAATTGTATTTTATATCTTGTAAACGTCCCTCTGCTGGACATGAACCTCTAATCCTATGAAGCGGAAGCGGAGCTTAACCCGTTCAACTGCGGGTTGGCGGATGTATACTAATCTGAAACACAGAAAACTAAAAAACAAACCTTAGAATATCAGATTGTATCTTTATACGTATAACGTAAACGCAAGAGGCAATGGCTATTCGCATATGAAATATGAATATGAATGATACATCTAAAGATATATGAACTAACAATAAGACAAATTAACAAAATATGTGTTCAGTGTCATCTAGTATAAATAATTGAAACTATTTTGTAAAAGTGACATCTATGAGAAACTATAAGAACTACAATAACAATTACATAAAAATCAAATGAATGTGTTAATAATTAAAATATGTTACATTTAATAAATAAACGTGAAATAATATATTTTACACTGTTTTATAATATTTCAAAGTAAAAATATTGTTTAATTTAAAAAAAAATATGTTCGTTTGTATTTTTGAACGTAAAATAATACCAGCACTACAAGAAAAGCTCCACACAATGACACAACATTTGATAGGTACATAATTATTATAATAAAACATGAAAAAACTTCTCTTTTGATAAATTACTTAAATAGTGATAAGTCTATAAATTTATTTATTTTTAGTATTTCACTCCATTATCTTTATGCTTACATTATAAATTAATAAAAACAGTTCTAAAAAAGGTACATTCACCCATCAATTTGGAAAAATTTTGGCCTGACCACCCTCATCTATGACGTTAGTAAACGGATATAAAGTGTTATCGATCCATTGAACATTTAAAAAAAATAATATAAACACACTGCTGCACTACACTTTACACTAGTGCTCAAGCACGTAGTAAGTTTAATATTTAGCAGGCAAAAGATTTAAACTTTGCATTAGCAATTAGCATATCGTTGACAAGACTTCGTGGTTATAAATACCGTAATACGTAAAGGGAATTACCGCGGCATTGACGTGTATTATATTTTTTCAAATTAAAATTAAAATGAAGTCATATAATTCTTTTATATTATTACTATTTGTGTTTGCTATTTTAAGTCGAAGTGTTTTTTCTTACGAAATTGATACCTACGATTTTCTGATGCCAAATGTCTGGCCTAATAAGGTAAATAATTTTATTTAACATACATACATAAAAAATCAATAATTTCTCGTTACATTTTCTATCGCTTCTAAATTCAGTTTTCTTTTTTTTTCATTTATAAAAACAAAAATGTTTCAATATATTCAAATATACATACATATATATAATATTATTACATATAATATATAGATTATTCAGACTTTAATTAATACATAATAAAGAATATATAATCTTAATATTATGACGCCATACTTTATATTTCTATATTTATGCTATTGCAGCAATAATAAATTAGTATGTTAAGATTTAAAAAAAATTTAACTTAATAAATTTTGTTGGCTGCTCCATTTAAAACACACATTCAAATAAAGTTGTTACTCTTCTTACTTTTTTTAAAGATTAATAAACAATAGTAAAATATTAATATGACTAATAAAACAAAAACATAGGTGAGTATACATATTTATTTCATAATATTATATATATATTGACTGGCCCGTTTGCGCAGTTGACATTGGCCCTGTTTTCTGCTCCAGGGTTGTAGCAGTATAATATTAATAGGATTAATAAGCTATTCTATTAAGCTATCTAATTAGCTATTTAAGTGTATAATATTAATAGGATTAATAAGCTGTTTCCGAAAGGTATTGGTCCACAATTAAATACTTGAGTATTATCTAAATGTATCAGTGATAAATGCCAAGGGGAATAACATGTAGGTGTTGCAATATATTTAATCAATGACGTAAATGAACTATTGATTTAAGCTTCCAACAAGTGCTTTTATCACAGTACAAATAATAAATAAATGCCTTATTTTCCATGGCCTCCAGTAGGATGAAATTTTGTGTTGGGGGGTCCAGAAAACACACAATACATAAGAAATGTCCAGACCACGACAAACATTTGTATGGCCTAGACAAAATTTTGTTACGAGAGGGGATCAAATCAGTGATCTGTCGCTGGTCGATGACTCTGACCACTGTATCAATGCGTTGATAAAACATTTTTAAACATAAATTTAATTTAAAGTTTTGATTGTTTCGTATTCTCTTATTAATAAAATCACTCATTATGTTACAAAGCTATAAATTTGCTCTCTTTTTAGTAATTACAAAATCCTTTAGCTTGATATGCATTAACGTACTAGAGTATTTTTGTAATACCTCAAGTATCTTCCCAAAAACACATTCCATATTTCATAACATAATAATGTGTGGTAACTACAGGCCATATAGGTGTGCCTAAAAGTGATAATTTAATATAAAAAAATAAGGATGTCTGTATTCAAAATATCTTTGTTTGCAGGATGAAGTTTATTTATGTACTCCGATAAGAATAGCACCACAGAAAAACTTTTACATAGGTAAGTTATTCATAACCATATTAATATAATCTAAGCAATCATCATCATCATCATCAACTGCTTAACGTATTCCTCCTTCATCGATATTTACAGTAACCGTTTGTGCTCTGTATTGCTGGTCATTTTGGGGAATTTGCCAATACTCGTCACGCCTAGCAGGCGGATTGATGACCGCAGTTTGTTGCGCTGGGTATAATGCTGCTGTAGCCTATCACCATCTTTGGTGCACAATTGTTCGCACAATTTAGGCCTGAGTCGCCTTGACACCTCGGCAGAAAGAAGACCAGGAATATTCTTCTCTTTTGGTCACTGTCGGTCTCTGTGTGGATGAGAGTTTGAGATTTTTAACTCAAATTGTTATATTTACCTGTTGATTCTGAAATTGTTGTCCGTCTTACGAGATTATATTTTATTTAATTGCTTTTATTCTTTATTAATTTTTAACCGTTATTTTTAACCCCTGTCGGTATAGGTTTTGTAAACATCTTTTTTTTTTTTTTCAGTGGGATTCAAACCAAATGCAACAATGCATACAGCCCATCACATGCTTCTATACGGCTGCTCTGAACCAGGTTCTAATGACTCAGTATGGTAAGAAAGCAATTTTTTTTTTTTATATTAAGATCTGTTTAATTTTATTACCTTTAAGTAGGTTTATATATTATTAACCGCTAACTAGCAGTGGATCTTCATGGTGGTTTAAGCTCTAACCCTTCTCCTACGTGGAGATGAAACTTTGGCCCATTGAAATGTTTACATATTGTTTCAGTTTAATTCAGTTAAAGTCTACATGTCAAACATTTCTTAGACACATAAACTACTACATTACTACTAGTAGTAGTAGTAGTCAAAACATTTACTTCAATTCAATATATGTACAGTATTCATAAAATGTATTTATTAACATAACTAAGAGGAACAAAGTTTTACACGTAACTATATACTACTAGCTTCTGCCTGCGGCTTCGCCCGTGTGGATGTCGGTTATCGCGACCAAAAAAAATGTATCCTATGTTACTTCTAATACCTCCAAGAATATGTGTATAAAGTTTCATGATCGTTTAAGTAGTTTTCGCGTGAAAGCGTAACAAACAAACTTACTTTCGCATTTATAATATTAGTATGATGTGCAAGTATTCTTCGAAGAAAAAACTGTATTTGAAATATTTATATATGTACTGTAACGACATCTATCTCGTCAAAATACGAACTGACGTATTCTACATCGCGCTATCAAAGTTATCAAAGCGATTGAGAACCCTACAAAACGTCAAGTGGCGCAGTAGCCCACCAGGCGCAACTCCCGTCTGGTCGGAGGATTCTCCCTTTTCAATAATGAATGAGGAGTTTAACATTCTGTTCCTCACTCTCTCCAAAATATGAATGTGTATATGTGCCTTGTATATTACATGTATTAAAGACGTCATGTAGAACTGAAAACAAATATATGAAGCATTCTAAACAATTAGTTGGAAATGGTAAACAAACTTAAATAAATATCAACAGTTTCAAAGCTTCAAGACTGAAAAATATTGTATATTATTAAATAACATTTTCTTGTGAATATAGTATTGACTTTTAATGTAATTGTTTTGATATCAGTTTACACAGGCGACTTAAAAAAAAATGTGTCTGAAATTTATTTAATTTTTCAAAAAACGAGTCGAGTGCTCTAGTGTAGTAAGTAGTGCGAGTAGTCGCCTCAACGCCGCGCGACGGCGGTCGCGGATTCGATTCCCGCTCGGGACAGATATTTGTATTTGTAGAAATATTTGTTTCCGGTATCCGGTTCCGGTATAATATTTGTTCCTTGTGGGTCTCCCCACCGTGCCTCCGAGAGCACGTAAAGCCGTCGGTCCCGGTTGTTTTCATAGACACCTGATAACGATCGTTACACATGGTAGGGAAATTATTCGCCAACCCGCAGTGGATCAGCTTGATGGATTAAGCTCCAACCCTTCTATATGGAGAAGAGGCCTTCGCTCTGCAGTGGGTTGCTTACAAGCTGATACAGTACAGTATTTTAGATTGTTGTCGATTATTATAAACCATTTTTAATGATTATTTTCTTTATAAATATCTTACAACCTTCAGATGATCCTATTTAGGTTTGATCGAAATATAGGTAGAAATTGTTTATTAATTATGGCGAAATTATATAATATTCAAGGAACATAGGCATACAAAGTAGGTAATAGTAAGGCATGGTCACAAGTAGCAATCTAATAAAGAAATCATTTAATTAACCATTTGTCGAAACTTTCAGTGCCAGGTGGTACTTTAAACATTTATTTATTAAAGGAGAGAATTTCATAACTTTGTTATATATTATATAACATCCTGACACAGGTAAATCACTTAAAAGGATGTCCCAACAACAGTACCTATTATTTCATGTAAACCATTGTTCTATATACCTATATAAATCTTTTTTAATTTTTTATATAAATTATATGAGCAAGGAAATTTCTAGATCTTTCTAGAAATACTTTTATAAAAAATTATCTTATTAGAGTATCTAACAATATTCTAGACATATAACATAATATACAATATTAACTTTTTACAACTGTATATATAAGTATTGATATGTAGTAAAGGTGAAAACCATGAAGGACGTTGCCTATTATTTTGGTAGGTATGTTAATTTACTTAGGGCCTGTGCAGACCACGTTTTTTAAACGCGCCGTCGACGCGCGATTTTGAAACGCGCGTCGACGGCGCGTTTTTATCCTACAGAGCAGTTTGGAAGCATCTAGCATCGCGTCTGTATCACTACAAACGCGCGTCGACGGCGCGTTTAAAAAACGTGGTGTGCATAGGCCCTTAGATGGGACAGTTGTATTTGCGACATATTACTCGCCTATCTATTTTTTGCTCCGTGAAGGAGAACTGAAACGTTTGTAACTCATTACGTAAGTAAACATGTGGATAACGTTACCACTCAACGTAATTGAGTTTTCGCTTTCGGCCTTGAACGCTTTTGAAGGTCGGGGAAATTGATGTCTTTTTTATCATGTTACTATTTATCTTTATATGAACATGGTAAAAACCATGGTAACAACCTTTGATTTATTGATTCAGTCCATTGATATAAATGTATTTAAATCTTTGAATGTCGATTGGAAAAATCCGCCACCACATCAGCCGCTTGATGTCTACTGCTAAACTTAGGCTTCCTACATTATCTTTGGAAGGGTTGCCAATACTCGCCACGCTTGACTTGGTCACCTTTTACGACACCTCAGCAAGAAAGAGGTCGGGACTATTCTTCTCTGCCGGTCACCGTAACTGTTATTTAACAAATAATTAATGTTCTTATTTTGTGTATTAAAAAATGACTGAATCGTACTAAGTGTTAGTTTTCTTTTTCTCGTGTAAACTTCATTTTATACCATACTAGCAAACCCGGTGAACTCCGTTTCGCCACCAGGTGGCTTCGTTTTTTGTAACATTTCGTTTGATATATATATTGGTTTGTAGTACGTGCTATGTATCAGAGATGGCGCTGTATGTGAAAAATGATTTTCCCTGTTTTCCTGCTTTTCTGTTGAATTTTTTTCTGAATTTTGTTTGCTATAAACCTCACGGAGCCCGATACCTTTCCAACGAATGCAAAACCGTGGAAATCGGTTCGTGCGTTCTGGAATTATAGCGTCAGTAAGGAAAACCCGACTTATTTTTATATTATAGATAATATTTAATTTTTTAGTCGATGGTTTCTGAAAATGTATTTAATCATAAATTTTATTGTAAACATACATTTTACGTATATACCTAAAAATTTAGGTATGTATGTTTACAATAAAATTAAAAACATAATGGCAAATGCCATTGGTCTGGTTTTCAGTAGATTTGTCCTAATTTGGCAGGTGGTCGGAAAAAGTTTTAAAAAAGGGTCTGAGTAAAATTTTGACGTTTCTTGAGTCAGGTTCTCTCTCTCGGTCGTTTTCTTCATTCCTGAAGGTCGTGTCCACTTTGATCCAGGGTCTGGGTCACGATCTTTGTGAACTTTCTCCAGTCCGTTCTGTCCTCTGCTTTCCTCAGGGCTGCGGTCACTTGGAGACCAGTGAGGTTGGTAACTTGATCCGACCAACGTGTGGGGCGGCGGCCACTTGGTCGTTTCCCCTCCACTTTGCCAAGCACCATCAGCTTGTCTAGGCTGTCAGGCTGCCTTCGCGCTATATGACCAAAATAGCGGAGGACACGCTGGCAGCAAATACTTGACAGTCTCGTTTTTATATTCAGTTGTTGCAGGATTGAGACATTGGTTCTCCTGGCCGTCCACGGTATTCGCAGCATTCTGCCAAAAATTTTCCTGATCGGCTTGGAACTTCTTGAGATTCGTTATCGAAATGTCGACTCGTTTTTTTTTTTTGCTGTTCGTCGGTTAATATTCTCGGTACACAACGCCCAAGGACCATTTTCATACGCAATTCGTTTGTAAAGATTATTTGAACGCTGCCGCATGAAATCCATGAATCTTCAGCTATATGCCTGCTGGTCACTCTTTGATCTGCCATAACAATATCTTCCACTATTTTCACGTTATCTTGAGTGAAAGACTAGAATGGGCGTCCCTTGCGATGTTCATCTTCAGTGGATGTTCTTCTTAGTTTAAACTCCTTTGCCCAGCATGCAATTTTGGAATATGTAGGAACAGAGTCCCTCAATGTTTCTACCAAGTCGTTGTGTATGTCTTTAGTAGACATTTTTTTTAAACAAAGTCTTATCACAGCTTTAATTTCGTTTTTTTTATTTTAATGTTATATCTGCGACGGTCCGTATTCAAATGAATGCACCTCCCAGAAATTGTGGGATAATTAATGTTTTTTTTTTTTTTTTTTTAATGTTGATAATAAGTATACCTATAAAAGCTAGCAAAAATATACTTTTTTAGATTTTAATGCGAACTGAACGTAGCCAATTAACATTACTTTTGGATCGCCCTCTTATAGATAATTGTGTTTGCCTATAAGATAATTTTAATATGATATTTCAGGAGCTGCGGTGAAATGCAGAGTAATGAAATCGACGACCAATATAACACAGCGAGCCCTTGCCGTTCTGGATCACAGGTTACGTCCGTTTGCTTCCCATAATCAATTTTCTATAAGAATTCATTAAAAGATAACTTACATAAAGGCATAGACATATTATTTTATACGATACTTTTTTTTAATTATTTTAATAACGTTTTGAAATAACGTTTGCAAAACCAATTAATATTTGCGAATAATTTTCAGCAAGATCTAAATGTATCAATTTGTATTAGATACTAGAAAATTACGTGAAACTTATTTCACTTAGTAGTCTCTCTCTCTATACATATTCAAATTATGGCTCTGTTATATTGGAATGTATTAATTTAGATGTCACGAGTCACGACAGTTTCACTATCACTACATATCATAAAACGAAGTCTTCCGCCGCATCTGTCTATCTGTTCGGGATAAACTCAAAAACCACTGCACGGATTTTCATGCGGTTTTCACCAATAGATAGAGTGATTCTTGAGGAAGATTTAAGTTATATACATACGTCGCTAGTAATAAATAAATATGTTACATATTAAAAATAAATACAGATAGTGTATGCGTGGGCCCGCGACGCGCCTCGTCTCCAACTGCCCAAAGATGTGGGTTTCCTGATTGGCCGTGACTCTCCTATCAAATATCTTGTGCTACAAGTGCACTATATGACGAAGTTTCCTAGTAAGTATAACGGTATCAACGGCTTCCACCGTTCCTATATATAATTGTTTCTATATATATAGGAACAAAAAAATAATTTATATATTTATACAGAATGACAAATACCTATTTCCCAAAATATCATAAAATACGAAAATGGTTTTAGTAGATTTTGGGAATTATTGCAAAGCGAGAACCTACTAAGTGTCTTGTCTCTGTATATATATATATATATATATATATATATATATATATATATATATATATATATATATATACAGAGACAAGACACTTATAATATATATATATCTATCAACAATCTTAGCCTTATTCAACATTATAAAACGTCTCACACTCAACGGCCCCCAGTAGGATATGAATCCTGTGTCGGGGGTCAGGAAACACACAATACACTAACACAAACGCCCAGACCATGACGAACATCTGTATGGCCTATACAAATATTTGTCATATATATTTCTTATTCAACATTTTTATTAATGTAGTCAATTTATTTACAACTTTAAAGTGCCTATAATATATCTTTCACTAGAGCTGTAGTACCTATCTCCTTTAAATTCTATGTATCGTTTCGTCCTTGAAAGCTGACAATACACGATACTGTCATTATAGCACTGATCATATTAAGGTCATAAATACTCTGGATGACTTCATCCATACTAATAAAAAATAATAAGATTGAATTGAAAAGTTTTATGTCTATTTCTTTGAGTATATAAATCATATAAAAGTCATATGACAATTTACTTAAATAACAGTACTGATGATGATGTTGTTGATGTGATGATGATGACGATGACATCACCATTCATGTTACAAAGTCATCGATAAAATTAGAAAAAAATTATAACCTGGAATTTGGTTTGGTAAAAATTATTGAGACGAAAAGACCAAAAATTTGTAAGTTCCATACTCTTTCGAAAAATGTTTAGTTTTTTTTTGCAATTATGTCTTGTCACACAATTGTCAATAATTGTAAAATTATTCAATTATATAAAAAATTGTTTTATTGCATAAGTTAAAATAACAGTAGACGCTTCAAGTAATTTTAGCGTGTTGTACTATCTGTGGGTCAAGCATGTATTCTATATGTGTGTATCGAGGGATACGGTAAAACGGCTTTTTGTTCAAAATAGCAGTAGGGAAGGTAAATAGGGGAGTGTGAATATGTGATTGTATCTTGTAGTACCTTAGTCTTAAAAGTTATATACAATGTCTGGTTTTCGATTGACTGCTTGTACCGTAATATAAAATTAGTTGAGTAGTATTATTAAAATATACTTCATTTCAATTAAAATATTTGTTTGTTATATATATATATATATATATATATATATATATATATATATATATATATATATATATATTTAATATAGTTTTTTTTTTCAGAGGGAAAGACTGACAACTCTGGTGTCTTCTTGGATTATACAACAACTAAGTTAGTGCCAATTTAACACATAATCACTTTATTGTAGTGTAATGTCACACTTATATTGAAATGAATCCCGCTCAATGTAAAAAATTCCATTAAATTACCTTACAATTTTTGGTACTATGTTGTTACCTATCTTAATGAGAGACATTTAACAGATAAGGTCGAAGTTTGTAATGACTCTGACAATGATGTCATTTTTAAAACTTTGTAAATCTAACAATGAACCATGATCAAAGCTTGAAAAAAGTTCTTAGTTTCCTAAAAAGTAAATGCAAGTGAAATGAGGTACCATATTTTTAAATTGTATTAATGTTTTTTTTTTTTTTTACTTACAGAATGCCAAGGCAAGCCGGTGTATTCCTGTTAGGTACCAGTGGTGTGATCGCTCCCAACAGAGTGGAACATATGGAAACGGCTTGCACCCTCTACGAAGACAAGATAATTCATCCCTTTGCGTTCCGACCACACACTCATTCTCTTGGTAATTAAACGTTATTCATTTAAAATATAATTTTTAATCATTTGGAAACGATTAGATTTAAAGCTTTGGAAATACTGGGTCAGCAACGAGTCATTGAAACGAATGTTTGTTTGGTTGAGTATAAATCGTACCAAAACACTCACATTTTCCTTGTTTATGAAATTAATGGAGTATGGGATATTCTAAAGTACTTTAAAATTTATTTATTTTTATAATATCATATAAAATATTATTTAAAAAACAAGACTTATGTAGCAGAGGAAACCCATGTCTAGCTACAACTTTTTCTTCTTTGTGAACAATGATATTGAAACTATAATAGTAATGTTATGTTTACCGAGACATTAATCTTGTAATAATTTGACGTATTAGTTTTAAATGAAATTTTTTTTACATTCGTTAAGTGTGTATAATCACCTTATGACGAAATAAATATTTTCATTTCATTTCAAACAATTAGATTTTTATCTGATATTTTAATATTACAATAGTAAGGTGATGTCTACCTAGACACTAGAGATTTGCTAGTAATAATTTCTAGAGGTTAACTAATAGTCATTAACTTCCGGTAGCTGGATAATATTGCTTAAGTTTGTGGTGTACCTAATGTTAAAATTTAGCCATTTCTGTATTGTAAATGATTTTGCTACCATGACGTATTTACTTCAAATGTACTTTTTTTTTTACATTTGTTATTCGTGTGTGTTATCACCTTATAGCGAAAGAAATATTTTCATTTCATTTCATAAAACCCTAATTTAAGTATTTAACATTAATTCCCAATTACCTACAGGTACCCAAGTAACAGGCTACGTAGTCCGTCGTACAAATAACGGCGATACTTGGCAGGTATTGGGCAGTAAGAACCCGCAGCTACCTCAAATGTTCTACCCGGTAGTGAACACAGCGCCTATAATGAAGAATGACGTACTGGCTGCCCGCTGTGTTATGAACAATACACACAATCATCCTGTTCAGATTGGGTAAATAATTACTACAAGTAACAGTAGACTTGTTATAAATTATTTTATATGACAAATGGAGCTTATAAGAACTATACTATTCTTGTATTATCATAATTTGGAACGAAATTTTATGCCTCTGTCATGGAAATGGTATATCTATGAAAGTTGTCACATAAGAATCATGGTTCAAATTAAGTTAGGAGACTTAGGGCCTGTTTCACCGGTTGCTGATAAAGTTATCTGATAAATAACAGTATCATACAGATACTTATGATATTTTTTTACACTACTGCGCCAGAAGGAGGGTTATGTTTTTCGAGAGTATGTATGAATGTAAAATTAGTAGGCACACTCTGTGGCCTGAACGGGTCGATAGATTTTAGCTTGGGAGGTGTCATTAGATTCGTATTCACTGTGAAAGTAACACTGCGTATATAAAAATAATAATATTAAAAAAAAAATGACGTATTTTTGGCGCCAAATTAATTTCATTTCCAAATTACACAGAAAGGCAGTCGGTTTTTTTTTTAAGTTTACTAATTAATAACTTGTTCATTTTTATCATCAAAATCCACATTATCTATTAGATATTTCTATTTCTATTTGCAGCCTGCAAATCCAATAGTTATGGTATATTAGTTGAGGTAAAACAGGCTCTAAGTCCTTTATCTCCAGCTGATGAAACCAATCAGAAACTTATGTGGGAGATAAACTTTATCAGTAACTGATAAAATAGGCCTATAGAAAAATTAAATAATAATGCTAAAATATGAGTAGAAGCAACATATTAAATTGAATTGAGTTATAAGTTCCTACTACTACTATTATACTACTACTATCTTCATATAATGCAATGGATACAATGAATAGATGTAAATTTTTGACTTATTGTGTCTTGTATAGACTAGCCGATTTTTTTATTTGTGAGATTTTTATATTTTAAACTTGTCATTTCTTGTAGTTGCTCCCTGAATGGCACATTCTACGTTTTGTTTGCCTTTTGACTTGCCTGTATTACATTAGAGTAGCTTACGGCGAGTTGCACGAAACCGTCACTAACTTTCCGTTAGTTAAGTTGCAATTAATCTTAAAATTAGTTGATCTCATGATTAATTTAAAGCTGTTGGAATTAATCATCCGTTAGATAGGTCTTTAATTAAACTAAATTTTTTTGTTAACTTAATCAGATGTAGGTTTCGTGCAACAGATAATCACGATTCTTGTGATTAAATTAGTTTAATAAACGCTTAAATTTAAAATTTGTTTCGTGCAACTCGGCGTTAATAACTTAAAAATAAAATTATTAAGTTATTAACGCCGAGTTGTATTTAAGTATAAAAAAAATCTTTTTAATTACAGACCAACAAACAAAGATGAAATGTGCAACTTCTATCTTATGTACTGGGTTCAAGATGACGGTCCGCTTTCTCAGAAGTATTGCTTCTCCGCTGGTCCTCCCTACTACTACTGGAATCGGGCTCCCGAAGACTTTAACCGCATTCCTGACATGGACGTAGATGTAGTGTAAGATACTTAATATATCTTTATAGCTAGAGAGCTGGTGGCAAATTAGATATAATTATGATTTATGAATTTAGGCATATGATACAATTTCGAAATTATTTATTTAAAAAAATCAGAGCTACCTGAGCTCGCCACTTATTTTTTCTAGTTAAAATAGATCCAGACTATATTATGTCTTGGTATCAACGACGATGAAATCATATACCTAAATTGCCACCAGCTCCCTATTTCTTGACTAAAAAGGCCAGGCCGGAAGCCTGAAATAAGCGATCTGATTAAAACAAAAAAAAATCTTACTAATTTTTGATCTCGATTTAAAAATAATAATAATATAGTGTAACAAAAAAGGGACTTATTGAAAACATTTCTGTGTATTTTTACATCTGATAGTCTATAGTTTAATTTCTCATGTGGCACAAAAATATATGTTATTGTATATGGTTCTTATTAGAGTTGTAGTGACTGTGTTTGTAGTTACGTATATAATTAATAAATGCTCCTTTGACGAGGTACAAGTTCCTCGAGACGATTTGCAAACGAAAATGTAAAAAAAAATTAATAGACAATATAAGCTTAATTGAATTTACTAGTATTATGATGAAAATGTAGTTGATAGGAATTTTTTTATATATTTTTTGCTTATTTCGTCTTATGCGGCAGGTAAGTGGAATTTTAATTATCATACACAGCCACACTGCCTAATATATAAGGAATTCAATGAAGGAAATGCAATTTGTATTCTATTAATTAATTCAATCCATTCAATCAATGTGATTTTGATTACACTGACCAATGACATTGTCAGTGTTGCCACTAAAATATTGCTGCACTTACTCACATATAAAGATGATAAAAAACCAATTCCGGTGATACTTTTAAGTATTTTATTTTATTATACGTAATTAAACATTCCATGGTGAATACCTCTTTTTATACTATATTTTTACGAATTTTGGTATGATCTGATCTATGATAGCTGGAAACACATTAATAATGAAACTTTTAACATTGCAATATTTAGATGCCATCATATTTGCCACTGAGGTATACAGTTTGTGAGCATGTTAAAGTTTGATTTGATGCCATATAATACACTAGCTTTCCGCCCGCGGCTTCGCCCGCGTGGAATTCGGTTATATCGCGCGACATGGTAAGCGCGCCGCCACCGCTCCGCGCCCCGCCTACCGCCTTTCGCCAGCTATTTCAACCCCTTCTACCCTTATTTTCGCTAGAAAAAGTATCCTATGTCCTTTCCCAAATTCAATTCTATCTTCATACCAAATTTTATGAAACTCCCTACTAATCCCTACTATCCCTACTAATATATAAATTGCATTTATATATTAGTAGGGATAATATATTTTTTTAGCTTTTCCAGACTCCAATTATGTTTGTCAGACTATATTACCTACTATAACTATATAAATTAATAATTTCTTAAATAAATTTAGATTTGGAATAGTGTCTCTCCATTTGATGTTTTTGTCAATCATAATTATAACTCATGTGTCAATGTGTATAGAATAGATCTGAATTTAGTATGTAATATTAAATTTTATGTCCCTAATTTTCTGTCGCAAATCCTTCTTAATGTTATTAGTAAGTATGTAACTTTCTCGTTCGAGAATAGCATATAATATTCAAATATTAAATACTTTTCTAAAATATTTATTTAAATCATAATATAAATGTGCATTTGTACCACAGTAGTTAGTTTCATGGAAATAAGCTGTAAATATAATTCAATGTAACTATCAGTATTTATATGTTTTGTCTTGTTTGTTCGTTGTTTTCTAATTTCATTAAAAATATAGTTGTTTTCATTGTATAACAATAGTAAATATATGACATGCACCATATAGTATAAAATAATAATAGATATTCCCTCAGATGTTAAAAAATAAACGATGGTAGGCGTTATGTATAGGCTTTATCTGTATTTTTTTATCTATTAATATAGTATGTTGTAGAATATATTTAGTCAATCTAAAAGACTATGTAGTCTATATACCAATTTCATATAAAAATTATAAAATTTTATATAAAAAAATCTATATTTCTATCAACTTTACTAAAACAAAGCTTTACAGAGAAGTCTGCGAATTATCGAGATCTGATTTTTATATTTATTAATTTTTTAAACACGAAACATTAAAAAATGGCGGATTATTTAATGAAATTTAGTATAATTTTTAAGGTTTGTCCCGCCTAATAAATTACAAATATTCATTTCTTAATTATCTCTTTACTCTTACTTTATTTATATTAGAACAATATATCGTTGCATATCAAAAAGTTTTCTTTCTAAATAAAATCATATATTTTTAATAAATATATAATCATAATGACATATGTAGTAGATATATTGTAATACTAATTATATATGTGTACTGTATCCTTTAACGACTATGGCTTGCTATATGGACTTCGACAATTGTATAATATAATAATATTATATAGCATAATTATTTAAATTATAAAACTGATAAATCGTCTGAAAGCGTTTTGTCAATAAACATCTGTGTTATATCTTGATATGATGACATATATTCAGTCTTTATCATATAATTATTTTTATTCATTTAACGAATTTTAATATCATTATGAATGTACGATTATATTGTTTAAAAACGCTCAAATGCGTCAAATGATTATAAGTATCTACATTATATACATAAAATGACAATTAATGATATTATAATTGAAATATTTCAATTATAACCATTTAATAAAAATCTTTAAAATATGATAAATAGCACAAGATTACAGAAAAAAAAATATCAGCACAACTGTATAACTGTAAGAAATTATAAATATACGTCAGAAATTAAAAATAACGTTATAAATTTGACGTCGATTTTACTAATTCTTATTTTTTAAGTAAAAATTATTTTGCCAACTAAAAAATGGCAACAATTTGCCACATATACATATTTGGATATATATATATTTCCTATGTGATATCTTATAAAGACATTCAAATATATAATAATAATATACAAATAAATTTATTAGATGTCATTTTAAATTAATTTTTATCTATACAATAAAATTGCTGACAAAACAATGATAAATAAATGGCTTCAAAAAAAATCTTCTATAATTATGACAGTTGTATTATTATAAGAAAATGAGAATCTTAAAATTTTGAATGTCTATGTTATTACGAATATGAATAGACTATTTCTATAATTATTATGTGTTTGTAATTAAGAAAAAATTAAAAGACAAAAAATGGTACCATGTCCGCGTGGCAGCTATTTTATGTAATCCCTTAATATAAAATATACATGTAATGTAATTGATGTATAAATGTATTTTAAAAATATTTGATTGTTATTACAGTATTATTTAATATCAAAGTAAAGGTGTGCAATATGTTTCAAAGAATAATTAGAAAATAAAAATATATGGAATTTTAGTATATATCTCAAATTATATAAGACGTGGTTGTCGATGCATTGGCAGTAAAAAAAAGTGTATTTTCTTCTAAAAGCGCGATAAAACATTTTAATTTTTGAAATAAAATATTTAAAAAATCTTTATTTCTCTCGTTTGTATATTATGTTTTTAAACAACGAGATTTGTTTTATATAAAGTTATGCAATTCTTGTATAAATTTTTGTTCATTGGTTTTTTTATTATTTTGTATTTTATAAAAAATGAAATAAAAAATAAAAAAAAAAATTAGTTATCTCTTTTAAAGATGATTTTTAAAATAGTATAATAAAAAAAAAAAAATGGTTGTCTGTAAAGTCGGTTTACGGACGATAATTTTACGTGATAACGTCATAAGAAAACATTGATGAAAAATTGCATACTTTTATTAATTGAAATGAATTATTATTATTATTATTATTTTGTATAATACAAAGAAGTAGGTAATTTAAAATTACAATTTTTTCGATAAATTAACATTTATTTGCACTCGTTAATTCAAATATTTTTTCTCTTCTACTCGGACGCATCTGCCGATGTAGTGGAAGAGAGATAGATGCGTAACAAGCCGAGCGTTTAGGGCGATCGTGCGTCTCTATCGCTTGTTTCGCGCGCTCTGTTCATCGATTTATAAGACGTAATCACGTCAAAAACTAATCTGGTACTACATAATAGCTTTAAATATTGTGTCAAACATAACTGATACAAGAGTTCTTAAAAGATCTGTATTTAAAAAATAAACAAATATGTATAACCTTATTTTTAAACGTCGAAAAAAAACAAGAAATTATTGTTTAACATTTTTGAAAATTACTGACGTTTTATTGTAAATTAAGATTTTATTTACTTTTAGAAATTAAATATAAATTAACTATGTTTCATGTATGTAATTGATGTGTAATTAAAATGTATATCCATCTGTCCAACTAACTAGACTTTAATGTAACATTCCTAATGTGTGAACCTCATGTTAATTGTAGATCTGATTATATTGATGCAAAAATAAAAACTGTATTTTAATTTTGATTTTTTTTTCTAATTTAAATAAGTAATAAATAATAATGATAAATAATTTTTGAAGTGAAACTTCTTTAGAATCGTTGTGATTTGAAACGGGATGCGACGGAAAAAGCGACAGGTAAGACACAAATACAAAAATGTGTAGGAGAGAATGAGATAGTATGATGTCGCGTATCCTAGCAACGCGGAAATAAGTAATAGAATGTTTAACTACTAATATTAATAAATTTTAAATTGAGTTTGCTAAAGATGTTTCACTTCTGACATGTGTACTTTGTACACACGACATTTTTTTTTAAATTAAATTCCATTTTATTCACTGCAATCTATTAATATAGATTTGGAGAAATAATATCATAATTTCAGTAGTATTTTGATGCCGTTCCTCCAAAGGGATGACATCTAAGGGGAGATATTCCTAGCATAATAGAAAAAAAAACGATGTTTTCTTCTAAACATTGCAAGCCAATATCTCGATAAAAAACGAAGTTACAGCAGAGGTAGTAAACCATCTCATTATATGGAGATGCGATTCTCATTGGCCAGTTGACAAGATAAGTTGATGATTTTACTGTTATCTGCTATCTGTGCTTTATGTAACTATTGGAATAAGGTCGCCAATACCGAGTAATTCCGTCGACCATAGAAGACTTATAATATGGTTCTTGCCTCGATGATCTAAGTTGACAAATTTCATGATTTATTAATTATAAACTTCTCACACACGTTTTCGTGCTTTTACCACCTTTTTCAAATCGGTACCTCAAATTTCTCTTAAAGCGATGAACCGATTGCTTTGAATACTTTAGTATTTTATTCTATACCTACATCATGACTTGAGGAAAGTCGCCGGAAGCCGTTGGATGGAGGCTGCTTTCAGCCGGTCGCTCTGGAGTTCGATGAGAGAGGCCTAAGTTCAGCAGTGGACGCCCAATGGCTCGTAGCCTCGAATATGCATCCCCTATTAGGAACCTCAACTATAATGATTATAAACATTAAAATAATTGAACGTGTAGGTACAATATAACTGACTGACCCGAAGTCCATACCGCGCGTACAACCACACCAGGTTATCCCTCTTTAAAAGAAATTCTTATAAAATTAGGACCAAAATTAGTGACGCGAAAACGTTTTACAAGATTGTTACATGGGAAAATTATTTGTTTAGACGGTATTCAGGTAATTAAAATCAACATCCCAAGATCTGTTCTTATATGTCCTATAAAGATATCCTTCAACCTTATCCGTGCCGAAATATGCTACTCTGAACAGATTAATAGGAATATATTATAAAGAATGTTTTTCCAAGACGACATTAAAATTTATTTCTGTGACGAATATACCAATGTTTAGTCATTATTTATAGTTAATTTTATATTGTTATATTTATTTTATATATTTGTTAGTTTAAGTATTCGCATTATTTATAATTTTTATTTTTAGCATTTATTGTATGTTTTTCTTCATTAATATTTAGTTTACTTATAATTGCATTTTGATAGCTATGATATAGCTATGAAAGTTCTTGTGGGTCTCCCCACCGTGCCTCGGAAAGCACGTAAAGCCGGCGGTCCCGAGTGTTATCATAGACATCTGATAACGATCGTTACTCATGGTAGGGAAATCATCTGTCAACCCGCAGTGGAGCAGCGTTGTGGATTAAACTCCAACCCTTCTCCTATATGGAGGAGAGGCCTTTGTCCAGAAGTGGGACGTTTGCAGGCTAATTCAGTTTAGTTCAGCTATTATATTTACCCTCTTAATTGTTAAGAGCTATTCGCTGCATTTATGATCATTGAGCTTGAGTCTCCTTTCGAGATGTTTTTAGTCCGTGTTCAGATATATGTATACTGGGAGCACTGTCCAATGCTGTCAGTACTGAAAAATTCGTTCCGTTATAGACTGCCAGTACACTGCCGCAGTACCATAGAGAATATATGACGTCATGAATCGTCGCCATTTTTGCACTGAGAGCACTGGCGCTTTCGAGGTAAGGTACTTCTCAGTACTGTGATCACGTGATCAAAAATGAGCGCGAATGATTTTTATTATTATTAATTAATATTGTTATTCAAAAATGTCCACTGTTTCAAATTATATTTTTTCTTGTTGAATAGAAAAAGTGTACATGATAAATATTTTCATTAAAAAAAGCCATAAAATGAGGATGATAGTAGTAGTCCAGTCTACTGGAATGCGTTCCGTTATATACAGTAACCAGTACAGCACAGTTTAGCAAACTAAAAAGGAACGGCTTCGCAGTACCTATACTGAAATGACGTCACACTTGCAGTGCTCCAGTATACATAATATATCGGAATACGGCCTTAATGTATTTAAATGTTTATTTTATTCCCGGTAAAGAATAGCAAGGCATCAAGTGATAACATAATCACAAACGAACTCCTGAGGTTTTAAACTAATTTCGACAAACTGTACGAGACGAGGGAATAACGCCACAAGCACGATGCAGGAATATGTTGGTACTCTATTTCAAAAAAGGTAGAGGACAATTACCCTTAATGAATATTTATATACTCATTTCATTAATTTGTAATGTATATTTTCAACTTAAATCATAAACTAACCGAACAAGTCGAATTTCGAAAAAGTTTTAGCACCATGGACCAAATCAAGACCAGTTCGAAGTGATCGCATGAATACTATGCAAAATTATAATATGTTAGGATCACTACATATATTGGGAATCTTCTATCAATACCTCTAAGTATCGAAGTGCTTGTACGAAAACGTCAATATGAGTCCGTACCTATACAAGATTTGACTATGACTTGAGACAAATCCAACTGCGCAGAGGCATTGTGTAACTTGTTGTATGATTGGTATGGTATAGCTTTATACGGTTGTGCTTGAATACATTTTCAAGCTGCTTGATTTTTTTTTATTTTTGTATAACTATTAATCTACACCATATTAATACTGTATATAAACTATCTATGTATGTACTCAAATCGATACAAATAACGTAGGTAGTGCCCTACGCGCCCTCCACGCGATTACTGAGAGCCCTCTGATTATTGAGAATCTGGAGTCTCAGCGCAGGGACCGCATTTAATGCTGGCAAAAACATCTAGTACCTCGAGTCTGGAACGGGCTTGATGGGTCTGTTGTTAGTCGAGTTCGTAAGACATTCCTTCTCGGTTACCGGTTACACGTTCGAAGACTTCCGAGATAACGAAACGGCCGGCTGGTCGAGTGGTCAGGCAACTGAACACTTTACGCAGCGGTTGCGGGTTCGAATCTCGCCAGGTGCAGATAATTTGTATGACGAATATAGATGTCTGCACCGGGTCATGGATGTGTATTTATGTATATATGTATTTATATAAATTTCTTAAATTTATTTCCGTTCCTACTACCTGTTACACAAGTTCTTACGAACTTAGCACGGGGCTAGGTTAACGTGGTGTGATTGTTGGTTAATATTTATTTATTTATTTATTTATTATTTCTGACGAAGTATTTATGATAACAATGGAATCGTTCAACTAAAATAATAAACAACAAAAATATAATTTATTTGCACAATAATAATCAATTCAGTCATTCATTCATTTGGTTTAATGACTTTCAATAGTGCCAATAATAATCAAAACTTTTTCGATTATTTTGACAGACTCAAAATTATTATTAGAAAAGTCAAGCAAAAATAGCAAGATCCTTGAGGAAGCTTAGGTACATTGAAGAAAGAAAGAAAGAAAATAGCAAGTATGTAATTGATAAATTCTGATGAGCGTCCAACAACTAAAATAATTGTATAATTTATATATTTGGTTTATCTATCAGATAAAATATATTCAAAGAAAAAAGTTTACTAATCTAAAACGGTTCTAATACGTTTCTACGTATTTTTATTTTCACTTTGCGGATGTTTTCAGCCTCTTTAATAACCGTTTAATTTTGTGTAAGTTCCTTGTCACTTGGTTTGGGTATCAGCAAAGTGTAACAAAAATTACTGTTTACTATTTCCTATAATCAAATATTATTAATTCGACAGAGATAATCAGGGTAAATTAATTGGATTTTACGTGGGCATTAGTGGTATTTATTTTTATTCAGATACTATAATATTAACAGAAATGTTTTCGAGTGGAGACCACGTACCAGCAAGTGCAGCGTCGGACGGCCGTCCGTGAAATGAACAGACGACTTGAGGAGAGTCACCGGGAGCCGTTGGATGGAAGCTGGTTCTGGAGATCTATGGAGAAGACCTACGTTCAGCAGTGGACATCTCATGGCTGATATTATGATGACTATTAACAAAGAAATTACACCAAGTGGGTAACTAATCTTTCCGCACAAAATTCTTACATAATCATGATTGAAACTTACATACAGGTAAGTTCGTTTAATCAGCTCTTATACTTTAAACATTAGTAGGTAGGTAGATATATATAACAATATTATTTAATGGTGCACAACCTCATTTCGAAAATCGTATCCAAGAATATAATTAATCTAAGCCAGATTGAGTAATAAACTGAGGGGCTATAAACAATTTTCCGCTAGTAAATTTCCATAAGCTTATTTGTTTCGCGGACCGATGCTTAATTTTCACGGTCATACTCAACCCGCCCCTTCATAATAGACAGAGCTCCACTAAAAGCCTCTTACTAAAACACTTTCAATATTATTTTTATGTAATTAGGTACTATTTTTTTTAATTTAATTTTTCTTAAGCATATACATCTGACAGTGATCGTTAATCAATATAGGGAAAATTATCTGCCAACCCGCAGTGGAGCAGAGAGGATAAGTCTTCTCATTTCATGTCATTCTCCTATATGAAGAAGAGACCTTTGCCAAGCAGTAGGACGTTTACAAGCTGATTAATTCAAACTTTACCCATGTTCTGTTATTTCGACGTGAATTTCATCTCGCTCAGATAAGAAGAAGTCTGTGAAAATTACCCAAAATATATGTTAAATATTTTCGGAAACAAATAATTACTTTATTTTTTACTATAGAAAGCTATAGCGGGAAATTATTCAGTGGATTAATGATCTTAGTCAGAGGGTGTGGGTAGAGAGTATACAAGTGCAGGACCAGGAGACACGTTTTACCCCCCACTGCGCCCCCGCCGCGCCGTGCGTGGGTCTAACAGGTGTGGAGATTGTTTTTATACCAGAATCTGGGTATTTGCACGATTTCTTTAAACCTTAATTTTTTTTTCTTCAAATTTAATAAATGACTATAGCCAAAAATTAATTTATTTTTACGCTGCGACGCCATTAAAGACATATTGATATAAGACAATAAACTGTAATTTTAGCTATAGGTACACTTTAGTTAACAATATTTTGTTTTGAATGAAACGGACATAAATCTAATGTACTAGTACTACTACTGTAAATCGACTTGTGTCAAAAATTTATACATTATTATAATAATATTATTATAAAGATTTATATATATATATATATATATATATATATATATATATATATAAATCTCTAAATATATAAAAAATTTAAGCACAAGCATTTTAATCAAAGTGATGCGGAATAAAACATTCAGCTAGTACCGCTAAAGTTTTCGAGTGAAAAATTCGTTTAAAAGTTCGTTTTAGTTAGTTAGTTCAATTCGTTCTTTGGTAAACAAACCGTACCAAAAACCTAAATAATATGTCGAGATACATTATTATGAGACGTCAAAGCCAATCCGCAGTGGAGCAGCATCGCAGATTAATCTCAATATTTACAACAAGTAACATTTTTAATATACAAGAAATAAGTCTTTTCCATAATAACACTGATATTATTGGAAGGTTCTACTGACGTACCTACAACACGTAATTACCTCTGTCCATTTCAAAGTGGCAGACGTTAAAACGTAGCATTAGCGATACCATCTTCTATATAATTAAATAATTATCTTTATATACATACTATGTTAGCAATAAATACCACAAATGTTTTATATTATTTAAGCGACCAACGATAATTCAATGTTTGTCATTAAGCGCACATGCAAATAATGTAAAAGTTCGTTTCCCTAATACTACATGCACTTGCTATTATTTATTTTGTTTGGAATGACACCTGTATCATACATAGATATCATATTATCCTATAGGCTTAGTCTATTGACGATCGTACTGGTATAGTGGTGCAAGTAGTCGCCTCAAACCGCGCGCCGGCGGTCGTGGGTTCGATTTCCGCTCCGGACAGATATTTTTATTTGTACAAATATTTGTTTCCGGTCTGGGTGTATGTCCTTGTAGGTCTCCACGCAGTGCTTCGGAGAGCTCGTAAAGTCGTCGGTCCCGGTTGTTATCATAGACACCTGATAACGATCGTTACTCAGGGTAGGGAAATTATCCGCCATCCCGCAGTGGCGCGGCGTGGTGGATTAAGCTCCAACCATCCTTCTATATGGAGATGAGGCCTTCGCTCAACAGTGCGTTGTTTACAGGCTGATACAGTACATTAAGTGTATGCTGAATATTTGATGTGAACTACAACTTTGGACACAATTAATGGAGCAGCGCTGTATTTTCGTATACCAAAGATTTGAGACAAGATTTCTCCACTTTCTGTAGACTTATTGATAAAAAATCCTAAGTGAAAATTTAATTAGTTTTCGGAAGAAATGAATTAGTTAAGGAAGATGTAGAGAAAAAACCTCTTTTTACCCGACTGCGACAGAAGGAGGGTTATGTTTTTCGAGTGTATGTATGTATGTATGTATGTATGTATGTATGTATGTATGTATGTATGTATGTATGTATGTATGTATGTATGTATGTATGTATGTCCATTTCTTTGGCACGCCCTACAGCCCAAACGGCTGGACAGTTTTTGACATAGGTATGAGGTGTCGTTGGATTCGTCTAAATTGTAGTAGTGACATAGGCTATATAAATTTTCAAAATGGCGCCCGCAAATGGCGGACTGAGGGGGGGGAGTTGAATTTTTTTTCTTACTGTAGCAATATGGGTATCAAATGAAAACTAGTAAATTGTTTTATTCTTTTTATTAGTTTATAATAAGAGTATTTTACGCAGTCGGGTTTTTTGATTTTTTTAATTAAGCATACTTGTTAGTTAAAGAATACTATTTCTACTCTTCTGTATAGAATCTGATTTCCGAGCCAGTAGTATAGCTTTATGTTGAACTAACAAGGCAGAATTGTAAAGTTACGTTTTAAGATTGGTTCGAAAAGTAACACGCAAAAAAAAGTTTTTATTTTTATTATTCTTTATTTAATATTGGTTGAATATTATTCAAAGTTTTCATACTTTAAAGACGCGGTACCTACTTCATAGACAGATAACTATTTTGTTTTTTATCAGTGACATTAAACGAAAGTAAATTCAATGTATAATACTTATATTCACTCCACACTTCTTTGACTTTTATAAAATACTTTTTCCGGATTTTATTAAATAAATATAGAACCAGATAAAGATATAACCTTACGAAGCTAGAAACTTGGCGTTTTATGATTGTCTTTACTTTGTGCATTAATAGGTACACTGTTTTTGACTGATCATTCAGTAACACGTTTTTAGATTATTCGTAAAAGAGAAGATTTTTAAGTTGTATTTTATTTATCTGCAATGTTTAAAAATGTATTTTAGTCAGATCTCTTAAAAATAAATTTCAAAGTCAAAAGTCTTAACGGAGCAATTTCCTACTGCTTATAATATAAAAATTCTTAAACAGAATACTCTATTATAAAAACAATATGCGATTAAAGAAGTCAGAAATAATTACAGGTGTGTATGAAACGTTCTAGGCAAGAAAAGATACGACGTGCGCAATATAAAAAAAAAAGAAAAAGGATGACTCGTGAAGGATTTGAACCTCCGCCCTCCGATGATCAAGACATTTGTTTATATCGGTGCTCTAACCTACTGAGCTAACGAGTCGTGTTAATATTGGGCAAAAATTTCGTTTGTATTCGACCAAATGACATCATCGCTTAATTTTGTATCGTACAAGGTCGGTTGAGGAAAATTTGAAAAAAGCACTTTATAACAACTGGATTAAGACTGATATTTATTTGGGTAATTATTTACAATCGCGGCTTTTGCGAAAAATGGCTCCAAATTTTTTTCTCACAAATATTGCTGCTAAAAATTGTATTCCAGGAGAACCCATAAAACCCCACGAAAACCCCTAAACAACAAAATATATAATTGACGGTAAACAATAAACATGCTTGACGCCTGAAAAAATATATAATTAATGCCTGATAAATATTCTTCTATGCAATTTTGCTATTTAAAAAAAAGGCGCATTGAAGTAAAATAATATAATGAGGTATTAAATTGGTAATTATTATTAAGTTCTAATATTTAAAAAAAAGACCTAACAACCTATCAATAATAGGTTGTCAGGTCTCTTATCACGATATCACTGGAACTATAAGACCTAGACACTTGAAATTTTGTAGGAATATTCCTTTTGCCAAGTAGAAGTCAGCTAAGAACGGATTTCACGAAATTCTATCTCTAAGGGGATGAAAAGGGGAGACAAACTTTGTATGGGACAACGTGATTCCTGGGTCCGATCTACTTCAAATTTTGCATAAATATTATTTAACAGAATTGATTGAGGACGTGTTTCGTATTTTATCGAAATTCATCCCCTAACGGGGTTAAAAGGGGGTAGAAAGTTATTTCGATATAAATACTCCTTAGTGTTTTTTTTTTAATTACATTTTATTTTGACACGTCATGTTTGACAACTCAATCCGTCTATTATATAATATTTTCCAGTATTGACGCAGCTGTAGGCGATATCTTTTTTTTTGGGTGCTCCTGGTGGAACAAGCAAGACTTTATATTAAATGTAACAAAATTGAGTTGTAAATATATTGTGTGATCGCTTTATTGTAAAATAGTGTTTTATATAATATTTTTTACTTCAATGTTGGTGTTTTTCAAGTCAAGGGTTTTAAACTGAATAACTCATAAGCAATGCATCTGTGGTTCACAATGATACAGATATCGAAGACACCGAAGTGAACTTGGAACCATTTTTGAATTATACGGCATTAACACCCCAATTAGTAGATACAGATTGTTACAACGGACTAATGTTGGAACAAGATCAGAAAACATTATAAATCATGTACCTACTCATTTAAATTTATCTTACACTAAAACCAAGAAGGAGGAGATAAAAGCTGTCTTGGTCTATTGTTAAATATAAATATATGTTTGACATACACACACGATAGTCTGTTCCTAAGAAAGGCAACTTAATGCCTGTGTTTTAGGTAACAGCCGACTGATATTACATTTTATATGATGATTATACATTTTATTATAAATATACATATAAATAATACATATAGAAATAAATACATGTTACACCCAGACTCGAGGCGGGAATCGAACCCATGATCCTGGAGCAGTAAGCAGGGTCACTACTAACTGTGCCGAGTCAATCAAATTTAAAAAAATAATTACTTGCGGGTTTATTCAAATCTAAGAGGCCAAATCGTATTGACTTGTGTTGTAATTATACCAACGATACAACAAACGAAGCATTGATGACCGTTCTTGTGTAGTGGTGCGAATGGCTTAACGCCTCGCCTCAATGCCGGTGGTCGCGGGTTCGATTCCTGCTCGGGGCAGATATTTGTATTTGTGCCAATATTTGTTTCAGGTCTGGGTGTATGTCCTTTTGGGTTTCTCCACCGTGCCCCCGAGAGCACGTAAAGCCGTCGGAGCCGTTTGTTATCATGGATACCTTATAATAATCGTTACTTATGGTAGTAATATTATCCGCCAACCCGCAGTGGAGCTGTGTGGTGGATTAAGCTCCAACCCTTCTTCTATGTGGAAAAAATGGCCTTCGCTCAGCAGTGGGTTGTTTACAGGCTGATACAATACAGTACAGTGCAGAAGCATTTGTGGCTTGCAGTGACGAAACGGAGCCTTACCATAAATATGAGAGTCCATCTAAGGGGAGATGTTACTGCCGGACTGTTCTCAGACCTGTTGCTTAAAATAGGAAATGGTGATTTAATAACCACTTTAATGGAATGTTTCATAATAACACGTCAACGTGGAAATCCCTATTAATTTTATATTTTCAAATCAAATGTAAATCAATCTTAAACTAGTTGTTATTATTTATCTATTTCTCAAGGCGGGAAAATGAAAACATATATTTTTATATATACAAAATATATACATACTTATAATATATTGAATTTACGATTTAATAATGATCATTTAAATATATTTGGCACTAAAATTAATGACAGTTTTTCCTTGATTTATTAAAATTAATCTAAGAAATACTCTACTCAGTTTTTTATTCGTTGGTTTGTTTTTGTATTTGTTTCGTTTTTTTTTTTTTTTTTAATTCGTTATAGAATTATTTATAAAAATATAAAAAAGTTGTACAACTGACTACTGCGATCACAATTACTATGATTATATATTATAATTATACTCGTAAGCCGACAGTTTTGTAAAATTGACTTCACTCTTTCACAGTTACTCACTAAATGACCACTTATACTTTATTAATTTTGTATGCTATAGTTTTAAGTAGTTAACTTGTACTTGGTATTATTTATTCGTGGAGAGAAAACACACATTGGAGCACCGTGTTTAGCTCAGGGACTGAAAAAAAAGGATGACTCGTGAAGGATTTGAACCTCCGCCCTCCGATGATCAAGACATTGGTTTATATCGGTGCTCTAACCTACTGAGCTAACGAGTCGTGTTAGTACTGTGCAAAATTTTCATTTGTATTCAACTAAATGACATCATCAGATAATTTTGTTTCGTACAAGGTCGGTTGAGGAAAATTAGAAAAGAGCACTTATAACAACTGTATTAAGACTGATATTTATTTGATTTGGTAACAGGAGACAATTTGGGATTTTCGATAGTATTTTAAAATATCCTAATGACAGAAATGATTATAATTAAGTAGATTTCGATTGTCGCTTAATGATATTTCCAGAGTTTATAACGTGTTATATTTAAACGGTCCAAATTAGAATAAGAGTTTTTGATCATGTTCAGCATGTCCTTTAACACTAAACTTACCAGCGGTAAAATTATCGATTTTGAGACTAATTAAAATTGTTAAATTCTTGGCTTACAAAGAAAAAAAAAAACTCAATCGAATTTCTTAATTTCCGATTTTGCATACCTAAGGTTGTCTGGTAGAGAATGCTTTTAGTATTAAGACCGCCTTTTGTACAGTTTAATATTGTGATGTACAATAACTTATTAATAAGCATATAAAATTATAAATAAATTCGCGCTCCTGAGCCACCTTAAACTAGCGACTCCCAAGACACGCTTGAGGATGTCTGTCCACCTGATGGTAATTCTGCCAATTACTGTCATGATAATACATATAGTCCACTTATAATTAATCCTTTTTTTAAACAAAAAAAAGTGTGTGTAACCTTTACATGCGTTTTAAGTAAAACTTCTTAGACATTGTGACTGATTTATTTATTTAAAGAACTATTATATATATATTATATATATATATATATATATATATATATATATATATATATATATATATATATTACTTCTGAGTCAACTATGAGAAATATTTTTAGTGACTTTTTAGAGTTATGAGTTACAAAAAGCTGGCCATGGCAAAAAAAAAAAAAAAAAAAAAAAAATATATATATATATATATATATATATATATATATATATATATATATATATATAGTTTTGTTTTTATTTATTTGTATTTGGGAAACAAACAGTACAATATCACAGAAAGTAGAGAAAACCAACAACAAGATAGTGCATATACCAGTCAAGTTTCCACTAACAACTAACACATAAAAAGCAGAGCGCAAAAATTAAAATAACAAATTTTAAAATTAGACAAAAAACAAGAAACACACTACAAATACAAAATTAAAATTAATCAAAATCAAAATTAAAATTAAATCAAAATCTAATCAAAAATTAAATTAAAATTAAAACATAAAATTGAGTAACTTCTTAACAATTACAAAATGTTAATAAATAAAAATGAAAATCAAATGAATAATAAAAAGCAAATAGAACATAAAATAAGTCAAATTCAAAATAATTGAAATTCATTGGTTCATTAATTGATTAATGTTATGTCTAAAACTTATCAGTGAACATGAGAATATATCTATATTTAAAAAAATATTTATTATACATATTGCAGGAACGACGAATAAAATCATTTTGGCCATATTTAGTTCTGGTAAAGGGCAAATAGAAAAGATCATTTTTACGTTTAAAAAATTTAGGGACATTAAAGTTCAAGCAACTTAGTAAATAGGGACTATCAACAACATTATTAACCAGCTTATACCGAAAAATTTGATCTTTCAGTGTACGGCGAACTTCCAGTGAATTAACACTAGGCAAGTTTTGACATGAGTGATAAAACCTATATTTCAAATGTTTAAGGAATTTAGCTTGTATCTTTACAACGGACTCACTATATATTTTATATTGAGGTTTCCAGACAGTAGATCCAAATTCCAATAACGAGCGCACCAGGCTATTATATAGAATAATAAGAGTATAAACGTTTTTAAACTCGTTACCAACCCTCAGTATAAAGCCTAGCATCCGATAAGCTTTAGCAACAATTTGATTTATATGGCTCCCAAATGTTAACTTATTATCCAAGTAAATACCCAGGTCTCTCACCCCAGAAACGCAGTCAATAATTTTGTCGTTTAGAAGGTATTTACAAGCAATCGGCGTTTTTTTACGTGTAAATGAGATTTAATGTAATGAGTTCTTTAAATAAATCAATCAGTTTCATATATTATATGTCCTATGTGTTATTTTATCTAACAAACGTTGAGGACCAATCGTCACTGAAATTGAATAGTTCTTAAGTGGAGATGGCGAATTTACAAGAATTGTCCATTGACGCGGTACGAAGCTACCGAGCGGAGAAACGGAGAAATATTAACCAATAGGATTGCATAAAATCGTCGCTTCGCTCCAGTGGACAAGGGCTTGCGAGCTAGTTTAAAAATTCATACATTTTCGCAAGCGGCGCGTGGCAGCGGTGCGGGCTAGCGGAGCGATGCAGCGGTGCGGGCTAGCGGAGCGAGGCAGCGGGTGGACCAAGGCGGTGGGGAAACGTTGTGATTAAAGGGAAGTCTATGTTTTATTAAAGATTTATTATTAATAATCTATGTTTTCTGAACTGACCGCCCGCTGCCCTCCACTCAAATGACTCTTCGCGTGAAATCAGCCTAGCTCCGCTTATTCCGCTACTCCGCTCCGCAATAGTCACTCGCTTCGCCCCGAAGCCTCGCTCCGCGTAATTGGACAGACACAGTCTCTTCTCCGCTCCGCAATACTCGCTTACTTCGCTCCGATGCCTAGCACAGCTTCAACGGACAGACACCCTAAGTCCATTGTCATCCCTAAAATCACTAGTAGAAAACATTACAATACTTGCAATAAAAATCGGTACACCCAGTAACAAGTTATGAGGTAACACACATAAAAAAAAAAAAAAAAAAAAAAAAAAAAAAAAAAAAAAAAAAAAAAATACAGACGAATTGAGAACCTCCTCCTTTTTTTGAAGTCGGTTAAAAAGGGCGTTAAGTTTATACAAAAATCAACATTAACTTTATCGTCATAAAGTTCTTATTTCTAATATTATCTTTTCACGTTCTTTCGTATAAAATATAATTTGATGATATCATAAAATAGAATAGAACTGAATAGTTCAAAGTTTGATACTGACTGAATTTTTCTACAGCGTAACAACACGACTCGTTTTACCTCAGTAAGTTAGAGCGCCGATATAAACATTTGTCTTGATCATCGGAGGGCGGAGGTTCAAATCCTTCACGATTCAATTTTTTTCAGTTACGTATCATTATATTATTATTCTCATACCATACATATTACAGTGTGCTTTTAAAAAGCTTAAATTTAAAATGGAAATCAAAATCAAAAATATCTCATAGCAATTTTGACCTATTAGGTGCTACTTTACAAAATATTCGAAATGTTTTATCATAAACATATTGACAAGGATTGTTATTCTTTGTAGCGAAATTATTTACCAACCCGCGTAGTGAGGCCGCGTAGCCGATTATTAGCCAGGTCAAATTAGCCCAAAAAAAATAGGGGTACCATTGCATAAATTCACCACAAGCTGAAAATTCACAGAAACATAAGAGATATCGTTTTAATAAAATCCTGAAAAGTCCCTATTGATTCCGTGTGTGCAAAAATTTTTATTTATTGTCAAAGGTCACAAAAATGGGTCTTTTTTTATTTTATTGGCCAAACGGTTAGTTTTACGATAACAATAGTTCAGACTAAATTGTAGATGAGATAGTTATATATTAAAATTGTTCTAGTACTTTTTTCTCAAGATTTACCATTTTTGAGAAAAAGTCATTCGAAAGTTATCTGGAAGCTGTATTCTCCATAAAATGCACACGTTTTCACGCCATGCGTTTAAATCGCTCTTCTTTTTCATTATATTTTCTTACACACCAAGCTTGATTTAATAGATCATAATGATATCGATAAAGCATAAGCATTGTGAATTTATGCAAGGGTCAATGTCTATTTTGACCGGGCTATATATACGCTTCAAGTGTTGAGTTGAGTTGAGTTTGATTAGGACGTTTACAGAATGTTTCAGTTCAGTTGTTGCGATATGAAAAAACAATTTAATTTATCACCATTTGTGTATTTTATTGTATAGATAATGTTTTTATCTCTATAATTACAAGTGCAATCATAATAACCACTTTTATCTCTATACTAATATTATAAAGCTGAAGAATTTGTTTGTTTGAATGTGCTAATCTCAGGAACTACTGGTTACCGAGGAAGGCTGTATACCATCAGGCTATGACCACTAGCAGCTGGGCATTAATAAAAAACGTTACAAAAACGGGAAAAACGGGAAAAAAAATCTTTTTTGACATCTTCCGCTGCGTAAACGGTTACAATAACGCAAAAATCGTGTATGACGGAATTGATCACCATTAAAGTTCTAAACGAATTCCGCGACAGCATATATCTATCTTTTAAGGTTAACTATATTTATGATTGATTATAATGATAACCTTTTTTATGGTAATCAAGTTTGTTTTAAAATAATGCACTATTTGCGAAAATGTCTTTATATATATGATATAAATCCTTATCCATAAGTTATTCATCACAAGTATTTTATTTTGAACAAAGTTGTCTTTGACATCATTTAATTTCAATCTCATCTTAGTTTTAAAATGACTCCGCAACGAAGTAATAATCACAGAAAATGACAAGGCGATTTTATTGAATTATTATTAGCCATACATATAAATCCTAACGTATGAAGTAAGTATTTACTTATCAACAAGGCAAGCTTATGAAAATATATTTTGTATTTTATAGCTTTTAATTTGGACGCATTTAAGAGATATTGTAAAATCAAATGAAACGATGTCGCGCTACGCTGCGCGTTACGCCGCGCGCTTGCATTAAGTAAGTAGAAGTTAGAACAGCCAAATCTGAAAACACATCCATAAATTACCTATGTGCTTTGTTCTAAACCTTTCAGTTTTTATTTTTTGCTGCTGCCGTGCGACCTGTGAAACCGTTATATTAAGTAATCCTCTTCAATAAATTAAATAATATGCATACAAATCCTTATCTGACGTTATAAAAACATAAGTAACTTCTAACTATCTGTCGGTTTGTTTAGCTGTGTAAATGTATATTTCATGGCTAATCTGGTGAGCCGTTTGTGATGAAATTTGTTACGGATAGTAAAACTGGGAAGGACATAGGTTATTTTTTATCAATACACCACAAGGGTGAAGCCGCGGGTAAAAGCTAATAAACAATGTTTCCCTTTTACCCTTTCAATGAAATATTGAAAATGAATAAACACAAGTTTTTACGCTTGAAATTATAATATGAAAACATACATATTATGTACATGAACGTACTCTTAAACACATTCGCTTCTAAACTAAAACTTTTTTATACGAGTAAATTTGTTTCACAGATAAATAAATGTTGTCACTCAATAAGACCACAGTCACAAATCTGCTTTAGTAATTAATAGAAGAATTTTGTACGTAACTCATAGACGTCATATAATAGAGATTTTTTTTAGACACAAGTAATAGCTTTGCTTGACTTTTTACCCGACTGCGACAGAAGGAGGGTTATGTTTTTCGAGTGTATGTATGTATGTATGTATGTATGTATGTATGTATGTATGTATGTATGTATGTATGTATGTATGTCCATTTCTTTGGCACGCCCTACAGCCCAAACGGCTGGACGGTTTTTGACATATGAGGTGTCGTTGGATTTGACTAAATTGTAGTAGTGACATAGGCTATATAAATTTTCAAAATGGCGCCCGCAAATGGCGGAATGAGGGGGGAGAGTTGAATTTTTTTTCTTACTGTAGCAATATGGGTATCAAATGAAAGCTAGTAAATTGTTTTATTCTTTTTAGTTTATAATAAGAGTATTTTACGCAGTCGGGTTTTTTGATTTTTTTAATTATTATAGTAACTAATTAATAATATAAATGTAGAAGCTTTGGTAGTTGATTTTATTTAACTTAAAAATAATGAAAGGTTTCAGAACTAATCGTAGGTACACATTTCGAAAGTGGGAACATGGTCAAAAGTAAAAAAAGTCACCACTTTAATAAACGTTTTATTAAAATACGTCAACATAGAAATCTAGATTAATTTAATATTTTCAAATTGAATGAAAATCAGTGTTAATATAGTTGTTATAAAGTTTTCATTCCGATTTTCCTTAATCGACCTTGTACGATACAAAATTGTGCGATGATGTCATTTATTTGACTACTATCAATATTTTTGCAGTACAATAACATGACTCGTTAGCTCAGTAGGTTAGAGCACCGATATAAACAAATGTCTTGATCATCGGAGGGCGGAGGTTCAAATCCTTCACGACTCAAAACTTTACATTTTTCGTATTTTTTTCCATTTTTTTTATTTTATTTGCAAGCGATAGAAAATCACAAATTTTTATTTAAACATATAGTATATACAGATACTGTTTGCAGAAAAACTATTTTATGATATAATTAATATCTAATATATAGATATAATATGATATAATTGAATTTACGGCTTAATAATAATCATCTAAATATTTATTTATTTATTTATTTATTATTATTAATCTTACTACTAACATTACAGTAAGGCCAATGCGTTAGAGTAGATACTAAAATAAATTACATTTTCCAAATATATAAATAAACCATTACGATTTATAATGAGTCATAAAATATATATACATCGAAAGAAAAAAATAATTAATCCAATATTATTAGACATTATTAATATTATTTAGTCATGAATAGAAATAAATAAGAAATTAAACGAAATATTCAAATTAAGGACAGACGTCGCAATAGTTATAAATTAAAAATAAAATTATAAAATACTTTATAAATAGATAACTTAATAAATAAAACCCATTAATGTTAAAATAAATTATAACCTAGCCTAGACCCAATCTGGATCGTAGGAGACAATTGTAGAAATGACCTTTGTGAACTCGTTCAACGTGCAGCTGAACAAATCTATTTGGTTTGCTACAGCGTTGAGCGCGCGCAGAGCTCGTGTAAGCGGCGTGTTGCGCAGCAAGTTAGTGCGCGCATAAGGTAATGCCAGGAGGGGCGGGCGTCGCCTCCGTTTAATCGCGTTATCCGGCACTCTCAACCTCAGTTCACGAAGTATATAAGTAATATATTTAATATATGTATATATAATAATATATTATATATATATTAAATATATAATAATATATTTAATATATGTAATATATTTGGCACTAAAATTAACGAAAATATTTCTTTGATTAATAAAATTAATCAAAGTAATAATCTACTTCTTACGATAGTACATTTTTTTTTTTGCTTATATTAAGTCAATCATTTTTTTAATTCGTTTTATATTCGTAAATATAAAGAAATAAGAATATTTATTTTTAAATATACGAAAGTTTTACAACTGATTATCGCGTGGAGACGTAGAGATCGTGGAGAGAGAACACGGAGTAGTGCAGCGTGGTGGATTAAGTTCCAACCCTTCTCCTATATTGAGAAGAAGCCTTTGTACAGCAATGAAACGTTTATAGGCTGATTTAGTTCAGTTTAGTTCAGGGGCGTTTACAGACTGATATATTAGTTCCGTAAATTTTTAATTGAGTTAAATGGTCGGTATGTATAGTTTGTTGTTAATTTTTGAAGAAACGTGGAATGATTCTTTAGTTAGTTTTTGTGTGACATTTTTTAGTATTTAAATTTCATTGACAAACAAACACATAAATCAACAAACACAAAAACAAAGTTTTCCATTATATTTTTAAATCAGACGTGTAAATCATGGGATAGAAGCATTTAAACAATCTTAAAAACAAATTGTTATCTCCCTTTTTTTATTATTAAAGTATAAATATCCTACAAAAGAATTAATCCAGTCCTATTTCTTGATTAAATATTACGAAGAACTCTTTTTAAGTCCAAGCAATAAATTCACACTTTTTCAAGTACCTAGTCATGGCAATTTTACGACACGATAAAACTGATAATATTATATTTTGGTAACGTAAAGCTTGAACACCTGGATCGAAAGTTAGATTTTCGATTGTAATTTTAGGGACGAAATAATATTATATTTTGGTAACGTAAAACTTGAACACCTGGATCGAAAGTTAGATTTTCGATTGTAATTTTGGGGACGAAAGTGCCACATTGCCTCCCGGCCAGGGTTGGAAAAAAACAAATTTTTTTTTTGAGTAAACAAAACATCAAAAGTTTCTTTCATAAGTCAAGAGTTTTTTTTTTGGTGCTTTTGTAAAAGTTTTTGTTTGTTGGGCTACGCAGGACTTATCCAGGCCAATTTCGCTCTTAAAGAGGCGCTAGCCTGGTTTGGACTTCCAACCAACTGATATTGATACTATTCATATGTATTATGTTTTGTTAGCTAAGCTATCGCGATTAAATATATATTTTGCTCTAACTAATCAGAATCATTTTTATTTTCATAGAGTTAATTTAAAATGAGCTTTTAAAAAATTGTAATAGGGTTGATTTTCCAGGAATTTCCTTTACATGATGTTGCGCCAAATATATTTTGATGATGTTATGAAGTTGAAAAGGTATGCGTTTTTCTAATTTAGTTAATAAGACTCGTTAGCTCAGTAGGTTAGAGCGCCGATATAAACTAATGTCTTGATCATCGGAGGGCGGAGGTTCAAATCCTTCACGAGTCAAACCTATTAATTTTCTTTTTCGTTTTAAAAATCAAAGGACGACGTCTATTTGATTTTTATGCCGTAACATTTTATTCTCAATTCAAACTTACATCAAACGTTACGGATGGAATTTCTCGCTTCTGAGATTCAGTTGAGAGAGAGATGGGCTCATGGAAGAAGTGTTGTTAACCAGAAACAAATATTACCACAACTAAAAATAATAGCTCCAAACGGGAATCAAATTTACGATCATTGGCGTTATAAGAAGTTTCGTCACCACTACACTAGGATAAAAGTGATTTTTAAAAACTACTTATAAGATGTGTTAAAAAAATCTAACAAAAACTTCTAAAACGTAGGAGACAAGGCTTAAACTGGAACTTGTTTGTCAATTACAAAAACTATCAGACTAAAAACAATAATTGAGAAACTCTTTGTACTCGTAGCAAAAAAAAAGCTGCTAAATTTTATTATGTTCGTCCTCCCTTTAACAAACTAAAAAAAAATTGTGTTCAATCATTTGTTGCTTTACACAATCCTAACTACACGACAGTTCTACGCTCCATCTCTTCAAGACATTAATATAAAATATAAACGACTTTGATTTATTTTGCTTACCTAAACCTAGCGTTCTAATGTAGTGTATTTATTATTAGACAGTATGTTATTCAATGTACTAAATTTATTCAGAATCATTTTATTTAGTTCTATGTTAGCAAAAATCGGCTTTAAAGTAATCGCAATAAAATTTCCTTTCCAAATTTTCCTCTTCGTGCCAAATATATTTCGATGACGTCAAAAAGCATAATATAACTAAATTTTTCGACATCCGATAATAAGACTCGTTAGCTCAGTAGGTTAGAGCGCCGATATAAACAAATGTCTTGATCATCGGAGGGCGGAGGTTCAAATCCTTCACGAGTCAAACTTTTCATTTTATTACGGTGTCCCTCACGTTACGCGCTGTTCGACACGCGTTATTATATGTCGTGTTGTTTACTAGCTCACGTCCCGAAAAGATTTTAATTTTTTAAAATACTATATAAAAAACAGTGTTGTTAACCTCTATCCACCAAAGATAGCTTAATCGAAGCTTTAAGCAAAAAGTTTTTCTATTAGTGACTTTGACACATAATATAGTAGTGTAGCACACCTTTGGCAGCTTAAGTATAGTGTATGTTTATTATTCGGTAGTGCAATATTACTGTAATATACAGTATATTATAACAGCCTGTAAATATTTCACTGCTGATCAAAAGCCGTTTTCCAAGAAAAGGAAGAAGTCGTAAAGCTTGATACACCACGCTACTTTACGGTGGACTGGTGTATCTAAAAGTCTCAGAAATTCTTTCAAAAAATTTAGGTTTTCTTACGACACTTTCCCTCATCGGTCAGAGAATGATAAAGTTCAAGGAATTAAAGGTAAAATTTAAAACCTTTTGTATTCAATCAATATTAATTTTACAAATTATACTCCAAATTCAATAATTCAATTTATCAAATGCTCAAAATGTATCCCATTTGTTGAATACAAAGTCCCACTCTTTTGGTTGCTTCTCTCCCTGTCGCTTTTTTAATCTTTTCATTGTGAATATTTAAAATAATACATTTAAGTTCTGTTTGTAGCTCGGCGACACTTTCATACCGGTTCTTATAAACTAAATATTTTACATAACAAATTTTACTTTGTTAGTTCTGGGCAACTCGACGAGCATCTTATTTATCTATTAGTCACGATCCAGGAAGGAAAGTTTTCATTGAGAAAATGTCTTGTTCTCTGACTGTTATGAGATTGAGCCCCATCTTGCTGAAAAATAAGATTTCGTTTTTATGCAACTGGAAGATTATTTAGCTCGCTCCTTAAAATCTTAAATATTTCTAAATACCTTTCCGTGTTTAGATACCCTTCGTAAAAATGTATAAAGAGGATCCGATTTTGTACAACCTCACACCAACAGCTGAATGAAAAAACGCACTTCGCACGCAGTCATTGGTCTCACGGTTACGTAAGGGATTCTCCCAAAAACATCATATATATATCTGTGTGTTGTTCTTTAATCTTATAAGGGATCATACTCAAGACAATCGTTGAAAAAAAAAGCCTTTTCTTTTCGTTCTTTCTTTAAAGATTTTAAGTTCTCTCTTTAGTTGGCTGAATATTTTGTTAATGTAATCACTTCCTTATACGTTGCTACGAATACTATACAGTAGTTATACGCTACGTGTCTTCAAGGTATTAATTAATAGGCGACTGTTAATAGAAATTAATTAATTTATTTATTATTTATTTATTTATTATTTGATACCAGAATTACACTATTAAAAATGATTTTTTTTAATATTTTTGTTACTTAATGTACCTATTATTATACTACATATGGCTAAATGCTTAAAATGCATAAAGAATATATTCTTCAATTTATTTATTTTAATAGCTGATCAAAAAATCGGCTTTAAGGCAATCGAAATAAAGTTTAATTTCTCAATTTTCTTCTTCGTGCCAAAAATATTTCGATGATGTCATAAAGCTTAGTAGAGCTAAATTTTTCGACATCCAATTGCAAGACTCGTTAGCTCAGTAGGTTAGAGCGCCGATATAAACAAATGTCTTGATCATCGGAGGGCGGAGGTTCAAATCCTTCACGAGTCAACCTTTTTTTTTCACGTCGCGCATTATTCAACAGGTTTCATCATGAACTGGGTTATCATTAACTTCTAATGTCAATTTTCATCAAAGTCAACATTATAGTAGTAATTCTATTTGTAGTTTTAGTAAAAGCATATGTAGAGTGGCAGCATAGTCTACATTTAGTTTTGTGTGAGTGTGATCATTTAACATCAGGTAAGCCACATGAGCGTTTCTGAAGTTTTCCATTGAGTTTTCGAACGACTTATTAATGTCAATTTGTTTTCTACATAAACATTTTTCTAAAAAAAAAAAAACTGTTAAACACACGAATTTTTTAATTTTAATAGCAATATTACGTTTATAATAATTATAACAATATTTACTTGCAGCAGTATGCTTTTATATTGCCTTTGTTAAGATCATTGTATATCTATACAGATATTTGTACAGACAGATGTTTGTATTTGTATAAATATTTGTTTTCGGTCTGGATGTATGTCCTTGTGGGTCTCTCCACCGTGCCTCGGAGCGCACGTAAAGCCGGAGGTCCCAGTTGTTATTATAGACATCTGATAACAATACGGTATGGAAATTATCTGCCAATCTGCAGTGGAGCAGCGTGGTTGTTTAAGCTCCAATCTTATGGAGATCTTTCTTTCTTCTATATGGAGGAGAGGCATTTGCCCAGCAGTGTAGTTTAGCTTGAAACCCTTCAAAAGTTAAACTTTTTCATTTTTTTACTGTTATCAAGACTCTACGTCTCTTATAATCTCTCTCTCTCTCTCTCTTATCACTCTCATCCTCTCATCTCATACTGGGAGTAATTGTTTTATGTGCAAGTTCACCGTCACAAAACTAGCGTTCTCAGATGATGATCGACTGTAACGAAATGATTTCAGCATTCTAAGTAATTCACCGGAATAGTGACTGCTCGAAGGAAGCCAAGGGTGGGATCCTACAGAACCTGCTAAAAATACTGAAAGAAATTGTTTGTCTTAATGATCTGATCTTGTATTGCTCATACACGTAAAGGTCGCCGTTTCCCCAAATTCCAGCCACTTCACAGAGGCTTCGATTGTTAGTACCGCTAAAGCAACACCAAAGATAATAATCAATCACGAACATCATTACAAAAGCTCTTTGAATATGAATCTTGTTAGAAATTAAATTTATTAGCTGTCAATGTACGGCTGTAGCAGCAAGCTTCACTTCGTTAAAAAATAATCTAGATCTATATTCGAGAACAGAGCCCTGAGTATCGGAAAACTACTGCTTGCAGGTTCTTTCTACTTTGTTCAGGTTCTGATAATTAATTCATCGACGTTCGCATCTACAGGAAATTCGATACAGACATTTTTGTTCTATCTTGACGTGTTGGCGCTAGTGTAGTATCATTCATCATACTTCTTAACTCTTGAATCTCGACACTTGTTATTATATTGTTATTGGTATTATTTTATTTATTTGTTTTATGTATTTATTTTTTCTTATTTCATAAAGGTAGTACTTACGAATCAAGTTTTACTGCATAGCCGAGAGTAGTAAGAGTAGTAAGAGAGAGTAGTATTACTTTTTTCATGTCAGTCGAGTATTTACTCTAGTCAATTGACTTTAAGTTTATTTTGAACTGACCTGAGCTTAAACAGCCTAAATGTGTCCCAATGTCAGTCAGAGGCTCTACTCTGATATAGGAGAAAAAGTTGGGGCATAATATGTAACCCTGCTTCACTGTGGGTTGATGGATTTTGTCCTTACAAAGATCAACGTTTGTTATATATCTATTTTATATGTCATCAATAGGAACCAACAGCTTTACAAGCTTTCCGAAGAATGGGGGGAGACCTACAAAGACAAATACAAATAGTCACTTATCTATACATACAAAACGCTTTGTCCCGAATGACTCACTGACTGACTGACTGACTGACGAATCAACGCACAGCCTAAACCGCTGATCGCAGTGACCTAAAAGTTAGAGGGTGTATTCTTTGTATGACGTTGGCATCTGTTTAGAATGGATTTATCGAAATTCATCCCCTAGCGGGGTTTAAAGGGGGTAGAAAGTTATTTGCTTCGAGGTTGAAGTTGAACTCAATACGTCTATTATAATTTTTTTTCCAGTATCGATGTAGGTGTAGGTGATATCTTTTTTTTTAAATATAAATACTCTTTAGTGCTTTTGATTTAAATTACATTTTATTTTGACTCATGTTTGACAATTCAATCTGTATTTTTTTAATTATAAAATACTTTACAGTATCGACGTAGGTGCTGGCTAGGAATTTATATCATAAATTCCTTGGGTGATATCTTTTTTTTTTTTTTGATGCTCTTGGTGGAACAGGCAGCACTTTTCTATTAAATTTAGTGTTGACCAAAGTGAGAAGCAATCGTGATATCGCCTTAGCCGCGCATTGCGACCGGCATTGTCCGGAATTGCTGCCACGCTGCTGGAAGGAGGTAAAACTGCAAACTCCGCATTTTATTTTAATGTTTATTTAAACTCTAAACCCCTGCTCTATAATAAATATTGCTATATTTTATAAGGCTACGTAATATTATATCCCTGAAGTCTGATATGAAGTGCAGAGAATAATGAAGTTACAATGTATTCTACCCCTTGTGTCTGGCTTCCTTCGTGTATAATTCTACCGTCTACCTTACGTTTACTTTTATTCTACCTTTCAATATGTTTAATTCTTGTTAAAGCTGAATATGAATTTACGTTGTATAGATAAAAAATACTAATACTTTGCCTCCTGTTAATGAAGTTAATTACATCACAATTTTAAATAAAGAACTCCCCAATAGGTGAAAGTTTTTCGTTTCGATTTAGCGAGGCGTCGGTCGTAATTTAATGCCGTAAGCCCGTAACCCGCACGATAAATCACGGCTCTATATAGTGACAATGTAATCTGAATCTTGATTTACAAATAGGTCTTAGGTCCCCCGAAATCTAGACAACGAAATTTTAAAATACGTAAACAAATTTGTAAAAGGATGTCATAAACTACTCGTAAAATACAAATTTTCTCTTAATTACTGTTTAAACATTCCTTTATTACAATTTTAATATAATTTAGACCGTCGAACTTCAATTCTATATCACCGCTTCAACCAATAGAGCCAACATGTCCTGTGATGTATATTGTTGACATTGAATGCATTTTCTGCTAAATCGCGTCATCCACCCACACGATTCGATACATGGAAATTGCGAAATAAACTTTATATCTTAATAATAACGTTCATTTTACGATACGAAAATATTATAAAAGAATTTTGGGATTAATTTTTTAAGTGAAAGAGGAAGTTAGTTAAGTGATTTTTTAAACTAACATCACGCAAAAAATTACTTGATACATAATAGATATTATTAGAATTTGGAACTATAATATTTAAATAATTCGCAACTGTATTGTACTGCAACAGTCTGTAAGTGTCCCACTAGTGGTGGTGTAAGTCTTGTCTCCTATGAAGAAAAAGGGTTGGCGCTTATTCCGCCACGTTGCTCCACTGTCGGTGCACGGTTTATATTTATCGCACCTTCGGTGCAACAAAGTCACAACAGCTCATTTTTTAATTTTACAGGAGAGGACTTTTAATTTTTTTTTCGCATTTATTTCCTCATTTCTGGATTACTATTTATAGTAGGTTTGAAATCTTTATAAAATTAATAGTTTATTTTGTTTGCTATAGTTTTACGTTAAAAATCTTACATTGAATTATCAAAAATTCCTAATAAAAGACATAACAAAAAAAAGTGTCCTGTATTGTGACTTTGTTGCACCAGGAATTTATTAGTTTTATGACTTAAGCTATATTATTAAAGATAAGATTTTAAATAAAATAATGTGTCTTAATCAACATAATCGTATATTTTCTTCTCGAAAAATCAACTACTAACAAAAATAACTCAAAACAAATAAATTCTTATAACTACAACATTAATTGGCACCATTTTTATACTTTTAGTTGTAATCAAATTTTAGGAAAAACAGTCTTACTTAATACTCAGTCTTTTAAACTTAGGAACTTACGAACAGTCTTATAGTGAGTCTTATAAATGGTTGAATATCAACAATATCAACAATAATCTTCAAACTTATAAACAATAAAATTCTTAGAAAAATCAAATCAAACTAATATTATAAAGCGAAAGTTTGTGAAACATTTTCATCAAAAAAGGTACAACATAATCGCTTTACTTTTTGTTGTCATTATAGCAGACAGCAAACGATATTAAAAAGCAATAAGTAGTAAAAAATATAACAATGTTCTTATTATTAATAATTAAAAAAAATATCAAAAAATTCTAAAGATCCAGTAAAAAACGAACTTTTACAAAGTTTTATACTTTATCTTAGTAGTTTTTATTTTAATTACATTTAAGCTTTTGTAAATAATTAATCGAATAAACTGTTAAACGTGTTTTCATAATATTTTGGAACTATATTAGCAGTTATTAGCTGTCGAATATCTTGCTTTTTATTGTTCGCAATTGGCAACTTAGAGCTATAAACAGCACTTAAATTAATATCTGCGATATCTTTTTTGCCTGCACGACTAATTTTAATTTTAGCTATGTTCCAATTTTCAGTTTTATACGTTGTTTTGTACAAATAGGTATCAGAATCTTTAATGAATTTCACGACTTTGACATCAGAAATTCTGATTGTTTCGCCATCAATATTCTTGACAGTGTTCAAGTTAATATCGTTAGAAAGTAACTTTAAATCGTAGAAACTATTGAAATTCATTTCATTAACAGTGAAACTGTTACCGGTCTTTTTGGCATTACGGATTAGAGCAACATATTGATGTGGGGTGTAAATTGGTCCAGATTTTTTTGCTCGACGAATATTTTTCTCTATTACCGAGTGGACGCTATCCGCTTCGTTTTGCGTGTGTCCACGAATTAGGAACTTGTGTGTTATAGATCTAATTGGCAAGGTTGAAACGGCATAATAATACAAACTAAGAATGAATTTATTTTTTTGTTGACCACAACAGTTATCGGAGAAAAAAGTTATGTTTGAATTTGGTTTAGTCGAAGAACATTCTTTTAAAAAATCGTACAAACAAGAACCTATTTCATTGGCTCCTCGTTTACCCAGACCCTCATGCCAAAAGAAGCAGAATGTTTTCTCATCCTTAATATCTGATACTGTGAAGTTATAACAATTAAGTTTACTTTTATAAAAAAATGCCGACGATTGACCTATAGGACAAGGCAATACGGCTTGAAGATCGAATATAGCCACAATGCTGTTGCTATCAGGCTTTTTACACTCGTCTACATCTTGTTTTTTTTTCTATTCTACTTAGACTCTTTTCCTCTTGATGTAGATTATAGCTGGACAATAACGGTTCTTTATCTACAGCATTCTTAAAGGCCTCGCATACGTCACATTGGTCTTTGCGAGGAATAAAGAAGCTGATATTAAATTGGGTATTGAAAATACGATGGTATGCGTCGTAATTGGCTGGTGTCTTGTTGTTAGATATACGTTTTTGACTATAGTTACGGTGTAGTTCGGCTACAGTCAAACCTCCATCTATATACTCTCTTGATGAATTGGCTCTGATGTAGTGGCTTTCCATCCTAGGGATCGAATTAATGTGGTCACGTACAGATTGTATTATTTCAGCATCCAGCTTTGACTGTTTTCCGTGCTTACCGCGTTTATCTGTTGGAATTACGCTTAATATGGTTGCAAATTTATTTTCAGTTACAGTACGTAGTGGTTTATTACTTATAGCCAATGTATTCAATAGGAACATTTTACAAACCCTTATCTCACTACCTTTATTTACAAGAAAGTAGGATGTGTTTGGTTTTCTACATTTTCTATTCACGTCTCCACCTTTTCGAATCTTGATGGTACGGAATTCAGGTTCAACTTGCTTTACACAAGAAGCAAGGAAGTCACGCTGTCTTTGAAAAGAATTAAGGCCCCAGTATGTCTTAAATATTACATTCCTATCGTCTGTGGAAAATTTATTCGAACAAGACAATCGACAGGTACTCGTACAAGGTGGACGAATACTTTTTTCCGGCATGGCTTTACCTCGAGTTGACGTATATGCTTGACCAGTGTTTCTTAAATACTTTCTCTGGTTTTTTTGCCATTGACTTGGGTTTCTGGTCCTTTTTTTAGACTTTGTTACAATACTTGCTTGTTCAGTACTTGGTTGAATATTCACAGAGGCTGCATTATGATGTACAATTGACACATTAGAAACACATTTGGAGCGAGATGTAAATTTGGAGTCCTTGGAACGATTGCCAGAGCTAGATGAATTTGAGCTGGAAGATCCGCTACTTGAGCTGGAGGAATCGCTGCTAGAGGTGGAGGAATCACTAGAGTTGGATGTTCTACGGATTGGCTGAAAAACTTTCTTTTGTCGCTTTTTTTGCGGTGGTTTATATTCAGATCCATCACTCACGGAAAAATCTTCATTATTATCTGGGTTCATTTCATTAGCATTTGAGATGGTGTCTTGCCTTAGCATATTTTTTGCTAAAGTGTTTTCTGGCACTATATCTGTGATAACAACATTGGAAGAAACTATTTCTCCATCATCCGAAAGGTTAAATCTTTCGCTATCTGTAGTAATTACTGCATTTTTAATATCTTTCGTTGCGACATTCTCTATTACGGTATTTTGTAAAATTGAATCAGCGCTTACTTCTTGTATTAAAACCGTGTCCACGTCATTATCACATTTTGTGCGCCTGTCAGTAACTGATAGTTCATTTTTTGTATCATATGAAGTATTGGAGATATTATTTATTGAAAAACGAGAGGATTCTAAATTGGAATCATGATCATTTTCCTGATCTTCCGGATGAAAGTTCGCTAACCAGGTTTCAACTAATGTATTTTTTTCCTTTAAATTATTGTCTTGAATTAGAACCATAGAAAGAATTTTTTTACTTCGGGAATCCATTGCTCTCTGAAATAAAAATAGTTTTTAAAGATATTTGTAAATCAGATTTAGATTTTTTTATAATGCAACTTTATGAATTCTCAATTTTGTTTTTAAACTAAACAGCTAGTACTTATGATACAAAAAAATGGAATTAAAAAGTCACAAGTCTTTTTATTATAAAGTTGTAAATATTAATATTGGACTTTTACAACACTTTTATAGCTTAAGACTTTGTAGATCCAATAGAATAGTTGAAAAAATAATATTATTGGACCTAAAAAAGCACTTTTTAGTTAGTGACTTTTTAGTTCCAAGTTGTGTAGTTAAATATAATAATGTTGGATCAACAAAAACGCTTTTATAACAAATGCCTTTGTAGCTCCAAAATTATTGTAATTTATAAAAAAGAATTGAGGTCTTAAAAACACATACGTTTTTGTCGCTCCAATGAGTGAGAATAAAAATGGTCATAAATACCTTTGTGTGGCTGTAGCTCCAACGTACGTCAAACACTCGCGGGCGAGGGGGCACTACTGTCCAATGAAACGTTGTCGGCCCAAAACGCATGGAAAAACCGCCAATAACCACAAAGGCACATGCGCCATCTAGTAGAATTTTGAGATAGTTTCGTGGATGTTTTTGTTGCTCCAAGTATAGGCATGGTTCAGAGACAATTTGGCATACTTACCTCAATTTTGCAGTTTTGGCTATTTGTGACTTTGTTGCACCGAAGGTGCGTTATGTTGATACAACTTGGCTAGAATAAATCTGAAATACACTATTACGAGTATACCTACTCTTGTCCTAAGTTTAAAAAAAAAATAAAAAGCATTAATTATCGTAAAAAAAATCCATAAACGACATCTGCCTAATACCCTAATAGGATATTTAACTGTTTTTTGTAATTAAAATTTTTGTACAAAAATACGCAATATGTACATATTGCGTATTTTTTTAATTGAATCCACTACTAAGTACGTAAGGCTACTATAAATTTTCCTTCCATTTTTAAAATAAGTAAAATTGTTTAATTTTCACACTCTTAGACTACTGGTCTGATAAAACGCCATTTGAACAACTAGTAAAATAAAATTACACGGCACACTGAGAACCTTTTACCCGAGTTTGTAGAGTAATTACGTTGAACTAAACTAACACTATAATAGCATACAATTATCCAATTGCTGGACGAAAACCGAATTTTCTAAATAAGAGATGGGTTGAAATTTCAACCACCATGCTGCTACAATATGCTTCGGTGGATAATTTATCTCCTAAGACCAACGATCGTTATCAGGTGTTTATCTTTACAATTGAAGCGTACCTGCTCCCTGAGATTCAGTAGGGAGACTCACATAGACAAACATGGTGGTTTATACTAGAACCATATATTTTTACAAATACAAAAATCAGGTCCTAGATGGAATCAAACCATTAACAAAACTTTTGTAACCAGTACACCAGAACGCAAGGAAATAACGACCGGCTATTACTTTAGCGTAAAGTAACTGGGTGTGACTTTGTAATGCAGAACGATGAGGCTGACATAGTCGCCAAACGACCAAAACTGGCTACTTCCATTATTATGTTCTCTAATGGTATCTGAAATATTTATTGTAATTATGTTAGTATCGTTTGACCGTCCGTCGTAGGGCGTAATTATGGTATATTAAGGATATTAAAATGTTATTAGTTTTTTTTTTAATAAATAAATAAATAAATAAATATTAACCAACAATCACACCACGTTAACCTAGCCCCGTGCTAAGTTCGTAAGAACTTGTGTTACAGGTAATAGGAACGGAAATAAATTTAAGATATAAATACATATATTCATAAATACACATCCATGACCCGGTGCAGACATCTATATTCGTCATACAGATTATCTGCACCTGGCGGGATTCGAACCCGCGACCGCTGCGTATAGTGTCCAGTTGCCTGACCACTCGACCAGCCGGCCGTCGATATTTAGTTATTATGGGGTATTGTTATTATTATTATTATTATATTGGGATACACTAGCAGCACTGAGTGCTGATGCGTGTATATCACAACACTTGTGATAAGTATTTATCGAGTTGGTTTTTAAATGAGTTAACTAAAAAGGTGCACTAATAACTGTTTGTGGTAGTTTGTTCCAAGCATTAACTATACGGTTTGGCAAGTAGTGTAGTCTAGGATTGCTTGTAGCTGAGGTACGAGACAGCTTTAATGAGTGACCTCTAAGTTTTTCGTTCTTGTTTAGAACAAAAACGTCTCTTATTTTAGGAACATTGTAATATCCTGTAAGTACTTTATAGGTTTCAATGAGATCCCCTCGTTGTCTTCTAGCCTCTAGTGTGGTCAGTTCAAGGCACTTTAAGCGTTGTTCGTATTGTAGTTTACTCAAACCTGTAACCATTTTCGTCGCCCTTCGCTGTGTTTTTTCCAGCAAGGTAATGTCCTTTTGAAAGTAGGGACTCCATATTTGGAAACCATACTCTAGTATTGGCCGCACATAACTCTTATATAACCTTACAAAAAGTTCTTTATCAATATGTAGATATGCCTTTCGTATCAAGTAAAGCATCGAGTTAGCTCTTCTTGTAATGTTTATTATGTGTTTGTCCCATTTCAGATTGTGAGTAATGGTTATGCCAAGGTCTTTCTGACTGTCCACGCTTCTTAGTTTTTTTGAGTTGACTACGTATTCCTTTTTGGGGTTGTTACTTCCAACATGTAAGACAGTGCATTTATCTATGTTGAGTGTTAGTAGCCAATCTTTAGTCCATTCTACGATACGGTTCAAATCTTCTTGTATGACATTTTGTGCTATTAGTGGATTGCCCATTATTTTGGTATCGTCAGCGAAAAGTGACAAGTTAGATCTTATGACTTGTTTAAGATCTGTAAGGTATATTCCAAAAAGGATCGGGCCTAAGACCGAGCCCTGAGGCACTCCACTTAATACGTTGTGCGTATCAGATAGACTGTCACCCACCCTTACTCTGAATTTACGACCCAATAGAAAATTCTCAATCCAATGCAATAGATCACCGCGAATTCCGAAATGTTCCAATTTGTAGATGAGTCTCTTTAACGGGACTCGATCGAATGCTTTTTCGTAGTCCAGGTAAACTACATCTGTGGGTTCACGCTTATTCCAGCTTTTAGTCCATTCATTAAGACAGCATATGAGGTTAGTTACTGTAGACCTTTTTGGGACAAATCCATGCTGTTCTTCAATAATAACATTCTCTTTCTCTAGGAATATTCTTATTTCTTTGGCTATAATTTTTTCCATGATCTTACAGGGTATACAAGTCAGGCTAATTGGGCGGTAGTTCGCAGCATTAAGCTTGTCTCCATTTTTATAGATTGGCGTAACAATAGCTTCTTTCCAATCAGAGGGTAGTACGTGTTGCTTAAAAGACATTTCCATAACAGCCGCCAACGAATCAGATAAAGCATAAGAACATTTCTTTAAAAGTAATGCAGGTATTCCATCTGGGCCCATTGCAGTGTCGTCGTTGAATGTACTTATGCTTTTAGAAACTAGTTTTGGTGTAAATTCAATATGCTCAATGGAGTTCTGAACTCGTGGTACATGTAGATCTTGAAAAGTTGCACTGTCTGGTTCCCGGACATATGATTTTTCGAATTGCTTAGCGAATATGTTAGCGATTTCTTTCTGACTGTTGGTAATTTGAAGTGATTGATCATTTCTAAGAGATGGAGGCACAGACACTTTTGATGTTATTTGCTGGCGAATATAGCTATAAAATGACTTAGGACCTTTTTTTACTACTTCTTTTTCGAACTGGATCCTGCTAGACCTGGTCAAACTGACAATTTTGTTGTTTACTCGTCGATACTTTTTATATGCCACCTCAGATCGTTCTATTATGTAATTCCTCCAAAGAACTGATTTCCTCTGTGTCAATTTTAGTATATCAGATCCAATACACGGTTTATTACTGTTGTATGCCCCCTTAAAACGTCGTACAGGAACATGGAGATTAATTATTTTATGAATTTTGTTTTTGAAATGACCCCATACATTTTTTGCATTGTGTATCGTAGGCATAGGAGGTTCGTTCCTCAGTGTTTCAGATATCAGATTATAATTTGCCTTGTAAAAATTTTTGCGCGGATATTTAACGTCGCTTGTGGGTCGGTGATCCAGTAAAACTTGAAGGGTCGCTAGTAATACTTGATGATCGCTCTTTCCAATGTTAGCTTGATATTCAATTTTTGTACACAAGTTCTCATCATTGCACAGTATTAAATCTAGAAGAGATTCCTGTTCGTTCCTTTTCCAGGTTATGTCAGTGACTAATTGATGTAAGTTACTTTCAGCAATTAGCTCCACAAACTTATCGTGTAGTGTATTGTATCCACCTAACTTTATCAAAGGCCATTCTATATCTGGTAAATTGAAGTCTCCTGCAATAAATATAGTTTCTTTACCTTCCGTGGCTGTTTTGATAGATTCAAACAGCATTCTGTCTGAATCCTCAAAGGTGTAGTGTGTAGGTCGGTATACTCCAGCTATAAGTAGTTTGACATTAGCACAAAAAATGTTCACCCACAAGGCCTCGACACTGTTGCTAAAGTTGTTCAATGTTGGGTGTAAGCTCGCTTATATTGGTATATCAAGATATTTATAGGCCACGTAAATTAGTATACCACCCCAGCCTTTTCCAGTAACTCTATCTCGCCTGAACATTAAATAGCCATTAATATTAACTAAGTCATCACTAATTTCTGGCTTAAGATGGGTCTCTGTTAATATGATACAAGTTGGTTTTAACTTAGTTATTTCTATAAGTAGCAAATCTCGTTTAGCCATAAGGGATGCAAGGTTCGTATACAAAATCGTTAAGTTGGCTATAGGAGACATTACTTTTTTGCAGCGTCTTCCTTTTTCTTAATTATTTTTGGGGTATTATTTATATACTTAATAGTTAGGTCTAACTCACCATTATCAGTCCTTTGGGCCAGCTCCTCTCGTAAACTTTTAAGATACTCACGTTGACATGGGGTGAGGTCATTTTTTACAGTAATGTTAGAGGGTAGATTTTTTCTATTTTTTAACACATTCACAGCTGTATTCTTGCTCCCAAATACCACCTTTACTGGGCGCGGTGAGGAATTTGACTTAATCTTGCCCAAGCGGATAACTGCCAATGGTTTCTCTCTGATAGGTACTGATTTTAACGTAGTATCAACTTGTTCAATGTCATGCTGCTTACGGGCTCCTATGTCCGTTTCTCCTTGGGACTCCGGAATTCCAAACATTATAACGTTGCGGCTACGTTTTTCTCTTTCAGCGATTTCAGAGATCATGACTTCGAGGCTAGTACACTGGTTCTGTTTACATTTGAGTTCATTGATCTCATATTGTAATTGCGTCACTAGTTTTCGCAATGCTGGTAATTGACGAACTCCAAGTTCACAGTCAGGGCACAAATACTTAAGAGTAGGTGATTGCAGAATAACCACTCTCAGCTCCGTAGCAAGCAAGCCACTGCACTTCACGCAAATTTGTCTTTCACAACCGTGGCACTTAATTTTTGGGTTTTTATCGTCGATTTTGGCAATTTGTTTTTCACACTTAAGACATAAGGCCATTTTTATGGTTATTTAGATGTTTTTTGAGGTAAAGTAAAGGTTTTATGCAATTTTTACGTAAATTTAGTTATTAGCTGAGTAAAAACACAAGTGTTCAATATGGCGGGTAGTAACGAGAAAAAAAATTAGTTAACGTTGTACTTTTATTAATCTGAAAACGGTACAGTCTTTTCTGAAAATATTGCCGTATTTCACAAATAAGCTCATGAAAGATTTGAGCTTCCGTCTACCAATGATATAGGTACCTGTTACCGTTTTATATCTACGCTTGAACCTAACGCGCTAACGAGTCTGGAATATTCTACACAATGCGAAGGTAATGAAGTCAATTTTCGTCTTCTGACGTAGAAAGAGTAATAATATCTTCTTAAAGTATCTTCTTTAAGAGTAAATAAAATCTTCATATTGACTTACAGAAAACGTAGTAATAATTAATTGGTTTAAAAGGTACATCTTACAACAATCTTCAGCAGAATACAAACCAAAGTTCTAAATGATCCGAGCAATACGAAAATACTAATTATTTTCTTAGAGGAATTCGACATTGATAACGCGTTATTTCCTAATCAAAAATAATATTAAACTGCTTACTAAAAAAAAAAAAGCATTTTTTAACATATGTTAGACTGCGATCCTAAATTTTTGGTGAAATTGAGGATTTCTGTTAAATACATTGAATGGATAAATCAGCCTGTAAGCGTCATATTGTTGGGTAAAGGCTGCTCTATATATCTATTGTTTATGAATTACTTCATTTAGATCCAAGCTCTCTCAGTTTTTTATTTGTGGCCAAAGATGAGTCTGGCGTTATCACGACGATAGATCACTCCTTTGCTGTTGATCAATCCCAGCCGTTTTTTCCCGATTTCTTGCTTGAGTCTCATTAGTTGTTGGCAAAAGAGCTATAAATAGATAGTTTTGCCCGGTGGTAAAAGTGATTAATCTTTTCAAAATTGATTAAATTTCATTATGTTTCAATAGAGAATCGCAAATGAGTACAAGATTCATAAGGTTTCTTTAAGTTAGCTCGTGTGGCACCCAAATTCCGAGTTTTTTGTAAAGCCCGATTTTTTCAAATGGATCAAAACTCTTTTGTGGTAAGTCCTCAGTTCCTCAGCTGTATCGTATCTACTAATATGCCGATCTGTCTGCACTTTTTCAAAAATAACATTTATATTATCCTTATGACCAGAGCGAGCTGCATCTTTGACATTAATATTCCCAGACTGAAAACGCTTGAACTAACTTTGTAATATACTCTTATTGACACTGAATTAGATCCATAAACGTCACAATTTTTTTCCGTGGCTTGAGTCACATTTTTTCCTTTTTTGTAATAAAAATTCGGAATGTAACGAATTTCTTCGATAGATGCACTCATTTGGACGAACAGAAAAACAGAATTTGCGCCATTGAAAAATGGCGGGAATGTATTTTATACTTTTTATTTTACTTTTTCTTAATGTCTTATATAAATTAATATTAAGATCAAAAGTAGAATATACAAACAGTACAACCAAAGACATTTTCTTCAATTTTATACATTATTTAATATTTATATAATATTATATTATATACATACAAAATACGAAAATAATTTTTCCTTGACCTATTATATAAATTTAAATTTGCTGAAAAAAAAAGATTATAAAAAGATTTGCCCGGAGTCAACGTCAATCCTGTGAATGAAAGAATCGTTGTGTGTACTAAAATAAATAAATAAAATAGCAAAGATTTGACAACTTAATTTCCAATGCATTCCAATAGAGTTAAACTTGGATTTCCACTGCTGAACGTAGGCCTCCCCCATCGACCTCCAGAGCGACCGGTTTGAAGCAGCCTCCACCCAACAGCTTCCGGCAACTCTCCTCAAGTCGTTTGTCCATCTGATAATAAATTTGTTAAAAATTTTAATTCTGACAATGTGATATGAGCTTAAATATAATTTTTATTTATTTTGGAGTAGTCACTGATAATTTTTAGCAATAGATATGGAAAACATAATGCATCTAAATCAATCAAAATTACCTAAGATCTAAATATAAGTATACAAAATATTTAAAAATAAGCCAAATTTACTAAGAAGGCTTTAAACTTTAACTTTCAACTTGTTGCAATTTCGTAATTATTTAAGACTGTTCAGCTTCCCTCGCTTACGAACTTGTGAATTTGAGATTTTTTTTTAATCTTAGACGAATTACCAAGATTAATTTGTTTTTAATAGTTTAATTTTATTTATACAAATTGATAATACATTTTAACTTGTAATGAAATAATTGAATATACATCCTAATGTATAAACATTTTGGTGTAATACTTTACATAAATACTGTACTGTACATAATTTATGTATAGTTACACTATACATAAATGTCATATTATATGCATGTAGTATAATAAAATTATTGTCTATGTGTTCGGGGACATTTCCTGCCCTCCAGCGGAAAGCTTACCTCGTTCCTTTTCCAACGATATCTAATTCTAAATCTAAGGTTAAGGTTAGGTAACTCATTTTAGGCCCCTCTTCCCAGCCTCTTCCTAGCCTTTCATTCTAAGGTTTTAAAAGTATATCTACAAAAAGTTTCCTTAGTATATAAAAATAGTATCCTCAGTACATTCGTAAGTTTTCAGGCTAGTCGTAGTACTGTTACGGCTCTGCTGAAAGTTACTGAGGATATTTAAGTTGACTCTTGTAATACTTAAACACCTATAATTTTCACCATCGGCTCTTGATTTGTTTCTTTTCGTATGTTCGTGATCGCTAACAGGCAGTTTGATTGTATCATTCCTGTTCCAATTGATTTTAGCTGTCAACTAGCGTTCCGCATCTCATCTTCTATTATTTTTTACCTTTTTGACGTGATAACGTCTAGTAAATTGATGAAGGGGTGCCCGTTCGAAGAAGGTGACGTCATCATTGTCACAATTAGTGAGCGAGAGCGCAGAACAAGCGATAGAGAGGCACGATTAGCCTAAGCGTTCTGTCTTACACTCCATCGGACCGCGTTCGAGTAAAAGAGACAGTGGCGCCACGCAATCTACACGCGAACTGTTTTGTAGGGATGTTCATCGGAAAAAAATATCGATAATTTTACTATCGATAATTATCGTATCGTTTTATCGATAGTTATCGATAATTATGGAATGAATAGTTATCGATAATTATCGGAGGAAAAGTTATCGATAGTTGGCGACAGTTATCGATAATTATCGGATAAAATTGTCGATAGTTGACGAAAGTTATCGATAATTATCGGTCGATGGTTATCGATAATTATCAAATTAAAAAATATCGATAATTATCGGATCAAAATTATCGAATAACACTTATCGATCGTTCTGTCTTACACTCCATCGGACCGCGTTCGAGTAAAAGAGACAGTGGCGCCACGCAATCTACACGCGAACTGTTTTGTAGGGATGTTCATCGGAAAAAAATATCGATAGTTTTACTATCGATAATTATCGTATCGTTTTATCGATAGTTATCGATAATTATGGAATGAATAGTTATCGATAATTATCGGAGGAAAAGTTATCGATAGTTGGCGACAGTTATCGATAATTATCGGATAAAAATTGTCGATAGTTGACGAAAGTTATCGATAATTATCGGTCGATGGTTATCGATAATTATCAAATTAAAAAATATCGATAATTATCGGATCAAAATTATCGAATAACACTTATCGATAATTATCGAATAGAAAATTATCGAGTAGTTATGATTATCGATAATTATCGCACACCCCTACTGTTTTGTGATTTGTCAATTGTTTGGTAGAAGTAGGGATGTTCATCGATAAAAAATATCGATAATCTTACTATCGATGATTATCGAATCGTTTTATCGATAGTTATCGATAATTATCGTATGAACAGTTATCGATAATTATCGTATGAACAGTTATCGATAATTATCGAAGAAAAAGTTATCGATAGTTGGCGACAGTTATCGATAATATACGGATAAAAATTATCGATAGTTGACGAAAGTTATCGATAATTATCGGTCGATAGTTATCGATATTTATCGAATGAAAAATTATCGATAATTATCGGATCAAAATTATCGAATAACACTTATCGATAATTATCGAATAGAAAATTATCGAGTATTTACGAATTATCGATATTTATCGCACACCCCTACTGTTTTGTGATTTGTCAATTGTTTGGTAGAAGTAGGGATGTTCATCGATAAAAAATATCGATAATTTTACTATCGATGATTATCGAATCGTTTTATCGATAGTTATCGATAATTATCGTATGAACAGTTATCGATAATTATCGGATAAAAATTATCGATAGTTGACGAAAGTTATCGATCATTATCGGTCGATAGTTATCGATATTTATCGAATGAAAAATTATCGATAATTATCGGATCAAAATTATCGAATAACACTTATCGATAATTATCGAATAGAAAATTATCGAGTAATTACGAATTATCGATATTTATCGCACACCCCTACTGTTTTGTGATTTGTCAATTGTTTGGTAGAAGTAGGGATGTTCATCGATAAAAAATATCGATAATTTTACTATCGATGATTATCGAATCGTTTTATCGATAGTTATCGATAATTATCGTATGAACAGTTATCGATAATTATCGTATGAACAGTTATCGATAATTATCGAAGAAAAAGTTATCGATAGTTGGCGACAGTTATCGATAATATACGGATAAAAATTATCGATAGTTGACGAAAGTTATCGATAATTATCGGTCGATAGTTATCGATATTTATCGAATGAAAAATTTTCGATAATTATCGGATCAAAATTATCGAATAACACTTATCGATAATTATCGAATAGAAAATTATCGAGTATTTACGAATTATCGATATTTATCGCACACCCCTACTGTTTTGTGATTTGTCAATTGTTTGGTAGAAGTAGGGATGTTCATCGATAAAAAATATCGATAATTTTACTATCGATGATTATCGAATCGTTTTATCGATAGTTATCGATAATTATCGTATGAACAGTTATCGATAATTATCGGATAAAAATTATCGATAGTTGACGAAAGTTATCGATCATTATCGGTCGATAGTTATCGATATTTATCGAATGAAAAAATATCGATAATTATCGGATCAAAATTATCGAATAGCACTTATCGATAATTATCGATAATTATCGAATGGAAAATTATCGAGTATTTACGAATTATCGATAATTATCGCACACCCCTACTGTTTTGTGATTTGTCAATTGTTTGGTAGAGAATACCACTTGAAACACTCCCCTTGATTTCCTACTTTTCCTATCATCTTCCTATCCTTAACAAAATAACTCAGATTGGAAAATCTTGAATATCACACTATCATATATATATAAAAAAGTACTACACTATCATATATATGTATATGTATATAATACACACTATCATATTATATATGTGATAATAATTCAATTCGATTCATAAAAGTATACAATTCTACATCTATATTTTCTTATGACGTTATCACGTAAAAATTATCGTCTGTAAACCGACTTTACAGACAACCATTTTTTATTGATTTACGCACATGTTTAATATTACTTACATCTTCTATTGACTGCTCTTATTATTTCTACGCAAATGATGACCTGCTTTTAGCTTCAGGTTTGTAGGTTCGATTCCCGCCTCATCTGGGTGTAATATTTAAATACATATGTATGTATACATAAATTTATACATAATCTCTTCCTCATTACTCCGGTATACTCTTATTCGCAATACCACATTGGCAGAATTGGCGGTGAGGTGGCGATATATCTTTGTTCTTAAATTTCCTTCGCTGTGTGTCACTGGTTCGTTAACTCGACTAGCCTCGACTAATAACTTTTATAGCCTCTATGCATATTGATTACTTTTAAACATTTCGAACCTTATTTGAAAATCTTATTCCTGTATTTAGTCAGAACAATGTCATGAATGACTTTAGCAATTGCTTGCTAAAAATTTAGTAGTGCTATCCTTCATGCAGGATATATGACCAAATGCATAATGTGTAAGTTATGTGTTGACTCATTTTTAAAAAAGAGTTACTGTTGAGTTTATTGACAATTATCATCAGCACATTCCGAATCAGTGGTCACATTAACTGTAGTCAATTAATTTAAAAAGTTATATACCTACTGTGCATTATGACAATTCAAAAGTGCCTATGAAGCCTGCTTAAATAAAGAAATTGATTCCGATCTCTAAATCTACACTCAGGCATCTCTTGAAAACTTACCGACCTTAATTGCTGCCATTAACAGTGACCGCGAAACAACAAATGGAGTAAGTGCTTCTTCATTCAACTTCATCATAATTTACCATTATGAGTTTAATGATCGATCTAATCAACCATTATAACACAAGTCTCATTTTTTTTTCTTTCAAAATTACATATAAAAAGTCTATATCATTGAAAAACACATTTGAAGAAATATTGTAAGTAAACAAGTATGCTTAATTAAAAAAATCAAAAACCCGACTGCGTAAAATACTATTATTATAAACTAAAAAGAATAAAACAATTTACTAGCTTTCATTTGATACCTATATTGCTACAGTAAGAAAAAAGAATCAACTCCCCCCCCCCCCCCCTCATTCCGCCATTTGCGGGCGCCATTTTGAAAATTTATATAGCCTATGTCACTACTACAATTTAGACAAATCCAACGACACCTCATATGTCAAAAACCGTCCAGCCGTTTGGGCTGTAAGGCGTGCCAAAGAAATGGACATACATACATACATACATTCATACATACATACATACATACATACATACATACATACACTCGAAAAACATAACCCTCCTTCTGTCGCAGTCGGGTAATAAAGAATAAGCATTATATGTATAATAAACACGAAATTTATTCATTTATTCGCTTAAATGATTTTCTCGATTCTAGACGAAATTTCACGAAAATTTGTCCTCCCACACAAAATCTCTTTTTCCTACCTGAATTCAAATCTACGTATTCTACTATATTAATAAATAGTTTTACTTATGAATACACACACTTCATACGCACGGTAATTCACACAAGCTACTTGGAATTGGGTTGAGGACAATAATTACAAATCAATAAAATACTAGGATTTATAAATTAAGTATAAATATTCTAAAAATGTATTCATTATTTAATAAAGGTGCCGGATTATAAATATTTTCATTAAAATGAAAACTCAAAATACTGTGGTCGGGCATGTTACATGAAACACCAATAAGAGCGTCTGACGTAACGTCAATTTAAATCCATCTTAGCTCACTAAGTCTGTTTGTGTTTTCGTTGTTTATTTCTGTTAAAACACGATATTTGAATATTTTTTGCGCTCAGTTGTTTATTTTAAGTAAATCTGATCATTATTAGGTATTTACCTATGAAATTGCCGTTTCGTCGTACTGGCTATTTCAAAACTAAAAAATCGCTAAGAACTCGAATTTCAAATTTTTTTTTAATTAAAAAAATAATAGAATTCTTTTTTTATAATTAGTCATTTGTTTAATGGTTAGTGTTCTGTTTACATCGCATTTGTACGTTTTTCGGCATCATGGATATGTTAAAAATTCGAGTGATTATGGAGTATGAGTTCCGTCGTGGTAGCAAAGCGGCAGAAGCGGCACGCAACATCAATGGCATTTTACGGTGCGAACACTACTAACGATCGTTCAACCCGTTATTGGTTTGCTCGCTTTCTTTCCGGAAATTTTGACCTAAGAATTGAACCACGTAGTCGGCCGAAAATGTTGGTCGACAATGACGAATTAAAGGCGATTGTGGAGGCTGATAATTCTCAAACTACAGCTGAATTAGCAGCAGATTTCAAGTTAGCACTAAAAAAATATTGGTCCATTTGCGTCAAATTGGCAAGGAAAAGTAGCTCGACAAATGGGTGCCTCACGAATTGAATCAACGCCAACGCGAAATACGCGTCGAAACGTGCCTTGCACTGCTCAAAGGACACACAAACGAAGGCGTATTGAATCGCATTGTTACTTGTGACGAAAAATGGATTCTATTCGACAATCGCAAGCGCTCATCTAGTTGGTTAGATCCTGGTTCATTACCTAAACAATGCCCTAAACGAAAAATGACCCCTAAGAAAGTGATGGTAACTGTTTAGTGGTCTAGCGCCGGTGTAATTCATCACAGTTTATTACCAAACGGCATGAACATTACTGCAGATGTGTACTGTGAAGAACTAAACACAATGACGAGGAAGCTCGCACGTCTCCAACCAGCTTTGGTCAATCGAATAAATTTAGACAACGCGTGACTTCATACTTCACAGCAGACGATCTCCAAGTTACAAGAGCTGGGGTTGGAAAATCTTCGTCATCCACCGTAATCACCAGGTCTTGCCCCTACAGACTCCCACTTTTTCCAGAATTTGGATAACTTTTTGGCGGGAAAAATTCAATACCCGAGAGGCACTACAAAATTCCTTTGAAAAGTTTGTTACTAGCAGAGTAATAAACTTGAGTCCCGTCTAGCAGAGTTTGTCAAGAAAGGCATCAATAAGTTACCACTACGTTGGCAAAAATGCTTCCATGGGTAATTACTTTGAATAATAAAAATAAAAAATATAAAAAAGTGCGTTAACTTATTTAATCAAAAAACGGCAATTTCATAGGTAAAGTATTAAAGACCTATCATTTCTTTACGGTCGAACGGATTTTGCTTAAAATTGATTTATTGATGTTGGGCAAATTTCTTGCATCAAATAAAAATTTTTGCAGAATTTCAAAATGAGAAGACATGTTTGGATGTGTGTTTTTCTTGTAAGTGTACATCGTTTATCTCACACTCTTTCACAATTTAATAAAAAACCGAATAATCATATTTCTATTTTTTTTCCTAAGACTCAATTAACGTCTGAAACCATAGATCAAGGAAAAGTCTTTAATAAAGCTACACTTGGTAGTCTTTGATGGGCTATACAACAGGTAGTTAATAAATGATTCAAAGACAAACTGTATTTAAAGACGGATATTAAACATATTAATAACTTTCTTTTTTTTTTCGACTTATAAGTATTTTAAAAGATTTTTCCTTTTCATAAAAATCATTCTGAAACCTGAATTTCTCTCATTTGATTTATATTATTAATATTTAAATAAAAAATGTAGCATAAAGTTTTTGAATAGCACTAACTTTCTTGAAATCTTTTGCTTCATACTAGCACTACTACTACTTGAGATACTAGCTCAAAGGGAATGGAAACAATAATATTAATTCAGTAGATAAATAGCAATTTCTCCTAAATATTATTTCTAGTTTTAATATTTGGTGGTTTTCATAACTTTATATGAACTTGTAGAGTCTGTCGTAACGTGTGTCTACACTATTACATTATTGTCTAATAATATTCACACGATTGTAAAAAAGAAACTCGCAAACTCGCTTAGGAAATTATATTGTTTAATTTGTGTATTCATCTTTGATTACTAAATAGCTTGTATGCCTAGAATGTGTTAAATTAAGAAATATAAAGTCGTTTGTGAAAATTTACTTATTATAAAATAAAAAATTACAAAAATTATATTATTGTATTAATTTAAAACCAACACTTAAATTTGTTATCACCTTCCCTTTTGCTAAACGAAAACTTGTATTTCTCGAGTCGCGCTTTCAAATATATGTATATTGAAGGCTACGAATAAGTTTTTATTGTTTTAGAACTCCTTCGATTTTATTTATAAAAATGACATCTGAAATTCGAACTGCCCAATGTGACAAAATCCAACATCGTCACGTGTCTACGTTGTATCTGCGGTTCGAGCAAAGTTATCGTCAATATATTTTTTTCAACTTTTATTAATGAGCTTTAAGCTTCTGATATTAGAACTTCAAAATATGAACATATTGGCATGCTTTTAGTATTTCGACATCTAAAAAAAACCAATACCTAAACACATAAATCGTTGCCGAAAATATAAATATGCTCCTGCGGTATCGGTTCATTTTTTAGAGCAACTGACTGGAAAACAACCCCCTATTGTAAATAAGTAATATATGTTAACGTCAATTCTCATCATGATATTCTTTCTACATCACGGGTCAATAATCTAACCTCTGTTCGGTTTCTGTCCTTTTGAGAAATTTAGAGTCAAGTCAAGTCAAGTCAAGAATCGGGTGACTGTCTATATTGGAAGTATAAAAGGCTTTGACGTGAAAAGAAAGCGAACGTGAACACGCCTTGGAGAAGGTTCTTTCTATTAGTCCATAAGTTGATAATTGAGGGTATCGTGAAAATGATTTTTACCTCTGGAACACATAATGTTGATTTAAAACTTACTAAAGTTGCACTGTAATTTTATTGGATATATAATATTTAAGCCATTTAAATTAAATTATATATATGTATTAGCCTGTAAACAACCCACTGCTGAGCATTTTCTCCATATAAAAGAAGGATTGGAGCTTAATTCACCACGTTGCTCCACTGCGCGTTGGCGGATAATTTATCTACCAATAGTAACGATCGTTATCAGGTGTCTATGATAACAACCGGGACCGACGACTTTACGTGCTCTCCGAAGCACGGTGGGGAGACCCACAAGGACATACACTCAGACCGGAAACAAATATTTATACAAATACAAATCTGTTCCGAGCGGGAATCGAACCCGCGACCGCCGGCGCGCGGTTTGAGGCGACTACTCGCACCACTACACCAGAACGGTCGTCGTGTTAAAAATCTGGTAAATAATACAAAATGTAAAAAATATAAATAAAAAAAAATCTATCTGGCAATAAACATTTAAATGTAAGTTAGAATTAAAAAGAAGTTCATTAATTTTCTGTTAAAGTGAGCCTAAATAATTGAATTGGTCGAAATTACTTTGCTTGTTTGGTGAAGATTACATTAAATAAAGATATTAGTTTATTAGTAATTTAGTTAAATTAAAACCTCTTTAGTATTGGAGGCAGTAAAATAATTTTAAATTACCATATTTGGAAATTGTTTATTATATTTTATACTAGCGACTCGCTACGGCTTCGCGCACATAGCGCAGACAGCGCGCACAGATAGCGCGAGGAGGTCGCATGAAGCTAGTCACACACATTATCGATATGAGACCAGCGCTTGAATTTTTTTCAGGCGCGTTAGTTTTTATTTTGCGATAACTCCTATAAGATATTCATTTAAATTACTTATACCATATTATACATAAAAGTCCTAAGGAAACTAAGGTATTTAAATTTATATGTGACCATCTTAATAGATTTCCAGTTATTTTCACAAAACCTTCACAAATTATACACTCAAACATTCCTTACTCTATCTCTTAGTGAAAACCGCATGAAAATACGGTCAGTACTTTTTAAGTTTATCGCGAACAGACAAAAAAACAGACAGACATACAGACGTGGTGGACGTATGTACATTTTATAATATATAGTGATAGTAATAAAGTTCTTAATGTGTTTTTTTACTAATGGTATCCTTTTTTGACATTAGTGGTAAATATAAATAACAAATTATTTTTTAGGATTAATTAAATAAAAATAGGTATATAACGTTGAAATATATGTATTGAAAAGGGTAATTTATAAAACAACTATTGGGTTTCATCTGTATTTCACAAATACTTCATATCAATGGAAAAAGTATAATGTAATTTAAAAAAAGTAACGCCGTCCAGATTTAGGCGATCGAAAATACTTCGAAGTGTGTGGAACGTATGAAGAGTGAAATTACTTCATACGTTCCGTGCGCGCGGCCGGCGGCACGCGTCTGACAGCTGAGCTGCGAGGTCAAGGTCTCCTGGGTCAACGGTGAGCGGGGAGGGCGTGGGCGTGGGCGTCGCCATGGCAACCGGCCCACGCCACCCACGCGCTGAGCAGGTAGTCAATCAATTACCGGTGAGCTTTCTTGTAGTAATGAGATGTAATTTACTAAATACTGCATTGTGATACGTTCTTGGTTTCTTTTATATTTCTATTAGAGGTAGATTGTTTACTACGATATTATTATTTTAAGCGCTTTTTAATACCTAGTTTCATATAACATGAAACGATTTATACATATACGCCTTAGAAATCATTTTATACATAGCGTGAAGATGCGATATTGAAGGATTGTTACTTTTGTATTTCATAAATAATAACAAAAATCTATTTATACACAGCTCTATCATTTGTACGTAAAATAAAATTGTCTAACCGAGAAAATATCATTTACGTATTCTTACTCCGTTTTCTCTACCACGTGTAACAACAGCCAATTTATATTATTTAATATGTATAAGTTTATATCTGTTTATGTAAGTGATGTAACAAAGGCATCAACGTAATATTATGATCGCAAAAAAAAAAAACAGGATCGATTTCCCATTATTTTAAGTAGGTACGTTATAGTAATCAGTGTACACGATTACATACAACAATTTATTAATTTATGAATATAGGTACCTCTTGATAGTATGATATCCGTTTTGTAGATATACAAGTGAAATGGTTATTTGGTATTTATCCGGTATCCGGTCGACTATTTAATATCAACACGGATATATATTATCTAAATAAGTATGTCTATACTCTGAACTCACAAAACATTAATCAGTGAAGCTTTCATTAGTTACATTAGTGAAGCTGTAGTAGTGAAGCTGTATTCACTAAATATCAGCGAATTTCAATAAAAAGTTAGTGAATATCACTAATACACATACAAATATTCAATGAGCAAATCAATGGACTCTTATATACACATATTTATACATTGAATAGTCACTAATTCTGATTGGTACGATTCTCACATTGATAAAAAGTGAGTAGACACAATTATTTAATTAGTGAAATTCCACTGACTCAATTTTAGAGAATTACAAAGCGTAAGAATTTATTTATTAATTTGAAAGCGCTTTACATTGAAGAAAGTTGTGGGCTTTGAAACACCAGGTAATTAACAAAAGTCAGGGTCAAACCAGTCATCTAATCTTCATAATAAAAGTGTTACATTATAATTCTGTACTGTACATTTTGAAAATTCTGCTTTGAGGGCACACTGTAATCGATACATAAGACAAAGATATATACTTTTTTCATTTACGTCTGTGTGTCTGTCTGCATCTTAGCCGCATATTACACCTAAACTAGGGAATTTGAATGAATCTTTACACGATTTGAATCCGTGCTACGAGCTGGGACACTAGATACTTTTTATACCGAAATTCATACTGTTCTCTAGGGACAGGGGTTGCAAATTAAAAGCGAATGAAGTCGCACATACAGCTTGTTTGTAAAAAAGTGGCAATCAAATACGGAATGCGTATTTCAAACAATAATATAACTCTACTACTATATCCACCTCCACCACCACATCAGCCGCTGAATGACCTCTGCTGAACGTTATCCTCCCCTATTGTCTCTGGAGGATTTGTCAATACTCGCAACGCTTGACAGGCGTGTTGGTGAGCGCTGTGTGTTATGTCAGAACATGTTGACGCTACTGTCTATCACCACCCTGGTCGGTGCATAATTGTTCGCACCGCTATGTCCTTAGTCGCTTTTTACGACACCTTGGCAAGAATGGAGTTGGGACTATCCTTCTCTGCCGGTCACCGCACGGCAAACTACCTTAACAAATAAAAATCCAAATTGTCCAATAGATAAAGGTTATAAAATTTAAGAAATGGTAAAAATTTACATCTGGGCTAGAACCGCTAAGTTTTTAAATATGTAAGCATACATGTGTTAACATGTATCTTCTGACGATATCTCAGGCATGTATTAGAAGCAGCGTGACAGAATAAGCTTTCTTTTTGAGAGGAAGTGTATTTTCAATGGTGAAAATTAAATGGGCTGTTATGTCACTTTTTTATACACTATCATTGTGTCAACATATACTGTCAATTATAATTATAATAGTGATTTATATTATGCTTTATTTCATACAAGATATTACTAATTTTGTACTAAAACACAGTTTATATATTATTTTCAAAAGAGTAACTGCAGAGTTTCTTGCCCGAATCGGTGGTAGCTTTACGTTTACAAAATAATAATCACTTTAAAGTGTTAATTTGTAAAATGACGATTCGAAGGTGCTCGTGCGGCCTATTTCAATAAAGTTGTTTTTGATTTTGATTTTGATGTATAGCATGCAACATTGTTATTTTGTAATAACTTGATTTAACAATTTTATGATTAATTATGAACAAACCTGTTAGCTTCCAAATCGTCAATATTGACTCAACTTCACTCGTTTTTACGGTGAATATTGTGTTTTTTAATACTATATTCTCATACTCTACCAGTATCCCTTTTACTAATGGAAAACAGCCTCCTACCATATGAAAAAGAAGGTTTAGAATTCGACACTCTGCTCCTTAGTGTTTTAGCGGACATGTCCAAAAAACCATTTGAAAGCCAAATCCAAGCAAGTAATAAGGCTAAATAGAAAAGCTATTGAAAATTCGGCGATGCTAGCACATATTCAAACCTCTAGCGTTTGGAATAAATTCAAAATTTCCATTCTCTGCCTAACCTCACCATGGTTTTAGAGGGCAGCTTTTATTCAGTGACGAGGAATCCACGCGGATCCTTGTAACGTAATATCGATTATTCTGACAAATTACTACCCCTTACATGCGTACTATTGATTATGCTGTACATATATAGTATAATCGTTCTGGTGTAGTGCTACGAGTCGATTTAACGCTGGCGGTTAACGGGTTGGATTCCCACTTAGCGCAGATATTTGTATTTGTACAAAATATTTTATTCTGGTCTGGATATATGGTCTTGTGGGTCTCCCTCCTGTGCCTCGGAGATCACATAAAGCCATCAGTTCCCATTTTTGTCATAAACATCTGATAGCGATCGTTGCTCATGGGAAATAATACTCCAACGCACTTTGGAGCAGCGTGGTGGATTTAGTTCTAAGCCTTTTTCTATATAGAAAAGTAACCTTTGCCGACAGTGAGACATTTACAGGTTGATTAAGTTCAGTTTAGTATATAGAGGTACATATCAAAGTTTTCCAGTTTATTTGAAAGTGATAATCTTAGGGTTATCATTTCCTTAAACAAAAACAAAATCTCATATCCTGTTACTAAGAAACGCTAATAAAGGTCACGACTATATGCGAACAATTAAATTTAATACATTGCAATATATCACAGTATAAAACTACGTGTACATGTCAAAAAGTATTGTAGGTATAATGTGTTTTTCTAGATAAAAATATTTCCTAAATATGTCGATTTCTTATTTTTTCAAATGTAAAACAATATTAAATCTCTGCGACAAAATATTTAATTTTATTTTTATCTGCTATACAAAACATACGATTAACTGTAAAGGATCAAGCCATTTGTCAAGTTTTACATGTGTAAACATTAGATAATATAGGATTTATTTGACGCGTTTCTCAAGTAGTCTTGTTAAGCGTGTTTCATGAAAAATTCGTTTCACGAAATATTCGACAATAGGCTTGAAGGTTTGTCAAAGAAATTCTTTCAAGTAATCAAAGTACGTCAACGCCATGACGATAACGTAAAAATAGAAAAGAAAAGAGATGTTTCTTAAAGTATGATCTTTATTGTAAGTAATTGATGTAAACGTAAAGTTCTCCCACCAATTTTGTCAAACCAGAAACACATTGTTCAGCGTGTTCTGTTTAATAAAGTTCCTTATATGCTATGTGCACACGAAAATGCATACGCCAAACGCATACACCACCCATACAAACATGCCCATTAATTATTATTAATATCCCTTAACTTTATGAGGTGGTAACTGTAATGAATCTGAAGGAAGCTTTGACTTTGATTTCACAAAGTCTTCACTTTATAATTTTGTCTTTCTTTTTCTCGTATTAAAATTATGTGTCGCTGTGTCCTAAAAATAAATATATATCTACAGATACAATATACATTTTTAATACCGCGATAGTAAAGGTGTACTAAAATACTATAATCAAAATGTCCACTTTAAGCATGCAAAAATGCTTTCTCTACCTACTTAGATGGAATATTTCTTTCAGATAATATCTTTTTATTGCATTATTTACTGCTCAAATATATACAGATTACGCAACTATTTGCTCAGCAAAGCTTAAATAAATAATTTGGAAAATACAAATTGTCAGTATATAATATGTTGATACGTCTATTTTTCTTGAAAAAATATCAATATGTTTATTAGGAAAATTGTTGATTGCTAAACAAGTATGTGATAATAAGTAATTTTTTTATCCAAAACTCATGGGAAATAGGGTTGATAATAATATTTAAGATGTATAAAAAAATTGATTATTTTTTATTTATTTGATTGTTAAATATTTAGCAAATTGTAAACTAGCTGTACCCTTTACTTCGTTTTTGATGGACTTGTTATAATTTTATTGTTTGCATAGATGTAGTAATGTTGCAAATATTTTAAAATAAGCTTCAATATTTCGTTTAGTAAATGAATGGCAAATAAATATTTAAGAAAAGAAGATTTAAAAAAGTAAACGAAAGATTTATTTTTTATTTTGCATAAATCGAAATAGCCTTTTTTTACAAAACTGATATGTATTGTAGTGCTATTGTAAGCAACATAGAGTGCTATGCAACCTTTTTTCAAATGTAATATAAAACTGCAAAGTAGGTTACTCCAACACAATTATTGTATATATTTTTAAACGAGGTATGTAATTACATAAAATACCATGTATTTTAATATAGAATTAAAAAAATTATTCGTAACCAAAATACAAATATAGCAATTGTATCGACAAATTAATTGCTGTTCCTATTTGAGCGGTAATAATTGAATAAATAAGTAGTAATAAAAATTTCCATACATGTGAATTTCAGGTAATATATTAGAATTTGTTTTTAATAAATTCAGCCAAGTAATCTTACCCTTATCAAAGAAAGAGACCTTTGCTCCAAAAATATAATGTTTGAATTTTTTTTTTTACGTGGATTTTCCAAGAATCTAATATTCTTTATTAGATACATGTTTGGTTACACAATCATTTTTAAATGCTTAAACTGATCTAATTTACACATATTAAGCCTTTGTAATTATTAATTTGTCTTCTTTCTTCATTTGATTAAATTTAAATTTTATATTAAAAAGGTAATGCTAAAATTATGTTGATTTGTGAAGATTAATACTAAAGTTGTAGTAATCATTCTTTAACTTATTATGTAATACAGCAGCATTGACGTATAATTTACGTAACTAATATTTTTGATATAAATAACACACTAAATTAGAAGTAATTTTTATATAAAAGTTTCCATTAAATTTCTAGTTGCCTAAAGTGACCAATTTCTGATACATTGGTCACTTTAGACGATCTTATTAAGTCCTTGCTTTGATTCTCATAATTAAATTGATACAATAAACAATGTTTATAAAGTAATTAGCTAAAATAATCTTCAAACCAACATTTTTTATAAAAAAAAGAAATACTATTAATGTTTTTACAGCTGCCTATATTTCTACTTCTCAGCTGCAACGTTGTATTGAATCAAAATCCAGGTGTTGAATGTTTCAAATTTGCGGTTTTTATTTTCTGTATATAGTTGGGCCTTGGTCAAATGAAGTGCGTACTTTGAGCGCAGTAAAGTGTCGCGTACAAGCGTCGCATACTGATGCCGCGCTAAAGGTCATTTTGAGTATTATTGTAATAGTAAAACGTTGTCACATAGAACCTTTTACAAGTACATAATACCGTCTAGGTGAAAAAATAAGTAAATATATGACTCACAACTGTCTTTGGTTATACGTTATGTATGTGTGATGTCATATAGTTATTATACACAAACTGTCAAGGCGTGTAAGTTAGCGATGCCGGATTAAAATTCACTTACCGTTAATATTTAATATTATATAGGACTAATTTATTTTTCATTGTTTTATTTTTTTATCATATAACTAAAGTAGTTGATTTCAATAGATAATTGTATTTTTCGCATGTAAGAGTATAATTTTGATTCAAATTATTTTTAATTTAAATTGGGGTACATATACCCCTCTATCTATTCTTCGACTTTCGTAATCCTTTTTTCGCAGACAAAATACAAATGATCACAGAAATATTCCGAACTCACGATTGAAGTATTTTTTTGGTCTTCATGTAATTAGTCTCAAATTACTAATTTAGGATCCTTAGAGAATCTGACGTCCTTAACAAAAATAAATATGATAAAATATTTATACCGTGTAAATACCTACTTTAAATATGAAATAATATTTCTAATACAATTAAGATCAAGTATAAGACAATTTTTAACACTTATGTATTTGATTATATTTGTAATAACTAACAGCCATTAAACAAAAAAAAATAATTAGCTGTGTATTCTCCATCCTACGTAATATTGGCGAAGCTACACGTGTTTTTTTGCCACTATTGAAATCCTTAATATCCGATGAATAAATTCAAATGATGGCATTCTACACAACGTTAAGTACGCATCAATTCTGGCAAAGGCTTAAACGTACACTTATCAAAAAATAGTAGGTATGGTTCAATGTTTTCTATTTAAATTTTTCTCACATTAATTTTAAATTATATTAAAAATATAATTCATATATGTATTTTACATGTTTTCTTGTATGCGAAAATGTTTTTTAAAGTCAAAGTAAGGGGTTACTTGTAGCATATGTAACAACAATTTTTTTGTAACTAATTAACTTTTTAAGTAGGTATAATAAATAAAAAGTATTAATTATTAAGGAATTTACTTAAACTTAAGCTATTAGTATGTTAATCTATAATAATAGCGATATTAGTTTTATTGATATTTTCTAGAATTTCAATGAAATAACTTAATACTAACAAAATTGCGAATAAAATATTGCCGCATACATTAACGGCATGTAGTATAGAAGTAAACGAGCGCTATCTCATATGGCTGTGTGACACAAAAGTGTCCACAAAATAGCATCAAATAAAGGAGGTGCCGGTATTGTGTAGAATATGATCTGAACTTGTTTTAAATGCCTTGAAGTATGTTGAGTAGAAGTAAGTATTATTTCAAGTATTCTCATATTCTAGAGTAGTTAGAGATTGTGTTATAATTGGAAGAAAAATGGCTAGCGAGTTAAATAAATTGTTTAACCTAAAAACAGCCCTCTGGTACAGCAACGCCATCTTTATTTAAAGTAATTTCGGGGACACTTTTCCTAACACAAGATAGTGCTCCTGTATATTTATACTGCATGATTAACAGTTTCCATGGCAATATGTTTATAACAGATGTAGATATGCATCTAATCGTGCATATAAAAAATGAATGAGCAAAAAGTTAACAATATAAAATGCGGAGGCCGTAAAGGCCGTTTCCACCTACCAGCCGAGGCACTCTCTCGCGCATTGAACACTATACGCACTGACCCATGAAGCCTCTTTACGGTTCGCGCACAGCCTGACGTTATGAAAGGTGTGATGTATATATAGATATACAATAAAAGTTTAAAGATGGTCACTTATCACATAATTATAAAGGTCTTCCTGTCTAAAGAAAGTATATAACAATTAGTAAATCATGTAAGGTTAAATATCGATAATAATTTCGATTTATCTTCAAACGAACATGGAAGACCCTGTCAATGTATATAAAATTAAATGTACTAAAATTGCCGTTCGGTGACTGGCAGAGAAGAATAGTCCCGACCTCTTTCTTGCCGAGGTGTCGTTAAGACGATTAAGGCTATAGTGGTCCGATCAAGTATATGTATCAAGACCAATGGATGGTAATGGTCAGCAGCGTCACCATATCCTGCCACAACGCACTGCACTCGCCAACCCGCCTGCCAAGCGTGGTGAGTATTGGCAAACCACCCTAGAAATGATGGGGAGGCCTAAGTCCAGCAGTGGACTTCAACGACTGATGCGGTGGTGGATTTTACACTTACATCAGCAGGGTGAATCAATTAAATCAATCAGAAAATTATAAAGCTTGTGAGTTCTTTGTAATTTTATTCGCTCGTTATATATGTTCACTTTAGAAGACCGGTTTTTCTTCGCTACTAATTCTAATTAGAGTTGAGTTATAAACATAAACATCAAAACAGAAGAAAACGTGCGTGTCCTCCAGTTAAATTTACATTTTTACTAAACAATTTCGTACAATACAAACAATAAGGCAATAATTTTATTACAAAATATGTACCGCAAGTTATATTTAGGTAAGATAACTTAAATTCGAAAGATAAGTGGTACCTATCGTATTGTAATTAGGTATAATTTTTTACAGTAATTATTAATTTTTTTTAAAATATATTACTGAAGATGTAATCGGACCATTAAAATTAATTTAAAGCATATAATATTCTTTAAATATTAGCTAATTGCCTCTTTTTTTATAAAATTCAAAATTTATAATTACATAAAGTTTATTGTGATTAATGACAATTTTGTTAAAAAAATTGTTCACAATAAACTACATAACAAAATCCCTAATGCATCTCGAGGTAGATAATATAATGAACATGACTCCATAGTGATAGATTTTACCCTGTGAAATCAGCTGATAGCGGACAAATCTATCGCCCGATAATGTTTGCAGTCTGCGAAAGCTCGAAGAATTATTTAAATATGTTGTTAAATAAATTTCAAACATTTACAATTAAAATGCGATATATTGATCCCCTTCATCATAAAAGAACATTAAAATATTGATCTTTTATTGATGGTGGAAAGTTATAAACACGTAAATAAGCCACTTGAGTATTTTACATATATGTTAGATATTCACATAAATCCTATAATAAGACCTAATAATAAAGGTTTCAAGGACGTTCCTTTAGAAATACATATTAGCCTAAAATTTTATTCCAGTTACAAATGAGAACTAGGCCTTTTGAAAATAAAGTATCTAGTGAGTTGTTGTTATACTCGTATAATATTAATAATTAATATCAAGAAGTTAGAATAATATGGCATCAGCATAAAAATTATGCTGAATTATTATTAGTTTCATTGCGTAGTAGTAGGAACTTTCCATGTATGTGGAGCTGTTATAAAACCGTGGAAAATTACTGAACTGAACTGAACTAAATCAGCCTGTAAACGTCACGTTATAGGAGAAGGGTTGGAGCCTAATCCACCACGCTGCTCCACTACGGGTTGGCAGATAATTTCCCTACCATGAGTAACGATCGTTATCAGATGTCTATGATAACAACTGGGAACGCCGGCCTTACGTGGTCTCCGAGGTACTTAGAAAATTACTATTAATACGATAAAAGACTCATAGTACTGTTGAAGTCTAATAAGAATAAACTAACTTTTTTTTTTGACGTGATAACATTTAATAAATCGATGAAAGCCGGCCGCACGCACGAAAAAGCATGACTCATTGTCACGTACCGCGAGCGAGAGCGCGAAACAAGCGATAGAAAGGCCCGATCGGCCTAAACGTTCGGTTTGAGATGCATCTATCTCTCTTACACTCCGTCGCCCGATACGTCCGAGTAAAAGAGACAGCTACAACACGCAACCTACACCTGAACTGTTTTTAAAGAAGCTTTTACTATTAATATATGACTAGTAAATATAATATTAGTATTGTATTTTATTTCTCAGTTTTTATTATTTCATCTATTACCTATTAATTATTAGAAAATATGATGCATTGCAAGTAGTCATTTTGTTTGTCATCCTATTATAAATCATATTAGTTCCAAGATATAAATAACACAACTTTAAAATTTATATACAGAAATAGGTTTCTTTTTCCAATTTGTTAGTTTTATTAAATTACTTTGTAGTTCGTACCAGTTGAACAATATTTTGATAAAATAAAGTTAAAAATAATAATATATATAGATAAATAAAGATAAATAAAGATAAAATTGTAAGATATTAAAATTGATTTCCATAACCGCTATCTTTCGTTACTAATAACTTCATAACAATAGGGTAATCTACTATTTTTGAAAAAGTACTTAAAAATGTTGATTTTCCCAACAAAAGCCACAAAAAATATATTTACAGATGACGCGCGCCATCGTTTTATTGTACTCGTAAGTATAACTTCTTACGTGCGTGCGTACACACACTTTTTCATGAATGTTTTATTATGACATTATCACGTAAACCGACTTTAAAGACAACCAATTTCTGTTTTCGATACATATAACTTCAGATGACAAGTATATTTCAACATAATCTTGCTTTGAATCTACAAAAAGTTCTATTACAGTTTTCATTATGACAAGTCAAATTGATATACTTTATGAAACTAATCCGAATGTTACGAGTAAAATTGTTGGAACGGTTCAATTCCAAGGTTCTTAAGTAGTGAAGACCTTCATGTTCAAATTTAAGATAAAGATTTAAAGAGTTTACTTAAAAATTCAAACAATTTTTAAGTATTTCCGATAGAAAAATGTATATAGTATATTTATATATAATTTTATTAAGTTTACAGTTATATATTAATTATAAATATTTCAATGTACCATTTTACCATAGTGTTCATAACTTATAGTCTAGTCAAGTAGGTAAGTTCCTTTTTGGTCAACTTTTATCAGCAGTCTCAACTCTCTTTGCAAGCGGAACTTTTTTTTTTTTTTTTTCAAAAATAATCTAGATGGCATTCCGAATCTAATGACACCTCAATCATAATTTTCGGAGACTGCTGAAAAAGTTGACCAAAAAGGCACTTGTTGTAGTCTAGTGACTATTACCAAGGATAGCAACAAAATTATTTTTGTATTATTATTTATTTATTTTTTCTTCTATGTTATATTTTTAGTTTTAGTACAAAAAGGTGGTTCAAATTGGTCACGAAATAATCATAATTGGTCAGCGATTTTTAGTAATTGGTCAATACTTTGACACTAATTATAGAGCTTAAAATTCCAAGGTCATTGTTAAAATTTTGGCGGCTTAAATAAATCCTACAGATTGGTTCTAAAACTATTTCAATTGATCTCAAAATAATCACAATTGGTCAATTGATTTTAATAATTGGTCAACGTTTTTAATATTAACATTGAAAAAAAAATCTAGTTTACTTTTTTAGATTAGCAGTTTAGCACCTCAAAATACGAATTTTACATTATCAAACCAAGATCCTTGAAAGTATCGAATAACATACGATTAGTCGGAAGCTTACAATAATTAGTCAGCAGTATAAAATTAATCACAAGGAGCTTAAAATTCCAAGGACGTCTGTATCATCATAGCACCTTAATTCCAACGGATGACCTGTTTTCAACATTGACCACTTAATTCTTACAACAAATTGTTGTTAGAATTAAGTGGTCAATGTGGACTCATGGTTCCAGAACTAGAGATCCTAAGTATAGTTCATAGGTATTTAAATAATGATAACATATTGTCTGCTGATGTAATAATGCCTGTGTAATAATATATAAAATCAGTAAAAAAGGGTACGGGCGTCTGTAAGCTCGTAGAGGAAAATAATTAAAAAAAAAAAGAGCTGTTTTCAACAGGACAACGCATCGTTGTGGTAACTTTGCATGTTATTTCAGCAGCCCAAATCTAGAATTTGAATATCTATGAAAAAAATCACAATAGGCTTAAGAATAGATATTGGTTAATATTTCTAGATGATTGGTCAACAAAATATGAATAAGTAGGTACAAGACGATTGAAATTTTAGGGCCGTACCAAAAGAAAAATTGTGATGACATGGGAATATCTGGCACCCCAATATTCAACAGTCACCCCAATATTAACATATACAGTCTTTACAACGCTCTTTGAAATATTCAAACTCTGGTCATAAGGGGTCGTTCAAGTATTACGTACCGCAATTTTTTAAGATTTTTGATCTAATCAAATGTGGTAAATTATTTTCTTTTAGTAATTTTTCTTATTCATAAGTTAATTAAAATAAATAATTAAGTTAATTAAATAATAATTGAAAAGATAATATATGATATATATTCTTTAATAGGGGCTTAGGAACTAGCATTGAACCCTATTCACGTTTCAATGGCTTTGCTCGTAGCTAAGTGGAGTCAAGAGCGGGGTGCGCCGGCGCCACCCGCATGCCTTTGTCGGTCGATCTTACTTGAGATTAGAACAACATTAAGCCAATTATGTACCTATTGCTGTACTGGTGTCTGTAATCCGTAATTCTATACATGTATCAGCTTTGTTTAAATAAATCAATGGATTGATTTTAAACTTGTTACGATCACATTTTTGTTAAAAATCAATTTCGATGTTTTGCAATTTTTTATTTTTTTTATTTTTTCTTTTAAAATTTATCGATGTTATATTTTTCTTTGTTGCAAAGAAATATAAATAGTCTTTATAAATAACATTTATTTAAATGTATTAATTTTCAACTAAGGTTATAGATGGCCGACAAAAGACGTAAAATAGTAGGTAACAACGTAATTGTTACCTATTTATTGATAACTATGGTTCTGGTGTAGTTCAATTAGTTGACGAGAGTTCCTTGGTAGATAGTCGTGGGTTCGTGGCCTTAACCAAATGATTTTATTAGTATAAGTATTTGTTTCTGGTTTCGGTATTTGTCCTTGTGGGTTCCTTAAACGTAACTCACAGTAGGTATACGTTAAGCCGTTCATACAGATTGTACCTAATCATGAGTAAGCAGTAGAGGATCGTTCTGAATTAAGCTCCAATCTTTATATAGTTAGATATTATATAGAGGAGATAACAATAAGTGACATTTGCCCAGCAGTAGGACAGTTACAGGCTGTGTCAGTTCAGTTAAATACAAATAGCAATATAATTTCGTTTAAGACCGTTATTGCTAAATAAAACGTTTAGGCGCTTATCACAATAATTACATTGAATAAAATGTAATTATTGTCTGATCAGATGATGATAATCTTTGTCGAGATTAGTATAACAGAAAGATTCGTTGATTTATGTGTAATCGATAAACTCTAAATCTACAGAATCAATTTTAATTACTCCATCACAATAAAAAATATATTTTAATTTTTGTAGTAAAATAGGCTGTAAACGTTACACAATAAACTCACACTAGCAGTACGTACCTACATGAATATTTAAGTAGGTGAAATCGAAGGGGATATTTAATTAACTAAACATGACGTAAACGTTATTATACAAATAGCAAGAATGAAAAACTACAATCGTTTCAGTTGTTTTAGAACTCATTAAAAACAAAAGTCTTTCGTAGTTATCTATACACATCATAAAATTGTAAATTATACGTCTGTTTTTTTTTTTCAGAATTTGACGAAATTTTTTTATCGATCTAAAAACACTAATTATATATATAATAGAATTTGACGATTTTTTTTGTATCGATCTAAAAACACTAATTATACCTATACATTTTGAAAATTTTTAGAAATGTCTGTCTGTTTGTTTGTTTGAAAACGCATCACTGCTAAAGTACTAAGTGTGAGTTGAAAAAAATGACATTAAAAATTTCTCAATTAGTTTATTTTATCAAAATCGATTTATTCTCCAAAAGATATTGTAATATAAATTTTTGTATTCTGAGTAGAAGAGTATGTAGCACTAAGTAACCACAACAAGAGTAAGTGCGCTACAAAAAAAAAAAAAAAATCAAAATATTTTCGATGTGCATAATTGGAACTGCTACAGCTTTACTAGAAGTTATAATAATAGATACACAAAAAACATTTCGTTCAGTCAGTCGCATCAAAATAGACCTAGACTTAAACTTAAATATCTATCAAGCGGGGTTATTACAAGTGCAAGCTATAATATAAAAAAAAAGAAAAAATTGAAAACAAATGTTACAAAATCTAGACTTAAGAAATAATAATTAACAAGAAAAAAGGATTTTAAATACAGCTATTATCACAAAGACCAGTGTTGTCTGATGAATAATAATAAACACTTTGAACCTAGCATTTTCTTGTCTATTTTAATATGAAAATTATGTGGAATTAGTTTTCTTTGAACTCGCATTTTTCCGTTTATCGTTAATGACATTGTTTTGTATACTTCATTTACGTTATAAAAAGTATTATTATATATATATTTGAATCAATATTTTGTTTCTATTATTGGAATATTAAATAAATGTTACATTTACGAAGTATGCGTTTAATATATTGGTTTTACTATGGATTTTTACTACTGGTATGAATAGTATAAATTCGAAAAAAAAGTAGTTACAATTTTTGAAGTAAAATTTTTACACACTTGACTTGGGGAGTAAGCTGGTGAATGCGTGACGAGAGCGTTACGAAAAGTGTGATCGGTCGAGGCGAACGGTATTTGAGAGGGAGATATAAGTTAGTGAAGATAAAAGAGAGAGAGAGAGAGAGTTACGTTTCGTATATTACTGTAGGGACAAGAGAGTACACATTTTCTTTTTCTCTTTCTCTTATAGCCAGTTATGTTTCGTATATCTATTAAATATTTAAAGTATAATGATATCATATTTAAAGTATAATAATAATTAAATTCCTATATATTACCTACTGTTGTTATGTTATCAATATATACTTTTTTTAATTCTAACATGACCTACTTATTTTTAACTTAATCGTCATCTAACACAATGTCAAAGAAGTTTTACTTCGACCACGTGTAAAGGTTACACACGCATTTTTTTTATAGTTTTTAACTGCTGATTCTTTGACTTTTAGATTTCCAAAAGGCGCGTTACTGGAGAATCCTATAACTATTAAATTTTAGCTGTGATAATTGACAATGTCAGGAATGCTCTATGAATCTTGAGTTTCCTTTTCTTATATTTAATGTTAATATTATATGAGCCAACATGGCCAGTTGGAAGGAACATTGAGCAGCAGCTTACTCCCCAAGAATCGATAACATGATAATGATTCTGTCTAGTGTCGATAAGTTGTCATATACTAAATTTATAGTAATACTTCAAATAAAATAAAATAAAATGCAAAGCCTTAGCCTAGCTTTATATTACACTAATAATTACAATTTTTACAGATTATTAGAATAAACTTTAATATTATTATGTATTTCAATACGAGTGACAAAAAATATAAATTGAATATTATTTTTGGCAAGACAAGACAAGACTACAATTGTTGTATTCTAAGTATCCGAAAGTCTTTTATTATTGAGAAGAAAACACATATTACTCGTACAATAAGGAGAAAAAATTGAAAAATTCCAGTTACATAACGTTCCTCGTTTCTCACTGAAATATTTGAGGTATGAACGGGATCCCAAATAATTGGGATTTTTGTTGTTTTTTTTTTCTATTAGACAAATAAATCTACATTTCTTGATCATAGTAGAATCGTATATACTCGTGTATATTCGACAAAATGACGAAAAATCAATTTAATTATTATAGAACGGCATACAATACGTATTCGATAATTTCAAGAGGCAGACTCTTATTACGGAGTTTGATTGTTTGAGCACGCTAATGGACTCTTCCGGTTCGATTCAACAAAAATCCATTGAAAGGCCGGTTAATGAAAAAAATGTTAAAAACTAGAATATTAAATTTTATCTTTCTCTCTAGACTCTTGTAAGTGTTACAGTACCTAACTAAAATTAAGGTAGGTACTTTACTGTACTGTATCGGCCTGTAAACTACCCATTACTGAGCCAAGGTCTCTTCTCTATATAGAAGAAGGGTTGGAGCTTAATCCACCACGCTGTTCCACTGTGGGTTGGCGGATAATTTCTCTACTATGAGTAATCGTTATCAGGTGTCTAATGATAACGATCGGGACTGACGGCTTTACGTGCTCTCCGAGGCACGGTGGGGAGACCCACAAGGACATACATCCAGACCGGAAACAAATATTTGTACAAATACAAATGTCTGTCCCGAGAGGGAGTCGAACCCGTGAAAGTCAGCGCGCGACGTTAAGGCCACTATTCGCACCACTAAGCCAGAACGGTCGACACATGTACAGGAAGGTACATAAAAAGGATTTTGAAATTCCACTGCCTAAGTCTATATTTTTTATTGTCTTTGTCTATTACTTGGGATGATGTACTCCTAGGTCCGTGGCATAGTGTATGTAAATAATACCACATCGGAGATACTTTATAATTTAAAAAAAAAAGTCAAATGTGTAACGACTTGTGTGGGTTGTTCTTTGGTCTACGAGTCTCAAGCCGTGAAATATTCAAAGGCAAGGACGACTTAAAGCTATCGATTGGTGTAATTTATAAGAACGATGAAACCTTTTGGTATGAGATCGCTTTAGATAATAAAATCCAACTGAAATGAAATACTAAATCATAAGAATATACTCTATTGTTATAATATTTTATAGTACTCGTAATATTATTAAACCTAGTCTAAGGCAAAAAGAGTTGCCGAATTACTTACTTACTTTTACTTTCTAAATAAATACTGCGGTATTTCATGCCCGAATAATTAAATAGTCAAAAAGTTAAATTTCTAGTAGAATGTAGTACTGTTGTTATCTCTCTTAATTAATTACTTCATGACTTAAAAAATAAATTATAAATACTATATACTGATAATATAATTTCGCTCTTCTTATCCCATATATACATTGTCATTATATCCTATTTATGCTTTGAATAATGTGCGTAGACACTTAACAAGCTTTTGTCGACTTTCTATATAATTGCAAAACAATGTGATCAGTGGCAATTCTTATGTGGACATTTACCCCACACTGACACTTTTCTAATTGACGTTTTTAATACGAATCGCGAAGCTAATTGTAAGTTAAATATTGAACATCTTAGCAGGTACCGTGTTTCCTGACACTTATGGCCTAAATACCTTACGGTCGTTAAACACAAGCTTATTTGGCACTAAAAAACCAACAAGTGCGAATTGAACTCGAACACGAAGGATTATGTTAGTACGATTGTTCGTAAATATTTGATACTGCGTATTTTTTAAAATCGCTCAAAAAAAATTTTCTTATATTTTAACAACATAAATTATAGCATCAATTTTTACAAACATTCTTCACTTGGAATTTTGAAAAGTCTACCTATTTCAATGAAATAGCTCTGTGTAAGACAGGCGAAGCGCAGACGGACGGTCGGCAAAATGTTAGTAACGGTACTAATTGCACAAAAAAAAATGTGTGTGTATTAATGTACACACGTATGAAGTGAAACTTTTTATTATATGTATATAACTTTTTATTAAATATATATTTAACATTAATTGGTCAAGTGAGGTTTACGAAAAAAAAAGCGTGTGTGTACTTATGTACGCACGCAAGAAGTTATAATAAAACGATGCGCCAAGTTAATGACTAGTGCGCGCCATCTGTAGTTAGACCCCGATAACTATCTAAAAACAAAGTAGGTCAAGAAGAATCAAACAAGCGGAAACTCGATGGGGTTGCGTCGTTTCATTACAGAGCTCCTATGACCACCTTCCACTTTCCAGCTCCACCATCAGACTCTGGTTACCATTTTAAGACAAACTACTTGTCCAGACGATTCAGTCGAGCACAAACACGATGAGGTTGCGTCGTTTCATTACAGGGTTCCTATGTCTTCCTTCCATCTTCAGACCCTGTTTATCGTTAAAAGACAAACTACCCATCAAGACGATTCAATCGATCCCAAACTCGATGGGGTTGTGTCGATTCATTACAGATTTCATATGACTACCTTCCAGCTCCATCATCAGATCAGACCCTGGTAACTATCTAAAGACAAAACACTCGTCAAGACGTTTCAATCGAGCCGAAACTCCGGGACGAAATTACGAGGAGGCGGCGCGGCTGGCCGAGGTCGGACTCGACCTCGTGATCAGCCGCATAGAGAGTTTAGGGCTTCGTGTCAGGATTGACAAGACCGAAGCCCTGCTCTTCCGCGGGACCGGCCGTAAGGGACCTCCACCGGGGGCTACTCTTCAGATCGGAGAGGGGAGAGTCAGGATGAGCCCCCAAATGAAATATCTCGGGCTCATCCTGGACGGAGGGTGGACCTTCGGCCCACATTTCGCGATGGTGGGACCGAAGGTCGTCAAGGCGGCGAGTGCGCTGGGCAGACTCCTCCCGAACCTCGGAGGACCCAGCGCCGCCTGCAGGCAGCTGTACTCCGGAGTCTGCCGGAGTATGGCGACGTACGGTGCCCCGGTTTGGGCGGATCGCCTCACCGCGAAAAATAAAGCGGCGCTTCGTGCTGCGCAGCGAACAATCGCGGTGAGGGTGATTCGGGGGTACCGTACGATATCGTGGGCTGCAGCTACTGCTCTAGCCGGCGACCCCCCGTGGGAGCTCGTGGCGGAGGTTCTTGCCGAGACCTACTCATACGTCTCGGGTAGGAGGGCTCTTGGTGAGAACCCTACGTTGGACGGGATCCTGCGGGTGCGTCGGATGGGGCAGGAAGCGCTTATGCGGAGGTGGGGGGAGGACCTGGCGGGGCAGCCGTACGGCACACGCGTAACGGCTGCCATTCGCCCGGTCCTTGAGCGGTGGATGCGTCGAAAACGCAAGCCCCTCACCTTCCGTCTGACGCAGGTTCTCACCGGGCACGGTTGCTTTGGTGACTACCTGTGCCGGACGGCCCAGAGGGAGCCGACGACTGAATGTCACGATTGTGGCGCGGCGGTGGACTCCGCCCAGCACACCCTCGAGGTGTGCCCGAGATGGGCGGCGCTGCGTCAAAGTCTGACGTCGGTCCTCGGAGGGGACTTGTCGCTCCCGAGCATTATCATCGCGATGCTCGGCGACGACGAGTCCTGGAAGGCGATGGTCTCCTTCTGCGAGACAGTAATGTCCCAGAAGGAGGCCGACGAGCGGGTGAGAGAGGAGGCCGCCGACGTGGCCTCCATCCGCGGGCGACGAATGGGAGTGCGTAGGAGGCGCTACTTAATGCGCCTCCAGTAACGCCCCTGTGCCCGTATCGGCCCGGGATGGGAACCCGGTCCTGCTAGATACGGCGTCGTCGGGACTGTTCAGAGGTGAGCCGGACAGTCCCCATGGAGGAGAAGTCTGGCCTTTTCGCCGAGGCCAGCCTGTCGCTGGAGGGATCCTGTTGCCTGCAGATCCGGGACCCTCCAATTAAAGCGGCTGAAGGCTCCCGCAGGGGTTTAGTACGGTATTGCACTCCCAAAGTGCCGAGTCCGACATAGGTCTAGGACTGCCGACCCGGGCATCCTGGATATCATCCGTAAATGGATTCCCCTGCGACAAAAAAAAAAAAAAAAAAAAAAAAAAAGGATAGGCAACACATAAATGAGTTGGCTGGGCTTCAACTAACACATAAAAAAAAAAAAAAAAAAAAAAAATTATATGGTCCGAAAATGTGACGGTCGTGGCGTGACGATTTTTGTTATTTGTCACCCATACATCTATATAAAAGTTTCCCTTTAAAAAGTAATGGAATAATAGCGCAATGTAAATATATTTTTTATAAAATTTATTGTATAATTATTTTAGTATGCTAAGGTATATACTATATAATATTAAGGTACCTACTTGGAAAAAATTGGATAACAATTTTTTAAATTATTTTATAATAATACGCCTATTACTCGATGACAAATAGCTTAAAGACAGAATAAAACACGCAATCAGTGATAATCGACAATCATCAAACTATTACTGTCAGGCAAATACGTATGATAGAAGGGAATTACCGCAATTTGGTTTTATAACGATAGCTATTGACTTTGTGAATAAATGAACACCTAAGTTCTATATTAATGTGATTTAATTCAAACTAATCCTTACTATGTTTTAACTGTTTGTGTCTAATTGTTGGCAGACTTACTTTCCTATTACAATAAACGCTGGTAGTTAGTTATTTTTCTCATTATAGCGGGTAGATATAAATGTTTCAGAACTGATCTAGAGATACGCAGGTTTCCTTGCAAAATTTGACGCAAACAAACCCCACGTGTGAGAATTTTTTTTAAAAACAACATACTAATTCAAATTTCAGCGATATCAGTCCGAATTTGAATCATCGTCCATTTGTTTAAGAAACACGTATTCTGTTCTATAAATTTTTCTTTCAACACAGAGTTCAAGCAAAAACAAACAAAAAGCTCTTCATAATTTTGTATGTAATGTCTTTTACATGACTTTGTTTTGAAAATTAGATTTTTTGGTAAATTATAGTATATTATAAGTTAGTTGTAAAAACCGTTTTTTAAAATTGTTACGGATGTAATATTATAAAATTAACTATGTGATTTTGGTTAAATTTAGTTTCCGAAAACCATGCATGCATATGTATGCAATAGCAAAAGAACGCATTAAAACCCTTTAGAGTACTCTCTACAAACTGCCCCTCGTGTATTGTTGGAATTTAATAAACCGCGTAAGCGTGTATGGCAATATTGAGAAACAAAACTCTATAACAAAATTTAAGCTACAGCCGTAGTACTCGTATTAATTTTACAGGGCCTCTCTATGCGCCAAGAAACTGTTGGAAAAAACGTATCGTGGCAAATTTCAAGCCAAATGGCGACACTAAATATTAACTATAAAATTCCGTAGTCTTAATAAAATAAATGCGGGACTATATCCCTAAGTTTCGTTGATACGAAGTTTCCTAAAATAGCACAACATACAAGTACAGATTGGAATAGGAATAAAAGAATGTATGTAAATATTTCTTTGGTCAGATAGCAGAGAAATCTTACTATTGTTCATCTATCAATCTTTGTATCAGTAATCTCTTATAATTTGAATTTAATTAAATACTTACCTAGAAAAAATAGGGTTTCGTAATATAGATATTTTTCTTTTACAATCGCAACAGCTTCTTGGCAATATATTCCTATTTATTTATAATTCCTTATTGTATACCACTTTTGAAATATTCCTAAAATTTTCCTTTATATTGTTAAGAAATTGTTAGTGAAACTGTTAGAACCTATTAAGTTAGATAATGGAAACACTAATTGAAGAACATTTTTAAATCATCTGTGTACAATCCATTTATTAAAAGAATAACACAGTCGTGTTCAACTCCTCTATAAAAATATCAATTATTACAATACCACATAGGTAAAAAAACTATTTACTAATTGAAATAAAGGAAATATCAATAGGTGTACTCACCTTGGACATTCTTTATGATATCTCCATCCAACGGCTTCTGGCGACTCTTCTCAAGTCGTCTGTCCATCTCGCGGACGGCCGTCCAACGCTGTGTTTACCGGTACGTGGTCTCTACTCGAGAACCTTTCTGCTCGTTCGTCAGTTCTTCGAGCTATGTACCCTGCCCACTGCCACTTCAGCTTGCAAATCCATTATATAAAAATATATATTATACATAAATTAATCAAAATATTCATATTTTTTATTAAATCTACAAATTATTAACTTTGAATAAGTAAGGCACGATCCACATTACAGTGCTGATCTCAGTTCGTTCTCGGTTCGATCTCGATCCAGTAAAATCTTTTGTATGACGAATCGTTGCTGGAGCGTGACTTGATCGGACCTTGACTTTCACAGATAGTATGAATACTCTCATTGTTTCTTGTGTAACAATATTTTACCGGATCGAGATCGGACCGAGAACGAACTGAGATCAGCACTCTGCACTGTAATGTGAATCGGGCCTAATGCTGATCGATTCTTTGTCCGTAGGTACTATACGTCCGCAGCCCTTAGGCTAGAACAATATATATTAATGTAATGACGTTCAAGAGGTTGTTTGTTTGAACACTATAATATCTCGATATACTGGTCTGATTTAAAATGTATCATTAAATTAGTGATCCTGCTTATTGAAAGCTTATTTTCAAATTACAAAATATTATGACTAAGCAGTTACGAAAATTCTCCAGCATTATGATGGATATTGAACCAAAGCGGTTTAACACAGCAGGGTCGTCTAATATTCCTATAAACAGCAACCGTCATTATCATGAATCTGTCAAAAGAAATTTATTTTTCTTTTTTTTATGTAAGAGGGGGCAAACGGACAGTCGGTTCACCTGGTGGCAAGTGTAAGCGACATCCATAGACACCCGCCAAATAAGAGGATTAGCAGGTGCGTCGCCGGCCTTTTAAACAGGCGTATGCTCTTTTCTTGTAGGTCCCTAAGTCGTATCGGTTCGGAAATACCGTAGATGGCAACTGGTTCCATATACTGGTCGTGCAAGGCAGGAAATGCCGTAAAAATCAGGTTGTTGTAGATTTCCGGACATCGAGGTCATGTTGGTGAAATTTGGAATATTGACGCGATGTCCGGTGGTGGTAAGAAAAAAGGATTAACTTTCTCCACAGAGCATGGTGAATATTTTTGTATAAATACCAAGAAAAAGAAATTAATATTTATTTTAATAAATCTGATACGAAATTTGATTCGAACTTCCAACCGTTATTACATTCCGAACTTACTACTACCACAGTATAAGGAAAAACCTTCCTGTGTATTACAGACATCCGTGTTTATTAAAAAAAAAAAAAAAAACTGCATGCTCTCAGTATAAGAATTTATAAAATAATAACATAGGGTATGCTACATAAAATGATGTATGTATATATGTATTTATATCTATGATAAGTCATAATAGAGCACATAAACACAATAAAGAGTTGGGCGGGAGGTCTCGTCTCTGATTGGCTGCCGCTAACCACCACAACCGTATACGGAATGCGCGGGAGCAGATCATGTTACACCGTGTATGCGTCGATTCTAACGTGTAATCTATATGTTCTGTATTGTAAACACGTTTTGTATGCAAATATCTTGCTTAGTTATTTTATATTTGATAAATAATATCGAATTCGTAGCATTTGTAATATTACAAATAATAATAATAAATTGTTAAGACATAACATCCATCATACACACAATCTGAAGTAACTGTTTTCAAATAAAGAAAAAGTCAATATATAGTTTTAGCACAATACTAAATTATAAAATAAATATTTGGGCTCTACAGAATTTACTTAGTAGTAAATTAACAATATTAAATTATTCAAAAATATAACATTTTATTTTAAATTATCTAAAAATAAATTGAATAATAATTTGAGTTTTTCCATTTATTTTATTTATGTTACTATTATAAAGTTAAGAAATTTTTTTGAACCAAAAAGTGGACATCCAGTGCAATAAAAAAAAAAAAAAACTGTATTGGTCAATTTTGTAAGGATTTAGGACATAAAATACCAGGCTATGATTTATAAAAGTGATTTAGTAAGCAATAATGAAAGTGATACCGCGCGGGTCATCTATTAATACCCATAAAATTAACCCACAGTCACCTCCATCCGTGCCCTAAGACCGGGTACACACATTGTTATGTTAGCCGATAATCGTTGTTGCTTCCGCCGCTGTAGTTTACTTTACCGGACGATTAATGTCGGTTTACAGTATTCGGTTAGCGTGAACTGGATCGTTGTTTATGTGCTAACCAGTAACCACCCGAAGTGTGCGTTGACCTTTTTCATTTTCTTAAAAAAATATTTCACTATCTCTATCGTGTGTTATGACCATATTTTAAAATTAATTGGTTACAATTCGCTGATCGTAGAAAAATTGACGACGGATTACCAAAAATAAAACTACAAGTTTGTGAAATGTTTTGATTGACACTCATTAATCTGTCAAAATAATTTCATTTTATATAAATAATATGATGTGAAAGCCATTAAACCTAATTGATAATAATAATACTCCGCGTCCATGTATCACAATTACCGATACGTTTTCGTAATTTGATTTTATGAAATGTTGTAACTAGCGCTGTCAATGCGTAGTTTATTGAAAATAACAGAACAAATGTTTTTTGAATAAATAAACAGTGATTGTTAAATGACACACCAACACCCACGGAAATAGGTTAGTGGGAAAATAATGCAAATACACAAAAAAATCTCTGTTTCTAAGCAGTTTGTTTTTAAAAGAATTGGGGTAAGTAAATCAGCGAGCAATTAGATCATTGAGAGAAATCATAGATTAATTTAGAATCAATGGAAACAATTTATATGCGAACACTAGTGGATTGATTATAAGTAACGCGGAAGTATATCTATTTGTATGATACAGATTTTGATGAGATTATACTTACTCTAATTTTATTAAAATCTATTTATTTCTTATTAGACTTCGAGACTTTATAGCCCGGTAAACGCAACAAGGTACTTATAAAAACACATCTCCTTAGATGAGAAATATATATATTTAATACTGGCTTCTTTGGCCTCTTGAGAATCGTTTTGATGTAGTGGTGCCATTGATCTATAAAAAACCGGTGCGACTAGTCGTCTGAACTCCGGCGGTAGAAGGTTCGTATATTTTTACGTTCGTTTCCGTCTTCTTGTCTTTCTGGGTCTCCCCACCGTGCCTAGGCTAAGCAAGTAAGCTGACAGTCCTGATTGTTATCATGGACACCAGGTAATGCTCGTTACTCATGGAAGAGATATTGTCTAGTTGTAAATTATTTAGTAGAGCAGCGTAGTGGATTAAGCTCCAATCCTTCCTATATGAGAAAAAGTATTTTGCATACACATGGACGTTTAAATGCTGATTCAGTTCAATTCAGTTTACGCTATTAGCTTTTTTTTTTTGTTAGAACTTATTATCGGGGACGAGGAATGTATTATCAAATAAAATCATGTTATTTCATCTCACCGAAGTTATTATTTTTATTTATCTTTATATTTTATTTATCTATATAAATAAATCGAGTTTTGTGTCTGCACAATACGACCACGACAACTCTACAAAACGAAAGTTTTATCTTAGAAGCATGCATAATTTGTTGTAACTTAAAATAGTTGTATAAAAATAATTATATAGATATGTCGTTAGAGTAAATAAAAGTAAAGCATTCTTTCGTATATTATCTATTTCATATCTATTCTATGGAGAAACTAGCCAAGAGGGGACAGGATGGGGGGAGAATCGTATAAGGCGTGAGCCAACGCAGCGTGCGTATAGTCGAGTAGAAAAATAATTTATTTATTTATTAATAGAATAGAATCGTTCACTTAGCACCTAAAATTAACATGATGTTTTCTACTTAAGAAATTATTATTGAAGTACACCATTCTATGTAATAAGAAGTATAATTTTTATAACACTCTAATAGTTATTTTTTTTTCTGGTTAGAAAATTTTTATTTTAAAATTTTACAATATTACGCATATTTACAAAGCAAAAGTTAAACTAATAATAATTCATATAATATATACGGATTTTGCGTAATTAATGGCTTAATGATATACTCGTATGTACGCAAGTACGTACCTATATAACTTAACTGCCTACAACTCAATTTAATTTCAACATCAAACTTTCCATTTTGACCTTAGTTGCTTAAAGATATGATTATTTAGCTATATATAGGCTCCTTGTAGTAAAATTTATAATTATTTTTATTACTTACACCTTGCCATATGATATTTGAAACTGTAAATGTGAACAATAAAGTTAAATAATTAAAGTTAAGAGTTGTAACAAAAAATGACTAAATACGTTAAAAATGTATATGCCTTTTCATTTTATAGCAAATAAAAGATGAAACGATATAACGAATCTTATCCAAATGTAATATAATAACAGTACAGTGCTAGTTAAAGTATTATCTTTTAAAACATTTTACTTTCCCTTTATTATATTAAAATTTAATAAGTTTGTTATTCTTATAAATTTGGATCTTTTTTTATTTTAGCTATTTGAAGGCTACCTCTTCTATCACATAGCATAGAGAGAAAGTATCAAAAAGCATGCCCATTTCAGTTTTTATTCATTTCATAATTCATTTTTATTATTAATTGAATAAGTTTATCTAATATATAATAAAATTGTAAATTACACGTATCTGTTTTCTTTTATTATTTTTTTTTCAAAATTTTCCGACGAAAATTATCTAGGTATCTAAAAACATTAATCATATATATTTTCATTATTTTTTATAAATGTCTGTCTGTCTGTCTATTTGTTTGAACGCATATCACAGCTTAAGTTCTAAGTAAGATTAAAAAATCATAAAGCATATCCTCTGGCAACATTTAGTCCTTATTACATCAACATTGCTTCACACTGTCAGAAGTTATTGTAATTAGAATTTTGTATTTTGAATGACAGCGTTAAAGAAGAGTAGAAAGAGAGTTAATACATTTAAATGGGACCCAAAAATTGTAATAGGGCTGTATAAAATGAGTTTTTTTTTTGTCATATTTAATTATTATTCATATTCAAAGCTCTCTAAAAAAGAATAAAGACGAAAAAAATACGTCAAAATTATTTTTACACAAAGTACAACAATTTGAGATACCTACAACATTATCATAATAGATGACGCCGATGGCGCTTTCTGAATTGCGGTTAGTTAGTACTTTCAAACATTTACACTATACATCTCTATATACTTAGGTAAAACTCGTGGGTAAAACTTACGTACTGGCGACGTCGTAAAACACAACTAATATAATAACACAAAAAATTAACTTAAAAAATGATTAAAAATGAAAGAATGAAATTTATTCTAATATGTTACCAACCAAGACATTACGAATTAAAAATCAAAACAAAAAAGTTTCTGTTTTATTAAAAAATTTGAATTTCTTAAAAAAAACCCCTAATACGCATTTTTTCTATAGCTGTACCGAAGGCGCCGTCTTAATGCGCGTGCGACGCTCCACCCACTCGCTAGCGCATGCCGTTAAACCATCTCCTACACGTTTCACTAATTTCAGTCATATTTCATTTATAATTATATATTTGTTGTTTTATCTTAGAGATGTCATATCATGTACATAAATTGTCATATGAAAATAATAGCTAGCTCTCAACCATCAAGCCTGCTCAACTGAATTATTGTAATTATTTACAAAGTGGCTTCCCTACATTTCTAAATTTTTTTTAGTTCGACTCATGTTTTTAGGGCTTCCGGGTCATGTTTTGTAAGCTTTCAGTAAACTTATTGTGTTACTTTGAGCTCTCTAACGAATTCTCCATTACGAAACAATAAAACAACATTATACACGTGCCACAAAACGTTGTATGACAAAAATCGTGGAAATTTTTTATACACTAATATTACAAAGAGGAAAGCTGCGTTTAGCTTTTATCTATTAAAAATAATTAACCGATTTTAATAATTATTTCATCACTAAATAGCTATATTAGTAACAGTAGTAAGTTAGTATGAAACGTAACGTTACGACGGTGCGGAACATTAAATATAAATGTCAACACAAGTCAAATCACGTGGGATGTTCAGTAATTAACATGCATACATAGACACTATTGAGTGAGGTATGTTCCCAATCTTAGCAAAGTCTTATTATTTATTTTAAACTACAACACATAAAACGATAAATATAGGTTCGAAAAAAATATATGTTAAAATACGAGTGTAAAATTTCCGGTAGAACCGAAATCATTTTTAGTTCATAAAAATTTTGGCGAATTTTTAGGGCCTCAAAGCTTACATAAAAGTTCCAGTCAATACACATGTAAAAATAAAATACCACGGAACCTTATAAAGCAATAAAACTCACATATGAACCTAATTCAATTGTCAAGCAGTGCTCTAAGAAGGCGAGATGGCATGGTATATAGGTCGAGATTTTGGCACGCTTCCAGTTGTGCCAGTGTTGGTCACAGTGTGTAGCCAACGGGTGACGCTTTTGCTAAAGGTTATGCGTGATACCGGGAAAAATTTTTGTAGGTCTAGTTGATGGACGTTTACTTTTTTATTAATTATCTTTTTTTTTGTTTACTTTGCTTTTTACAATTACCTATATATATTTTTTTGACAATTTTCTTGCTATTTTATCAATTCCTAAATAAATAAATAAATAGTTTATCTTTATTTCAGTAAAATTGTATTTTATTATGCTGTTAGAAGGTACTTTCTAATTACTTTTGCTCAACGGTCTTTCGCAATTACTGATTAAGGATTAGTTTTTAATATACAATTATACATCCAATATTATATAGTTGTATTGATTGACTGCTTTATTCACTATTGACAGGATTGTTTGTGCCAGTATTAACATCAAAATATTTTAACACACTTTTTAAGGACTCAATAACTAAATCAAAACATAATTATATAATTTAACAATTTTATATTAATATCTGTGCATGTACAATATATATCCAATCAATAGCTTAATAGCTTCGTTAGCTTTAACACATACACATTTGCTATTAAATAATCTATTAAAAAGAAAATATTTGTATGTTTCTTTGCAACTGATAGACATTGAAACTGTTAGAAAGTTACATTATTAAGAATTTAGACAAATTATGTTACACGATATCATGCCATTAGTCATCTTTATATTTATTAAGGTATCGCCTTCACCATAATAGTTGTCTAATCTATTATTAGCATTTCTTTTAAAATGTGCAATTTTTTTGCCTTGCTAGCCCATCATCTAAATTCAATTCATTTGTTTTATATTCTTTACCATTTCGAATCTAAATATTACTGAACATGTTCACGTAAGAAGTCATGAGCGTTCTCACCTCTGCCGTTCGTCCATCATTCGATGAAATGTTTCAGCGAATAATTCTCTAAATATTTAACATGTGGGCCAACTGAATAATATACATAGATTTAAAAAGGTTAAACGCATGTATTACACCAAAGTTTATTATGAAACTTTTATCTACATCACAATTATTTTAATTGTTTTTTCTGTCTGCATGGATTTGTTGTCTATATGGAAGATTTAATCAAAAAGTGTAAAAATAAACATTAAATTTCATTCGCAATCAGCAAATATGAAGTGTAATAATAAACATGCATTCGAATAGAATACTTGTTATATTAAAGCCGTTACAAATATTTAAACTTGATCGTTTATTATATTACTTTTCAGTACATTATAATAAAATCACTCATTTCTATACAATAATTTATAATTATTGAATCCATTAATTATAAAGTAAGTAATGAACTTATATTATATATTTTTTTCTTTTGGTCCCGTTTAATCGATGAATAAAAAGGTTTTTTTTTTCAAGTATTTATTTGATGTGCTTGTTGAATCCAAATCGAAGCAATCCACGACAAAATCTGTCTGATCTCCATCTCTCTAGATCTCTATCTGTGTGATGTCATCTAGTAGCTAGTTCCTGTGACTATTGTGCTGACCCGTCAGATGTTTATCCAACTATGAAAAATATTTACATACAAATAGTGAATGTTTGCTGTTCAGTTACGTTTTATTCTTAGTTAATAGTTTAAGAGGTTATACCAGCGTTAAAATTAATTGCTAATGTTCCGGTACCTACGATGAGTCATTGCGAGATGTTTCTGGATTACGTAGTTTTCTAATAGTTAAACAATTATATGGAAATAATTTATAACTTAAATCGATTCAGAGTATTTAGTTTCTGCTACTGATTTGTATTTGTTTATGATTTTACTCATACAGTACGCAAAATATATTTTTTTTAATTTACAATACCAGTATAGAATTAAATAAAAAGTTTTCGAATATAAATTAAATCCAAAATATCTATAAATGAAAACGATATAAACAAGTTTTTATGTAATACTTTAATGTATCTGTTAAAATAGAATTGTACCTAAGATTGATTTTAGGAATTAATTAAGTCAAAACGATAAAAAATATCTTATTGATGTACTACAATATAAACAAATAAATCGCTTTCCTTCTTACACTGGTTGCCAATTGTACTAATTGAGTCATAATGACCTCCAATATAATATAGCTGTTTCCTTCTCACGTACGTGTTATTTACTCATCAATATAGAAACTTTGAGTTAAAAAATAGCACCACGTAAATGTAAGATGTTATAGAACTGATTTAAATTAAAAATGTATACAAAATCTTAATAAAAACAACCTTTTTGTCGAATATGCATAGAATACACACACATTCTGTAGGTACTTCATAATATGGGAGACTCGAAATGAAAAAGTGGGTTTATGGTTTAAAAAAAAATTATTCTTGAATTTATTTATATCTACAATATTTGTTTTATATCTACAATACACAGTTCTATTGATTAATATATTTTTAAATATCGTTGTTTGGTATATAGCATCTAAATTAAAACGGAGTTATAAAATTTAGACGCGATATTTCGTTTTATTAAATATTAAATAAAGTAGCTATATCATGTAGAAATATAGTAGGTATTCGAAAAGTTCCAATAGCTTGAATCGTAAAATTTAGTAACTTAGTGCAGTGCAAGAGTACGCAGTTTTCCTGATCACAGTAGTAACTCACAAACGCCCACAACACAATTTTGGCAAACGAAATATAAATATTTTTGTTAAAACAGTCATAACCTGTCCGATTATTATCATTAATCCCATTTCCACTACATATGTTTGAAAAGAAGTATTAACAAAAAAACTTTTATTATATATTGTTTTATTCTTTCAAAATATGTGACTAAATTGCTATGTGATACGCTTTTCATAATTATTATTTACACAAATTTTTATTTTATGTTATCGGTAACAGTTGTTGTAATTTTATATTTAAAAAATTTTTGACATAACATTTATTTTTTAAAGTTTATTAATTGTATAAACCCACCATCGCATCAGCCGTTGGATGTCCACTGCTGAACGTAGGCCTCCCCCATCAACCCTGGGAAGTTTTCCACGATTGGTAGGCGGGTTGGCGAGCACAGTGTACTGTGGCAGGATATGATGACGCTGCTACCCATCACCCTCCCGGTTGGTGTACAGTTATACAGCCTCACTATGGCCTTAGTCGCCTTTTACGACACCTCGGCAAGAAAGATGTCGAGACTATTCTTCTCCGCCGGTCACCACACGGCAATAGTACCTATAAGTAACATTTAATATTTGAAATCCAATACAATACAAAATATTATACATAATAATATGAAAATAATTGGTTTGTAAAAATTTCATGACACATAGGCATAAAATTATGCTGGAGGAGAAGTCTGGCCTTCTCGCCGAGGCCAACCTGTCACTGGAGGGATCCTGTTGCCTGCAGATCCGGGACCCTCCAATTAAAGCGGCTGAAGGCTCCCGCAGGGGTTTAGTACGGTATTGCACTCCCAAAGTGCCGAGTCCGACATAGGTCTAGGACTGCCGACCCGGGCGTCCTGGATATCATTCGTAAATGGATTCCCCTGCGATAAAAAAAGGCATATAATTATGCTATCTAATAATGTGTACTAAGTATAATATGTAAGCATGTATTTATTAAAGCAGAAAATAAAAATTATTAATTACAACTTATTTAAAAAAAACTATTATTAAAAAATATAAATTTATATCAAATTTTATTTAAGTGTAGTACCCGTGTACCTGCAAGAAGGTTCCTTTCATTTACAATACTCTAATGAAAGTACTTAGTTTTTGATCCTACTAGTACTAACCCATAATTAATACAGTGCTAATACTACAAGAATATAAATATACTACTAGTGTACTAATAATTATCTATTGCATAATAGTCTGCTTAAGGGTTCCTGCCCTGATTAGTTTACCCTTAATAATTATGAATTATCGTCCAATATTTCATTTACTTCTTTATGAACTTTCTAAGAATGAAATGTGTGTTAGCGACGTAACAGCGGTCCGGCTTGCCGGCATTTGGCCAGACGTGCATTCGAGGTCATCGTCTCTTACCATGTACAGTCAGAGTAAACGACCAATGTATTCTTACATCAAATGCGTATTGTGTTTAAACAAATATTTTAAAGACCAACACTAGTTAATCTATACAAAAGTTTTTGTTTATATGTTTAATATTTTATAATTAATATATCGCATGAAATTTCAAAGCGTTGAGGTCTCCAAAAACATTATAGGAACGAATAAAGGTAAGTCCGATGCAAACTCGAGTCGATTTTTCGTCATACCCAAAAGTCACTAAGCCATTAATCTCAAATTAATACAGTAAATTTATTAAAAATAATTTTATATCTCAATGTTTTATATTGTGTATATATTATATAAAAAAGGAGATAAGAAGCGACTCTGCTGACTCTATTCATTTTCAACGCACACGCATACGTAAATTTTCACCACTACAGCTTCCGAAGCTGGCACTTCGCCAACGACTCGACAGCCATTGGAGACGTATTCCGCCGCCATGAAATTCATTCCATTCGAAATAAAAGATCTTAAAATCATTTTCATATGTAACTTTGTAAATATCAATACATAGAAAAAAAATATTTTTGGTTAATATTTCTGAAACAGTTTTCTGTCAGTAAAAATTAGAAAACTAAAAAGATCAATTAAAAATACAAATGATTTTAATTATAGAGGTATTATATTTTGAGTTTAGATTCCTAGTTCAGTGTATTAATGTATAACAATGTCAGATAAATTAAAATTAATGTGTTTTAATCTACTTTCTATCATTTCGTTTGACTCGCGAACTTATCAACACAATACATGATTTTGTTCCCTGATGATAATGATGACTGTGTAACGTTTTTAATTAATTACATCAGTAATTATTATGGTTTTAAGCATAAAAATACTTGAATCGTCTTGACAAGACACCAAATAACAGTCAGAACCAGCCAACACGTGAAACCCTAAAAGCTGGTTAGGTCATTTGATTCATTTTGTAGTTTTTTTTTTTTTTAGTTTCATATGCGGTCAAACGTAAGGGTTTTATAAAGTGCCTAATTGAATAATAAAATGAATATAAATTTAATTTTTATCATTTCCTATAATTCCTTTTTTTCCATAATAAAAATAAATAAACAAAAAACGAATTTAAAACAAGCTTTTATTATGTATTAGTAAAAAAATAACGAATATCCTGAAAACAATAGAAAATAAGTTTCTTTTTTATTAATTCTGAACACTTCGATTTAAAATTTGATACTTCGAAACTTCTTATGTAAGTCAGTAGTTACAAGATTATTCAATTAAAAGTCAGATAATTTTATATAACTATAATAACTATATTTTAAGCTGGTCATAGATATAAAAAAAATATTATTTATCAGATATTATTTAAGTGCACACTTTTTTTTTTTTTTAATAATGACTACATATAAAATAAATTATGCAAGTATGAAACAATTAAGTCCCTTCCATTCTAAAGCAACATTTTAAATAACTTTAAAGATTTACATATGATATATACGAAATACATTTCAAGTACTCGTATATTAGGAAAGAAATTAAACTTTATTTATAACGAATTCAAATAGGCAAAACAAGTGAGAAAAATATATTGAGAGCAGAGAAATGATTGTTCTACGTTTTATGTGACAGCGGCTTCGCCTGTTGCGCCTTGGAACCGTTCCAGAACACTCGACTCCTCAGTCTTCACGACAACATCGAGTGTTAGAATGTCCTCTATAAAATTTTAATAGGGCCTCATAATTTTTATTATTCTGTTATCTATATTTTTCTTGACTACTTACATTTTGTTTTTTTATGTTATGGCAATTATTATAAAGTACTTTTTTCTATATATAGGTACGGTACATGATACACTAATTTACTATAACAAATTTAATTCAAGAATATTTTTACGAAAAATAAGTGAATCCGTTCTACTAGTAAGTATGAGTAGGAAAAAAGATATACCAACTTTAAAAAAAGAGGAGTTCTATATGCATCTATGTTTATATTTGTATACTAATGTATGTAAAAACGCCCAGACCATGAAAAACATAGGATCACCTTCTGAATAAAGTATGGTATATGGTGGAACGTTCTTGCCAGAGAGTTAGGGTCTCCTCGCACTCCTGGATCTTGACATCTATCAAATTTTATCCGGTCATCCTTCAGGGCCTCCCAAATTCGTCTCCTCTCGGACCCAAAAGGTCGATCGGAATCACACCCGCGATGACCAGGGCGTCAGCCTCAGAAACCGTTCGATAGGCACAAGCTATCCTCAGCGCTACGTTGTACCGACGCAAGTCGTCTACGATTTTTCTCTACTGGCTTATACGAGATTACTTTAATTAATTATATTTTTTATAATTTAATTATAGAGTTTTTTATCAAAGAGCATAATCTTTTTGACAAGCTGTTTTCCTTTATAATAAAACATAAAATTCGACTTTGGAAACATTGAGAATGAGAGTGTTTTTATTACTACTTTAGAAATACTACTACCCTTATTCCTTCCAAGCTAAGTCTGAAACAACTTTTGATTTTTAATACTTCCCTGATCTAAATACCTTCTTGACAGATATGTAATAGTACGACAATTTTATTTTTTATTTCCTTGCATACAAACAGTGTTGCTATTCTTTCGCTGAATGATCACAATGTATTCGTGAGCACAGGGGAATTTGCTCAGTTTAAAACACCTACTTAATGTTGCATCGATAAGCAGTATCGACACATCATAAAAACATTGTAGGTATTAAATATAACACATGTATACATATAATTCGGTACGATTCGTCTCTACAGGTGTATACAAAATTTTCGTTACAAATGTTTGTGTTCAATTAAAATGTGGTGTTTCCTACATACAAGGTAAAGTGAGTACCTAATAAAGTTATTATTAAAATACAACAAGCAAACAAATATGGTAATAAGGAAAAAATAAGAAAAGATTGCTAAATCCTATTTACAAAACAACATGGACATTATACAGTAATACTAACTATAAATAATAATTAAACATTTTTAAACAAATTCGTGACAATTTTTATACCATCATATCATTATCATCATTTTATACTATCATTCTCGCCCTTGAACAATATTACATTGTATGTTTTCATTAATCTGTTTAGAAGAACATATTTCCCTACGTTAGTTCTTGTATGAATACAATAGGGTATTCTACTATGTTTGAAAAAGTACTTCAAAATGTTGATTTTCCTAATAAAAAGCCACAAAAAATATATTTCGGCAAAATAAACACGCTTTCTTAGAATAAAATAAAATAAAATTTTAAACCTTTTTTATTCCCGCGAAAACGCTGTCAGCTATTTTGGTGACGTAATAGTGTAAAGGCCGTGTTCCGATATACACTGAGAGCACTCTGAGGTGTGACGTCAATTCAGTATACTGCGAAGCCGTTCCTTTTCAGTTTGCTATACTGTGCTATACTGGTTACTGATAAAACGGAACGCAGTCCAATATACTATAATCCTCATTTTCGACATTGTTTTCAAATAAAAATATTTATCATGTACCTATACGTTTTTTGTTCAACAAGAGCAAATATTAATTGAATATTATTGACATTTTTGAATAACAATATTAATTAATAATAATATCAATCATTCTGACTGTTATATTTTTTGATCATGTGATCAAAGTACTGAGAGCACCTTACCTCGAAAGCGTCAGTGCTGACAGCACAAAAATGGCGGCTATTTATGACGTCATATTATATTTTTCTATGGTATTGCGGCAATGTACGGGTATTCCATAAAGGAACGAATTTTTCACGAGTAGAGCACTGAGCAGTGCTCGCAGTGTACATTGGAAACATTGTCTGTATGACGTCACACTATGGCGGCTCGTGTTTTAGATCACGTGATATACTGATTAAAAATTACGACTTTTGATTTCAATATAATAAAACAATCATGTGCTTTTATGACTTAATATCAGAATATTTAAGTATATTTCTACAAACATTTTAATTTTTATCAAATTTCATAATTTATTTTTCACTACCGAAAGTACCTAACCCTATTGAAGAATTTGTCTACGAACAGATAACAAACTTGTAAAATCTTATACAACGTTTTCATGTAACAAATATTTCGTCTCACTTTAAGTGAATTTAAATTAAACAGTTTGGATTCTTATAAGCCAGAGAATGAGAGAAACAGCTTTGTACGCGTTCAATTTTATCTGTATATATTGTAGTAGGGGTTCCGGACTCTTAACAAAATCAGTTATTTTCCAGGCATGTAATGTGATTTTATCAAAATGTTTTACAAAACTTAATTTTTTATTTGATATAATAACTAGATCTGGTACAAATGAAACAGCATTGAGTGTAGTATTATTAACTACATGACTTGAAAGGATGACGTTTTTCTTTTTTGTATAAGTTTTTATGAAGGCACTTTAAAGCGTTTATATTCATTTTTTAATACTACACCAATGGATAACCAGGTCTTAATTTGCCAGCAGCGATTTGACATCCTCCAGAAGTTTATTATTTTATAAAGTTTTAAATAGCCTATGAAGACAGAAAATTTACTATATTTAATATGATCTTTAATGTCATTAATAAAAACTAGAATCGAACAACGCAAACAACAAAACGAGAACAACACAAGATCGTTAAATACAGGAAAAGACGAACTATTTGTAACTATCACTGAACATTTACGTGATATCCTTGCCATTAATAAAACTTGGCTTAAAAATGGAGAGGAGGTACTAGCACCCGTAATAAGTAACTATTAGTTTATCCATAAAGCTAGAGGAGGTAAAAAAGGTGGGGGATCTGGGCACCACCTAATATCTGCCCTTGAACAAATGTGTCTCGACGTTCAACTACCGGGATCTTCTATGACACTAGGAACGGCGTATAGACCGGATATAATATAAAGTATTGCGGAGATACTTGGTGGACTTAGCGAGTCACTAAACCGCATGACTCGATGCGACCAAAAATGCATTCTGGGTGATCTAAATATTGATATAGCCAACACAGAGGGGCTCAATCGAGCTTTAGCAAAGGTCATAGTACGGAAACTACACTCTTACATGTCACAGATGACCTGATCGAAACATCAGATAAGGGCCTAAGTAGTACAATAGTGTTGCTTGACTACTCGCGGGAATTCAATTGCATGCATCAGGATACATCAGCTCAGGAGCTACTGTTATCAAAACTAGAACTTCATGGATTCTCGAAGAATACGTGTCAATGGTTCCGAAGTTTCTTACTAAATGTACAAAAAATGGGAGTTTCTGACAATAAGGATGGAACAAAAATATTCTCGTCTATCAGGTCGGTCCAACCAAGCGTACTCAACATGAGAGACAGAAGAGAGCTCCATTATACTTGCACGGTTCACAGAGTAATATAGAAAAAAAAAACGGAATATCTTTTCTAGAAGCTCCATTGGCTTAGCTCTAGAAGTCGTCGCACGAACACAAGACAACTTCTAAAAGTGCCAAAATATAAGATGGCAAAAGCATACGTGCTGGAAATGCTTAAACATAAAAGACTTTCTTGTGCCTTTAAAATAACTCTAGCTAAATACATACACACACTCACACTCACACACATACTCACACACCCATACTCACACATACACACACACACACACACATACGAAACATAAAAGCACGAGTTAGGTTAAATTACATTAATTTTATTTGCTACTTCTTTTGGTCTAGTCTCATTTATTAATATCAGATGGTGATCGGTGAATCAACTTTCTTAACTCCCGCATAAAATCTCAAGAACGAGAGAGGGACTGAAAATTAGCGCTGCATGGGACCACGGTCCTGCGTAGCACACAAACTGTGTCACCTCTTATTACCATAGGCATAGGTGTAAAATGTTAATCAATGTTAGGCTAAGAAATGTTGTTTGGCAAATGAACTGATTTGATTTGATTTGATTTAAAAAAAATAGACTCCAAATGAGAGCCTTGTGGTACATCTAATGCAGGAAAATAAGCAAAGAAGATTCCCATGAATTTTGTAATATTTCAAATTTGAACATTTCATCAGAATGCTTAACATTTCATTTTAATTTAGTTAAAATTATGTTATGATTGACTATCATTGTATACTTGACAATCTGTATATACCGAATAAATTTCTTCATTTTTGTCGATTCTGTTGGATAAAATGACTATCATAATCAATCATCTATCAAGAGGTTACTGACTGTAGATCTCCGTGCACTGAATCCGTGCTATGTTTCACAGAATAAACCTTGATTCCTTGTTCCTTCGTCGTTTTTTTTTTAGTATACTACGATAAAACATCGTAGACACAGTGACATCTTTATGTAGTTCACATCGAATGTACTCCTACGAAAAATTTCAAATCAACATTTTCGATATAAACCACTAAGGTATGGATCTGCATGTGCGTTTCTTCTTCTTGTGCTTCCTGTGCATTCTCAGACAATACCCCAATGGTAAGTTCCGCGGTATCGATAATTTGTGGCCCATCATTTAATATTTTAAAAATTGTGGTTGGCATGTTACACCAGTAATATAGATCCAAAATAATTTGGTAGTTTTCATGCAGTATTTTCTAAAAGCAGACATGATGATAGCAAAACCCGAAGACAAAACTTGTAAAATGACTCGAAATCTCTTAATAAAACGCAGATTTACTCTAACTACTACTAAAAAACAATACAACAAAACTGCATGCATCAGATAAGGCAGGTAGAAACCTTTCTTTCATGTCCTACGTCGAATGGTAAAATTTTTCGGAAGTGCGGGGATAAGCTAAATTGGCTGGCAAATGTGCAACAGCACCTTTTAGTAACTAAATTTAACAGATACGTAAAGCTTTATATTATAAGCAGAATTTTGGCATAAATGTGCAGAAATCTAACACGAAACTCTTCATAAAAATTATTGGCGAGATAATTGTATCTAATGAAGCATTGTAAAAACACGATTTTACAATGCTTCATTTAGATTCATATTCTTGAATAAAAAATGTTTCAAATGAATGTTGTAAACATATGAGAGTAAAGAAAATACCCCAAGTAACAAGTATATAAAAATAAAAAAACAAAAATCCCTTTGCAACAACAATTACACTCTTTTGAAAACTAGTATTACGGAAAGGAAAGCAACGCGCTAAACAAGCAGCTTCTTCGACCTCGCGTTTCAAACTGATGCCCTATCTCAGGTAATGGATCTAGAAACCTGTCGTTTGAGATAATAACGTCCCGAGGTTACTCTCTATTAAATCCCGTTGCCATAAGGAACCAGGAGGAATCGATTCGAACTTCAATTTTTCCATTTTTGGTCACAAAATCGGCATTTGGAAACACTGTGCGCCGTCATTGAAAATAGAAAATTTAAATTACAATAACTTTTGACAGAGTGATCTTGATGTACTTAAACTAACATTAAGCTAAACTTAATTACTACCAGGATAAGCTTTGTAATTTTAAACTTTTTAACATTCACTTAGTATTTTCCTCCTTTTGAATCCTTACAATTTGCCTGTTTATATTAGGAAAAGAACAATTTTATTTCAAACATTTTTTTTCACAGTGACCTATTCATTATAACTATAATGTTTGTAATATATAAGTGGCGCTTGCGCCCGCCTCACCCCCACGCGTGCCCCATGCTCCCGGGACGAGAAAGACTCTACGACTGTTGTGGCTGTTTTAGTCGGATAATTCGAGAGGATAACGACAGTGGCTATTTTTACCCGACTGTGACAGAAGGAGGGTTTATTTTCTGGTGGATAAAATGTTATTTTCTGTGATTTTTATAATTAAGGTGATGTAAAAGGTGTAGCCGATGTTAATTATGCAATAAAATAAGAAAGACACAACGGCCATAGTGGCTTTATTCATAGGATACGACGAAATAGACAAACAGACATTTCTAAAATGATAAAAATGTTTATAATTAGTGTTTTCAGACCCATAAAGAAAGTTTCGTGAAAAAATTCTAATAAATCCAGACTCGTGAAATTTACAATTTTATTATTTGTATAGATTAGAAAACTTTTTTTGGAAACAGATATTATAGATCTCCAGAAAAAACAAAAATCTTTTATTACAAGTACTTTTGGATAGAGATCCAAGCATAGATTCCGTTCTTACATAAAAAAATATAATAACTTATTCTGATATATTCAGTAAGTTTTGTATTCAGTTGTAATTACAATAACGTACATAATATATTATGATATACTTTTGATTAATACCTAGAAGTTTATGAAAATATTTCGTTAACTATTGTTTGGTCCATCGATCACTATTTATCGAAGTTTCAATGCCATACGTTCGTGTTTACGATTCTCTGAGTGTAATATATTTTGCTTCTACATTCGACTGACAGTAATTCGAGTCGACATTTTAAGATTTTTGGCTCAGGAATCGTTTTAAATCTTAAAAGCTTTAATTGTTCTCTTCAAGTTCTTCGTAATATTTTTTGTAAATATGTTTTATCATTCTTTTAGTCTATCATTAAATACTTAAAAAATTAAATATGACAATTTAGCAGAAAATAAAAAACAAGGAACTAGTAAAAACTTGTTTACTAATAATAAAAAAAAAGTTAAAGTTAAATTATATATATATATATATATATATATATATATATATATATATATATATATATATATATATATATATATTGCCATCTTGTCGGTAATTACATAATCCCGTACCAGTAGAAATCTTGGGATTTTTGATCAAAAAAATGCGACAAGTAGTTTTGACAGCCCTCTCTTGATGTTAACCTTAAATATACTACCCAATAAATAGACTACCCAAAGAATTCCGAAGAGACCGAAACAGGTCAAAATCAGAGAGTGCAAGGTCAGGACTATATGGTCAGGTGGATACGTTAACACTTCCCAACCATGCTTTCTCAATGACGTTATCATAATGACCACTTCTTTTCTGTTGAGCAATTCCAGTCGTTTTTTCTCAATTTCTTGTTTAAATCTCATTAGTTATTGGCCTACTGCCACGCGAATCGATAGTTTTGCCCGGCGGTAGAAGCTCATAATGAACGATACCCTACCAATCCCACCATAGGTACACTTTATTACGTGTTAATTCGGGTTTCACTGCAGTCTGTGTAGCTTGACTACCTTTTGACCATAATATTTTATTCACCAGAGATCAATATTTTCAATAATGGTTCAGTTTCATTACGTTTCAATTGAGAATCGCAAATGAGTACACGATTAATTAGGTTTCTTTCAAAGAGCTAATATATTATATTAAATCAAAACGCTTTCTTTTTTTCCACAAACATACGTTAATTTACAATTACATTAATTGTGAATTAACAAGTGTTCGAAATTAAGTACGATTATGTGATACAAAAGTATTTGTTATTGTTAGGCGATTCAAAAACACATATTATATTTGCTGTTACAGTCTAGAAATTTCCAACTATACAGATTTTAGGAATGTATAGACTTTACCGAGTTATATTTACCGAATTTCATATTCAATAGTGTTCATTTTGTTCTGTGTCCCACATTATGTTTGTCAATAGTGAAACGATATACCGTTTCATATATACTTCTATATATTTATCTGAGAAATATATTTCATGAGAAATATCTGTCCTGAATAACAATAAATAGCGAATAAATAAAAGCAATTTTATTGATAATATTATTTTTATATAAAATAAAATAAAAGGGAAAAATTCGGCATAAATTTTGTCACACCATTAGTAACGCGTTAATCATTACATTAAGGCATATCACTAATTGTGTGATCGAGACATCACGTATGTCTCTGCTACAACTTATTGTAACAATTTTAATGTCATGATCGATGCCATTGATCATTTATTTGGGTATTTGTTGCAATTAGAAGCTGATTTCCACTGCATTTTATACGATTTTTATTGCGCATTTTACACCTTAATTATTGCGCCGTTGGGCGGTAGGCAAATAGTGTAGCCGTAGAGCAAGAGTTAAGGATTAATTTTAATGTATCCATAAAATATTGGCCCGAATATCTAGTGTCATTAATTAAATTACATTCGGAAATGAAATATAATCTGATTTCGACTTCTATTAAATTTTTCGAACCGATCGTAAAATTAATACTTTTGGTTATTAGTGATGTTATACTGCAATTTTTGTACCTAGGTACTTTATACTAGCTAAAATGATATACATATTTATAGACGCTACTTTGAAATCGATATTCATATAATAGCGTATAAGAGGAAAACAGTTTAGATCATTATTTTAAAATACAATTTTTAGATAAGCTTATGGTATGTTATGTCTTTAATTCTGAAATATACATATCATAATTTTCTGAATATTACAATTTTTACCACCACAAAACATAACACCAATAACATAAAACCCTAGCATTGCGCGCGCGCCTCTGACGCATATCAAAGATGTGCGACGGCCATTTTTTCCACTACTCCCGACTTGGCTCGTTGCCAGAGACGCCGCTTGGCATTCTTCCAACACTCCCCCTTCCCGTGCCGGGCCTACCCTCGGCCTGACGGTGCGTCAGAGCTGAAAGATGGACAAAGACGATTCGGTGCTGAGTGCTGTTGTACTGAATATGATTTGTAAAGTCTAATATATTTCTTTTTTATTTCCAGATTTTATGACTGCTATATTCAGTTTATATTTTATTAAAATTTAACCTTTTTTAAGTTAAAATTATAACTGAATATGATATTTTAGTTATAGTTCTATTTTTTAAACAATTTATTACAACAACTAGTTATATAACACAAGGTTATTCTTTCTCTTTATATTGGTAACTACTTACTTAGGTTATTTTTAATTATATTTTACATAATACAATAATATAGGATAAAAATGATACGTTACAAAAAAAATAGGTTAGCATCACTTCGACCATCGAACTCTATATATCATATAACAATGTTTAAATGCATTCATATTTTATTGACGTATAATTTATGATCCAATCTGATTTCACGAGCAAAAGTTGAGTATAGTTTGATTATCATAAAATTAGTATTAATATAATATTCTGAAATAGAGGCTTAAATTGAAGGGGGTTCAAATGCAAGTCTTTTGACTTTGGAAATATCAGCCAATAGTTGATTAATATTGCTATCGAATAAATCAAAGCCTCGGGCTAAAAATATTCATAGTTAAATGAAAAATTCTAATGTGGAATGATATTATATCAAAACATTTAATATTCAAAAAAGTAGGAAATTGTACAAAAAAATAATTTCATCACCAACGTCGGAACTCTTGCTTGATATATTTGTCACTTATCCCACATTATTTCTATGTACTCCTTGTAGTTGAAACAATTATACCTTTGAGTAAAAGTAGAAAAATGTGTTTACAACTTATAATAGGGCTTTAATATTAACATTTTTGCCTAGAATTCGGAAATCCAATTCAAGAAAGAAATAAAGCATTTTTGCTACTTTTACGCACGAATATGATTCATAGAATATTTTTTTGTTAAAATATTTATTCTCATTTCTATTATAATATGTAATACTGAAATTACATGTCCAACATTTTATATAGACTATATAATACTGAATACGATCAATTATACAATCAAAACTCACGAGCTTCTTTCAAATATGTAAAATAGATGCATATAATATTTATCTCTTTATAAATATATCAACGCTCAAATCTCGTTTACTCATGGCGTTCTTTGAAGTGAAAAGGCAGGTGCAATGTTTAATGATGCACTTGAAAAGTGATTAGACAAAGTGCTTTGTGTTCATTTAAACGATACCAGACCATGATCGTGATTTGGCGCTTAGTTTTGACACGTGGGAAGATATGTCATTGATAATTACGATATTGCTTATTGGCACATATCTAGCAAGCTATTCATGTCAATTTGTTTATATATATACTTTTATACTTTTTTTATATATTTATTTAAACTTTTATCAAAAAAAAAAACCTTCAAACTTACTATTACAAAAACGCAAAAGTCTACATAGAGTCGAAACAAAACAAAACATCTGCAAATCATCTGTTCCGACCAACCACAGTTTCCGTATTACTCTCAAGGGTCATATTAAAGAAATTTATTATTTCTTATTACTTACTTACTTACTTTACGCGCCTCTTAATTTTACGTGCGTATATTTTAGATATTTTTCAATATAGTTTAAGTATGTAATCGACCGTAAAATTTCAATTCAATGTATGTAGTTAGAAACCGTCATTTGCGTTTTAATTTGTATAAAATAATTAATAACATAAATAATAGGTACTACGAGTACAAACACATAATTTAATAAAAAAAATCATATGACATTTTTTTTGTGAAAATTTAAAGTTGTAAAAAAATATTTATTTATTTTATTGCACAATACATTATTCAATCGTATATAAGGCGGGATGAATGCTAAAAGCATTTTACTTACTTACCTTAGGAAGTACAAGAGCAGACGTGTGCAGGTGTGTGCAAAGTAGAAAACTGAGTCTTACATACGTACATAGATACATATGTACATACTTAACAGTCTTAAAACTTTATATATTTCGTAACATATGAGTAGTTTAAAAATAAAAATTAATGAAAAGTTTTTAATAATACACACAAGCCTATAAATACATGGTGAGAAAGATGATAATAAAATTTTAAGCGAAAACGACATTTTTAAACAAACGACCCTCTGCTCGTTTTCACTCGTAGCGTGATGCTTACAGACTTCTTTAAGTAAAAAATATTTTTGTTATTGACAAGTGGTTGCTGCAAAACCTAAAGAAACAATCTATTTTTTTTTTACCAGACTTGTCAAAGGATAACCCAAAGCGTGTGAAACGGTGTCGGATATCTAGTACTTTTAATATTAGTTAGGTTATTGACTAAAACTTTCGCTTAAATTATGAAAGTAGAAACACTATGTGACGTGAATCATTACCGGTAATAACTAGTTATAACTAGATGTCGTCCTGTTTATTATAATTTTATTCAATTAATGTGTAAATGTAGAAATCATGAGTTGCAGGGACAGTTGACATTAATAATATAGTAAGTATAAGAAAATCTAGTTTAAATATAGTATTATTTATAGAAAGCAATAATTTTCATTAAAAATACTATCTTAGAGGCTTTGATAAAGATATCTTCATACGCATTTTAGTGAAATTTTTCATTAAATTTCTTTTTAGGGTTTCGTAGCCAAATGACAAAAAACGGAACGCTTATGGATTCATCATATCTGTCTGTCCGTTCGTATGTCACAGCCACTTTTTTCTGAAACTATAAGAACTATACTGTTGAAACTTGGTAAGTATATAGTATTCTGTGAAACGCATTAAGATTTTCACAGAAAAATAGAAAAATTCAATAAATTTTGGGGGCTCCCCATACTTAGAGCTGAAACTCAAAAAAAAAATGTTTTCATCAAACCCATACGTGTGGGGTATCTATGGATAGGTCTTCAAAAATGATATTGAGGTTTCTAATATCATTTTTTTCTAAACTGAATAGTTTGCGCGAGAGACACTTCTAAAGTGGTAAAATGTGTCCCCCCCCCCCTCCCCTGTAACTTCTAAAATAAGAGAATGATAAAACTAAAAAAAATCAAAAATTGGTTTGAACGAGATCTAGTAGTAGAACATCAACAAAACATCGATCAAAGTTACAACGAACTACAAAAACTTTTATACGATGTTACTTGCTGCTACGGAACCCTTCATGGGCGAGTCCGACTCGCACTTGTTTTTATTTTTTTTAAACTAAACATAGCTTTCTCCGTTTCTCAAAACAGATATATTGGCATTTTTATTTGGAAAGATTTAATACTAAAGATAAAATTAAAAATTAAAATTAGCAACATTTCAAATTTATGGCAATATGCATTATTCATTTCAAAAAATATACAAAAGGTATTACAAAGAATATGGCAATGTCATATGACACTAACAATACGATCATAAAGTAAAAATCGCTTTGTCATTTAAAATTTTTCGTATAATTTATAATCATGATTAGCTTTATTTCACAGATTCATTTACGCAATTTCGGGCTCCAAAATATACGGCAGTCAACGTGCCTTAAAGGAAATTATATTTCGAAATGCCTATTTTATATTGTTTCGCCACGCAAACTTTGACACATTGTTTTACCCTTCAATTTCAAAATATTGCCAGTACTCAAAACAAACAATAATATAAGCTAAAGAAAACCTTCGTTCCGTTATAATTCGAGCTGTCTACGTCCAAGAATTCAAGCTCGGCGTAGCAGAATCGTCGAGTGAAACATTCGCTATGGTGTTCTTAGTAATAAAAAATAAAAATACATATTATAGTTACATAAAGTCAAAAAGTAAAAAATATTTAAAAATCTATGTTTATAAATGAACTTTTACACATTAAATGAATCATTGTTTTGAGGTTGGACTTGGGTTCGACTAATGCCTGTCTCTCATCACTGACAGTAAATGAAATGGCCTTCGTCCTAACCGTGACGTCTGTTTCGCGTTCTGACGTCCATGTACGTTAGCAACGTTACTATATAATGAAACATGGTTCTTTACGTCTATAGATATAATAATATAATCACTTTTATATATCAGGAACTGTTTACCATTATTTTACTATAACGATCACTATTTTCTATACGTATTCATGAAATTATAATAATTACAAGACTGATATCATTATAATATTTTATTATATAATATAAAAACTATTTGGTCTGTATTAATATATTTTATGTATCAGTTTTTGTTAACTATAAGATTGATAAACTTGTGAGCACGCGCGGCTATATTGCTAGCCACATATCAAATAACTTTTTTTTAATTAATTAAAATATTATGTAATGACGTGTTCCGTGTAAAACGCTGAATGTACGATGTTATGGTTGTACTGTACATTTTAATGTTACAAATTTTTAAATAGACTACAGAGGAATTAAAATTGTCGAATGATATTCAATATAATTTCATTTTGTCTTGTAATATAATTTACTTCAATAAATCGATAATACATAACACGAGAGTAACTTTTCTTACGTGGGTCGAGTAGGTTATCGCAGGATTTAGATTTAAAGTGGTCCGTTTCATCAAAATGTGATATCAACCGTAATATTAACGCCCACAAAACCATTAAATAAATGACGAAAAAATTACGGAAAACGTGAATCCAAAAAAAAATCTTTGAAAGCACTATCCGTCTCAATTCGCAACATTTTAATTTGGAACACTGTTTAAAAGTGACTTTTAATTGTATAAAATTAAGCCCATATTTATTTCTTTTGTAAAATAAAATAATTTTAAAAGTTTTTTTTTTGTAAAAAATTTTTAAGATAGGAAGTCATAGACATGCATAAATAAAGTTTATTTTAATTTTGAAATTCTTTAAAGTCCTTACGCCATGTTTCATGTCATCACATCGCCCAGTCTAACTCATTTTGTAATTAAAGTTTCTGAAACTGAAATTTCAATTCGCGATAAAATGTCGTTCATTCTGTAATAAACATCTATCAAAGTTTAATTTTGAAGTTAATCAAAGGTGGGTTCAGAGATTTTAGAGACATTATCGACTAGATGAATCTAAGCGAAACTTGGCATGATTTTAGTTCATGCCACGAGCTAGGACACTGAATATTTTTTATCTTGAAATTCAGCACGGTTACTTTGGCAGAGGGGAGAAAAACGAATATGCATACTTAGTATTCATTAACGCGGAGTCCGATTTCATAAATTTCTTCTTTTGGGTTTGTTAGCTCAGAAATTACAGATATCATAAACCCTTTTTATTTGTTCCAAAATAACTTGAAACCCGAAATTTACGGAAACCATTCAGCGTGCGGCTCATTTTAAGCTGGCAAACTTATATTATATTATAGCCTTAATTAATAATGGCAAACACGAAGCTGCAAGTACCAATAGGCGGATATGGTCAACAATAATCATTAATATTTTTAGTCGTATCTTCGACCTACATCAAGCTTCCTTTTCGGTATCTTCTCTTTATTCCCATGCAAATGTTTCCTTTCTAATCAAAGTAAGAAATTGCTACTAAATACAAACATAAACAAATAAAAATTTTACTTACCACAAGCCAGTTTAATTCTTTAATGATGCATAAGATCGGATGGCTGGTCTGTTAGAACGTAAGCCATCGATCCAACTAGTGATTACTTAATAGGTGGTTTAAGCAGTATTTCCCGCTTTAACGATTCTAGTACGTCTTGGTTACTTGCAGTTGTCATGTTGCAAAATCAGTTTATCATGTCTTTTGCTGTTTTGTGGTGGTTCTTTTTTAACTATCGACTCAAACGTTAATTGTTCATGATAAAAATCTGTGATCGCTTCAAATTTTTGTTATAATTTAAAACACATAACACCAAACTGATCTTACCGACAAACCAACTTTGAGCCGGGAATATTATTATTAAGTTTAACCATAGACCTGATATAAAAAAAAATCAGTATTTTCAAGATTTTTGACTACTAGATTTATCATAACTAACTCGTTTTATAGCCCTGTAACAATGTGTTGCAGAAATCATATCATTGTGTGAACAGATGTATTAATAAAATAAAAAAATACGCCATTCAACATCTCCGGTTTTATGAAAAACTGCCTTTTGGATCATCTGATCATCTGCTGATTGACTTTAAGTAGTCATTTACAACTAAGTTTTAGTTTGTAGTTAGTTAGAGATTGAAATACTATTGAATCAGAATGCCGTTAAAGATATATTAAGTTGTTCTTTTAAAATCGATTGTAGATACATTGTATTTATAATTTTAAATGAGTCAATTTGATTTTTTAAAGCACCGAAAGTTGAGTCATTGAGCAGCAGCTGCCAAAGGATCTCAGCTTACTTTGCGCACGGTTCACATGTCTCACCTATGAATTGAAGGTAGAATGGAAGTGGTAAGCAGTAAAACTTACGAATTCAACAATTCCTAGTAGTAACTATACTGCTATTGTAATATTACTAATATTCTTGAATATATACACCCACATAGACATAAAAATAGTTATCTGTATAAAAATAGTAACAAAAAATTTAAAGCTGCTAGCTACAAGTTAACATTAAAAAATATTTCATATTTTAACTTGCTCATGCGCATAGCTATATTATAAGGATGTGATGAAACAAATTCTGCAGTTTTACATATAAATGCTAACACAAAGCTAAAAAAATATTAATTATTACTGTAGTGTACGTGTATGTATTAGTTCTGTTTTTATACAATGTATTGTTGATCATCTAATTCTAATGGATGCTATTTCTAATACACTTCTTGTTCTATCATCGCCCAATTAACGTAGGTACACTAAAACATATATAATTTTCATAATACATTTTTTAAATAATTTTATTTCATATATTGTTTTTTTGTTACCTTTGATCTATTACAGTATATTATACATCGGCAGATATACACTTTGCATTTACGTGTTGTGTGGTAATAATATTCTTGAACTATTTCTTAATAATTAGGTACTTGATTTTTCTTTTAAATCTTATCAATCACTGGAAAAGTTAAACTTTATTATGAACTATTCATACATAACTTTATTTATTTATTTATTTTAATTACAGTATTAATAGTATTACGCAATGAAATTGGATAAAAATAAAAATTTAAGAACAAAATGACATATTTGTACCTAACGCCGCATTGAGACGTCCAATAATATTTATTTTTTTATTCTATATGTAAGTTAAGATTATAAATTATTCGAGGTACATACATCTCGCATTACTAAAAATATTACTAAGAATAGATTAAATGTCAAATATTTATATACTACTGTTGTCCAGAAATACAATTATCGTCAAGGTTAATAGAGCTAAGTTTGCAAAAGTGAACTAGTAAGCCAAATCATTTTTAAGAATTGGTAGTTCATATGAAACAAGCAATCGTAATTCCACAAAATTATAGGTACGAATTTTTGTGACAACAAATCGTTGTTTGGTTAGTAAATAAGCTTACATATAATTAAAAATTCCCTGTACATATGGTCAATCTATTATTATGAGGGTGAATAATCTGTGACAATTACTAGTTTGACAAAGTAATTACATAAATTTCTTGTTTCATTAAACTAACGAAAAATTATATCTTTATCTGAAATCCAAAAAAAATCTTTGCATGAAACTAATTTATCTAATCATGTTAATTCTAAACCGTCCAGGCAGCAAAACTATGAAATGTTTTACAAAAGAAACAGAACCAGTATATTTAAAAAAGCTAAGTTTGTTATACAACTATATCATCTATCCAGTCTCGATAGAAAGTTCTCCATTTTGATTTCGTTTGTCTGGATAACACGTAACACGCGTACACGCGTACACGCGATGTTGGTACTATATAGTCTGTAATTGTATAATTTATTTTTCTATCTTTTTTAGTAAGCATGCAAAAAGGTTCTAGCTTGTACGAATAATAAAAAAAAGATAAATACTTAACAATAATATTATTTTTACCAAAATATTTGCTTTAGTGAAGTTAATTTTTAAGGAAAGCATTCTAAGACATATAATAACAGGTGCAAAATAATCTTCATCCTGGGCTAGAAAAACAATAACGAGGGGTTGGAATGTTGGAAATCTCCAGTGTCGGTCTACATCTCGACGGGAGGCGGGGCTATATTTAGAAGCGCTCGCGCCAACGCGTGATCGGCGCGCGCGCAGTGACCAGATGTTTATTATTCGAAGCAGGACAAATAGGATGGTTGAAATCATAACGTGCAATATAAAACTCTTTTTTTTTTAAATTAAAAACGTCAATATTGACTAAAGTTTAATTTTGTGAGACCACTATTTAGCAACGCATGGCTATTTTAAGAGTCTTTCAAAATATCTTAAAGAAAATAGTTTCCTTTTGATAACTTTAAATATTACTAAATTGATTTTAATCACTCTATAGAAAGCCATATTATCCAGAAGTAACAGTTTGACTACAAAGCATCACGATACCATTTATCATCATTTATATCTCTATATCACGTTTGACTTGAATTTCAGTGTCTTCAATGATTTTTTATTATTAATTAAATTTTATTATTATTGAAGGACTTCTCTGTTTGAAATGTTGATAAACTATAAATATAAAATAAAATAAAAGGTTGACGAGACAAGAGAGAAAACGCCACTCGGCATGAATTCCGTCCTTTGTTTCAACTTTTTAAGTTGTTGATTAATAGAGTGTTTAAATAAATAAACGTATATTATAAAGTGAGAATCAATTTCTTCTCTAAGCATTCAAAGCATACAAATTAAATATCACCTTTATTATATTTCGATTAAATTTAACCAGTAATTTGTAACAGCGCAATCCATTTTATTTAAGATTATATTACTAATAAAACACATATCTATAACATATTCAAACTGTAAAATAATAGCTATCTGTAAAACCTATATAATAAGACATGAAGGACTTTATAGATATCTATAGATTTTTTTATTATTTTGAAACGGTAACCTATTATACCCATATCTATAACCTTATTCGTAATGACACTTCAATATCTTGTGATCACGATAGAGAACGTATGTAAGGAAAGATCAATAATAGGCGAAATTGGAGCAAATTGCTCTATCAAATAGATAAAATATCTGCAATTGACGTTTCCTTGTTGTATTGGATCGTGATGTCCTGTGTATGAAAGAGTCAAGGCTATTATATAAAGTCTTAATAAACAAAACAAGCACCTGGATCGATTTTAAAGAAAATCTATATAACAGTAACTTTTACCTTTAATAATATAGAAAACTGAACGTTGGGTAAGAAACGGTCACAGAAAATGAAGATTTTTGCTGTTTTATGTCTATGACAATTTCTCTACGTGGAACAAGAAACAAGACCTCTCGGTTTCACCTACTATTATTTCGTATATATGTATAAATAGAGAACTTCAAATGGCACGAATTTCCATCGTATATAGTACATCATATGTGTACAGACTACAGACACATGTACTCATGAACTCGCAAAAAAATGCTTTGTCTACATTTATCTTTTATCTCTTTTATCTTTTATCAGATTGATCTTAGATAAAGTTTACATTATTGTCACCTTATTATCTCGAGTCTTATCCATATAGCCTAGTGTTATGTGCTACGCTTGTTCTAGATGTACGCATAACACGAAAACCACATCGCTCCTATTCCTAATGGAACAGTGAATCAAAAAAAAAAAAACTTGTACTTTGTACTTTAGGTGTCTATTACGAAACTTTAATTATTGTGTACAATTTTAATTAAAAATAATTTAATGAAATACTCGAGAGTTATAAAATTAATTTCTTATTCGATTTTAGAAATAAAAGAAGGCTGAATGAATAAATTATGTAAAAAAGTAGCTGAAACGAAGTTTTCTTGAAACACCCTGGTATTGGATTTTTTTTCACGAGTCATATTGTCGTCAGGTGCTGCACTTGCTCCAAAGTCGACTTATTTGCTTAATGATTCAGAGTTTTAATGAAAAATGACGGCTTCAGACAAGATGGGATCACATGTGTTAAAGAATAATCAACTACAGGATATAGCGATCGGTTGATTCACTGTATATTTTATTTTTATTATACAAAGAATAAAAAAGAAAAAATGTTTTAGTTCATTATAACCCATACTTACCTTTATTTAATTTAACAGACTAATGTTTTCCATTTGCCCTGTGATTACAAAACATCCTAGATTCAACCGAGTCTACGACGTAAAATATCGTTGTGTACGACGTAAGTGCCTACATAGACTTTGCGCATTAGAATTTTCATCACGGCAATGCGATTAAATACCTTATTAAGCAAATATGAGGCTTACGCAGATGTAATTAAACTCTAAGTTAGCGTGTTATTTTAAAAAGTTTTAACACGGTTGGTGGGTGTATTATACAAGTGTACGTTCGCTTGCATAAATCACACGCACACATAAGCAACGTATGTGGCGGCGGCGGCCATCTTGGGTGCGCGTGGGCAGCCGCGGCGGCACGTGCGAGCTATTTTGGGCGGTATAACGCTTATGCCCCCCGCCCTACAGTGTGCAGGCAAGATTTCATTTCAATTTTACAAGGAGTTTTGATTTTACTTCATTTAGTCACATATGCTACAAGTATAATACAAATTCTAAAGTTTCTAAGCATTACATAAATATATGCATATTTTTAAATAGATAATATTTTGTTCGTTATAATTGCAGATGATGAATAATAATTATTAACATTAAAAAGCTGAAGACACGTGTTTTATTTTTAATTTACATTTTTATCATTTGCAGCTGGATTAAAAAAGTAAATAAGCGACAAATTAACTTATCTTGACACAACGGTATTAATTTTACTCCAGTGTAAGCAACTGTTCACGTTTCCTAGTTTGATGATAGATTTTAATGAGCTGTTTCTGTGATGAGAGATTAGACGCGTTGCTACCTTAATAAACTAAAATATATTTTAATTTAAAATAAAAATCTGGCTGAAATATAATAGGTTCTGTATCATTATAATATTTATAAATGTATATTTGTTAAGGTCAGGTTATTGACCTTTAATTATTAACTTTATTTTAGTTTAATTACTTGTCCTTATTGTTACCATAATAGAATATATTCTAAGAAAATCTAACCATTATGACTTCTTATTTTAGAAATAAAGTTCTACGCGCATCTTTTGGATATGGAACCCTAAAAATGATAGAATAAATCAGTAGAGCAGATATACCTAACACCTCATAATACAAACCTCATAAACCAAATGTATGTTGTGTAGTACATTACTTATCTACCTGATTTTAATAATGGGATGATATAACTATTTAGTTATGAATTTTGTATTTGAAATATGTTTATTATTTTTATTTGAGGTAAAAAAAGTATTGTTAAAATATGCAAATGATTACATTACAGTATACGCCAAAATAAAACAAAGATAAATACAAAATACAACATCAAAAAAAAAAAAAAACGAAAATAATTAACAAGACCTTGACAAAAATTATATGCTTTTGACTGATAGGTACTGGTAGATTTTTTGTTTTTTTATTTTTTTGTCGTACTTACAGTATCTATCTTTATTTATCTTGTTTTTCGATAAATTTCCTATTTTTCTTTTATCTAAGATTAAGATTATTAAGATTAAGTAGCACAAGATTACACCAAATAGAAACAAAAAGAGTTACAATATCTATATCATGTATTATTAACATCATAATTTAGAAGACTAACGTACGAATTTTTTTTTTACACGACAAGCACGTTACACATTTAGTCACCGGCGAATACGAGATAAATTTTAAAATATTAACGCTTGAAAATTCAGCGTTGCTAAGCCATATTTATACCCTTTGAAAACCTTTTAAATAAAATCGCAATGTTCTATCCAATAATCCAATAATCTTGGGTCTTTTGTTTTATAATTTTAACATTTATTTATAGAAATTTATAAAGTATAGTGAGTCATACGAAATACGATTTCCTACATCAAAAAGCATGGTTGTTTATTTATTCTACGCCTATAGAGTGTAGCAGAATGTTTTCATGTTGACGGTAGTTTTTAATGAGCTGTCACCGTGACGAACGATCAGTTGAGTTTTATTATGATACTGAGATCTTAAGAGAAAATTCATTAGCGTAACGGGTAAACAATCACTGTTTACAACCGTTACCAATAATTTCAACACTACGAGTATATTTTTTTAAACTTTATTATATTTAGATTTTTTTAATAATTTATATTTATATAATTAATGGTATGTATATAAATATGTAAATTAAAATTTCATTTACAATGACAGATGATATACTTACTCCCACTTTACATCGTATAACATTTTATTTTTTATTACATTCATAAAATGTGGTCTATACATTTTCCGTAGTGTTTTACAAAAATATTTTGAATCATTAAAATCAGATATAATAATAATCATGACTGACATTACTTCTTGTTGAGATTAATAAAATAATACTAATTGACTCTTTATTTGGCACACCCCGATAAGATGTTGCCAAGCGTAGTATTCCTCAATACAAAGGCACAAACAACACCGATCGGTGCCAAGTCTTGGTCAGCTACGTATATTAGAATCTTTGAAAGTCATAATTAACCAGGTAAACAATTTTACTGACTCTATTTATCACCACATAAATTCATATTTATGAGAAGGTAAGAGAAAACATCGTAAGACTGCATGCTTCGGAAGAAATTGTGAAACATGCATATCTGTCAACATGCAATGGACCAACAAGACTAAGTAAGCTTTCATTTTTTTTTTATTGGTCCACGAAACTTAATTACAATCAATTCTATGGAGAAATAAAATATATTGGAATTATTGATTGATTTTTTCTCGAAAGAGACACAACAAGCATATCAAAAAGTTTTTAACCGCTTAAACATCTAACTTACTGTAACAACTAATGACTTAGTATTTAATATAACAAAAATAAATAAAAATAACTATAAACAATTAGTAATATAGGTTATCCGGTAAATATTATGTCGTAAATCTTATTTAACGAAATTTACAAGTAAACTCGAAATGTACAAAAAAATAATTAATTCCACAAGAAAAAAAAACATTATATCAAATAATTTTTTTCCGGGTTTTTCTTTGTCAAAAATTCTTTTTGGAATCGACTTTGAAATTATACCTTATTTATCAAAAAACTATTAAAAATAAAACTTCATAATTTCGACAAATCAAATTGGAAACCTCATCTTTTTTGGAAACTGGATAAAACAGACAAGTCGTCCTCACTCAATTCTTTGAGTTATTTATAGATAAATATGTCAATAGCGACGTTTTGTGTCCTTACACTTTTTATATTGGCAATTGTCGATAGGATAGTAATGAATGAAAATAACACAAAAAACCGACAAGCCACATGTTCATTATTTGAAATTTCCGACCAAATAGACTTATCGACAAACAAATTTTAACAATTGTTATATCATTTTAATAGCTCTGTAAGATCTTCTGGCATTTTCATATATATATTTTTTTAATTCCAAATCCAATAGTTATATATATTACTGAATTAAACGTAAAATAAGTCATTTGTGTTATTTTCAAACGTGTTTAACTATCCTGTTAAATTTTCGTTACATAAAGGAAAGCCGACAAACAGCTTTGACGCTTTGTTCGAGCTGGAACGACGGTGAACTCTTGAATTCATGAATAAGTGATAAATGCTACTACAGAAAACTAGGAGGTACGAGTCAAGTGTATTGAATATCGAGTATCTACTAATGAAGATGATTAAATTATACTTATATATAAAATTTTATTATTAAAATTCTTATATAACGTTAAAAAAAAATTACGAAAAAATTAAAATAGATTTTTGTATTTTTTATTTATATTTCTTACGTATTTATAAAAATAATTATAATTCTTCAACTATTGTTGTCAATATTAATATTTGGATTTAATAATAAATTAAATAAAAGTCCTAATTCAAAAGAGACTTAAAATATTAAATTAAAAAATATATTGATTTACCATTTCGTAGCATTGTTGCTACGATAATTGAAACGTCGCATTTGTTATCGTCCAGTTACATAAAATATGTACACATAATGTATCCATTCGTGTGTAAGCAAGGTAAATGTGATAGAAAAGTTTAAGCAAATAACTAAGTTAGCATTTACAATAATTAAAGGGGAAAAAATCAAATTATTTTATAAAATTAGCGCAGTCAAAACATCAGTCGATTTGTGTTTTTATAAAATTTAATTGAGCTTTTATTTTCGTTGAAAAATTAGTAAAATACTTTATAAATATGTTATAAAATTATAAAAATATTTTGATAGGATGATAAAATTATAATCGACAATAATTTACTGTATAGTAAAATAAAAATGATTTAATTCAAATGGTAAATTTTACGGCCATTCAAATGAAATATTTGTTTTTCATAAATTTTCATGTTTTGAAATCTTTCGATAAAATCGAATATATCTTTACAACACAAAAACATGGAAAGAGAATAAAAAGGTTAGTTCCAGAATAACAGGATGTATGCATTGCTAAATACATTTGAATTTGCAAAAATGTAAATAAAAAAATATAACAATGTTGTAATATTATGTGCCTGCTGTCTAACACAGAGGTAAATTATTAAGCTCAATGTTATATATTACCTAGTAGTTTGTATGTAAGTATATGTTTACTATTTGTTTCCTTGAAGACTCAAAATCCTTAACCCATAAATATGGTTTTAAGGGGTTGTATATTTTAACAAGATATCATAAAATACATATAATATTATCATAGTCTATAATATATAAGGCTTATGCCAAACGCTTAGGAATATATTAGTTAATTCAGTATGACAAATAATATTAGGTATAATGTACAGAGATGATTCGAATCTGGTTCAGAAAATCGCGATTGTGTATTCGTTGGCATTTTTCCAAGCATACCATAGCGCTAAGCGTCGTGTCATTTCCGACACGAAAATTATTTCTAGTTATTTGAATACGTTTTAATTTTAAATCAGACGAGACAAACTTTATAGAGACGACTAGAATTCTATAATACTTATGATGGACAAGCGATGGTAACATGGATAGTTACTGAAACATACAAACAAGGTGATTGTGTTAATGAAGAAAGAAAAAGGTAAATAATAATCATATGAAAACGATTTATTAAGAACTTTTAAACGGCAATAAATAAATATTAAAAATATTCTAATTAATTTATCTATAAAACATAATTTTAATTATCATATATACGTTAATTTATAATATTTAAAATTAACGATTGAAATTATGTTTTTAGTTAACACAACAAATTGAATAACTTTAGCAAAAATTACTTATAAAATTATAGCCTACGAAACTATGAAACGAGTAGATACTATTATTTAAAGTGAACATACGACAATAATATCCGTATTCGTTTGTCAGTGGCAGCAAACGAAAGGAACAAAATATAATTTATTAAGTTTAAAGGATAAACTCTTTGTCAGATCTTCTTAACTAGTGCTGAAAACTCACTGGCCATTAAACGTAATTTCCCTCTCATTACAGAAATGAAACAAGCGGCCCTTAAAAACCTTTGAATTGCCGCTCGACCACATTTTATGGGGTCGAACCTGTAACCAATAAAGCTTAAAATTTAAAAGCCTCCGTTACTTTTTTTATCAACTACTTATTCGACAAAGGGCACGTTAGGAAAATTCATCAAGTGTTACACATTTGTTGCGTCGTTAGTTATAATACTGATATTTTGCGTGAAGTCATCAAATAATATCCTTATTAAAACGAGAATGCTTTGATATAATGTTTTGAACAGCCTCCTCGAGACTACCTGTAAGACGATACAAGATAATACATGTGCTTATACTGTTATTAAATAGTATTGCCCGCAAACTAATTATCAAGGTAGCGCTCCCGCTCGTGACAGCAGAGCCATCATGGCAAAGTTTACCTGGCAATATGGCGGTCCAATTTGAAAATGGAATGTCATAAGTTTGGCAGTTGGTAACGCGTTCGTCACCGTGGTTGGCGTGTGCTGAGTGAATGGACGCCGTGTCGTCATGAGGAGCAGAGCAGACGGCGTCTCGTTGAGAAACTCAGCACTAATTTTACCATCTGGCTCGTACGCACCACTAAGTTTAGCCGCCCCAAGATAGCCCCGGTCCACGACCCATCCCGCATAAACTTTTCACAATTAGACTATTATTTTTGGTAGCAAAGTCAGTCGGTCGATTATTAATAGAGGCTTTTCCGAGTTTATATTCGTTACGTGTGTTGTGGTGTTAACTTTTAGTGAATTTATACATAGACGCTTATAAATAGGATGTTCTGTAGTTGCGTCTGACGGACGGGGGAACACCTTCCTGAAATATCGTACTACGGCCGGTGGTTTGCGTGTTTTCGGACGTATTGGTAAACGATTATTTATACTTCGATCGCGAAGATTTTCGTTGTACTCGTAAGCGCGGAAGATACGACGTCGCTGCGGCGACGCGCGGTACGTTCCGCTGCATCGTAGAACAGCGAGGCTTATATCTCGTTGTAGCTTTGTTTTAAATGTGTTTTTTTTAAATATATTTTTAATGCACCAAAAGAGATACGTTTTGTGTTACAGTTGCATTAATTAATTTTCAAAATTTTGCTTAAACTTAATCTACTTGCATTTAATTATTGTGTTTAAATCAAAATATGAAAATAATTATTAAATAGCAATGATTTTTAAAAACAAAAAAACAATTAATTTTTTTAAGCCGATACTAATTACGGCTGCCAAGAGTTCATAGACGAATTGAAAAATTACATTGAGTCAAATTTTATAACAATTTTACTATATGAAGCTTATAACAGAAATAACGCAGTGAACAATGCAACGAGTTTCTTCACATAAAAAAATTGAAATCAGAAAGAAAATATTAAAAATTCATCTTGTTTATGAAGAGTTGCCTTGTCAAATACTATTATGGTAACAGTCAACTATATTCCGTTGTTATCAGAACTTTTATGTGTATATGAATAAGGGTTAAAATCAAGGAATGTTTTTCGATGTGATGTAAGGGAGAACCTCCCAACCCCACTCCAGCCAGACAGAGAGATATTTCCGTCTGGCTTGATGTGTCAATTTTAATTAGCAATGCAACAGATTCGAATAAGTAATTTCGATATAATGAATTGAATTACTATAGTGAACTATTCATTTGATAATAAAACTAATAATTAATAATTTACGTTTATTTTTTACTCCATTATTTGTATTCTAAGGTATATTGTAATAAAGTTGGTCTATTTTTTTTATAAATATATCTATTTTAGTTTTAATATTTGTCGTTATAACCATCATATTAATTCGTATTCTATGATAATTTGAATTACATTATGGTTGCAAAAAATGACTGTACGATAGACGGACAGTCGGACCGACAATAGAGGAGACTTGGAAAAAGGCTTTGGCAGCCTTTTTTATGATAACATAAAAATTAAACTCTTATCGAGAAAGTAAATATAAATAGGAATATTTGCATTTATTTTAATAAGTATTTGCTCTAAAAATATAAGAGTTGATATATGTGGAAGATTATCAAGAGAACGAGATCAAACTTAACCGTGACAAAAAACGTTATTCCTGTAACGGTGGTAAAAGAAAAAAAAACTACTAATTGTGACAGGAAGCGGGCCCAGCCGGTGGGCTCAAAAACGTGCGGTCGTTGACCCGACGCCGGCGCCACCGTAAGCTAAGACCCTTGCATCCGCTGAACGAATGAATTTCACTTCAATTGATTTAAAGTAAATACTTGCATTTTTTAAACACTTTTACTACATTAGATGTCCGTCACGCTTAAACTTGACTTGAAGCTAGATACTTATAATAATGTTCGATATTTGTAATTACAGCTGTTCTACTATGCGCTATAACGTGTTGTTTATAAATTTCCTCAATAAACTGGATATTAAAGGCAAATATAAAGTTTTATAATCGATCTGATAATTTCTGTTCAACGCATGTATGCGTTACATATGGTAATATGTAATCATTATTTGATTAGTTTAGATAAATATTTAGTTCAACTAAAGCAAATGGATATATTTTGAAATACAGCTATAAACTAACCTAAAGATATTTCAAATTGTCATTTTGAACGCCAGACATTCTACTGTTATAATAAATAATTTGTGTTTTTTTACATGTTAAAAAAAATATTATATGGTAACAAACTCGATCCTATGAGCCGTAGCATTATAGTAAAACAGCATAGTCATTTTTTTTTTATTGAACATTAGATTAGTCTCCTTTTTTTAAATAAAATTACTTTCTTCAAAAAAAACCAAAAAAAAAAAAATAATAATATAAAGAAATTTTTTTTTTTTTTTTGCAATGACATATAATATAATATGTAACATTTTTTTTTCAAGAAAAAGTAAAGAGCATTATTTCATCACATTTAAAGATAAATTATGATATGGTACATATACATATAGTATAACTAAATAATTTTAATTTCAAAATCAATATAAAATAAATACACGCGTCCTAAGATTAACGACATCATAAACAAAAAAAAAACGTAACATTTCTTTCAATCTAAGGGATTCAGGGGGACGATAATGAACACACGTGAAATTAATTTTCACGTTGAGTGCATTATTCGATCATCCTGCATCTCCCCTACTTGGAACCCCATGCAATTTATTATATGCGTTTTTGGGCGTAATGTCATTTCTTCATTTGTTTATTGTTTAGTTTATCGAAGTTAAGATTTTTCTTCAAAATATGAGAATAAAATTGTTTATCTGAAAAGTCGGTTTACGGACGATAATTTTACGTGACAACATCATAAGAAAACATTGATAAAAATATTATATAGGTATACTAGTCATTTTTTATTAGTAAAAGCTTCTTTAAAACAGTTTACGTGCAGGTTGCGTGCTGCCGCTGTCCTGTCTGTTCTATTCAGACGCGTCGATAGACTATGCGTCACAAGCCGAACGCTTAGGCCGATCGTGCCTCTCTATCGCTTGTTCTGCGCTCTCGCTCGCGGATTGTGACAAACTTCGTGAAGTGCCGGCTTTCATCGATTTACTAGACTTTATCACGTCAAAAAACTTTTTAGTGAGATACAAAACATAAGTATCGATAAGAAAATTTTCATTGAGGATATAATTTTAGATATCGACATAGGAGTATAGAGGTAAAGGAGCACTATCTCATACAGCTGTTTGTCACAAAAAATATCCAAAAATTAGCATTAAATAAAGGTGCGCTGGTGTAGTGGAGAATGTGATCTGAACTTAACTGTTTTAGATGAATTGAAGTTTGATAAGTGGAAGTAAGTATAATTTCAAGTATTCTAATATAGCATAGTAGTTATTACATGTGTTGTAATCGGAAGTTAAACGGCTAGCGAGTTAAATAAATTATCTAACCTAAAAATAGTCCTCTGGTACAACGCCATCTATATTTAAGGTTATTTCGGGGTCACTTTTCGTAACACAAGATAGTGTTCTTTTACCTCTATACTCAATGATATAGTCACATAGTTTTTATCATTATTTGACAATATATGATTTAACTGATTTTTTTATTTTATAAAAGAGGTTTTGTAGACTATGTCGCAAGCTATGTCATCTCATCCACATTAATGATTAATTTTATAAATACACAACTATTTTTCTTGGTACCTTTATGCAAAACCATCGTAAATTGATAAATTATTACAAATGACATGTCTAAAGCGCTTCAAGAACTTCAAGAACAACAACCGTTATTACTGTCGATTCAAAAACAAAGCCCAATAATTACAGCTGTACTTCAACGTAGTAATTAGAACTGTGTGAATTTATTAGAACCGGCGTTTCAGAAAATTGACAGACGTGATATGAAATTCTCTTTAGTTGGTTTATTCATAATATACATTAACGGAATTAGACATTTTTTATTACAACAATAAATCTTAATACAAGACATTTTTGTCTTGTATTAAAATTTAATTAGCTTAAAAAGAAAAATTGTATGTACAAAAAACATTATTTTTGATGATTAAAGTGCTCGTAAAACTTATGTGTTATAATATATGTTTCAAATTTATAATTAATATCATAGAATATCTTAATATAAAGGTAGTCATGGAATTAGTATCAGCACCTATACATATACAAATTAAGTCACCTGTAAAGGTACAGGAAAATACAATTACGTGCTACAAGTAATCACATATAATCAAAGTTTGCGTTATAGTCAATAGAATAAATAATGAATAAGAATACAAAAAATATTTTTAGTAATAATATAAACCGCCATTTAAACACAAAGTTCATACGATTCTCCTTCATTTAAGAACACATCAGTCCCCTACGTTTCCGTTCTTTCAGTCACATCCGGCGCGACACCTGCGCGTACGCAGTTAGATCATCGCACGAGTTATAGCTTTTTAATTTTCTCCGTTGGTTATTATGTCCCTTTTTCTATAAACTGTTGATGTGCTTGGTGATGTATGGTGGTATAACAAACGTGTTTACGATGCAGTAATATTTTTTTTTAAATGTTTGTTCTAGTTGATTATTATAAACAATTCTTTTATCACTATTTCGTAATGGGAATAGCTGGCAGGCAAACGTATAATGCGTTTAAGGCAATAAAAAGTTTTTATGTTTAATCACTTACAAAAGATTTAATAGTTATAAAAGGAAATTAATTCGAACGACAATTACTTATTTTCAAATAACCTTAAAACACGAAAATATTTATAAACAATATTATTAATATTATACGTTGAGGTTTTATAATAAAAAATAAAAAATAAAACAAGTTATTTGTGGTCATTTATATGCCTGTAAATTAAATAATATAATATCAAAGGTAATAAAACTACTAAACATAACATAATGATGTTATTATGATAATGATACCATAATAAATCAAAATAATGCAGATGCCAAGCTACCAGTCCCCGGTTCAAGCGAATCACAATGCAACTGTTTAAACAAACCAACTCCATAGCTGTTGCATATATTATTCAAAGCCGGATAAGTGGCAGAGCTATCCGCCTACTCTACCATATATAATTCAGGCCCTCGACTTGACACGTCGACGCCTGACATCCCCCTACCGGGAGGCCGTCAGTTCCGTTCCCAATTATGCACGCTGAAATGTCACCCCCACTTAGCGAATGACCCTTAGACCTATTGGCCTTTTATTTTAGTGTTTTGTGAATTGAGGTTAGGATTGCGCCGGTTGACAGGCAAGGTCGATGTTTTTATTTTCAAATTATTCGCGAGAAAGCAAAAAGACTGATAAGTCTAACTTAAAAATATATAAAAAAATATATTAGCTAATTAATATTTTACCAATTTTTATTATTGTGTATTATATCCTAATAAATAAATAAAAGAAACAAACAAAAAATAAATATAAGATATATTTTTATCTATCTAATACCTTTAAACGAGCAATTCTTGTATATACATATATTAGAGTGCTTTATTTAAGAGCAACATTTTTTTTCTTTGAGAAGTCTGGCCTTTTCGCCGAGGCCAGCCTGTCGCTGGAGGGATCCCATTGCCTGCAAATCCGGGACCGTCCTATTAAAGCGGCTGAAGGCAGGGGTTTAGTTACGGTAGGCGAGAAGTCGGGCGGTCCTGAAACAGAAGACCCCGGTTTGAGTTCAGATATCTCCAGATTATTATTTTGACCGATTATTTTTTCTCTTTTTTTTTTAGTCCTTCTTTTGTGAGAAAAACTATTATTGGGAGCCCTTTTTATTTTTCATTTAAATAACCAGTTACTATTTTTTTATTATTATGTCGGTAAGATCGAAAAATATTATTCATATTTGTTTCGTTAACAGTATGTAATTCGTATATAAATACAATAAACACGATTTACCAAAAAAAAGAAAAGAAAAACCAAACAAAGCTCAGTCATCGAGGTACTGCAGACTTAATAAGCGATATTTGGTGACATATACTCGTATAAAAAATATATTTTGTGATTTTTTTAATCAACAACTTACAATTGGATATTTCGTCATAGTCGTAGAATAGTGACGGTTCTTACAAATTTAAAACTTTACAGGGCAGACACTTCAAACAACTATGTTGTTGTTGTTGTGTGTTTTATTGGTGTTTCGTCATAGTCGTAGAATAGTGACGGATCCCACAAATTCAAAACCCCACAGGGCAGACATTTCAAATATACAACAACAATATAACTGTTTGAAACGTCTGCCCTGCAAAGTTTCGAACCTGCAAGATCCGTCACTATTCTACGACTATGACGCTTTAAGGCTGATCATGAAATTCAAACGTGAACTGTTACCTAATAAAAATATACATTTTATGTACTACTATTTATTTAATATTAATAAATCTCAGTTAAAAAACACATGTCAGAAGTGAAACATCTTTGGCAAACTCAATTTAAAATTTATTAATATTAATAGTTAAACATTCTATTACTTGTTTACGCGTTGCTAGGATACGCGACATCATACTATCTCATTATCTCCTACACATTTTTGTATTTGTGTCTCTTACCTGTCGTTTTTTCCGTCGCATCCCGTTTCGAATCACAACAATTCTAAAGAAGTTTCACTTCAATAAATTTTTGTTACGATTGCAATCAAAAACGAAACATAACACTCTTATAACTCTACTTGTCTGGTAGAAATAGGCTGATTTACTACTTTGTTAATTATATTAACAATAAACCATAATTAATAGTCTGCGAAAGCATAAATGAAAAATGAATTCACAATCAAATTAATTTAATTAAAACGTTTTAACGGCCATCGAAATGATAGGAATTGCAAAGGCTGATTTATTTCTGGACAGTGCAACACAGAAAACCGCTTAACCTGGTAGTTTATTAATGAAAATTGAGCGACATCCAGTGTAACTTAACCTGATATGGACCTAAAATAACTATAGCTGCATCGGTAAGAAAATCTAGGACAAGATATTTTCGGCATTTCATATATATCTCTCTTATTGATCATATCACTCTTATTCATCATAGTTTGTGTTTGGAATTTTGGATTTTATTTCTATGAATAAATTTATGTTTTTTCTGTTCAAACATATCAAAACCGTAAATTTGTTTATATGAAATAATAAATTCCTAACCTACGGTCCCATTTTAAAGCTTTTTTAAATTATATGTTGTCTACTGATAAAAGTTGTAGGCTTTAAATTTTAAAACATTACACATAGACGCAGTGGAGTCATCTTAAATGCAAATGAAACCCGTCTAGTGAATTACAAAGAAGAGATCGAAAAGAGAATAGTGAAATATTAACTTGATTATATATTGTTTTAAAATTTATTAAAATGCGGTGACTGTAGTTTTAATTAAGTACTTATATGATATGTATTGTTCTCATGTAAGTGGATTGTAATCTTTTTATGAGAATAAATTCTTTAAGCCTTAAACCTTTAAATATTAAAATTTCCTACATAGCTGTTTATTACAAAGCGTCGTTAAAACCGTTAAAATCGTAATGCTTAAAATGAAAACAATTTAAAAATATATATATACAGTAAACTGTTACTAGTGACGACCGTTCTGGTGTAGTGGTGCGCATAGTCGCCTCAAACCGCGCGCCGACGGTCATTGGTTCGATTCCCGCTCAGGACAGGTATTTGTATTTGTACAAATATTTGTTTCCGGTCTGGGTGTATATCCTTGTGGGTCTCCCCACCGTGCCTCGGAGAGCACGTATAGCCGTCAGTCCTGGTTGTTATCATAGACACCCGATAAAGATCGTTTTTCATGGTAGAGAAATTATCCGCCAGTTCAGTTTCCGCAGTGAAAAAGCGTGGTGGATTAAGCTCCAATCCTTCTTCTATATAGACAAGAGGCTTCGATCAGCAATTAGTTGTTTACAGGCGGATACAGTACAGTACATATATATTGTTGAGAATATTTACAACATTAAAAATTAAGTCCTTGATATCAAAATAAATAAGTATAAAAATAATTTAAACCATAATAAGCTAAGTGCACACAATGTTTACTATAATGAATAAGAATCAAGGCTAATACTCGTATATTATTGGAAAAAAAAATGTTACAATTTTGTCACATTTATTAAAATTGTAAGTTAATTCTCAAAATATATAATAAAATACTGAAAATAAGCTTAAGACTTATAATACGTATGCTCACAATAGAAAATGTTGTCTTTTAGTTGGTCATTTCCAAAAAAAAACAGACTTTCTAACTCAAGAAACCATCTTAAAATTTGGCTGGTAGTTAATATCATTATATCTTTCGGTTTGCATTCAAATTGAAAAAAAAAGTTTCGTTGTGATATATATATTTTTTTTGACGTTATAGCGTCTAGTTGTCTAGTACCTAAATCGATAAAAGATAGCTGGTATTTCACGAACAACTGTCACGAGTTGCGAGCGAGAGCGCGGAACAAGCGATAGAGAGGCACGATCGGCCTAAGCGTTCGGCTCACGATCGGCTTAACTTATGACGCGTCCGAGTAGAAGAGACAGCGGCAGACGCCACGCCATCTTGAATCTACACACGAACTGTTTTGTCAATTTATTGTTTGTAAAGTTAATGAAAAGTAAAGTGAAAAGTTAATGTGGTTTCCATTGTTTATTACAACAACAATTACAGCAGCGAAAAGGTAATTAATTCTTGCATTTTAAGGATTTGATTAGCGATATAATCTCATATGACTGACCCGTTGGCGCAGTTTGCAGTGACCCTGTTTTCTGCTCCAAGGGTTGTGGGTTCGATTCCCGGCCCGAGTCTGGATGTAATATATGTTTATTTATACCTATATGTATTATTTATATGTACCTATATTTATTAAAAAAAATGTATATCAGTCGGCTGTTACCTATAACACAGGCATTAAGTTGCCTACATTAGGAACAGACGACTGTGTGTGTGTGTTAAACATATTTATTTTTATATTTATTTTTATTATATATTTGTTCTTTGATTATTAAAAACAAAATTAACATCGGTCGGCGAGTGCTGTAATAATAGGTTATATTATAATTTTGACTAAAAAATGAATATGACTCACATAAACGATCGTATAAAAATTCAACCAATTTTATTTAGTATTCAATGAAAAAAAATATATATATATATATAAGTTGTAAATAAATTTTGAATAACACATTATTACTTGTAATTAATCTTTATAATTTAAGTTAAAAAAAATATTTGAATTAACGAGTGCAAATAAATATTAATTTATCGAAAAAATTGTAATTAATTGAATTAACTCCTTTGTATTGTACAAAATAATGATAGTTCAGTGATAATAATTCAATTCAATTCATAAAAGTATGCAATTTTTTATCAATGTTGTTGTTGTTGTTTTAAAATTTATCCCGAATAGGGAAAGGCAAAGGACTATAGTCCATACAGCCTAGTCTAAATTTGTTTTTAATCAATGTTTTCTTATGAAGTTATCACGCAATTAAAGTTATCGACCGTAAACCGACTTTACAGACAACCAATTTTTAGATACAGTTAGAAAATCTAGCCTCCAACTTCCATTATCATCTTCGACTTAAATTAATTTCGCAACACGTATTCACGCGATCTGTGAAGGACATGTGATCCGCCTACGCTTTGCTCACGTGGCCTTTTGTCCACACGAATCAGTTTTAGATTCTAATAGAAAATAAGAAAAAAAAAACAAGTTTAATCGATCTAAGGAGAGCAAGGAATTTCAGTGTATTGGTATTTTTTCATTGTAAGTTATTATTAATATAATTTTATTTAAATTATATTTTTTTAATATTATTTATTCCTACTTCAAATAGAAGTAGCAAAGATATGGCCGTTAAAACTCCACTCGTATAGAACTGTTAGCTCCTGGAAAAAGTTTCTTCGTATTTTAAGAGTATATACAAATTCAAAACTTTTTTTCAAAGTTTAATAACATTTAATTGTAATATATACGTGCTGTTTTATTCGATAACTTGTTGCTATCTTGTAAGTAGTGACATTATCCTGTTCCTGTAGAAATCTTAAAGTTTTTGATCAAAAAAATGCGACAAGTAGTTTTGACAGCCCTCTCTTGATGTTAACCTAACACTACTCAAAGAATTCTGAAGAGACCGAAAAAGAAAAAGAACCGTTGAATGCATTCACAGTTTCTAACCAAGCTCTTTCAATTTTAATTTGTTAACATTTGCACAAAAAATGCACAATGCAATTTTATATTAATTAAGCTCCAATCCTCTAACTATGAAAACAGATTTATGTCTAGCAGTGGTACGTTAATTTACATGCTATTAAAGTAAAGCTTACACAGCAATCGGTTTTTGTTATTCTTTAAGTGCCTCTCCGACTAGCAAATGTTGGCAGTCAGTTCAGCATGGGATTTACTATACTTTCCAAGACGAAACAGGCAGACAGTACTCGAAATTCACAGATTCGCAGTCCAATCTCTGATGTTACATTACCAATAATTTTTTCTACGATCGACACCTCTTTCACTGGCAACTTTTCCTATCATGATGACTTGGAGAAGATGTAAGTCATATATTTTGTGTCTAAATGTATGGCCGAGATAAGCCACTTTTCTCATGGGTCTACAAAAGATTGCATTTTTGGTTGAGTCGTTTAAGAACCTTGTGAAACTTTTTGTAAGCTTTTAACAATTGTAAAATATTTACAATTTATATTCGCTTTCATGTTGATCAACTAAATAATAATCAAATCATCTCCTGTCTCGTAGTTGGCACTGTAACAACATGACTCACTTCGAATACGTCTTAAATTGTGATTGCATTGGCAATGTTCATGAGTAGACGTAATAACTGCCATTAGTAAGCTTACTATATATCACTTGCTAAACAGACAGGACCACATCATCTATAGTATATAGCTGAATTCTGAAATCGCTGAAAGAGTAACGAAAAATTTCGCTCCTTCTTTGGACAATTCCAGAAAAAAAAAATGGAAAATTCCACGTCAATCATATTTTTTACTCCACAGACAAGAATTTTTTTTATATAACTTTTTTATTCATCCGTCAGTTTTAGTCACATATTTCATAGTTTATAAACGTTACTATGTAATTTTTTTTTTCTTTCCGAATCTTGAAAGTTATTTAATAACTTAAATAGCACAATTTGTAGGTTTATTAATTTTGCCTTTCATGCCGGATATACGATTATGACATATTTTATAATTACTATAATGATAGTTTTACAATTTAAATATTATATATTTTTGTTGTATTTTGGACATTTATACGTAATATATAAGATAGTATATATATAAGATAGTATATACGTATATATATATAGATATAAGTATATCATTTAAGTATAAAAAAAAATAATGAAGTCCAAAAAAAGTGGTGAAAAATAGATATTTTTAAGACCAATCTTCGTAGTAACATAATACTAACGGCATAAAGTATTTAAAAAATTATTTACGAGTATCTATAACCATATAATTGTATAAATTATTTCTATACGTGTACAAAAAAGCTCGTTTGTTTGAATTAGATCAACATAAATATAAAGGGATAGTATAGTATCTAAAAATGCAATCAAATTGCGTATATCGTCTAGTAATAAATTATTACATTAAAATCAAGTATATACTTTAATATTTTTAGTAGGAAATTTCAAAATAATTTTGGTAAAAATTTATGAAATTTTGTTCACAAATAAATTGTGTCTTCGATAAACCCGAATGTTTTATACAATATATTTAAATTACATATTAATTTAAAATAGACAAAAACTTTAAAAAATATATAGTATCATCACAAACTGCCATTATTTATACCCGAGTCGACCCATTATCTTGTTATGTCTAAGGTTAAAGGCATGGCTATAGCTTACTTTGGATCTACTTACTACTTTTTTATCTCATAAGTAAACTACTTTTATAAGCTTAGAATGCTAGCAACGTTTTATTACGACAAGGTGTAATATTGATCATTACTGGATGGAGATGGACACACCTTAAGAGAGTCGGCGAAAGTCGTTGGATGTAGGCTGTTTCGAAACTACCACTCTGGAGGTTAATAGGGGACGCCTACGTTCAGCAGTGGACATCAAATGGCTGATATGATGATGAAAGTAATACGAATTTCCTAAGTTTTTAGCAAAATGATATTTTATTAGGATATATCTAATTTTGTATCAAAATTGTTACATTGACTAATTTGTATTATATTCTGAGATTTGTAATCTATGGTTACCAAAGTTCTAAATTAAAAAATAACATATATACAACGTTAAAAAATTCTCCCTTACTTGATGAAATGTATTAAAAGTTTAAACTGAGTAGTTTCACTGTTATATTGTTGATGTCTTAATTATACTTTTGAAATAAGACTCGAAAGAAATACAACGAATATTTTTCTTATAATTCGCTAATACCATGATTGTTTGAAAATTACATAAATAGCTAATTTCTCATTCAAAGAAGAATGCTTTATGACCTAATAACAAGACAGGAGCACTTATGGCTGAATATAAACAATTCACTGTGATTACCGAAGTTAGTAAATGTTTGAAATTGTTAGTCCTTAAAGTAAATTTAAAGTATTTTGTACTCCGGTATGAATTCTGTCTGGTCTGGTATTGATTGTATTGTTCGCTTTAAGGAATCACTAGGTATAGACCGTGTCCTTTTAGTATATTGACCAACGGGATTTCGGGGGATGGGTTATTTATCGAAAACTAAGTGTCAAGTCTAGAAGTTAAAATTATAAGGTTTTCTAAATATTATTTTAAAATTCCAATAATTTGAACAAAAAAACAATAAAATTTTGATTGTATTTGTATCAGCTTGTAAACCACCCACTGCTGAGCGAAGGCCTCTTCTTCATATAGAAGAAGGGTTGGAGCTTAATCCACCACGCTGCTCCACTGCGGGTTAGCGGATAATTTCCTTATAATGGGTAATGGCCGTTATCAGGTGTCTATGATAACAACTGGGACCGACGGCTTTACGTGCTCTCCGAGGCACGAGGCACGGTGGGGAGACCCATTTGGACATACACCCAGACCAGTAACAAATATTTGCACAAACACAAATATCTGCCCCGAGCGGAAATCGAACCCGCGACCGCCCCAGCGCGCGGCGTCGAGGCAACTATTCGTAGCACCACTACACCAGAAGGGTAGTCGTATAAAATTTTACTAAAACTGTTTTTATTTTTACACTTATTTTCATTTTAAGGGTGTAATTATGGCCAATTAATATTAAAAATCTAAATTTACTAAGAACCATTATTAGAAACATTGATTGATATCATTTAATTATATTTAAAATAAATTGTTTAAATTATAGCTAATTAATTAAAAAATAATAACACTTTTGTATAAGAAAAGTGAGACTGAAACACTTAACCCTCCTTTTGGGTTTCACCGTAATCGATTAAAAGTCATATTGAAATAAATTTACTTTTATAATAACAATTACTTTAAGATCATGATGATTTAGATTTCTTAAATTGTATAGGACTTATAAATTGTATAGGTACCTACTTGGTTCAATGTTATTAAAACGAGTAGGTACAGTTCAACATTCTATATCTACTGATAATGTAGAATAAAATAAATTAAATTCAAATGCTGTATTTAAAGAAATAACATTTCTAGAGTATTAAACGAAGGAATGTTAGTATCATAGGTCGGAAGTGACTAACAACCAGAAATACTTCAACTATCGCACTTCATAGAGCACTTATCTTTACTGTATAATAATCCCTCGATCATTGATTCAAATTGTTCCTAACATAGTAGCAATTACTCAACCATCGTATCACAGAAGCTAAAACGTATTAAGCTTCAGAAGTCGGAACAGACAAACTGTTCATTTCTCTAAAAGCATATCGAACTCTAGCGCTCTATAATTCAGCGGTCTAGATGTTCAAAGCATTTTTCACCGCTTGACGGTTTGACAGTTCGACAACGTTCAAAAAACTATGAAATATGCCGTCTAGTTTGGGATAAATCTACAACGACATTTTTTCATTAGCGCGATATTATTTAATTAAAAAAAGGTAACAATAATAATAATAATTATTTTTTTGTGAAATAGAATAAGTCTATTTAACGTATTTATTTGTATATTCATTTCACGAAAAAGTATTTCTCTTTTGTAAGGTATTTATGTAATAAATACTATAGTACCTGGATGACCGAGCTTTGCTCGGTTAAATTATATTTAGATACATTACATACTGATGATATATACGGACATAATAGTAAAATAATAGGAACTGGTTATTTAAATAAAAAATAAAAAGATCTCTTAATTAAAAAAAAAGGAAAAAAGATTGGTTTGTAGAAACCTGGATTCGAACCCAGGTTTTCTAATTTCGAATCCGCCCGATTCCTATCTGAGCTATTAGAAGCTTGTCAATGCTAGCGAAATTTACCTTCGTATTCTAATGGTATTTTTTAATTGCGTAAAAAAAGGGATAAAACAACATTTTCTATAAATAAATCCTAGCTAGATCGATTTATCGCCCCCGAAACCCCCTGCATACTAAATTTCATGAAAATCGTTGGAGCCGTTTCCGAGATTCCGATTATATATATATATATATATATATATATATATATATATATATATATATATATATATATATATATATATATATACAAGAATTGCTCGTTTAAAGATATAAGATTTTTCAGCCACACATCATACAAGCCGGACAAAGCTAAAAATTTAATTTCGAAAAATATATATTAATAATAATTTTTGTTTATTGTTAACATAACTCATACTAGCAACATTTAGATAATCTACAATCTATTATTTTTACTATTTTAAATTCTATTTACTGTTACTTTTGTGTATTGGTATGCAAAAAGAGTTAATAAATAAATAAATATTTTTCTTATCTTTGCTATCACTTACCTCGTTAATGTTACCTTCGGACCATAAGACACACCCATAATTTTAGTCCATTTTTTTGTGCTAAAAGATGCTTCTTACAGTCCGAAAAATACGGTAGGTGTTGTTCGCGGCCTTCCTCTTGTAAAAACCTTCATTCTTCGTGTGAGTTTCATTAAGGGTACAAATTCCATAAAACTTAACGAAACCATATTCAGTTTTCACACCATAAAAGAAGTACTATACTGTACTGTATCAACCTGTAAACAGCCCACTGCTGAGCAAACACCTTTTCTCTATATAGAAGGGTTGGAGCTTAGTCCATCATGCCGCTTCACTGCGGGTTGGCGGATAATCTCCCTACAATGAGTAACGATCGTTATCAGGTGTCTATGATAACAAGCGGGACCGACGGCTTAAGGGCTCTCCAAGGCACGTTGGGAAGACTCACAAGGACATACACTCAGACCCGAAACAAATATTTGTACAAATACAAATATCTGTCCCGAGCAGTAATCGAACCCGCGACCGCCGGCGCGCAGCTTTGAGGCGAATACTCGCAACACTACACCAGAACGATCGTCATACAACTAGAATTCCTATAAATACTTCCTTATTCAGAGGTTAGATTACAAAAGTATATTAGGCCATATTTTACGTTCTATTCTTTAATATCTCAAAAATCATACATTCGGCGCTGTGGTGATATCCAGGACAAGCCAGGGCAAGTTATTTTATAATATAGATTGTTTCATTCAGTGTAATAGTTATATATTACAAAATAAAGAAGTTTACTCCGTACCTTCGATCGGTATATTTTCGACAGGATATTCAGAGAGTCGGTCAAGGATCAGGAGCTATCTATATTCTTATATAGCTATAATTTAGGAATCGATTCTCTTTCATTACAAATAGGTTTAATATGATACATTTCAAGGACATATGTCTATTTTCGTAAACGGAGGATTTTCCCGTTCCCAGAAATTTTATTTGATGACTAGAATATTGACGTATAGCGGCTTTGTTGATTTCTATTCCTATGTCGTTTTATGATATTTTTGTAATTTCCACTATAAACAAATATTTTAGCTTTGGAATTATTAGGAAAACTTTCCATTAGTATATAGAGATTGGTTATTAGATATAATTATTGTCGATACCCTGGGTTTAAAGGTCCATTATTAAATAAAGGAAACTATTCTATATAATTTGTAATATCACTATTTGTTTTTCTTGTATGGAATGGCTACCAAATTTTTGTATTCGCGTAGTTCGAAACATATCTGAACAAGTTTTTATTATTTTTATTTTATTTATTTAGCACATTAACAATATACATATTATGACATATTTACTAATTATAATTAAAACGTAAACGTGTACATTCGCTAGTACGTAACCAATAAATTTATATACAAACTGGAATGCGCACGTGCACTCAAAAAACGTTCCTACGTGAGGGATTGCATCTCTTTCTACCATACCATTCAAGGCAACTCGTAAGAAAGAGAAAAAATACCAGTAGTCGACGAAATGTTCGGAACATTTTTTTCACTTTACATGTTGGAAACAAATGTCAATCTTATGACAGTTATTTCAAGGTGCATATTTGAATATAACATTTTCATTCTAATTACCTAATATAATGAATAAAAGCATGAAAAAAGAAACTATAAAGACAATAAATAAATAAAGGCCTAGCACTAAAGCCGGGGGGAACTCACTGATAGATTATTTAGCATAAAATAAAAATAACAAAATTAACAAAACGGCTTATAAAAAAAAATTGGTTTATTATAAAAAGAACTATACAGAAATGTGGTATGAAAGCTATAACCCTATAGATCCCCAAGGATAAAATTTCTCATATTCATGTAAATGTATTTTGTCATTGAAACTATGTTCCAACCGATACGCTATTGACAACTTACGACATTGTATCCGAGACAAGTAATTTGCCTGTTGCTTTACTTGATTGTGAATTTTGTATAGAAATCATCATCATCATATCAGCCATTGGATTTCATTGCTACATGTAGGTCTCCCCCATCAACCTCCAGAGCGACCGGTTCATCCAACGGATTCCAGCTACTCTCGTCAAGTTCTCTGTCCATCTCGTGGACGGCTGTCCGACACTACGCTTTCCAGTACGTCGTCTCCACTCGAGAACCTTTCTGCTCCGTTTGCCGTCAGTTCTACAAGCTATGTGCCCTGCCCACTGACACTTCAACTTGTAGATCCATTAGGCTCTGTCGGTAATCTTCATTCGTCTGCGGAGCTCATCATTTCTGATTCGATCTCGCAGAGAAACACCACGCATAGCTCTCTCCATTGCACGCTGTACGACATGGAGCTTTAAAAGGCCCATAGTCAGAGACCACGTCTCAAATCCGTATGTCATCACTGATAATTTAGGCCGTGAGGTATGTCAGATGAAAAGAAGTTTTTTTAACTTCCCGAACGCTGCCCGTCCTAGCTAGATTCGACGATTGACCTCTCTCTCGAAGTTGAATCTACCGAGTTGGATCTTTTGTCCTAGGTAAATGTACACGTCAACAACTTAGAGAGTAGTATAAAAATAAATAAATAGTAATGAATATTAATAAATCGTATAAATAAACAACAGCATTGTTATTATAAATAAAAATTAACCACTTTAGACTACATACTTACAAAATAATTGATCTTCTCGCCTTCGGAAGGTTTGAAAGAAACAATTTACACTTTTTTGTACACGAACGACAATGTACTACGTACTTATGTTGAATTTTTCATACATGTGTAACTTCATTACAGTGCATGTATGTACCCACATACACGTACAAAAAAAAATTGGTTTTGGCCTTTTATTTTTATATTTTAAAATTATTTTTAAGTTTAATATTTTATTTTATATTTCTATAAATAGTTAATATGGTTTTTTTACTTTCTAATTTATTTACTATCTTTTAAATAAACCCTTCATTAAATAATAAAATTCCTATCGAAAGTTATTAAAAAGTCGCAAATTAAAAATATTTAATTTACAAAAAACATTTTTATTTTGTCTTTAACGCTCTAAAAATAATTGTCTTTTTGATTAATTTTCAAAAACGTTTCGCATTTTATGTCTTTTTGGGTTCTTAAAATCTCATAATATGTTTCGTTTGTTTATTTACGTTAAGATTTATTTGTACATCTTTAGTGCTGCGTAAAAATGTCACCGTATAAGCCGAAACTAGTAGGATCGCATCTTCCGTGTCTCACAGTTAAAAAACACCAACAGATTATGACAGATCACAATATCTGGTTTTAGTCAAGTTTATTAGGTCATTATTAGTATGATTTAAAACGCTTAATTATTTTATCAACAGTCAAAACTTTTATCACATATTCATGATGTACAATAATATTCAATGGTATATGTCCGAAATATTATGCTAACATACTGCATATATATTTAAAGATATATTAATAGTCTTTTTTTGTAGGTGTACATGTATACAAATTTTTTACACTATCCTAAACATTATTTATAGTATTTGTTATTTAAGTTTTTCAATATTTCATATTTTTAAGTCGTTTTAATGCAAGAAAAGAAAATTAAAACATACATAGTTACATGATTCAACTAGGTACAAAATTATTAGTAGTCAGAAGCTGAATGTAAATTAACGTCAAAAAAATAGTTACCTATTATATAAAAAGATGAATTATGATTTTTTTCTTATACAGTCCTCCTATCTACATGTAAAAATAAAAATAAACAACAATATTAACATTTTCGTTCATTTTAATTTATTCTACCATATACGTAAGCTTACAAACATCCACCGATCAGAAGAAAATAATCAAGAATGAAGGAATTATAAAATTGTATAAGACCACAGTAAAATTTAAGTGAAATAAGGTACATACGTATATTAAAAACACGGTGCGTTCGTCACTCAGTGTAACCTGAACGCGGCAGGATGTGCCACATGGCCCACAAGAGGCGGCTGCGGCACGGGCGTCTATAGGTACGCCTTGCATGATATTTATGTATGGATATGGTTCAATTTTTAATTAATCTTTTTTTTATTTATAATTTTTTTCTTAATAAACTTGACAATAGAAACTCGACGCTGTTTCTTATAACTCATAACGTCTGTGATTCTTTAGTGCCATTTGAAAAAGCGATATTTTCTAAACGCAAATTATTTCACAGTGTGTTTTACCGTTCATATGTCGAAATTGTATATAGGTAGGTAGATGTGATTCTTTTAGTATGGTTATAATCTTATTATCAGTATTGTGTCTGTTTATTATACGAGTATATTATATTACCTATATCGTCAATTTATAGAATATTAATTTCGTATTATTCTTCAACATAATTTAATATATTCATGAATATTATCAACAATAATGTTTATTATTGAGTTTATCATTGTAATAAGATTAAAAAAACGACGTATAGCTGTGGATGATTTCTTGCAAGAATACTATTTACACCTCATAAAGTCATTTCCACAAAAAATAACATACACAAATCTCGAGTTTTAGCGTGCTCAAAGAAATAAAACCTACTTTTGTTTAAACTTGCTAATTTTTACTATCGTTTATTTTGTGTAATTTTATTAATTACATATTTACATTCAATAGTTGAAATTATTGCACAATAATCATCATCAGTCATATCCATATTAATATATCTTAATGAAGGAGTAACGTTAAAAATTCTTTAGCACGTGTGCAAAGCAATTTCAACCAAATGCACCGTCCATATGTACGTACTTACCTACTCAGATATATCTAATGATGAGATAAAATTAATAACGTTGTTTTACTAATATTATTGAGAAAAAAAATCGATAAACTTCAAACCTGTACATTTCTGTCAGATTCTTGACTGTAATGCATGAAAAATTTCCCACTTTGACCTCTTCTTCTTTAAGAAAAATATTGAGTTTAATCCACCTTGTTCTGAATTTTAATAATTCATTTACCTTTAATAAACTACAATTATCCAGAACTAACATCAGCTATATAAAACCTCATGCTGCTACGAATAGTAGCGGAATAATAACATCTTAATTACTCGTATAAAATCTAAAAAATAAAAATTGATCTAATTATTACTCACCAGTATAAAACATGACAAAATAAATGAAATTCCACCATTTTGGAATACAGATTTTACTGAGTAGAAAAAGGTAGGAAACTCAATAGTTATTAAGTCCAAACATCATGACCGTTTTTATAATCTGGCACCAATCTGGCACAGAATTAAGTATACTTTAGTTGTCAGTTTTTTTTAATAGTTTTAATTTTGCGCCTGACAAATAAAAAAAAAAACTTAATTAATTGTTATTTTATCTATTATTTATATTTTGCTTTTCGCAATTTCTTTCAATTTTTTTAAAGAAATATAAATTTTAATGATTATTTTCTAAAACAAATTATAATGTCAATTATTTTAGTTTTTTCTGACAAAATATCGGATATTACAGCCAACTTGTATTTTTCTTTGCTAGTATTATAAAGACAAAGATTTTTTATTTATTTATAATGAATTAACTACGAGTAAAGGTAATAAAATAATTTCATTTTAATTATTTATTTACATTAAATAGCTACAATTACGATTACTAGCGCTACACAACGAAGTTAATAATACTGAATAAAAAACTAAGTCCCACGCTGTGTCTGTCAGTTTGTTCACGATAAACTTAAAAACTACTGAATGGATTTTCATGTGGTTTTCACCAATAGACAGAGTGATCCATGAGGAAAGTTTAGGTGTATAAGGTTAAGTGGTGTTAATAAGATTTGTGTAAATTAGTTGAAATATGACGATAATTGTTGAAATTTTTTAAATAAGTCAGGCCGCTTGTGAGTTTTTATCGAAAACGCTGCCGCATCCCTTTGAGATATAATAAAATATTTATATGGATATTCGCCTCAAGTCGTCCGTCCATCTCGTGGACGGCCGTCCGACGCTCAGCGTGCTGGTACGTGGTCTCCACTTGAGAACCTTTCCGTTCCATCGGCCGTCAGTTCCACGAGCTATGTGCCCTGCCCACTGCCACTTCAGCTTGCTAATCCGTTGGGGAATTTGAATTAGATACAAATAAATAAATATATTTTTCTCACTTTTTTAATGAGCTACTAGAAAACTCATTTTTAGGTTTCCCTACCCAAAAGTTGTCTGTTGGACTTTACTACCCACTATCCCATTCGTTCTTTTGCCCCTTCGTTTGTCACAGGTCTATATATGTATATTTAGAACTGTTAGGTACCTACTTGAAATTTTTATAATAAATGAATAGATATACGACGACTATTTTTTTATGTTCCATCTTTACAAATGTGTATTGTTTAACATACATAAGGAACCTTTCATGTCGATACCCATTTCGCTGTTTTTTTTTTTTTTTTTTTTTTTTTTTTAATATAAAATGCCATCCTTACTCTCAGATGCACTCACATATAGTAATATAAAGGGAAATCTTAACGTACCGTAAGTTTGTTTAGTCGTATGTTAACGATCAAACGCAGCTGCAGTCCTACGGTGTATTAAATTTGCAGTTTTGCAATTTTTATGGTTTCCCCTATAGGTTTTATTACCAACATCGGCGTCTCTGGTAAACATTCCTAATGACTGTTTAATAAAACAAGTTTATATTGTTCGCATAAACGATCGATGGAAGGCTGAAACCAAAATACTTATACATCTATTCTAAAATCGGTTCAAATGAAAATATACTTTACTTTTTTTTTTTACTCGTTTTATTATACGTTACCGCTCATTTACTTTAGTAATAAAGATAGTTTTAGTCGGCACATCTCTAGGTAAGTGATCGAATCAGAAAGAAGATGATCTGTAGGAAAAATGGAACAACGCTTAATGCGTTGCGAAACTATAGTGGTAATAATAGATGCACAAAATTGAAGAAATTTTTCGCAGTCTTTAAGGCCGAAAAACACTGATATGATGACCTTGCACCGTAATGCACAGTGTGGGCAGACAATTTAAAAGGAGGTTCTGGAAAGTATTTTTTTCTGACTTTTCAAGGCTGTGAACGTTGGAGATCTATATATAAGGCATGTATCCATCAGTGGAAGACCAATGACAGCTGAATAAGAAAGGTGGTTTACGTTTATTCTTCCTTCTCGTGTAATATATATTACTGTTTCTGTTAAATTATAGTACATATCAATTTTAAAAATGTACTGTAATCCTATTGCAAGTATAACATTATGAAAAAAATGCGACGCGAATGAAAAGGCGCGCGCCAATATTTACGATAGCTTTTTTTATCGCATAATATAACGTGCCACTCTTTTTTAAATAATCAAGACAGTATATATATCATGGTATCAGAAAAATTAGCAAAATATACTGATATATATCAATACAAGCTACTTTAAAATAAGATAAAATAAATGGGCGTAAAATCAGTCCCCATGGAACGCCTAATTTTGGCACAAGTACTAGAAGATTAATGAAATGCCAGAAACAATTTAAATTTTACTAGTGTTCGTTTCATAGCTAGCAACTTACAAAAATTTCTTTCCATATCGTAATGTTTAGGATTGTATAAAAGCGTTCCGTATTCAACATAATCAAATGGCTTAGAATAGTTACGAAATATACCAATTCCATTCTATGACTTATCCTTATTTTTTTTATATAGTTTACTAATGAAATAAATCTGCTAATTTATTTGTTCTTTCTTATCTCATGTAACAATGTATGTATCCGTTTATTTAGATCTTAATATTCACTCACGTTATAGTTTATGATTACTGTCCCCATTTTCCCGAGTACAATAAGATGTTTGACTAAAATTAATATTTATTTGAATTGGATCAGTAAATTATGTCTAAACTAAATAAAAAAACTCTTTAGCTTTGTAGTTTAAGTATATATTTTTTTTACAATTTATAAGATTTATCATACAATTTTATGCACCTATATAATACAAAGCTTAAAAACCAATTATTTGCAGATAATTATTATCTTACCCCAGCACTATAATTCTTGTCTTAAAATTCTATTAGTTTTCCGCAAAAAAGGTGGAAAATTTTTAAGCTTTTTTCAATAAGCTTTTAATTTTTTTTATCAAATTTCTTTATGATTATGAAGCACTTACTATCTTATTACACATACATATAATTTTATAAATGCATTGAACATTATTGTCATAATTATTGAAAATAATAAAAATACATTATAATTTACTTACGAAATAAGTATACGTGTCAAATAATTCCAGGACTTCACATATATTTTTATAACGTTTCATAACACAGTTTTTTATCATCACCATGAAAATAACCGACCGTACATAATTAAGGTTGCATAAATTAGTTAGCAACTTAGCACGACATCCAGCTAACAAGTGCATAGCTACAAAACGCATATCTGACCTTTAACCTCCGAGGCTGATACAAGCCGCGCGGCTTGCTCTAGACTTCAATGCAATATTTGACACGCAATTTCATACGTTTACTGTAAATTAGTTTTGCATATTACTAAACATCCTTCGCGGTTTGACCCCTTAACATTTAAAGCTACTGATATAAATAAATTTTTTATTCGTAATAATAATACTACAGCTTAAACAAATTATAGAAAAGTGAAACAAACAAAAACATTAAAGTTGATAAAATAAAGTTAGGAAGCTTCAATACCATACGAATTATGCGTTTGCACTAAGCTTACGCATAAACGGCATATGATCTTCACTCGTAGCTAAAATAGCATAACGTTTTATTATTTTTAGTCACCATAAATAAATACGCTAATGTAATAAGTAATTTAAATAAAATTTGACCAAGTTTTGCTTTAGGCTTGATTTAAATAAACCTTTTCAAAACATTTTCATATATTATAATTTCTATTATGATAAAGCTAAACAATTTGTTTGAACGCTTTAATTTATAGTCCTGATTGGAAAATCGTTTTTTCAGTAAATTTATATATTGCTCTTATTAGCAGATTATCGATACATCATATTGAGATGTTAAGTTGATTCTTATATTGCTCTTCAGATTTAAGTTATCTCTATTGATATGTGTGCTATTTGGTAATAGATAATTGGTAAGAAGGAATAATAATATGATATCGGGTACACAGGACATTTTCGGAAAAAATCTTTCTTCATAATAACAAAATATGATAAAATGACAAATTTGTCAAGATAAAAATATCACTGATTTAAGATAAATGTATTTATATATTAAAGTGGTGTACACATAATACAATCTAAACTTGATTACTATTACTTTTTGTATATAACTAACTGAACTGAACTAAATCAGCTTGCAAACATCCCACTGCTGGACAAAGGCCTCTTCTCGATTAGAAGAAGGGTTGGAGCTTAATCCGACACGCTGCTCCACTGCGAGATAACAACCGGGACCGACGACTTTATGTGCTCTCCAAGGCACGGCGGGCAAACGCACAAGGACATATACCCAGACCAGAAACAAATATTTATATAAATACAAATATCTGCCTCGAGCAGGAATCAAACCCTCGAACGCCGGCGTTGAGGAAACTACTCGCACCAATACACCAGAATAGTTGTATAACAAATATATAATATTATTATATAGAAAGACTATTACCACCACATTTTCTTTTATACCAGATTTTGCTGGTAAACGTACCGTACGGTAGCTATAAAGTCTACTGAGTAAGTTATGATAATATTTGCACAGCGTCTAATATTGCAAATAGCATTGTAATTGCGAACGTGTATCTTAAAGCAATAGATGCAGAGCCAGGTGCATCTCCTGTAACCTCATTTTTTCTTCCACAACTATCTTCCTCACCGCCACTTCCACCATTATCATTGTCTTCCTCACCCCCACTTCCTCCATTATCATTGTCTTCCTCACCCCAATCTCCTCTGCCCCTACCTTCTTCCCCACTTCCGCTTCCTTTTATGCCATTAACTCCTTCACCTCCGTTTTCTCTCCCGTCAAAATCATTGACATTCCTACCCCTGTTTCCTTCTCCACCAATATGTTCTCCATCCTCACTTCAATCTTCCATCATCAACATTCTAATTTTCTCCGCCGCCATTAACATCGTCACCTCCACCTCCATCTCTATTGCCGGATCCATCTTCTCCTTTTTTCATTTCTCCTTCGTTTCTTTCATTAAGACTCCACCTGTTCTCAGCATCATTAAATTATCTACATTACATCCTACAATCTATATCAAAGTTAGGATTATTTAATTCAATATCAAATGTAGAATCTTCACTTCCATTTATTTCATCATCATCAAGCACACGTAGAAAATTACTATTGTTAAATTTAAACTGTTGTTTTCAACTATTTGCGATGTCTCACTTGTAAGGTAACGTTGTAAATTAAATGTAATCTATTAGTTATTACGTCTAAAAAATAAATGAAATACCTAAAGACGAATTCGATTCATAATAAAGATACTTAAAAAATATTAAAATCACGATGACGGCTAAATCAAAAATACTTATTAATGTCACTAAATCAAAAGTATAATATTAATATTAGATGCGTAACGTATTTAGTGTAGTGTGTATTATTGTGTTTGTGATCGTACAACAGCGAAGCATACAATATTTTATAAGATAAAATAATAATATAGTATTACTAATAATGTACATATATCAAATGAGTCATTATTATATCACATTAAAATAATAACAATATTAAAACAACAGTTAATAAATAGGTCATTGAACTTTATAATATTTCCAAGAAAAAAATTATGTCCCTTATCCACGTTATCTCGATATGCGCAATACGTGGTAATCTTTAAGTTTTAAAGATTAAATGTTCCTTATGTCATTGTAATAGAGGTGCAAATTTTGTGCTCTGGTCCATTTTTTTCAGCGGTTCCCTTAGAGGGGGTGCGGTTACGTGCGCTGAGGGAAGACGTTACAAATGTGCGGCACATGTGGCTACGCCGACTCGTTTTCATGAGAATTTCTGATTCATTGGATTTTGTTATATTTTAATTACTTATCATTTACTCAATACATACCCAATTATGTATTATTGTTTGTTATTAAAATATAGAAAAAAAAACAGATTTTTTTTAATTATAGAAATATTAAAAACGGGATATTTACCTACCATGTTTTATTTTTTATTTTTATTTTGAGAAGCTCGATATTTCGACATTATCTACGAATGACTTGTTCACGAGACTGAAGTTTACGGGTAGACGGGATAAAGAGTTATTATTGAAGAAAAACTCTACTCATTGCGACCTTGGACTAGATATTATAATATATATTATACCGGGACATTCTAATGTTTCATTAAAACACCAAAAAATTCGATTACCAAAATTCAGCTTTTCCAAATTTTTCTTAAACTGAAGTCCAACTAACCTATTACAACATTAAAGGAAAAATAAATTCATTCATTAAATAAAATAACATTACTGAAATTCTAGAAAGACTTTAAAGAATACGATTGTCTAATTCATGTTATCTCCCGGATTGTAGTACGATGATACTGCTTAACATGTGGTACACCACGTGGGTCTAAGACAAAAAACAATTTAACAATAACGTCACATCTTAAAAAAAATTTTTAAGCAAAACTAAGTCATATAAGAAATTTTTAAGATTCATTTTTAATTGGATTGAAAATGTAAATGGTACATTTAAAGATTGTGTTATTACCTTGTGGGAGACACCGATGTGACAGTCGAAAGGTTAGCATAATGTGCAACACGTTGAAAATGTTAAGTAATTAATTGTTTCTAAAATTTGAAAATTATTCTATACCCAAAAAATATTTCAATTATAAAATCCTTCGATGATTGAAAATTGTTTTATATACTACTACCAAATCAATAAAATGTTGGGATTTATTTTTGAAGAAAAGGCGATTTATATTAAATTTCTTCGAAGATTAAAGTCCTCGAAGGTTAAAGCATTCTTATATCGTTAGAGTGCGTGAACACAGAGACCAAATTTGCTAGTTTAAATCAATTAATAACTATATATAAGTATATTGTTCTTCTTTTTTTCACTTTTCGCACATACTTTACTTTCGCACCGAGTAATACGCTTTTCTATTATTTTTTTCTAAATAAAATCTTTAAATTTATGTTGAGACAATTCCAAAATTGTTTGTGGGATTTTATTATACATGCGAATACCATAACCTACAAAGGAGACGTTTACTTTGCGCAGTCGGAAACTGTATATTATTGTTACTGTCCATCTGAACACTACTATTCTTTCTTTTTATATACCAAGGTAGTCTGGTAGAAATTGATGTTGCGTTAAGCATGCTTTTTGCTAATATGTAACTACTTTAAGTGTAATGTACAAAACAAAAAAGTATTTAAATAAATAAATAAATTGATAAGATTCTTTAATATGATTGACAAACTATTCTCTATCTTTCTTGTCGTCATTCAAAACACAAAATTCAAATTACAATATTTTTTACACCGTAAAACAATAAAACGACAGAATAAAACGATTATTATCAAATAAAGACTGAGTGTTAACCCAGAATATGCTTTAAGATTTTTATGCTAATTTTTAACCCATACTTATTATTTTAACTGTGATGCGTGTTGAAACAAACAGAAAGACACACAGATAAGCATTTAAAAAAATATTATATACAGGAAGTGACTGGAATGACAAGAATTTATGCCGAGGTATTTTACCAGTCTACGTACGTACACGTAGACTCAGTGCAGGAATGGAATCCACAACTCTGTATATATATATGCTGTTTTACAATTTACATGAATTTCCAAACAACAAATCATATTACTTATATAATTCGGACACATAAATAATTTTAAATAAACAACATAATTTTAACAATGTGCATTTATTAAACTATTTCTTTTTTAAAATTTGTTTTATCTTTCATCATAATAAAAGTTACACTACTAGAATCAATAATAATAAAACATCATTTTACTGGCACTCCAGTTTTCCACTTCAGCATATTTTATTGTAGTACGGCTTGAGCCGCATCCATTTAGACGATTTCAGTGCATTAAACTCCCGGTAATTCCTGGCGCACGCGCCGAGGGGAGTTCAAAAATAGACCCACACACGGATTCCTGTGTTCAGATTACGGAGTTAACTGTTAGACGTACGGGTTTTCTTTTGTGACTTTAAGATTAATGCTACGAATTTCGTTTGAAGATTTTGAATGATTAAAAATATACATTGACCATTTTGTACGGTACTTTATAATAAGTTGACCCGATGTGATTAAATGGTTAAAACACGCAAATCTATAACAAAATATAAGTTTCTGATTTTTTCTCGTAAAATCCGTCTTCGTATATGAGAAAACTTGAATGTTTCAAGAGATTTAAATATCTATATCCACCAACTGGGACTATAGGTAATGGATTAACATCGAGTGTAATGTGGTGGAAGTTTCATCGGTGAAGTAATCTTTACTTAGTAATGAGATATTTTATTACCATTACTGATTATAAAAACTGGTTTTTATTTTTTCTTTTGATTTTTGTTTTCTGCACAAGCAATTATTATAACAAAATGTTTGTTTTTTTTTTGTCTTAATTGCTCGAAGTCGTTAATCTCAACATATTATATAAGTACGATTATAAAACTTACTGACACTTTATTGTATTAAATAGTCTGTTTATTGAGAGAAGTTATAATTGTACCGCCTTTTTTGTTTTATTAAGTTTTGCCACACTACGTTGCAAAGTTGATAATTTTCTTGATGCAACTACAAACTACAGTTTTAATACAGGTATAATAAAATTATCTATTACTGACTTTGACAAGATTCATGAAGGAATTAGAGTTTGCCAGTGAAAGCAGCCCCTAATTTGCTGCGAAGGCTATACCGAAAGTTTACCTGGAGCAAAATGGATCCGATGCCAAGCATATACATACATATAAAATGTGCAACAAATGTTGGTGTTACTTTGTTTGCATAAATTGAATCAGTTACAACGATGACAAAATTTTTAAACGATGAATATATTCTCCATAATGTTTATTTTGATTGACTATATAAATGTTATAGTCTGATTTTAAATAGAAATAATGCGTAGATTCCAAATATAAATTGAAGATGGTTTTCTAAATATTAAGTAGAGGTTGATTTTATTTTCTATGTTCATTACTTAAATGAAAACTACTTTTTGTTTCACTGTCATATTATGTCATTAAATTATTAATTATAAAAATTTTACTGACAAATAATCATTTTATTTTATGCCGGGTAAATATCTAAGATATGGTTTGGCTACATTTTCTATCTTTCTTTTTTTTCGCAGAGGCACCTATTTACGGGTGTATCCAGGACGCCCAGGTAAGCAGTCCTAGACCGTATGACGGACTCAGCATTTTGGGGTGCAACACCGTACTAAACCCATGCGGGAGCCTTCAGCCGCATTAATTGAAAAGTGCCGGATCTGCAGGCAACAAGATCCCTCCAGCGACAGGCTAGCCTTGGCGAAAACCTCTGAACAGTCCCGACGACGCCGTGTCTAGCAGGACCAGGTTCCCATCCCGGATCGACATGGGCACAGGGGCGTTACTAGAGGCGCATTAAGTGGCACCTCCTAGGTACCACCGTTCGTCGCTCGTGGAAGGAGGCTGCGTCGGCGGCCTACTCTCTAACCCACTCGTCGGCCTCCTTCTGGAACATTACTGTCTCACAGAAGGAGACCATCGCCTTCCAGGACTCGTCGTTACCGAGCATCGCGGTGATGACGCTCGGAAGCGACAAATGCCCTCCGGGGACTGACGCCAGATCGAGACGCAGCGCCGCCCATCTCGAGTACACCTCGGGGGTGTGCTGAGCAGAGTCCACCGCCGCGCTACAGTCGTGACATTCAGTCGTCGGCTCCCTGTGGGCCGTCCGACACAGGTAATCACCAAAGCAATCATGCCCGGTGAGAACCTGTGTCAGACGGAAGGTGAGAGGCTTGCGTTTTCGGCGCATCTACCGCTCAAGTACCGGGCGCAGGGTAGTTGTTACGCGTGTGCCATATGGCTGCTCCACCATGTCCTCCCCCTACCTCCACATTAGCGCTTCCTACCCTACCCGGCACACCCGTAGGATCCAACGTGGAGTTCTCACCAAGAACATTTTCCATCTGCTCAACTTACCCCATACCCTTGCTCAACTTACCTCACCTATGGCGTACGTTGAGCATGTTTGACTTTCTTCACCTAAACACCTGTAGCTCTTAAATGTGAATTAATACAAATATTTACTGTAGAAACTTTTGAAAAAGAATAAATTACTTACCCATCGATATGAATAACAAGAAATTTGGACTTATGGTGCTATGACCGTTAAAATAAAAATTGCTCAACTAGCCAGCATTAACTTAGTGGTGGACACACTCCAAATATAGGGACTATAAGTTTTAAAACAAAGTTACTAATAAACTAGCAGCTACCATGTACCAAGAATGTACTAACAAAATAAAGTTGGAATAAAAAAATGCATGGGTAGATTGAGCCCGTAGGTATAAATTTATTTAAAAAAATAAAAAACTTAGTGGTGCGAGTTAGCGCCTTAACGCCGGCGGTCACGGGTTTCGTTCCCGCTAGGAACAGATATTTGTATTTATGCAAATATTTATTTGCGGTCTGGGTGTATGTCTTTGTGGGTGTCCCCACCGTGCCTCGGAGAGCACGTAAAGCCGTCGGTCGCGGCTGTTATAATAGACACCTGGTAACAATTGTTACTTATGCTAGGTAAATCATCAGCCAACCCGCAGTGGGGCAACGTGGCGGTTTATGCTCCAAACCTTTTCCTACATGGCGAAAAGGTCTTTGCCCAGCAGTGAGTTGCTTACAGGCTGATTCAGTTTAGTTCAGTTCATATTGTTAAAGTGTTCCAGAGTCGTTTCGGCCATTTCTTTGTTAGTCGTGTCCAATTAAGCTTAAAAAGGATTGAACCGACATGGTTCAATCCTTTTTTGTTGCAACTCTTTTACATACAGTTTAGAACTTCAATTATATTTTCTTCTTTTATTAAAAATGATTTAATAATTCACTTGCACAGATTTTTTTCTATTTAAACAATTATAAATTCAGTTCTTAAATAATCGGATTGCATTTTTTCTCTTATGATATTGTCAATATTTTGTATTCAGAACTTTAAATTGTTAAATGGCCTTAACGAAAGTATGTATATAATATTAATATATATAATATATTTGTAATATGTGATACTAAAATATCATTTGTAACTGCGCAAGCACTTCAATTGCCCTTAAGTATCAGATTAAGCAAAATGCTTACATTTTTGTGAGAGCCACGAACGAATTAATGAATTTTAGAATTTTTTTTTTTTTGTTTCAATATAGCGTTATGTTTTAACCTATAAATAGCAAACTATATAAACTGCAGTTGTACCTACATAACTTATGTCTCCATATTGTTTTTCATGGTTATTACATATGTACATATTCACACTACAACATTACCTTGAAAATTAAAAAATTCAGTTATGTTGATTATAATTTAAATATACAGATACGGAAGTGGTACTTGTATGTGGATTGATTTGTTCCTTCTTAGTGTACTTTAGTACTTATTATTATTATTTATGTTTCATTTACTTTGTATCTTATTATAGGGTTAAAAAAAGTAAAATTAAACCAACAATATATGTGTAAGGAAATTTAAATCCAATAAAACCATTGTACAATATAAAAAAGACCTCCATTCAAGAAAATCTTTATTTGTCCATATTTTCGAAGAAATCCTCCAAATTCACTGATTTAAACTCTAATCGCTATTTGTAATTATAAACAAAATACCGTTTATAAATAACAATTTCTTGACTTACAGGTAAATTAAATTTTATCACCAAGAAAGTTTTATTAAATTCCTTCTAAATATAGCAATAAAAACGATTCATTAGAAATGTATTGTTGTTAGAGTTAATTACTTTCTTTTTCAAAGACCCAATTAAAATTTATCCGGCTATACACAAGTTACCCGGTTGTTATATCATATTGCTTTCTTTTTTTATAATCCTACATTATATTACCATTTTCTTTCACTTTTCACAGACATTGTTAACTAATGATTGTTCGTAGCTCCACAAAGATTATTATATAGAACATGTTATTGATGATGACTTAGCCTTTTATCCCGGGCTCTATACACAATTTCTATCACTTTAGTTTTTATAGTATATCTCTGAGCTCAGTGTGCCTCTTGGCAAAGGCCTCCTCTAACATTTTCCATTGATTCCTATCTCTAGCGACCCTTCTCCAATTAGGACCTGCTGTTAATTTCAGCTCATCTTCCCATCTTCTGTGTTGTCTTCCTCTTCTCCTTTTGTCGTCTCTAGGATACCAATCTGTTACGATTTTACTTCATTTTTCCTGATTACATCTCAGTATATGTGTAGTAGAACATGTTATAGTAAAATACATTTATTTTACATTTTTGCCATTTTTATCGAAGATTAAAAATTGATAGTATTTTTTTTTTTTTTATAAAGATAGAATTTTTTTCGTATTCTATGTGTGATCAGTAGAGTCTACCTATAGAAAGTCCGCATAAAATCCAATAAAAAAAAATATCATTTAAATTTTCGATATTACATATCAATCATCCTTATTACAACTTTGCATTTGTAGTATCAGTATAGTCTTCATATAAGCAATAAATGTGTTAAAGCCTTATTAGGGGATAAAACTAAGTTTCACATGAATACGCCTTAAAAAATCAACTGCCATTACTTTTATAGTTTGACTTGACTTGATTTATAACGATCATATTAGGGACTTATGAAAACTTTAAAACTAAATTAGGAAAATAGTGAAACCTGTTGCAAGGTTTCAACAACAATCCAAAATGCTGTAAGTTTATTTATCAATACAATAAAATAAATATACATGCAGTGCCTCATAAACAAAATTTAGTTTTACTGTGCACTGTACTTAAACTATACATAGGCAATGATATATAAAATTAAATTAGAATGTAGTCTAAATATAAAGATAGGATTGATCCGTCCATCGCTTCAACGCCGTCAGCCGAACCGACATCTATAAAGATTGCACTAAAAAGTAGTTTTTGAGTATGTTTATAATTTTTTTTTTCATATGTGGATTCATTAAAGTAGAATCAATATATTAAAGTGAATGTTTGCCATAATTATTAACGACTTTGGGGATTTTTTGGGGATTTATTTTTGGATACTTACTATTTCTCAATCTTTTACAGTAGTCAACTTTTATTGAAATGTTTGTGTTAAAATATTATTCTGTTAGTACAAGATATTGTACTTTAACGTCAACAGTATGACCTTACAGTAGTTTGAGATGACAGTTTTTTTTTTTTTAATATAATTTATTGACCTTATAATCGTTTAAGAAAGATATAAAACAACATCGTAATTTATTAATGTAATGAAAATCTTTTCACGTTAAAATTCTATTGATTTTATGTTCTGAATAGCCTGAATATCAAAAACCGCTTACACAATTTATTAAAAACGAAGAAAATGTGCTCAAAGTAAACGAGAAGCGAAGCAAGCGATTAGTTTCAAAAGATATAATTAATTAAAAATGAATCAAATATTTACTCATATAATTAAAACAAAATGTATCTATCTTTACTGTTATAATAATTCTAAGCAGGTTTGTTGTTTGTTTGAATACGCTAATATTAGAATATATCAGTTCGATTTGGGAAATTATTATTTCTTCAAATATTATAAATATAAAACATCAGGTTAAAACTCGAAAACCTAGTGAATACTGTAAATATCATGAGATGGGCTGGTACGATATCAAATTCAAAACTTTGAGAGGGCTTAACTCCGCGGTAACATCTACCACGATAATGAAAAAAGTTAGAATTTATGTTGTTAATAAGTATTTAATATGTATTTTTATTTTTATTTGTCTATAATATTAAAGTATTTTGTATCGATGTAATAAGTGTAAGAGAACTTTTTCTTTTGGCATTTTCCGTATCGCTACGGTCGTTTGGAAGATGTTACTATAAAGCGATAAGACAGCTTATTGTATGTAATATATATTCAAATTGTTTCAATTACATTTTTTGAATTTAATATGTGTTTCAAGAGGGCTTTTAATAGGGTCAACAATGACATATTGTCGGAAAAGCTAAGTGGTCTAGGTTTGACACCAGGATTGCCTAGGTTCGATGCTGACTACCGCGATCGTCGGCAGTATGTCCGGATAGACCTTAATGAATCACAACCCTATCACACGCACTCCGGGGTCAGTCAAGAATTGATTCTTGGTCCTCTTCTATTTATTCTGATGATTAACGATCTTGACATAGTTGCATATCAAATATGCGAAATGTCTCCTTTACGCCGATGACCTTAAGCTCTACATGGAGATTCAGTCGTGAGAAGAATGTGTTTTGCTTCAGCGTGATACTGATGCTGTATAGTAGAGGGCCGTGGATAATAAGATGGAGCTTAACTCCCTTAGGTGTAAAGTAAAATATTTAGATCACTTAATAATACTAAACTATAGTTAGAAACTTTATGTCATCTATTCTAATATTTTATAAGAAAGGATAATAATTTTATTTGTTTATTAAACATTATAACTAAAAAACCAATCATAATAATTACTATTGACCTATCCTACATTTTAACTATAAAAATCACGCGATGGCTCATAGGAACCGAGCAGTTGTCATAAATATACAACAATCTTTAAGGGTATCAAAATTTTACAGGAGTGAAACCACGAGGGAGATCTAGTTCTCAATACATACATACATATAAATCACGCCTCTTTCCCGTAGGGGTAGGCAGAGACCACTTCTTTCCACTTGCTACGATCCTTACATACTTGTTTCGCTTCGTCCACATTCATTATTCCCTTCATACATGCTCTTCGGTTTAGGGTACTCTTGACCTGGCCTTTTTTCAAGACGTCTCTAATTTGATCTTGAAACGTCCGCCTAGGTCTACCCCTTCCAGCACTTTCATTCACACTCGCCTTATATACTTTTTTCGTCAACCGTTCTTCATTCATTCTCTCGACATTGCCAAACCATCTTAGCATACCTTTCTCAATTTTTGTCACTACCTCTTCTTTCAGACCACAACGTTTCCTTATCTCACTATTTCTTATCCTTTCACTCAATTTAACTCCTATCATACTTCTTAACGCTCTCATCTCAACTGCATTTATTCTGCTTTCATGTTTCTTCTGCCATACCCAACTTTCACTTCCGTACATGAGTGTCGGCACCAACACCCCCTCATGAACAGCCAAACGAGCCGTGTTAGACAACTTTCGACTCCTCATAAAGGAATGCAAAGCACCATTCACCATGTTTCCTGCATTCACTCTTCTTTCAATATCACTCTCACACTTACCATCTCTTGTAAACTTTGAACCCAGATACACAAACTCATTCACCTGTTCAATTTGTTCATCTCCAATCATGATATTGCAGTCTGTCACTGCCTCCTCTCTTTCAAACACCATCACTTTCGTCTTCTTTACATTCATCTTCATTCCCTTTCTAACAAAAGCTTCACTCATAGCAGTTACCATCTCCTGCAACTCCTCGGCCGAAGAGGCAAGTAATACTTGGTCATCAGCATAGAGAAAACATTTGACGAGTAACTCATTCATTCTCAACCCCCTTTCATTCGCTTTTAAATCTGTCAAGCAATTGTCCATGAACAGATTAAACAGCCACGGTGACGCTACACATCCCTGTCTAACACCTTTTTCGATATTGAACCATTCAGTGTATGTCCCGTTTATCCTTACACAAGCACTAGAATCCCTATAAAGAGATTGTAATGCTTGTATGAGGACACTGCTCACACCGTACACGGACAATGCTGACCACAATTCATTCCTCACCACTCTATCATAGGCCTTTTCTAGATCCACGAATGCGCAATAGACCCTCTTGTTTTTAGCCAAACACTTTTCGGCTATGCACCGCAAAGAAAAGACCTGATCCGTACATCCCATTCCCTTTCTAAATCCCGCTTGTGCATCCCATATTTTTTCCTCTGTTTCATTCACAACCCTTTGAATCAACACTTTCGCATACAATTTACCGACGACGCTGAGTAGGCTTATACCGCGGTAATTTATGCAGTCCTGCCGTGACCCTTTTCCCTTATATAACGGCACAATTACGGCTTTGCACCAGTCCCCCGGTACTTGGCCATTTCGCCAGCACAAATTGAAAAGGCAGTACAGCTGTCTAGCCACTATGCTTTGTCCAGCCCTCAGCATCTCGACGGTAATCCTGTCATACCCTGCGGCCTTACCCAATCTCATACTTTTCAACGCTTTCACTATTTCATCCATGCTTATCTCACTTTCAATTCTTTTTCTTTTGTTCTTAATTCTTGTTCTCAATAAATGTAATATATTACAGTACATACATCTCCTTCAAATATATTTTTAATGTCGATGTCGTAAACGAAATGTGATGAGTACATAGTAACAATGCCACAAATTTCTCTTCTACACGAATTTGTATGAAAAGAGTAGATAATATATATGTGTTTAATATAAATACTTACGTAGAGTACAATATACGATTTTTTTTGCCAAAACCCACGTCACAGCAACCTACTCAACGGAACAAGGGTAAGGGTCGTGTAATTCGAAAAAGTTCACCGAACCATTTTTGATTAAAATACAGCGGTGTCGTAAAGGTTGATGTACTGATGGACAGTGTTCGTTTTAAGAAGTGATGTTAAATATCCTAAACAATCTCTTAATGGACATGAATAATGGTGTAGGATGGAGCCCATATACTCAGGATACGTCAATTGGGGCTAAGATATCAAATTAATAAATAATAAAAAATAAATAAACGCTACACACCCGCCCCATTAGAAAAGTCCTATGTTGTATGTCCAGTGTCCACTTACAAACACAAACGCCCAGATCACGATAAATACCCATAAAAATATTAGTCATGTGTGGGAATCGAACCCATGATAGCTAGAACATCAGCTAGTTGTTATGTCAGTACTACTGTAACATTTATAATTGCGGGTACTACTGTAACATTTATATTTTGGACTCACCCTCAGATCCTTCTGTTCTCCTCTGCACCCAAGAATTTTGCCTAGAGACGCAAAATTCTTCTCTGACGGGGGGGGGGGGGGGGTATTGTAACATTTATAATTGCGGGTAGCATTTTACCACTGAATGGTTAGAGGGGATCGGTGTAGGAGCCGCTCGGGCCCTTATAAAAGGACGGGCTCGGTAGAATCTTTCCTTTTTCTCGTCTCTTCGGTGCTGGGTGCGAACTGTTGGGTGAGTTATTGTATTATATGTAGAAGCTTGTATTTGTATTGTATTGTATATGCCACGCAGTAGGTCGTGTAGTTGTAAAATTCATTTATATCTAGTGTGTTTATTGTTATAGTGAGTGTTAGTTATTAATTATTATATTATTATAAATTGTGTTTCTCTTTAAACCTATGGTTAGGTTGTGTCCTTGTCTTGTGGGCCATTTCCATGTTAACCCAGACACAACTGGGAGTTGACTATGGGAAGGCTCACCGGATGGTGTGTCCTTCCAGGGTCCGGGTAGGCGTACGGAGCGGTCGACACTGTCTCTTACCACGTGGCGACTTCTGCTGGTGAACCTCGGACCCCAACAATAACCGGGTTCTTTTTCGTGACCTACAAACGTTCTACGGCGAGAGACGTCGAGCGTCGGACGGGGTACGCAGTCCACGTGTCCCGGTCCGCACATCATCCCGTCATCTAGCACAAGGCGGAGACCAGCTTGGGGGCATCCATGCTCCACGTGCCTATAGTTAAGTGCCCGTCTGGTTAACCTTTAGACCTGAACCAGGAATAGTTATCGAACCACGTGCTCATGTTCTCTTAAAATTAAATACGTAAAGATTGAATTACCACGTAGTCTATCTTAAAAACATTGTTATTGATCTAATTCTAACCTTTTTTGTATCTTGCCTACATATATATCACTATATAAAATAAATGTTGTAGTTTTGTTCATTTAATATTGGTTTTATTTATTTCTCTTTATTGTTCGTCGGTATAATATCTATTTCTCTCTCTTTTACTATTATTACCCCGCGGCACTACGCGTTGCCAAATTGGTTAAAATTATAAAAATAAAACCGCACAGATTACCCTTTAGCTTCACACGTAACAATTTTTTAAATGTATAATTATTAGCTATTTTATAATTTCAGTTAAAATTATAGTAAACATCAAATTATTGAAACATCAATTTCATACTTACCTATTGAAGAAACTTATTGAATAGACAATTTTTTTTTTGGATCGTTTTGAAATGTTAAAAACTGAAGCACTGATTACTTCAATAATTATTTTTTTACAGTATCAGCATGTAAACAACTCACTGCTGAGCGAAGGTCTCTTCTTTATATAGAAGAACGGTTGGAGTTTAATCCACCATGCTGCTCAAATGCAAAAAATGAAATTTATTTTTAAAAATATTTGTATTAAATTTATACTTTTTTACTAACTATATTGCGTTAATAATGGGCAATTTTAAAACAAGAAATAAATAAATATTTATGTGAAAACTCTGAGGCAATGACAAAGTGTGTGTGTGTGTGTGGGGGGGGGGGGGGGGGTTACGCATTCAGCGTTACATACCTTAGACCGCTGTAAGTCTACTCTCTAACATTAACTTTATAATTCTGATTCCCCAGCAAAAACGCTCTTTCTTTTATAGATATGGTGTCTGATTTGGATTAATATATATGTTTGAGATATCGCTTAGTATAAAAAATATATCTTTAAATCTAAATATATATTTTATTATATCTTGGAACTCATTTAAGACGACAAGTACCTCTATACAAATATTTCTTGAATCCAAAGATCTGTGGTGTTAATGTTTTTGCTAGCGTTAGGTAACGATTTCATTCACGTAGACTGTAGAATTAAGCCAACAAGTAATGAATATTTATTACCTTCGGAAAAAAACTGGTATAATAAAATTAGCTGAAGTATGAAACTAGATAAATTATGTGTGTTCCGAATAACAATTTCATTGAGGTAAAAATCATTGAAACTTGTACATTACACTATTGATAAGATTATAGTACTTATTTGAAGTAAAATCAATGTTAATATATATAAAAAAAAAAATATATATTACGAAAACTTCCTTTCAATATTTTTATAAATTATTATTTTATGTTGTTTTTGTTTGTAATTTGAATTTAGAGTTGGTTGTAATAAAATATAACAAATACTTTGACCCAAACGATTCTCTATCCATAATCCTTATGATTTCCACAAGTATTAATAATTTACATATTAATACGATTTCCCATTTCCTAAGTCTGTATTATTTATACATATGGATCGGACAATCTCATTTTTTTCTCAGTAATTCAAACCATTCAATTACTATGCTCATTTACTTTACTAGTTTTACAACTTTAACGTTCTGATGCAACAACAGCCTATGTCATTTCAGATTAATATTTTTCTACTGATAAACAAATTAATAATTACAAACAAATGGACAAACAAAACGTGTCATTTTATTATACCTATTATTTTTATATTATATTTAAAAAAAACTGAGTTCCACTTGTGAATTTATCTACATTTGAATAATCTTCATAGATATATATTTCATAATGTGATGTAATAAATAAATTACAAACCGTAATATCAGAATGTTCTTGAATACGGATACAGGAGATACACGGACATTTTTAATCTCAAATATTACTTTAAATTTTGCTCTAGATCATCGAATCAACTGACTAATGTTGTCACCATTTTAATATAAACCTCATAAAATTTACAATAATGTCTAAACTAACCTTACATCATTTTTATTAGAATTTCAAACGTACCAAACGTATTAAATTGTAGAGCTATCATTCGAATGTAGTATCTAGTACTGGACATAGTAATTTAGTGTAAATAACATTGGCAATGCAATGCAATGAGCCTTGCATTTAGGTATTTATTTATTTATTTGATACACCAACGATTGTTACAATGTTACTTACATATACAGTATAATATTAATTTATTTGCGCTAATTGCACAATCAGTTACAGGTATATTAAATTCCTATTATAATACCAATGATAGTGGGTTTATATAAATTACCCACTATTATTTTATTTAGTACTAATTTTAATTAAATACATAAGCTATGTAGTCGTACGTGCAATTGAAAAGGAGGACGATAAGGAGAGAATACAATTTTGTATCAATAAAAGTCTAATATTAAAGTTTATTTATATAAAACTTTTGAACGTCATTATAATGACAAAATTTGTGTATTGAAATGGGGAAACTTGGTATGCTAGTGTAAATACTATTTGAGTTCGAGAGATATATAAGATTAATATCATTTGCGTTGGTAATGTAAGGTGAAATAATATAAAACCTTATTAAAAATTTTAAACTGAATTTTAAAGCACACACAACCTTAAATTAAAAATGATGACATGTTTTTATTATTCTTATTTTTATTAGTAAAGCGGAAGTCAAATGGAACCTTCAAATGCTTAAATTCAACTATTACTTTTTAAAAGTCCAATTTTATCACTTACACTTAAATAATCTTTAATAAGTTTCCTTTGATTATCAATATTCAAAGGAAGCATTTATCAAAAGTAAATTATACGTATTAAAGACGAGAGTTCTTTTTCAATCACGTATTTCATAAAGCCCTTAAAGAGTATCGAAGAACTACGATAGTAAAATAGACTTTAAGTTTAAAGAGTTAAGGTAATTTTTAGATTGAAGTAGCGTCATGAAATCGTGGGTGTTTAATGGCAACACTGAGGCTTGGGGACAGCTGTCGCTCCCTCGGGCACGGCTGAGGGTTTTGTTTACAGCACACTTTACTCTTGGTACTGATTTTTTTTAAGTGTCGGCTCGGCTGTGCTCAAGAATATTATTTTAAAATCACGAAAATTGTAAGGAATTTATTTAATTGAATTTTTGAGAATTTCAAGTTTTTGACCTGTATACAAAAAATCAAAACGCTTTCTTTGCTCTACATCATTCTTGTTGCCGATGACACCACCAATTTACTTTCAGTCGTGATTTATTATTGTGTTTATCTACGACATAGGTATATTCACCTTATCTGGCAACTACCCAAAAAACAACGTCAAAGTTATATCTCAGACGTTGCACACAACCAAGAAATCGCTTTCTAGAATTAGAAATCTTCTGAACAGTTACAATAATTATTTGTCGCAAATGACATTCGTTTCGCGTATATAGTTCCGTAATGATATTTAATCGGCGCTAGCCGCCCTGTAGAACATACGCCCAAGCTGAAGAAAGCTCTGTAGGGCGGGCGAGTTCCTTAACAGCGGCGCCTCTGGTGGTCTTTTCGAGAAACATTCGTCTCGCAGTCATTGGCTGTTTCGCGTGACGTCACTCACCGTCCGACCAATGGGGGGGAGAGCTCTGTTGCCCGGCCGCAGTCCTAGTCACCGCGCCTTCGTATGAGCTGTGTGTCGCTGTTGTCCTCCGGCCCCGCGCCCCGCATTCGTTTCGTCCGCATTCTAGTCGTGGGTGTCGCGCCGTGCAATCCTCGTGTGTGCCGCTGAACTTAGTGCGCCTGTTGTGAGTGCTTTAGTTCCCGCTTAAGTGTCAGTGTGACGGAGACACCTGATTTCTGCCACGGAGGATGTTAACAGCGTACGGTAAGTGTTAGGAAAAAGTCATTGGAGGCCTATCTTCTATTGGCGCTACGTGAACATGCTCTACATATAAAATGTAAACACGCCACTAATTTGATTTGAGACGATATTGAGATAGCGGTGGTCAGAAGCTAGAGCACGTATTACACTTAGGTCTACTTAGTCATTCGTTATAAAGATTGCGGAGGTCCAGATTGCCGAGTTCCTGTTAGACGGTCGTGCTAGTGTCGCGTAATTGTAGATAAATTAGCCTAGTGCAAGGAGTAGAATGTAGGTAATTATTGCAGTGCGCGTATCTGACAGTAGCATTAGTAGGTTCGGCTGGCGACAGCTTGATAACGTGACCTTGAGGCTCTGTCGCGAATGCCGGCCGGCACTAGAGGCGCACGAGCTCACGGAAAATAATTCAGACAAACAACGATAGATAACGAACTCTCGTATGCGATCATAACAACGCTCACCGGTAAACCAAGAATAGTCTAGTATGATTATTGCAAACAAACACTTTTTCTTATATGAAATAATATATTGTCACTTTGTTATTCGTATTCACACAAAGTCAGAAAGGTCAGAAAAAAGTAGTGAATATCTGCTGTTTTAATTTATCACAAGCGACTTGTTTTAATTAAATGACTAATACTATATAATGAGCAATTTAGTAGAACTGAGTTACTGTTGTTTTAAAACACGCACTGCGTTAATTTTCTGAGGAAATGGTACTAATATTCTCGGTGCACAAAACAGGAAAATGGTTTTATTATTACAATTAATTGTTTGTTAAATCAAGCTGATGTATTGTGCCGTCTGTTCTACTCTACTAGCCAACATTCAGTTGCCAATATGGGTTGCATATTTTGTAATGTATCAGTCAAGTCTGTCCGGTTGGGTCACCTCGATACGACCAGGTTCGAGGCATTCGGTCCTTCTCAGTTCAAACACTTCTTAACATAGCGGAAAAAAATGAAATGTGAAATAAATGTAACTTTTTTTTTTCAGAAAATAATATTTAAATTTATATTTTAACAATTATTTATAGTTAACAACTAATTAAATTTGTAAAGAACTTAATTATATTTTATTTAATAAATATGTAAAAATACACCATTAATACGTCGATCATGACCTTCAAGACTCGTTTTAAGTTATAAAACTGAAAGCAAAAACAAAACTAACCAAAAATTAAGAAGATTTGGGATTCTCATTCGCACTTACTCACACACGTACGTTTTAAAAAGCAGTTGGTATACAAGTCGCAAATGTTTTCTCCGTCGGGCGTAGGAACGTGGGTGTGAGCGTAAGCAGGACAGAGTTAATTCGCATCGAACGAACGAACCGGCCATGCGAGATGCTCAGTCGTATCATAAATATTAATCAGGCGCTGGTGTCAACAGCCACCGCGTAACGTGATACCACTGCGATCCGTTGCTTGCCTGGTACTCGTGTAGGAGCCAGACGATTATACTATGCGATAATTATCGAACAAAATAAATAACTATTAAAAATATATTAAAGTTAATTATTATAAAACAGAAGCTGTGTTGTGTATATAAATTTATAGCTGTTAGATAAATTTCAAGCGCAATTTAAGGACGTTTTATATCAGAGATGTTTATTCACTTCAATATAAAATAAATCTATCAGCAAATATTTCTTTTGAAAGACACTGTAGTTGAAAACAAACAATTAAATTTAGATAATAAATTATCATATGCACATCCGTTTGCGCTTACGCATTCAGCCATGACCTGCCCTACAACTTGAACATAGTAGGTACTCTGTGGAATATAATATTCTTTTGAAAGTACAATAAATATTTGCAGAATGTATGAAAGTTTAATGACTATAGTACATAACAAGTGTGGTTATTTATGATTGGTCAGTCTTCAGCAATTATTTATATACTTGTGCAAGCGTTTATGCGGAAGTATTCGCTTCAATTAGGTTTATGTGTGGAATCCTGTGTCAACTATAGTGACAAATGGTTCTGTAACTACCTATTAACGAATAACAAAGAATTTTCTTATAGAAATAATATACAAATTATAAAATAACAATGTAAATTATAGTATATTTTAAATCTTATTATAATATTCTCCTTGAAAATTTGAATGTTTAATATAAATTCACAAATATAGCAATTAAAGATGTCACTTTACCCATTAAGTATTGTAAATTGATATTATAAATATCGGAAGTTGATGGTTTCTCTTCGCTTTATTGACCTTCGCGCAGAGTATTATATGTAGGTATATGTATAATTCGTGAAACAAGTATCCCTATGATGTAAACTTATACAGAATCTTGTCGAATAAATTATGTAGAAAATATAAAACGCAGCTTTACTAAGATATCGAATTTTATATATCGTTATCAAAAATGTTCTTGTATTCTCATTACAAAATAATAAAAATTTATGTTATACTTATCGTGAATTAAACTGCGCGATATAATTCACTGAATGCCATTTATAATGAATAACAGTTTAGGTACGTTATCTTAAAATTATACGAGTGATTAAACCTGTTTACAAGTAAGGGTTTAAGTAAAGATAATAAAGGTTTAACTGCACAGGTTCTCTCTGAAAATTCTAGTTGAGAATACATATTTTTTTTTTTATAATGAAGAAAATGCTCGGAGAAAACTAGTCCCAAGAGATCGTCGAACGTTCTTACGTTATGAATTTTAAAAAAATAAAGTGACTAATTATTTGTTTTGTATGTATATTATAGATCGGTTAGAGTTGAACAATTTCATGAACATAAAAAGATATAAATGAATTTCATATTACACGCTAGCAAAACATGTTGAGAAAAGACAAGATCAAGAGTCGCGGGTTTCTTTTTTCCCCGCTGCGTGTGAGCACATCTGTGGAGTTTTTGCTGCTGTGTGTGTGATGTGTAGACGCTTTTTTGCGCCTGTGCGAGCTCGGCTTCGTGGACTCTTCAAGCCGTGCGTGTTCAACTGTTTCTTTTTTTTTTTTTTTGTTCGACATTATTGTACGGATTATTGCCTACCATATCCCTTTCTATGCAAATATCTTTTTTTTAAAGTTAATTTCGTATTTATTCTATTATTTTTTTTTTTTTTGTATTTTTGTGTGAACCGATAATATGTTAATACGTATAATTTAGTCAGCGCGTTGAATAAAGATTATGTAAAATTGTGTTATCTGTATACCAACGATATATAAACGTATGTAACTAACCTTTTCTATGGAAATTTACCAAATATTTAAACTATATAACTGAATCGAAAAATTTAATGATAATACATACAAAAAGTACAGGAAAAAGCGAGTTAGTATTCATTTCAAATAAGGAAGAGTTAATATTCGGTGACATTCGATTTGCGACTCTATTACTAACAGTGAAAGTCACCATTCGTTTGATAAAGTGATAAGAGTTAGTACTATTTGATTCGAGGCACTCGTAATAGCAGTCACGAGTTATTGCGTAAGTACGGGAGGCTCGAACAATCTGATAGTGTTCACGTGGAATACTTAAACATTTTTGCATATTGCCTATGTCTAACAATTGATTTCGTCTTCCGCCTGTATCTGAATTCATTGAAAATTTTTGAACATACAACACTTGATGTTACCACGTACATATATACAGTTATACCACGTACATACATAATACACTTTCCGAGATTCAGATTTTATATATGTATATATATACAAGAATTGCTCGTTTAAAGATATAAGATACTTTGACAAATTCAGCACAAGCCTTTATTTAAATTATTGTCAATAAAATGTTAGTTTTATACTTCAAATGATAACAAATGATATTCTTAAAGTATATTGTTTATTTTTCATTGTAGTTGAAATTTCTCATCTTATTTTCTATTTTTATCAAAATTTTCGTAAAAGATGGGCGGATAGTCTCCAGAGCCTCGTCTCTAATAAATATTTATAAGCTATGTATTGCATCAAATTAAACAATTTCTATATAATTATACATAGCATTATTAAAATATGTTGATTTAAAAAAAAAACGTGATTATATTTTTTGTAATATTTAGTATTTTAAAATTAAATGGCAAATTACACTTCACACCTCGAACTTTGTTGTTTTTGCTGATTATTTATAATGATAAGCGATTATATATATAACGCTGTTGCGTTGATAGTTTCATAGATTAGATTAGAACGCTAAGCACACAAGTTACGTATTGTATTACTTTTTATTCATATCTTAAGACTCATATATTATTATCAAACATTACATATTATATTCTTGCAAACATTATAATTTTCCTTTTCAAGCAGTCGTGATACGTTTATTTAATATGTTTACTTATTTTGATGTAGGTATACTGATGAACTGTAACTGGCAGTACAAATGCAGATATTAATTTGACTACAAAAATTAATTCGCATTAGATAGACTGATTCATGAGAAATTGTTTAGGCTATGAAACATTACAACTCATATGAACGGAGCAGTAGGTAACCATAAATGCCAACCAATCTGACAATAACTTCGCAGCCGCGAATGAACCAAGGAGTCCAAGGACGTCGCGATAGCAGTCTTTTTTTTTGTTTATTTCGATAATGTTCTAAATTAAATTTATAAGGAAATTCATTAATATAATTTAATTTATTACGTAATTTATTACGTAATTGTTGTTAATAAAATGTTGTTATTATTTTAATAGTTAACTGTTATTACACTCCGTATAAATTAAAACTTAAAAGAAGGTAGACGAGAGGTTGAAAGCTATGCCAAGGACTAAGGTTTAACTAAAAATCGTATGACCAAAATTAATGAATTTGTATAACATTTCACCATAAATAAGATTTTGTTATTTTATTGTTTTTGAGTTTGATATGTCATTACTTTGATAGATGCTCTGAGTGAATTCGAAATATTCCTCTCCTGACTATGTCTCGAAGCATTGTAATAGATACGAGAGTGATGGATGAGCTCTTATCAACATTGATAACCTTCTGCGTTTGCGTCCCCCCTGCCTGCTCCCCACCCGCACTCCTTCACGTCGGTAATACATATTAAAATACATATGCCATTTTTTTTTGCAATAACAATTTCTTCATGTGGTTTTTTTTTCTCTTTTATCTATTAGTATAAAATTATAAATAAAATAAAAAATAAAATAAAAAAAGTAGAGAAACAATAAAAGGAATTCACATTTGCATAGTGTTTGTAATTTTTTTTAGACAGTGTCACCTTTATAGCTTTTTGTAATTAAATACATTATAATAAGCCTTTGAATGAATTTACAATAATAAATATGTATACATTTATTACAAATAAAGGCACCTTGACTCGTGACCATCATCGCGACTTGAACAGCCAAACGGCTTTTGTTTCCTATTTTCATTAGTAAACTTGTCTTATCGCACGCCGCGACTAATGGGCTAAGGCTGCATATCAAATATTGAGTGTTCCGCTATCGTATGACGCCATCCAGTAGCTCAAATATACAAACATGCCGCGTCTACACATTCGCTACATCTATGACAAAATCTCCACCTCATACGCTTCATTATAATATCAAATAATATCAACTAATTTCGCAAACCTCAATTAACATAATGTGATAAACATTAAATTGTTGTGATTATTTTTTATTCACATTTAGTCTTTATCGATTTGTTAACGAATTTAAAGGATTATTACGTCATTTTTTAATAATTTAACTCATAATAATTAATTTTAATATTAAAAATATATCTAGGCTTACTTGAAGGCTTAGGCTGTTTTGTTAATTAATAACAAAATACACACTTCTTCAAACCTTCACAATATTATGTGCGTGGGCTAGCTTGTGACAGACACAATGACAGAGTTTCGTGTATTACATATTATTTTAATAAAATATATTACTTCAAAAATATTTTTCAAATACTTTGAATATCTTATGATTTCTGTACTATATTTTAATTTGATTGATAATTAATATAGTTTTTTTTTTAACTATTTAATAAAATAAACAATTAATGTACCAGTTTTTTTTAAAATAATTATTAAAAAGTTTTTGCCCAATATATAAAAAATATTAAAAACATTTATCGTTCATAATTAATATTTATTTAACAACTCATTGTTATTCTATCATGCGTTTAGACTATAAAGTGTAGGTACTTACATACCTAACTAATCAGACAGATAAAATCAGAAGATATTTCGTGAACTACATAAAATTCAAACAACACACTTGAAAACAACACTATTGATTCGTGAACATGAAATATTTAAATAGTTTTTACAAGCTTGTCAAGGTACGTTCTGGAGTGAATGAATAACATCGGTCGTTTTCGGCTCGTGTCGTGCGTTTCCGTCAAGGTCGAGAGGGGGTGACCTCTTTTCCACGGGGATCGATGAGTGCTCTAAAAAACCTCTGAAATTCCGTACAGTATAGTTCTTGCGTTTTCAATGTCAAGTAAATCGTGTGTTTCCTGTTGCCGTGAATCAAAATTATTATGACTAGTGGTAGCCCAGTGGTCGAAATTCGACCTAATCTTTAATTGACAGCATTGTCAACATCATAAAAATATGATTGCACATAACAGGGTGAGTATAGGCAGTAGTCATTGGACTTGATCTGTGCTAATAAATTTCGATAAAAATATATCGCAAGACCTGTATTTAAGACCGTGTTGACAACAGACTTTGACAATAAACAAAATTTGTCTATATATGTTATTTTACATATGTTTGTGTGCCGTAGTGTGTGTAGTGTTTTTTTTTAAGGAATTTAATGTATTTTTGAGCATTATTATAAAATATTATCTTTTTAAACTTCTTCTCCATATAAAATTTAACTGTGCCAAATTTCATACTTCTCCGTCCGCGTAATTTTCGTAAAAAGGGATAAAAAGTTTTAACTTCACGTATTAATATATAGATATGTCCATATACAATTTTCATTTATTTGATTAGCTTTTATTATTTAATAAAAAATTTAATAATTCCTAAGTATTATTTTCTTATTCAACATCAGTGAAACTCTTGACATTAATTACAAATTTAATTGAAATATTCAAAATAGTTAGAAATAAGGAGATTTTTGCACATAGAGCTTTAATTCTTAGGCCTTTTTTGAAAGATCCTTCGAAATTTATATTTAAAGACTAATAAGATTTTAAAAAAAATTCTAAAGCGACTCAACTAAGTACTACAACGGTTGAAATAATTTAAAATCGATTTGTGACGATTTTACTAATTATTATTGATTATCTATTAATTTACTTGTATTTCATTGCGATAAAAAAATAAAATGAAGATAATTATTATTGTTGTAAGCATGATTTATCTATAATATAAAAATAAGTCGGGTTTTCCTTCCTGACGCTATAATTCCAGAACGCACGAACCGATTTCCACTGTTTTGAATTCGTTGGAAAGGTCTCGGGCTCCGTGAGCTTTATAGTAAAATAAATTCAGGAAAATTTTCAACAGAAAAGCAGGAAAACAGGGAAAATCATAATAATATAATCTTATACTCTCATAATGAACTGAAGTGCATTGAATCAACTTCTAAACAACACATTGCTTGGCAAAGGCCTCTTCTCCATATAGAAGAAGGGTCATCATTGACTCTCATCAAATGATTTAAAAATTATAAATTTTGTAATATTATCTTCTATGATATAAAAATAAGTCGGGTTTTCCTTCCTGACGCTATAATTGCAGAACGCACGAAGCTATTTCCACGGTTTTGCATTCGTTGGAAAGGTCTAGGGCTCCGTGAGCTTTACAGCAAACTAAAATCAGGAAAATTTTCAACAGAAAAGCAGGAAAACAGGGAAAATCATAATAATATCATCTTATACTCTCATAATGAACTGAAGTGCATTGAATCAACTTCTAAACAACACATTGCTTGGCAAAGAATTTTTTTTAAAAATTTGAATTTTTTTAAAAAAAATTGAAAATTTTTTGTACTACAAACCAATATGGTTTTGCATGGCGGCAATACGTGGTGTGAGTATCCCTCACGAAAATAAGTTGGTGGCGAAACGGAGTTCGCCGGGTTTGCTAGTTTGAAATAATTTGTAAAAACTAGTAAAATTAAGTTTAATTAAAAGTAATAAAAAGCCTCATTCCCTATTAGATATGACTAGATGCTCGAGTTGTTACGCTTTACTGGGTATAAACAAGTTTTTTGTTACCACCAACTTATTCAGCTTTTTTAAACATAAAAACAATATGAATTATTTACTTGGAAATTTTTAAAATATTCGACTTTGTTCAACAATTATATCCGCTCGATCAACTCCAATTCAATCTGGATATGTTAGGTTTATTGTTTTAAATGTTAATAATTCATTACGACGACGCGTTGGCGCAGTGGTCACAGCAACTGACTGATGTGCTAGCGGTCGCGGTTTCGATCCCCGCACATGACAAATATTTGTATAGGCCATACAGATGTTTGTCGTGGTCTGGGCGTTTGTGCTTGTGTATTGTGTGTGTTTCCGGACCCCCGACACAGGATTAACATCCTACTGGGGGCCGTTGAGTGTGAGACGTTTATTTATTTATTTATTAATATACAGGTCAAGTATTGAGATTGGGGAATAAGTTGGAAGAGTTTTATATTTTCTTATGTTTTACAAAGATTTTTTTGCTGTTTGAAAAAGTCCATAGAGCTAGTCGATAGAGCTCTACAAAACTGTGCTACTGTTTTTTTGAGTAATTAAATTTTTTAATACTTTTTTGATGTGATAACGTCTTTTAAATCGATGAATGCCGACTGCACGCACGAAGAAGTGTCACGTGTCGCGAGCGAGAGCGTGGAACAAGCGATAGAGAGGCACGATCGGCCTAAGCATTCGGCTTGTAAAGAGAAACAGTAACGCAGATTGGAGGATCATAAATATTACACATGTATGTATATAAGTTGTAAATAAATTGTTAATAGCACATTGTTACTTATAATTAATCTGTATAATTTAAATAATAAAATATTTAAATTAACGAGTGCAAATAAATGTTAATTTATCGAATAAAATTGTAATTAATTGAATTAACTCTTTGTATTATACAAAATAATGATAACTCATTTATAATAATTCAATTTAATTCATAAAAGTATGTAATTTTTTTCAATATTTTCTTATGACGTTATCACGTAAAATTATTGTCCGTAAACTAATTACAGACAACCAATTTTTTTGGCTTAGAAATGGAATACCCTAAGGAGGTAAAAATCAATATTTTTGACATCTGCTCTTCTTCGCTTGCTTCTTTGCTCTTTTTTTTCGCGACCAAAAAGCTGATGAAGTAGCCCGCGAGATTTGCAATGTATACGGAAAAGGTGTCATAGGTAAGTCTAGCACGGAAATAGTTTGCAAAGTTCAAAAATTGAGATTTTTACGTCGATGACACGCACCGCAGCGGAAGACCTTCTGAATTCGACGAAGAGCGACTCAAATCATTTTTGAAGGAGGACGGTCGCCAAACAAGCTGTAAATTAGCCGAAAAAATGAACTGAAATCATAAAATAATTCTCAGTTATCGTAATTTATTGGGATTTGCCCAAAAATTGGGAACCTGAGTGCCTCACGAGCTTAACAAAAACCAAAAAGAAAATCGCCTTTAAATTTCTTCTCAAGATGTTGCCCGCCACGCAACACGCGGTCATAAGCAACGCTTTTTGTACCGAATTGTCATGGGAGATGAGAAACGGTGCCTTTACATAAACACGAAACAAAGGAAGGAGTGGGTGACTCCAAGAGGTCCAAAGCCGAGAGTCAAGCCTGACCTCCATTCAAAGAAGACTATGATCTGTGTTTGGTGGGATTGGGAGGGCATGGTGCACTGGGAAATGCTCGAAAGGAATGCCATGCTCAACAAAGAGCTGTAGGTATATAACCCAGCTACACCGCGTGAAAGACGCTATTCGACTGAATTGACCCCATCGACAAGGCCGAAACATACTCCTTCACGACAACACCAAGCTCCATGTTGCACAAGTCTATAAAAAAAAAAAAAAAAAATATATATATATATATATATATATATATATATATATATATATATATATATATATATATATATAATAGTACTATTCCATAAAAAACTTTCGATATCAACATTTTTTTATTTTATTTTTTGTATGTATTTATTATTATAATTATAGACCATTAGTCTGAGTATTTTAGTAATTATAAGATCTTTGTAGCTAAATAATAGTCAGTAGCTAATCTTTATTATTTTATAAAATTTTCCTATGTTTTGTCGTTTTCATACTAGTGATTCACTTATACAGCAATGGAATTTAATCGGAACTGTAAAATATCCATGTGTTTTTATTTGTAAGTAATTTTAAAATTCAAGACCTATGTAGGCACATAGGTCTTGAATTATAAAATTACTCTCGCACATAAGGCGTGTTTAAAGAGCGTTACATTGGAAACAGTATTATTCAAATTAAACCTTATAGGTATATATATATATATAAGTACTATTCCATAAAAAACTTTTTCGTCATCAACATTTTTTTATTTTTTATTTTTTGTATGTATTTATTATTATAATTATAGACAATTAGTCTGAGTATTTTAGTAATTATAAGATCTTTGTAGCTAAATAATAGTCAGTAGCTAATCTTTATTATTTTATAAAATTTTCCTTTGTTTTGTCATTTATTTATATACTAGCCTCCCGGTATTTAACTAAAATTTTAAAAATTATAAATTTATATTTTTTATCACCTACATGCGCCATCTATCGTATAATGGTAGAATATCGTTTTTATATTTAGTGACATTTAACATAATAGTACCTATATTAATTGAAAATGATGTTTATCTAAAATAATGAAACGATTTCTATTCCTATCCGACATATTTAGTAAACTTTTAAGTTTAACAAAATAATAACTCAAAAATAAGTTTTGTTAGTTTTTAAGATTCCTTAGACCAGATGGCGTTGGCGGCGTAGGTACCTATTTCTATTTTCCTAAATATTTATTTTTAAATTTAATTACAATGAAACAAAAACTAAATTATACTGTGAGTTATGTATAATTTTTATGTATTAAAGTTATTTACATTGGTTTTGTACTTTTTACGTGATACGTGCAAACAAAAAAAAACCGATAAGAGATGGCGCTGATTGAAAAAAAAACGCGCATTTAAAATTTATTCTTGATGATATATAGTGTATTAATAAAACGAAGGTTTTAACAGATTTATTATTTGTATAGATTAAATAAATATCTAAAATAAACTAATTTTTCCGGAATAAAATCTTACGTGTAAAAATAATATACATCTATAACTTTAATACAATTACTTAAAAAATAAGTAGAAACACCGACGATACAGATGAATAAGCAACATTTAATCTATACATGTGTGAGTGTAAAACATTTTTATCTAAAATACTTTAAGGCCTCGGTGCCGATAATGAAGATGTTATTGACACAGATGAAAAAAGTTTTTATTGTAAATAATAATTCAAGTCATACATAGATCGATAGTTGGCTTATAGGTAGGTACAGATTAATACCGCTAAATTGTAGATTGGTCGTCTATGCATTTCCCGGTTTTATGAAGTAATCATGCGAATTTTAGCGGATATACTTAAAAACATATAGCATGAGAGGTTTTCGACATAATTTTATCTTCTTTTAAAAAAAAAAATTGCTAAAAACAGTAGATATTCGAGATTTATAAGCAAAAGAAAGCAAACATTCATTAACGTCGTATTAGAAACTAGTTTAAATGTAAAAAAAATTGATAACATAAAAACGCTTCCGTCTTTCTGTCTCTATGTGTTTATCAACAATATAATTGCAGCGTATATGTATAAAATTAAATTAAATTGGACTATAAAACATCCCGCTACATTTCATATAAGCGGAGACAATGATCTTAGAAGACATCATCGAGCGGAGCAGTAACCATTAACATTAGTGAAGGTTCATTTATATAGGAGTCAATGAAATACAAACATATTATTAAATATTGGAAAAATTAGGTGTCAAATACTTTCTTGAATTATTCAGATACGATAACACATTTTACGTCATTTAGAAATATCAAATCACCACCCAATCTAACTTATATCAAAACAAAAACAAAAGGAGAGCAACTATTCAACTTTGTATATGATTCAATTGATTATATAGAAGGTTGAATACTTAATTGTTATATTGTTTTAAAGAGATTTTTGACAAATGGTAAACCGCTGACTCAGATTATTGAAGTATTACTAAGTTCCTTCTTGAATTTAAAAATTGTATTTAAATACACCTTCTTTTTAACTATAAACTCAATTATTAATTTAAAAAATTATAACACTACAAATTAATTTCTAAAAAATAATTTAAAATTCTCGATGACGAAAGCAATATTCCGCATACTCTTAAAACTATATATATATATATATATATATATATATATATATATATATATATATATATATATTTTAATATTAAACATGTTTTATTTGTTTTATTAGTAAATAATATGTTTGACAATAACTTATTTATTTTTTCATTAAATATATTTATCGTGATACCTACTCAAATAACTATTTATTTTTTTGACAATTTTTTTAAAATATTTTTATTAGTAAATTTCCATAGAGACAATTTTTAATAGTTTTAACCCTTAATATACCCGGTGACTTCATACATACACAATTTACCTGGTGGAGTCCCTTGGACTCCCGGAAATAAAATCGTAAATTTAAGATGAAATAAACACTTTTTTAAATAAAATGCTTCTTATATTTATTTATTATATATTTGATTTGACAATGGCATAGGTTTTTACTTAAAATTATATAATCGCAGCCTTATATTAAGGAACTTCTAGAATATGGCACTTTTTGTAATAAAATTACGAGACCTAACTTCTAGTCTCAACATTTCAAAAACAAAACAATTTTTCAAAGTATTTTTTTAAGAAGTATGACAAAAATATAATCAACTTTTATAAAAATCAAAAAAAAAATGAACATGGTTCGAAAAACAAAAAATGTGCAAGACCTTTTAGTCACGGATGGTGACACAGTCACTGCATATTTTTTTTGTACAGCTAAGGCACACTGGCTTAGTACAACTATGGTGACAACTCATATAATTTTAACCATTTGACTATCAAACAAGTAGCAACGCTTCTACAGGCGATAAAGGGCTGTTTTCAAAAACAGTATGTGGTATTGTTGGAATTCGTACAATGTTGTGAGATTGTATTCGAAAATTTCTTGAAGCTGGTTTGGAAGGAAGGTAATAATAAACTTGATTACTCGTATTGATATTTTCATCATTATCTGAAGAAACTGAACACTCCGAAGTAGAGTTGGGGTCTGAGAGCTCACAGTCATCCTCGGATTCAGACACCACCTCGTTAGGTTCTAGTCTCTTAAGCTGATGTTGAATCAGATGCTATATTTTATTGATCTTCACCACCACCATCCATGTCGCTGTCACTTGTTCAAGCCAGTTGTTTATTAGAGACTCAGCACCATCATCAAAGACGTTTATCAAACTGTAAGACAACATTATATCAACTGAAAAAAAAAAAACACACTCAGTAAAAAATACCGTAAATTGGCTAAAACAATAATAAATAAACAGATAGATATGTATATAGGTACTAGATAATATATATATTTTTTTTGTAAATATATACTTATAATACATAGTAAACACTCAGACAAACACAAACACTAATGTTTATCACAGTAACATTAATACCCCGGTGGAGTCCCACGGACTCCACTAGCGTGATTACTTACCGATCGGAGTCACTCGCATCGAAGTCCGCTCTTCCCTGCGTTTGATGCATCACTGTGTGAAGGTACTGGAACGCACAAATTATAATTCCAAAAACTAACGGTTTTATGAGCGCGTAAAGTTTTCAATGGAGTCCCAGGGACCTACCGGGTAAATTAAGGGTTAAGTTAGTTCATACACTCAATTTTCAAAATTCAGAGTTGTCAATAGCAACAAGGCTTCTCGCGTAAGTATAAACGAGTACTTCTAGGAAACTAGCTCTAGCAGAAAAATATCTGTCCCCTAAATTGTAATGGTAACAAACCACTGTTATCTTACGATTATAAATTGTCTACATCTTGTAAAAAAAATCTTATATTTTTTGGTTCATTTTTTAATGTGGTCATTCTTTTTAAAACGATTGCCATATCACAGACTGGTTGTATCGTTATGTGGGATAAATACGATTGCAAATGCGTGAAATACCAAGTTTTTGACTACTGCCTCAATTTGAATAGTTGTTGGAAATTATATCAGACATTTCTACAGCCCTACTATCTACTAGTGGTGTGATTATTTCTAGTATAGAAATAATAATTTCTGATATCCAACACGTATTATTCATTAGAAGTTGTAGTAGAGTAATTAAATCTCATCCACACATGCTAGAAATTATCTAATAGACAATTCTTATAAAATGCAACAATATAAGACGTAATGCGAACTGTACCTGACAGAACCTAATACCATCTGATATGTAAATGTCATAACCGTGTTCTTCCTCGTTTGGTAGAGTAGTGTTGCGAAATCGACGCTCATATTGTCTGGCCACTTCCTCGCGTCTCAGCTCACACAACCTTGACTGTGACGCAGTGACTGCGAGCCAAGCGTATTTATTTAATTGAACGCAAAATAAGTATTATTATAACGAACCGTTATTGTTTTGAGAAAAAATTTGAGAATAAATAAACTAATTTTTTAATATTTTTAGTAGGTACTATCAGACAGGCCGTACAATACAATTTGAAATCCCTAATATTATGTTAAATGTAACTTTGTTTGTTACGCTTTCTTTATACACATATTCTTGGAGGTATTAAAAGTAACATAGGATTTGTTTTTGGTCGCGATAACCAACATCTACGCGGGCGAAGCCGCGGTCAGAAGCTAGTATATAATAAAATGAAGTTATAAAAAATTACAAAGAGCAACACAGCAGATTAAAAAAAAAAAAATGAATTATTGTATAAAAAGATATTTCCTTAATTAACAACAATATACTGATAGCAAAGCTTGATAAGAAGTTAAATCAACTACTAGTTTTAAGCCATCTAAAATACGATAATTGAATATTAAAAAAAAACGCGCTTATTATATTTGTATAGTTTGTATTATCTTTATACGATATATAATTCTTCTGTACCGATGATTGTTGGACCGATTTTGATGAAATTTTTTATGTGTTCAAGTGGATTCAAGAATGGTTTAGATTCACAAATCTATACACTACAAAATGTTTTTTAATTTTCTTTTTTGTTAATGCGAAAATCACGATAGTGTCGCTTCTTTTCTTACATTTTTTTAAATGTCACGGCTGATGTTTGTGGCACATGATTTACATTCGACTTAAATTTTTATTAATAGAGGAAACTATATTTTCTAAAACCTGAAAGAAGAGCTTTAAACGTTGTTTATTTTATTTTCACATGTGAGTAATTCATTCAGTTATTTTATTTGTAAATAATTTATATTAAGCTAAATATTTTATTTTTTTTTGTCACGGATAAAACAGTTATTAACTATAAACCACTAACACAATTATTCCTATTAAAAATAAAGAGAGTAAACTATTGTAAAACAAAATTTAAGCAGATATAATTAGTTTGTGAACGGGTTTTGAAGTATAGATAAAAACCTTGTGAAAACATTGTGAAAATTCGGTACGGTATTGAATTGAGTATTTTACATGATTTTTTTATCAAATTTACAGGTGCGTTAATTAAAAATCATCCAAACCCAAAAACATCAATACAACAATAACAAGCTGACGACAATTATCAAAACACAAATTCACTGCGATTATTGAGTCCAAAGTATCAGGTTAAATTTCGGCTAAAAAGAAGACCTTAACTTCTCTCTTAAACGAGTCACGTGAAGAAGCCTTACGGATAGACTCAGGTAACATGGCAAATGAATTGGACCAAAACCTAGACCGATGAATAGCAGTGGATAGAGATAGATTATTTACAGAGCAGAGGAGCAGGAAAGTGAACTTACAATTAAGGTAAGGAGGAGTAGAAGGATGGAATAAGAGATTAGAGAGTTAAGAGTGAACAAAGAATTCTTAAGTTTCTACGGTCACGGATTGGTAACCATTTAAGTGGGGATCTGTAATAGAAAATATGATCATTTTTACGCAAACCTAAAATGAAGAGAATCCATGTGTTAAGCTATCGATCGAAATAAACTTCATTGAAGTCTAAGCAAAACACATCACCGTAGTCAATTATTGGCAAAAGTAAAGAATTTACTAAGTGGAGTTGGTTAGTAAGAAATGCTTTAAGTGTATTATAGGATGCAATGTAGGGTAGAATTTACGTGAAACTCCATTTACTTGTTCGGACCAAGTAAGCGACTTGTCAATAATTATGCCGAGATCCTTAACTTTTGTAGTAAATGGTATATGGCGTATCTATTAAAAATTAGGTTCGGTAAAGAACTTATATGAATTGAAGCCAGTTGCCAAGGACTACCTACAATAATCGCTTGGCACTTGGCAGTATTAACAGCAATAGCATAATTTAATGACCAGTTATGTATACAAATTAGATCTTGATTAATAAAACTAATATTAGAATGTAGGTCTTTAATTTTCGATTGTTTATAAAGCTTCAAGTCATCGGCGTAAAGGTGGTACTGACATTTTAAAGAAGAAGTAATTGAATTAATAAAAAGAGAAAATGTTAATATAATAAAAGAATACCAGCAACTACATCGCACCAATCCGAGTTACCCTCATCAATACGAATAACCTGCGTGTGACCTCGAAGATATGAGGAGAACCACGATAGAGCGAACCGCGAAACGAGGAGCCGAGATAGAGTAATAAGTTAGTAATGCTAGCAGCAGATCGTGGTCGACAACGTTAAATGCATTGCTGAAATCTATTAGGACAAAAACGGACACACTTTTGTTCTCCATAGCTTCTCGTACTCGTATATCTTCAGTGATCTTTAAAAGAGCCGTCGATGTACTGTTGCCAGCTCGAAAACCGACTGCATTGGATCAAGAAGATCATATTTAGTAAAAAATGAGGATAATTGACGGTGAACAACAGATTCAATGATTTTGGATAAAAATAGCAAAATAAAAATAGGACGGTAGTGAGGGGGAAAAGTAAGGACGAATTTTGGATATTCGGCAGTGGGAGAATAAAAGCCCTACGCCACTCATTTGGGTATGAACCTAATGTCCAATAAGTATTTATAATATAGGTCATGGAAGCCAGGATTGTATTAGCAATAAACATTAACATTATACGACTGATCCCATCGCAGAAGGAAGCCTTTGAAGTAATTGCAAGTAGATGTTTTTGTATCTCGGTCCCATCAACAAGCGAGAAAATAAATAGAGGAATATCGGGTTGGGCAAATTTTAAAAATTGCAAGAGTATTGGGTTTAATTTGGATATCAATGGCAAATGAAGATGAGAAATGGAAATTGAGACCATTAATGTCTAACGTGGTGTTTTCTATAGAGTTAGTTAAGCAAACGCCTATACCCAGAGTTTTTAAGAATTCTAATAAATTTATTGTGGAGCAGATAATATGCTCATGGAAATAACGGCGTTTTCAGTTACTACATAACTGATTGCATCGATTCCACGCAGCCTTATAGACAGACCAGTCAACAGCAGATCGCTCGTTTTTAAACTTATGGAAAGCATGATCTCGCTTAGCGATGGCTTTTTACGTCACCATTGAACCATGGAACATTTCAATTAATCAATAGGTACTGTTGAAGTTTCGTAGAAGAACCATTTTCGGTGTAGTTTTAGGTAATTTAACTCTGTAAGAAAGGAATATTAGATCATGGTGAGAAATTTATAAATATGAAAAATTTGGTACAATAAATTATTTCAGTCATGTTAATTAAAATGTATCTTTAAAAATTTACACAAAAAATGCCTCATTTTCACGGAAGAGCAAAAACGGTCCACATTGTTCCGATTTATTCAAAAAATTTTGAAATTTTCGGTATTAAGACGTTTGTACAAGACAATGTCTGTTAGGTCCGCTAATATTATGTATAAAATAAATTTAATTGAAATATACATTTGTCATTTCTAATTGCATGCCATTTCTGATAGTACTAACTTTATTTTAACGTCATTAAAAATATTTATATTTTGTTTTACTGTCAGAATAAACTATGCACGAACGGTACGTATTATTTTTAACAAACTAAAAAAAAAAGGAGGAGGTTCTAAATTCGACTGTATTTTTTTTATGTGTGTTACGTCATAACTTTTTACTGGGTGTACCGATTTTGATGAATCTTTTTATATTCGAAATCTGGTGCTTGTCATTATCGGTCTCATTTAAATTTAAACAAGATCTGACGAGTAGTTTTTGAGTTATCCCTAATAATGCGTATTAAGTTGACTTCGACTACGTTGATGATGTTCTCATTATTGTTATTTTTAAGTCGGTTAAAAACAGTGTGATCAACATTTCTTCAGAATGTGTATGGTGCACGCGTATGTTACACTTTATAATTTAATAATTTATTTATGTTTTAATATAATACATATTACGTATTTATTTTACGTAAGGGTGAAGAGAACTAAACTGACTGAAATGTATCAACCTGTAAACATTCTATTACCGGGCAGAGACTATACAGAAGAAGGTTGATTAAACAATATAAAATAACTAAAAATTTAGACTAATAAGAAACCAATTAGAAGATATCAGAGTTTTAAACTAACACGTAATTAAACAAGAATTCAAAATGTTCTTACATTGACGCGGTATATAGTGTAGTTTGCACCCATGCGAAGCCAGTGCGGGACGATGGTGTAATCATAAAAAAAAAAAAAAAAAAATAACATTAATTTAAAACCAACCGGTACGAATGAAGGTTAATCTGCGGAACGCTAGAAAAAGCTATGATTTATTTGGTAATATTTATTTAAATTTGCAAAAAAAAGTAATTTAAATAATATAAATATATTAAGAGTAAGTTTCTATTATTATATGTTTAAAACATAATTGTTTGGTATCATAAGATTGATCAATTCCTATTAGAATTAATTTAACAAATGTAATGTTGTTTTGTTTCATTTTAAATTAGTTTTTGCTTTCGATTTTTACTATCGGAAAAGGCATAAAAATCAATGACAATACAACTCATAAGTGACCATAAAAATGGAAAAAATCGCACCGGTCATTTAATATAAGTATAACATATTTGTATCTGTTAAAACAATTAATTAACCTTTTAAAACTGTTTCACCAGTTGCTCATAAAGTTATCTGACCTATAACGGTATCTAACACGTAAAAGTTTATAACAATTTTTATTTTTCGTCATCCATTTTCACTTTATTTGTAAGATATTTCTATTCGCAATATGTAAATGCAAAAGTTGCAGTTTGTTCGTTGAGGTGAAACAGGCCTCTATGGGCCTGTTTTACGTCTGCTGATAAAGCCTGTCAGTAACTTATGTGCGAGATAGAATATCAGCAACAGGTGAACCTAACCTACCTAACCTTAACCTACTTAATTTTAACATTTTTTTATTTCTGTACAGAAATAAAATTCGATTTTTTAAAACTTCTTTTATAAATAGCGTCATGTAAGCATAAAAATATAAAGAAATAATGAGAAAGCTTTTAAGAAATGATTTCATTTAATTTTATAACCGCAAAGAATGTAAACCACGGTACAAAAACATGCTACGCTTGAAGCGTTGGCGCCAACCGTCCACAGCAGATTAGTTTTAATAATCTTAATCATTTTTGTTAATTGGCACAAAGCATCTCGCACTGACAATTGTTGACAATTTTATATCTGGAACAGCTATTTTTAACTTTCATTTATTATAACTTTAGGTATATTATTTATATTATATTTTTTAAGAAATAAAAAGGCCTATGTATATTAAGTTATTGTTTTGTCAATTGCTCGCGCAAATGTAATGAATATAAGAAATGAATGTGATTAGAAATGTTTTATTCAATTTCTTAATATTTACAAAGAACAAGAATAAAATAAAGCATTCAAATAATTAGTGATGTATTTTTTCATTACTTAACAGATCAATTGTATCGCATTGAAATATTACAGTCAATTAAGCGAAATTATAACACTTATGTAATACCACGTATACAAAAACTACAAGTCACTTAAGATTTTTTTACGAAATAGTGAAAGTATAACAAGACAATAAAATTCAAAACTCGGTACGTAAAACCGAAAAACGACACAGAAAATTAAAAGGCTAGATCAGTGTTTCTCAACCTTTTTTAGGCCATGCCCCCCTTAACCTTAACATTAAATTTTTATGCCCTCATGTATAATTTTTTACCTTTAAAATTGTTTTGTTCCCTTAAGAAATATAAATCATAAGTTTTAGGAAGAAATCACTATGAAATTCTTATCAAAACTTCGTAAGTAAAATTTCAAAACATATAATGAAAAAAAAAACTGAAATTTATAGATGTAAGCTGTCAAAAAGATAATAAACAATTGGACAAAGTATAGCATTTTGCATTTAAATAACCGAAAGCGTAAGGGTTAAAGTCGTGTCGAGTCCATTTTTAAATTGCCCCCCTTAACTATCAAATTGCCCCCCAGTGGGGCGTGGCCCCACGTTGGGAAACACTGGGCTAGATGGTGTGTTATGAACGCGATGACTATGTATGAACTAGTATGAACTAAACTATTTGTGAATCGACGTGTAATTTATATGTTATAGCATTATTACAAATAATTGATAGTAAAATATTTCTGACTACTGCGTAACTTCACCGTAGAAAAATTGATTAAAGCGTCTCCAATTGCGGAAACATTACCTATATTTTTTTATACCATGTTGTAACTTCACGGTCAATGTCAACAGGTCGGCCTTGTGGCTCGACAGAGCACGTCTCATAGCCGAATGATTATGTAATCCGTCGATTAATGTACTAATGGTATACAAATATTGCAATTAATATTCGAATAAATATGTCGCTCAGTCGATACCTTGTATTACACAAACGACTTGGTAGGTAGCGTAACACATCCTTAAATTTGTTAAGCTACATTTTGTAGAAAATTCATTAATTGAAGAAAAGTGATAAGGAATAAAAATAGTTCTATATAAGTATAAAAGAGCCTAAGCCTAGTAAACATCGCTGATAACCTCCGCGATATTCTATGAATGTCAATCGCCAGCAAGCCCAATAAACTGCAACGAGTCAACGACACTAACATAACATGAGTAACATTAGTATTATCAAGTAAGCGTCATTGGTCGCGGCGACCGAGTATTTTTAGCCTAGACCGCACTAAAAATAGTTTACTGTACAACGGTTATTACTGAATTAATATTTCTAAAAATGGATCGTCTACGCGCTAGTGATAACGCGACCGAGACCGATAGTAGTCTGACGTTGCGACGTCATGTTGAATTGTTTGTTTTTATTTGTTGACAGCAAATTTTTTTTCTTACTTTTCGGCCAGTTTTATAAGGTTTCAATAAATCGTATAATTCGGCCTGCCTTACATCCGATCATTTCATTACTTTGTTGAATATGAAGTAAGTAAAAAATGAGCATATTGATCAAAAACTTATTAGCCTTTAGAAATATAAAAAGGTAATACGGGTATATGTTCTTCAACATAATTATATTTTCAAAATCGTTCGTTAAAATAAACTTAATTATTCTTAAAAGGACTTTATTTCTTAAATCAATTATTAAGACAATTAAAAACGCGATTTTTTATTATTATTTATAAATTCATTGTATTTATGAAAATAAGTTCCGGTTTCAAAATCAATAACTGCCAAAAATAGGATATTGTTTTTGACATGGTAAGAAATTTTGTATTATATATTATAATAATATATGTATGTTTTTGTTTGTTTTATTTAAAACAAAAATCCTTTCCTGTTTTTACCCATTAAAAGGAAATAATTTAATCTCTTATTTATTTAATTTTATAAGTTTTTATTTTATTACATACCTTATTTTAATTAGCGAATGTTAAGTTTATCAATTATTAAATATAAAAAGGAATGACAAACTAATATGTTTTTCAAATACAACTCTAAATAGTCATTAATAGTAACGCGTTATATACTTGTCATTGCATTTTTTTTAAAGTTTTTTGTTGGTATTAAAAAAGGTTGGTATTGTGAATAAATATAAAATAATATATTCATATAAAATAGATATTTATCTAAAGTAACTTTGATGTAGCTCTAATCACGTTAAATAATTACTTCCGTGTTTTCTTTTAAAATGCACATTTCATTCTGTTTTCGTAACTAGTTTATTTCCTACATATTTAAATAGATTTTCCTTTGTTTCAGGTATGTTATTCTAAGGCTCTACTATCGAGTTCGCAGCAAACATTTCAAACAAGTCTATTAGCAGGTATTTTATAAAAGGCTTGTCGGACATTATTGGAACAAAATAAAGTTTGAATAAAAAAATATAACCTACCTACCGACCTAGAAACCATTGATATTATTATATTATTATTTTCGTATCCACAAAATACTGTTTTGTTTTAAATCCAAATGTCGTAGAAATAAATTATTTATCTGACACTAATTTCAGGACCTATGGTCCAATTACAAGACTTATCTTAATATAGATGCAGTAACAATAAGGTAGTTTTGTTTTGTCTAGTAATACATACATATAAACATTTATTTTACTATTTGTTTGGAATACATTTAAATAATTGTTGACAGATAAGTGATCAGTTATAAAAATTATTGAAAAAATTATGTAAGACGATAAAAATACGTAAAAAGCAATAAAATTATTCATAATTACAAGTTGTGAGATTTGATATTAGATTAAAACAGTTTTAATATTAATGACAAATTTCAAAATTAATTTCGTTCTCGAATTCGTGTTTTATTTCAGGTCAAAATTATTTTATCCTCGTTCGAGTAGGTTTGGCGCCGTTGCGTAACATAATGCGTGGGCTAAGATTTGTTTTACTCTAAAAGGTTGACGTCACAGTTTTCTGTTTTTGTTTCGTGTTGTATAGAAACAATGGTCTTATGTGCTCCTGTTAACTGTTAAATCAAATGGATCGTACCTACAAGGTTAGTTTTTTTTTTTTTTTGTACACATTTAGGAAAGCATGCAGAGATGCACAGAACCTATATAATTGAGAGTTCATTGCAGCTAATGAGTATATAAATTTTGAAAGTTCGTGACACAACACTCTAAGATCTACTCATTTGTATTTGTATATGTATTTTCTCTAGCTCCATTTACCAAAACAATATTATGTAAATCTTAGTTTACCAAACAAAGCTGTCGTATTTATAATAGACTTAATATTTATTCTGAAATCGATAATGATTAATACTTTACATCTAAAATTTATAAATAAGCTTACTTCAAAAACTATATCACTAATAGTAAGCAATTAGAGTTAATATATTATTTCTAATCAATTAAAATAAAATCTTTTATATTAATTTATCCACAATAAAATCCATCTATAAACAAACCGTGTGACATCATTTTTAAGTTTTTTTTTTGTGAATATCGATTGTGAGAGTGATACACCGTTATTTATCAGTTTATTTTTGTTTACCTAAACTTTTATATATAAACATATTTAAATAAAGTAAGGATTTAAGATAAAACCAACGTAAATACTATATCGTTCCGTATATGCGCAATGTTTACTGAAGTCACAATAGACCTCATTAAAATGTTAGACTGGTAGGTTTGAAGGCTGTCGCAGATTATGATGATCTCATTCCACAGCCGAGGAAACACCTTTGAAGGCAGGTAGCCTAGTTGCGACCATGGATTTTGTTAAAGTAACAATAATTCAATATTCTTTATAGAATATTGCTTTGATTTGGATATGACATGATTGTGTAGTCTAATAAAATATATTCTGTAGTCATTATTGTTCAAGCCATTATGAATATTAAATAGTCAAAGCATACAGTTTTTAGTTTATGACATATTTATTATTGTTTAAAAAAAATCTATAACGCCTGAAATCACAGCAATACTTGAACTAGCGTAGTAGTTACAAAAAAGTCTTAAAATATTCTATATTATAATAACATTAATTTCAGCATGCCGTTTCGATTTTAATTTAATGATTAATTAATTTTGTGAAGAAAATCAATTGGTAAGGTTTTAGAGCAAATACTAAATTAACTTTTATAAAAATGTTTGTATGTCTTATGCAAATAAAACATACATAACGCTTAGTATATTAGCAAAAATCGTAAATGTCACACGATCTGTCAAATTTTGATACAATCTGTCATATTTAAAAATATATAATTAAGGCTTTGACATTATAGTGGAGTGATGTTATGTCTATTATGAAGTTTTTATGAAATTTAGTTTATGAATGTCCCACACACAACCCACACCAAATATAAAAGACAATTATTGTGAAAAATGATAAACGAACAGCAATTTTGATTCTATTTATTTGCAAACTATAGTCTATTGATATTTCCAATAAAATTTAATCATTATATTAAGTGGTAATAAGTACTACTACTAATTTACGTTAACTAGAATTTATTTAATTGTAAAGATATTTAAATGAAAGTTTAGCCCATAGGGTACAAAGTTTTTTGGGGGCCCTCGCAACTTAATACCTATTGAGGTAAAAACCCTTACATAAACAAAAAAATAAATGCAGTTCAGTGAAAGTTGGTCACTTTTTAGTAGTTATCCTTAGCGACATTCAGAATTTTAAAAATCAAGGGCCAAACAGGAGCATGTCGGTACTTTAGGGTCCCCTTAAGGCTTAGGAACTTAAAATGTAAATTAAATTACTATATAATTAGTATAATTGATATGAATGAATATGAATCGTATGATCATTGTTACGTTCCTGAGAAAGCTGGAAAATTTTATTGGTTTTTTGACATTATTCGAGTAGATATCTGGTGGGGAAATCGTTAAAAAAATAATAATTAATTAGATTTGTTTTGATATATTGACATTGATAGATAACATTTAATCAAAACTAGTAGTTAAAATTGTGGCAAGCGCAGCGTCAGACGGCCGTCCGCGAGATGGACAGACGACTTAAGGAGAGCCATCGGAAGCCGTTGGTTGGAGGCTGCTTCGAATCGGTAGCTCTGGCGATCGATGGGAGAGGCCAACGTTCAGCAGTGGATATCCAATAGCTGATATGATGATAATGATGATGATTTTTTGCGCAGAAGTTTTAGCTTAAGAATTCATAAAAGAGATAAAACCTACTGTATGTTAGTAGATAAATAAGTCCATTGAGATTACTAAGTCTAGTAGGCATTATTATAATATTATTAAAATATGTTATACCTTTTATATATTATTAAAATATGAAATATTAAAATATAAAATTTATAATATTATTAAAATATATTTGACGGCCGGCTGGTCGAGTGGTCAGGCAACTGGACACTTTACGCAGCGGTCGCGGGTTCGACGACGACGTGACGAATATAGATGTCTGCACCGGGTCATGGATGTGTATTTATGTATATATGTATTTATATCTTAAATTTATTTCCGTTCCTAATACCTGTAACACAAGTTCTTACGAACTTAGCATGGGGCTAGGTTAATGTGGTGTGATTGTTGGTTAATATTTATTTATTTATTATTTATATATACTACCATATATCTGTATATAGAACGAACTAAACTGGCATCAAAAGATTGACAGAGTAATTAATACTCGTATATATATTATTTTGTTTTGTAAAAAACTGCAATTGATACTGTTGTAACAGGCCTCACGACATTCACTTTTTGGTTTTTTCGTTAATTTAATTATGTTTTTGTTAAACTACCTTATAAAGTAAAATGAAGGAACGTTTTAAGTACCTACTTTCAAGGATGAAGATATTAATATAATTGACATATTAATATAATTTATTATATTGTTTTTATCGTCATATGAAATGAAAAATACAAAAACAACAATTAAAAAAAAGATAAAATATGTTTTCATATAAAAAAATGACATAACAAAAATATCCATTACAATCTTATCATTAAAATGTAAAAACAAAATATGTTTACCGTAATAAGTTTAGTATTTTATCTATAACGAGTAAAAATTGTGTTATTTTTATATTATCTATACTTATATTATTACAAACATTTTTTTCTTAGTTTGGAACTTGTAAAACTCACGCTGCATGTGACTTATTTAAACATTATTTTAGGTAGATAATCTATCAATTTAAAGTATATAACGAAACGACATATTAGAAGGTATAATGAACATAGGTAAATCTTTACGGGTCTTCTTGTTTTATTATAATTCCGTTACGCGAAGCATTTCACTGAAAATCACATTACGCAATAAGTCTTTGTAATACGTATTATTTACTTCAAAATAGGAATTATGTTATATCGGACTACTTATAACAGTAGCAAAGTATGTATCCTTTAGATAAATGCAATTCAATTGACATCTCTCACGACCATATAATCATTTTACAGTATAAGACAGGAATCAAAACTTGGACTTTTGGGATTTTTAATATTTATGAATGACATGCCTGATACTGTTATTGCGGCTCGCTGTCTGTTATTTGTAGATGATCTAAAGTTGTTCTTGGCAGTTGATAGCACCTCAGATTGTGGGTCGTTACAGCAGAATATTGTAAACATCGTGGAATGAAGTACGCAAAATAAACTGACATTTAACAAAAGCAAGTGTTCTGTAATGTCGTTTATGCGCGCTGATGGTGTACAACTATCGGTTGGACGATCGTTGTACACCATCTTTATTAATAAGGCGATATGCTCAGTATGCAAAACCAAACAAAACGACGCGACGTGATGCGGCATATACTCCAAATAAAGTGAATTAACGTAACAACGTAAGACAACTTAAAATATAATGACTATTTGATATTTTCCACGTTTGTCACTTACTTTTGACAACAGGTAAGACTTCACTCTCCTCCAACCTTTAAACCGTGATAGGTAAGAACTTAAAATCAGGATATATATGTATTTTTATGGCTAAAAATAAAATAAAGTTAAACAATAATCGGAGTATTCATACGAAACATCCTTTTTTGCTATTTTTACGGATGCGTAATGTTAAATATTGTACAGAATCATTGATTTGTCTATCTCGCAGTTTGCTAGTTTTTTAACATGTCAAACACGTTTATCTTATTTCAGGTTAGTTATTTGCAATATTATTATTGGAATATTATCACCTCATTAAAATTGTTATAAACAAAATAACCACCAATAATCTGTACATAAGTACAACATTTTATCTGGAAAAAAAAATAGGTTTATGTATTTGACGTATTTTGATTAAAAATGACATATTAAAATGTTTCCAAAATATAGTATCAGTTTTTTTGAATAACCTTTAACATAAAGGACAGGCATCATGATACAAATTATCATTATAAAAATATTTAAATGTCGCCAACGATCCCGCTACTAAAGGACTCGGCAATTTTTCAAACGTTGCGTTCTTCGCCCGTTTTTCAACATTTTCATCCTAGGCGTTTAGTTAATCAGGCTCGGTGCAGATGCAGCTCCACGGATAGTAATTTCAAGTCGTTGCTACCGAGCGAACTCGGACCGGTTTGGGGCAATTAAGTGACACAGTAAAAGCGGCTATTAAGTATAATATTTTTACTCGCCTCGACAGACTCTCTTAAGATACAAGAGCAAATTTTTATAGACGATCTGGATTTTATCCATTAATCGTGGAATGTCTTTATGTACTTACGTTTAATACCTATGCAGATTTCTATTTTCTAGATTTATATAAATCCTTATAAATTATGTTTATGTGTATCGTATATATATATATATATATATATATATATATATATATATATAATAATTCCTTACTGACTTTATTTTTAATATTTGTTTTCTATACACGAATTTTATACGTATCTAAAAAGGCAAATTTTCGTTTCCGTAAGCGATTTTTTTAAATTAATTAATATATCAATAAACATTTGAAAAACGTTGGACTATATTTAAAAAAAATTGTTTAGCAAAAAAGTAGCGTTCACGAAATTACGAGTATCGCTAATTTGGTTAAAATATGTGTTGTATAATATTTCACTTAATTAACAAAAAGTACAAAAATATTTCAACATATTAAGGCAATTTTTTTCTTATTCGTGTTGTAACTACACTTACGCGTACAGTAGTAATGCCGATGCTAGTTTAAAACAATTGAATGTAAACTTCAATACTCCCTTTACTTCAAACGAGGAAGGAAAATATAAAGCAATTATTAAAAATACGTTTTTTTGATAAATTTATTTCATTTTTCACAAAACAGGTATTAATTTTAAAAGACTAAAATAATTGGCCTTTATAAATACATTAAAAAATTAAAAAAAAAATTGCAAAACTTGTATTCAATGAAAACATTAAAAATCGAAACTACAAAATTGAGGCCATGCTTTGTGGTAATCATTTTGTTTTTTCATTTCAATAAAATTTTAATTTATAACATAATTTAAAAAAGGTCAATAAAAGTAATGCAAGACCACATACACAGATACAATAAAACATTAAACAGAAGAAACTTCATAACCATAGCCTAACCTAACCTAACCTAACTAACTGCTAGGCCATGGTTTTAGAAACACTTTCAATTTTTAATTTTTTCAAGTAGGTCATAGTTAAATCATAAATATTTTTAAGTACCTACGTCAAGTTGTTACAAAAATTAAAATCTACAGGAAATTCTATAATTTTATCAAAAAAATTAAATTATAAAAATTATATTTACTTCTTGGGTATTTAGAAATTTATGTACCTACAAATTTGAAAGAAAAAGCTTAAACGTTAAGATTATCTTACTGAAACAGTCTCTTTTTTTAATATGGCAAAGTTAGCTGAAAACTTATTACTAAATTCTTAACTTTTTACTTTCCCTTATAACTTAATTATAACATAGACTTTGGAGATAATCTCCTCTGGATGGCATGACTTGATTTATTAATTTATAGTATATTCGATAGTAATTGCAAAAATTTAAGGTTAAAGTTCGATTATAATGAAGTTGTTATAAATATTTCCATTTATGCTTGAATGCTACCACTGAACTAAACTGAACTGAATCAGCCTGTAAACGACCAATTGTTGGGCAAAGGCCTCTTCTATATAAAGGAAGGGTATACTATCACAGTGAATTGAATATATGACAATCAAACGCATTATTTTATAATGCGATCATAACAATAGCTCTACACTCCTTAACTAATATATAATAATATAATATTTTTTTTTTTTTTTATATTATAATAATATAATATTTTTTTTTTTTTTGCGGGTAGGTGTCAAAGAGTCAAAACGTCTTTTGTGTTTCTCCTCAGTTTTTATTTAAAAAAATATACAGTGATTAATTTATTAACTGGTTAAAACTTGTAATTTCCTTTATTGTATACAAATAAATCAGTGAAGTAAATGAAGGCAGCGGTGCTTATGCACTAATTTGGCCTAATCTGCACAACTGTTGGCACCACACTCATCACACATCTTACGTCTTCTGTGTACATCTGTTTATCTTGTATTGTGTAAAAGTGAACTAAAATGACAAGATTTGAAGACATCCTTGAGGTTCACAAAAGCATTGCTGACTCTCTTGGCCAACGGATGTCTGAATTCGAGAGTCAGCTGAGGTCACCAGACAGACAATCTTCAGTATCAGGCATTGACAGGTTGGAGAGTGAATTTAAGGAATTTAAAAAGACAGTCTTTAACATCCTAGACTTACTCAAATCTCTTACAATGAATCTTGCTACTCAAATTGATGACATTGACAACCGTACCAGGGAGAACGCTCTACTATTTTATGGATTTAAAGAGTCAGATGATGAATCTCTTGTGTCCATCATAACCAACACGTTACAGGATACAATGGGTTTTTTGAATTTTCACTCAACTACAATTCAGTACTGTCAGCGTTTAGGGGTGAAATCTGATAGTAAAATACGGCCTGTACTGGTTCGCTTTAATGATCAGAATGTAAGGTCATTAATTTGGAGTAATAAAAAAAAGCTTAAATCATCACCAGTGTCAGTAAGCGAGTTCTTGACCAAGCTCCGTCAAGCCATTTTCCTGATGGCCAGGAAACACTTTGGTATTTCAAATACCTGGACTAACAATGGCATAGTATATGTAAAGCTCCCTAACAATGACCGGAAACGCTTGATGGACAAGGAGTTCTTAGAAGGGTTAATTGAGCAGTTCCCTAAGAACACAGATTCTTCTCCGTCTGATGCTCCCATTGATAAATTGCCGTCGAACAATCGTTTGCCTCAGAAGGGTACAGTTAACAAAATTCCAGAGCGCTCTAAGAGGGTGAGTCCCTCTTCATATACTGGTACCCGTAGAAATGCAACAAAAAAAGTGTAATATGTTAGCCTTTTTTTTTTAAATTATATATATATAATGTAATTTTTTTTTTAATTTTTATAAAATATATTTATTTTTTTTTGCTTTTGTATTGTTGCTGTCCTTCCTGTTTGTAATTAGTTTGTATATGTTAATTTCCTTTTATACCTCATGCCTTTGATTTTGAAATATATGATGTGATTTTGCACTTTGTACATTACATATATGTTAATATTTAAATAAGTTGCTAATGGAAAATGAAAGGGAAATTGTTAATATTTTAGCTTATTTCTTTTATTTATTTATTTTCTGCTTTTGTATTGTGCTGTCCAGCCAGTTTTTAACTAGCTTGTATATGTTAATGTCCATTTATGCCTCATGCTTATGCCTTTGAAATATATGATGTGATTTTGCACTTTGTATATTACATACATGATGATATTTAAATAAGTAGCAAAAAACTGTTAATATGTTAGCTCATTTCTTTTATTAACTTATTTTCTGCTTTTGTATTGTTACTGTCCTGTCTGTTTATAATTAGTTTGTATATGTTAATATCCATCTATGTATGTCTCATGCTTTCGCTTTTGAAATCCATGACGTGATTTTGCACTTTGTACATTATATATTATACATGATAATATTCAAATCACCTACATTTCTTACTATAATCTACCTGGTATGTTTTGTTAAATCCAATTTATTGCTTGGGTTGTAACTATGTTTTATTTCTTTATATATTTTTAACTATTTATTTAATTTCATATTCACTCCTAACTAATGATTTGTTTACAAGTGTTTACAATTTAGTAATAGTGATTAGTGACACAGTTTCAATCTGTCAAAGACTAAAATCTAGCCTTGGACTCTTTCATTTTGAGTCATTTGATTACATGATTTAGTTTAATTGTTTTTTTATTTTTTTTTAATCTTAACAGTCATACCATGCATAAAAAATTAATTATGTATTTTTGTTTCTTTTTTTTTTATTATTTTAAGTTTTAGTTTTTATTTAATTTTTTGTAGTTGAGTTGTACCTATAGCATGGCATTATTATTATTATTTCTTTGGTTGCTTTTTTTTGTTTTTTTTTCTTTTTTTTTGTAACTATTTTTGTATTTCAATGCTTTTATTTGTTTATTTTTTTTATAAGGCTTCTTATTTATTATTATTTTTTTTTTTTTATTAACTTAAGTGCATTTTTTATTTCTATATATTTTTTATATATTTTTATTTTCTATTTTTCACTTCTTATTGTGTGAGGTGTACTTTCTTCTCGCATTTTTTTTTTATTTTTATTTTTTTTATTATCAGTTCCAGCAGTTTGTGCAGAAAAATAATGCTTCATTATTTATATATTGTATCTACTAAATTCTAGTCATGAGTTTAAATAGCAATAATTTTAATGATTCTGAAGACGAAAATAATTATTTCTCCTTCGCGTCCTCATCCAATGACAGTTTTCACAGTTCTTCCATGCCTCTCAGTTCTCTTATCAATGCTACGTTTACTCCATATGTTAAAAATTTCAACGTTATACATATCAATGCTCAAAGCATACCCGCACATTTTACTGACTTTAGTTCTTCCTTTGAAAGTAGTAACATCCACGCAATTTTAGTATCTGAAACCTTTCTTAAGCCGTGCTTACCTTCAGTTTCATATTCTTTGCCTAATTTCCACTTAATTCGTAACGACCGTGTAGGTAAGGGTGGAGGTGGAGTTGCCATCTACTTACGTAACAACATTCCTTTTACCATCTTAGACAAATCCCCGCCCCAGTACTCTAGTTCCTCTGAACATATTTTTCTTGAACTAGCGTTTGGAACAAAAAAATTACTACTTGGTGTTTTTTATAGCCCATCCGTTCTTATAGACTATTTTCAAAATTTTGAGAATCTTTTAGAATTATACAGTCCAACCGTTGATCACACAATTATCATGGGTGATTTCAACACGTGTCTTCTTAAAAATGACAGCCGTGCCAAACGACTTAATAACATCATAAGCAGCTCAAATCTCACATTACTGCCTTCTAATGCAACTCATTTCTTTCCTAATTGTTCTCCTTCTAAACTAGATTTAATGTTGGTGTCTTCTTCTGAGCTTGTGGATACGCATGGCCAATATCCAGCTGAGGCCTTTTCGTATCACGACCTTGTGTACCTTTCATATAGGATGCGTCCACCTAAGGCCAAACCTACCATTACTATGCGTCGTAGCTTTAAGAATTTTGACAACGACAGCTTCTTGGAGGACCTAAATAATATCGATTGGGGTACGGTTCAAAGTGCTCCCAACATGGACGACAAGTTAAATGTGTTTAATAGTCTTCTGACTGAGCTCTTTGATAAACACGCTCCTTTGCGTCCTGTCAAGCTTAAACACCTTCCAGCCCCCTGGTTAACGCAGGATATCAAGTCGTTAATGTTAAAACGCAATGCGGCAAAATCTAAGTTCAAACTCATACCATCTGAAGACAATCATAATAAATATAAAAAACTAAGGAATCTGTGTAGCAGGGCATGCAGGGACGCTCAGTCGAACTTTATTGATAATTCCATTAAAAACAATAGTCCTGCTCGTATTTGGCGTTTCTTGGAATCTCTGGGTATTGGTCGTCAGCGCTCTAATCTATCATCTAGTATAGACTTAGATGCTCTTAACAATCACTTTGCTAAGGTTAAATCCCTAGACAACCGAGTAAAATTAGACACCTTAAAACACATTGAGGCAGCACCTTTGAAAGTCAATATCCCTTTTGAACTTCAACCTGTCACTTCAGAGGATGTTAGGAAACACATTTTATCGATTAAATCCGATGCTTCTGGTAGTGATGGTATTAATCGCAAACTTGTCCTACTAGTTTTAGACCACATTATTCCTGTCCTTACTTACATCTTTAACTTTTCTTTATCATCTAACACATTTCCTAATGCGTGGCAGCATGCACATGTTATTCCTATACCTAAAATTAATAATCCTTCCTTATTCTCACACTATCGGCCTATTAGCATTCTACCTTTTCTTTCTAAAGTTCTAGAACGCATTGTTTTCACACAGCTTAATGTCTTTCTCTTAAAAAATCGTATTCTTAGTCCATATCAGTCAGGCTTTAGAACGGGACATAGCACTGTTACTGCTCTCGTTAAAGTTTGCGATGACATACGCTATAATATGGACAACAAGTTGCTTACGATTGCGGTATTACTAGATTTTAGTGATGCATTTAATTCTGTCGACCATGATATTCTGTTAGCTCTCTTACGATCTATAGGCTTATCTGCTAATACTATTTCTTGGTTCAGCAGCTACCTTCGTAATCGTCAGCAACGCATAGTAGCCAACGATAAACTCTCTTCCTATGTTCACCTCTCTAGTGGCGTTCCTCAAGGTGGCGTCCTCTCACCACTACTTTTTTCAATTTTTATAGACTCAATTCCACCCCTCCTTTCTTCGTATCATCTCTATGCTGACGATTTACAATTATACGTTTCCACTCCAGCGAACGATATCGCTGGAGCTATCAATAAAATTAATGTGGATCTTAGTTGTATCTCCAACTGGTGTAAATCTTATGGTCTATGTTTGAATGCTGCGAAATCCCAGGTTACTATCATAGGAAGTCCGGGACAAATTTGTAAAGTTGATTTTAAAACTTTACCTTCAATAACTCTTAATTCCTCCATCTTAAACGTAACAACTTGTGTTAAAAATCTAGGTCTCCTAATTGATAATTCTCTTTCCTGGTCCCCTCAAATTACGGAGATAAGCCGCAAGCTGTTTGCCTCGATAGGAAGCCTGAAACGTTGGAAAAACCTTCTCCCTCTTAAAGTTAAAATATCTTTGGCGCACGCTCTTCTCTTGCCTATTTTGGACTACGCGGACTCCTGTTTCACTGATTTAACTGAAGAAAAGCTAGACAAACTGGAGCGATTGCAAAATATCTGCATTCGTTTTATATTCGGCTTACGCAAATTTGACCATGTCTCCTCCTTTCGGGCTCGTCTGAGGTGGCTTCCTATCAGATATCGTCGAAACCTCCACACGCTAGTCCTGTTATACTCTATTTTATACAATCCCTATTCCCCTTCCTATCTAAAAGAGCGTTTCTGTTTTCTTGGTTCAGACACTTCTAGTCAATTAGAACTTCGGTCTCGTTCTGACAATCGTCTTAAGTTGCCAACCTGCCATACCCGCTACTTTAGCAATTCCTTTACGGTTAAAGCTGTCAATCTTTGGAATTCACTGCCATTTGCTATTCGTCATTCTGAATCAATTGCTATTTTCAAATGTCGCTTGTTTAAGTATTACTTAGCAAGAGTGGAAGATCAATAATAATTGTTTCTATAATAGTGACTGATTAATTATTAATTATTTGTATTTTAAATATATTTGTTGTATATGTGTATGTGTATGTATGTATTTTATTACTATGTACTCAGTACAAAATATGCATGTATTTATAATGTATATCATATTATTAAAGTGTGAGTGCTAGTATCATTATTATTATTTAGCTAACACCTAGGTTTAGGGACCTAAATTTGCACTACCCAAATCTGATAAGAAATCTACTTTCATTAAAGGTTGTCTGGTAGAGATTGCTGATAGCAATAAGACCGCCTTTGCACACTTAAATTGTGAATATCTTGTACTCTCATTATGTAATATCCACTGTAAATTTAGTGACTGCAATAAAGTATTTATCTATCTATCTATCTATCTAATTTAAAAATTCTCAAACGAAATTCAGTCACGCTGCATTCTTCATCCACTGTCAATATACCTATATATTGTATTAAAAAAGCATGTCAATTCATCGATCCTGTCCTAGAGCAGCTAGCTGCATCTAGCGACAGGTGCAGGACCGTTTACGGAGTAGCCAACATATTTTTTCATACTAGTAAGTAAAATATTCTGTAGTGCATCGATGCAAAGTCCAAAATTGCTGTACAAAAGCCGTTTCAGAAGATGCGTTCCATTCCCATGCGATCGTCGCGTAGTTCACGAAGGTTTTTAACTTTTTTCTCAAACGGGTCCAATGATTCAGGTTTTGCAAGGCAACTCGTAATATCGATAGTAGATAGTGCCGTCTCGATTTAATCGTTGTATTTCGCTTAAACATTTATTTTTAATACCTTTGACGATATGAAAAAAATAACTAGTTGAAATTTGATATTCCTCTTTATGTTGAAATCAACATATAACAAAAAAGTATTTGTACGAGTACCTACACAAAATTAATAGTTTTGAAAACACACACTGCGAATTATACAATATTCGTTACGCCCCCGGTATTAACCCGAATAACTTTCGATCGTGTGGAAATTTCTGAAAAAAGATACAGCATCTTGGATGAATATAGGATTGTATTTTCAGCTTCATCGCAATCGGTTCACTTGTTTTCGCATTAAGGAATGAGAAACATTTAACCATCGATACATCCATCCACACACTTTTACTTTAGATAGGTATAGTATGAGTTTTATAATTATAAAATATATATTGTACCTAAATACTTTACACTATTAATTTCAAACAGGCTTATTTTCATAGTCAAAGTCTTATTAATAATATATAATAGAATTTTAACATAATTTTGAATCTACGAAGAATTTACTTTTTACATTTTAACTCATTAATCGTGCCATTATGCAAACATTATGTAGTAAATTTGGATTAATATTTAGATAAATGTTTCGTTCCTTTGTTGTAAATAATTAATTATTATGTAATATTTTGAGCACCATCAGTTTTACAATTACGAAGCTTCACCTTTTGTTCTGTCTGTAACAACTTTAGCGAGCACTGTTTGTTTTGAATGACCAATGTTTTAAAAATGCAATTAATTCCGATTTTGTACCTCCGAAACTCAGATTTGTATGGTAATTGCGACTCACAAGTCCAGTCTGACTCATCTATGAGTCTATAATATTAAAATCATTTTAAAGACACTCTAGTTCGTTACTAGATTACAGCACTGCCTATATATACCGAGAAGATGCAAGGGACCTAAAACAATCTGTTGAAAAATGAGGCATTAATTTGAAAACATGCCTGTTTTGCTAAACTCCTGAAGCGATTATAAAAAAATGTAAATGCCCTCCGTGACTAGGACAGCTTCTTCCGACCTTGGCGGCGGCCATTTGCTTTTTTTTTTTTTAGCGCGTTCAATGTTGCCAGCATGTCGGCGTGCAGTGCGTTCGTTTTTACTTGATTTTATTTTATTAAAGGCATCTTGTTATGCAACTTTTCTTCTTTTTATTCTATGTAGTTTATGTTTTTAATTAGTTAGGGCATTTAAATGTTTTAAATTACTTCTTTAGATGCATAGAAAGAGCCAAAATTTTCTCTTTATTTATACACACGGTAATAGCAAAATTTCTTACATCTACTAATCATAAAATTATAATAATAAAATTAAAAAATGGTAAGTACCTACTTATCAGCTTACCTACATATTAATAAATTTAAATATCTATTTTATAAATTTCATTTATAGACGTCTCATAAAATGTTAATTAAATCAAGAGTAATTCAGTTATCAAATGTTTTTGCAGCTAATATTCTGTTATTTTCAATGAACTGCTCATTAAATATTGACGAGTTCATAGAGACGTATGTTATCTATATCACGGCTGATGGGACAGGGTAATCCATTTCCAAGAGTGGATGCCACGTACACTGGATTTGTGACGAGTTTCGTTCCCGAAGCGTTAAGATTAATCCATGAATTTGAAACTTATTAAGGCAAAACTTGATAGATTGATTTGCCGTTAGGGTGGCAAAGTCTCAGCTACCGGTTTTGCATTAGCGACATAAATTTGTATATGCCATACATATATTCACCATTTTCTGAACGTTGATATTTGTACTATGTTTTCAGTTGCCGACACAGGGTTGTCGTTCTACTGGGGGGCGTTGGGTTTGAGGCCTTTATTAAGAATGTTGTCTACCATTCTTACACCCGACTAAAACACGATGTAGGTACATCCATTCTTGAATATTGACGACGCGTTGGCGTAGTAGTCACAGCAACTGGCTGATGCACTAACGGTCGCGAGTTCGATCACCGCACATGGCAAACATTTGTATAGACCATACAGATGTTTGTCATGGTCTGGGCGTTTGTGCTTGTGTATTGTGTGTGTTTCCGGACCCCCGACACAGGATTCACATCCTACTGCGGGCCGTTGAGTATGAGACGTTTATTTATTTATTCATTATTTTATTATATTTATTAATCTTCTTCTAAAAGTTGTGGAACTTCATAATTTTTATCTCATTAACGATAAGATATTCGTAGATACATAAAGTTAGGTTTATCAGCATTTTTGAATATTTGTCGTCCAAAGTGATAAAAAATAGTTAAATTATATCGAGGAAATACGTCATGTTTGGCGTTAGATACGTTAAAGTTGGTATTTTACCGATGAAAATTTACAAATTTTGTTTTAAAAATATATAGATTTACTTTTGTGGTACATTAAGTAAATATCCTCAATAACTTCGCACCGCTGCCATTCAAAACAAAAAAAAAAACCTATATAGTAGAGATATTCAATAAGGACTATCACACAAATTAGTTAGACAATAAAAAGTTTTGTATAATATTAAAATAAATGGATCCGAATTTATTTCCACATTGTTTTTAATTAATGCCGAAAAAAATTTACATTTAATTTTGCAATTATAATATATTTAATGTATTATTATTTAGCAGGTAACATTTTTTCATTTTAGTTTTTAATTTTTGTTAATTTTTTATTAGTTTTATTATGAAATTTCGTTGTTTGTTTATATTTTTTTCAAATTTAAACTTTTTTTCTACTTAATTTGCTAAATTCTACTTAATTTGAATTATTTAAGAATTTAAACATTATACTATCAATAAGAATTATTAATTAAAAATATTGTATCAAAGAAAATAAATCAAAGTAAAACACACTTTCTTCACATTTTCTGACATCGTTAGGTTCCACATTCAAGGGCAGAAACTAACCAAAGAAGTAGAAACGCTCCCCATAAGCTAAGTTGTGGGAAACAGCACTCTTTCTCCTTAGATATAAGCATTCATTTCGCACGTCATCTAGATGAGAGTCTTACAGGCGGCAGATTGAATAAACTGCTTGACACAGTTTCGTGTTTCGGGTCAGGCGGGTGCCCGTGCCACGTAAACAAATGCCCGTTACGACATCACTAGATTGGAAAAAAGAGTGATCTTGGCACGTTTGGTTTCGCACTAGCTTTAATATCACTTTCATAGTAGACACGACAGCTATATAGGTTTTATCTACGTATTTTATAAAAGACAACATTATATGCCTCTTCCTCTTTATAGAAATATCAAATTTTCAGGCTGACATTATACAGTAGAACGCGTACACCATAGAGCATTTTACAAAACCGTAAAATAGAAGTCATGAACCTAGATCTTACAATACTTCTAAATGGAAGTACACTTTTTTTTGAGGTATGGGAGAAAAGTGTATAGGTACATAAATAGATAGACCAAAATTAATCCAAACATTTCTGGAAACCGTTCATAATTCCTTTAGTTAGTATTCGCGGAAGTATTTTTTTATTTATACTTTCTGCACACTAACTGCACAAAATACTAAAACTAAATAAAAATAGAATACATAATACCTAAGTTTTCACTGATTAACATCAATTAGATTTAATGATCAGTGAAGGGTGAGAAGAAGTAATACGGTATTTACAAATTCCATACAAAATGCATTAAAAATAGGGGAAAGCAATGCATATAATTTGTATAAGCTTCCAAACAATACACGGCTTGAATAACTGAAGTACTAAAAAAGTTATTTTTTTTAAAAAGTGAGAATGACATCGATTCGTGGAAGTGTCTTTAGGTTTCTAGCTACAGTGTCAACGGATTTTTAATAAAATATGGTGTAAGTATGGCGGTTGGTCTTAGTCTATGAAGGACAAATAAAATTTAACATTTTTAGCTTCCACTTTATCAAATTAAAGTTACAAAATTTAACACTTTGAGGACAAAATTTTCTTTGTATAAATTATATTCTTACATATTTTCATCTCGGGAAATTCGAGATCATTCCAGATATTGAAAGAATTTCACACCGAAGTAGTCAAACAACATCAAACTACCTTCTTTGTAAGAAAATTCTAGAATCGTAAGCACTCTAAGTTTTCTTCGTATGAAGTACAAAAAACATTATCATATCTCCTCGTATTTAAATATAAACTACACCAATATATGACCGAAGTATGTACACCACACACCGTCTGATAATATCGCATCTGGCGCCATCTTTTGTTATTAACATCATAAGAGACACAAGTTTGAAAATTCCCAATCGACATTGTAATCTCAACAAAGGTCTGACCTAACACCTTATCAGTTACAATGGGTATACACCATTATATCATAGAAATCTAGATCTTATCACATAAGTGTATGGAACAATATCGTATGGCAAAATATGAAAATTGTAACGATGCTCTATAGATCTGACAAATACATCCTGCTTTTAAAGAAGTAAGACGTATGAGTAAATGTTTACGTAACAATTAAAGTTGAATTAAATGAGAATATTGTATGACAATTAGACATCTATCTATAGATCTTACACAAATTTTAAGCAGGAAAGATTTGTTTGCTTGATCTCCGACACTAGTGCAGTAATTTTGATAATTTTTGGAACGAAGTTTCTTATTTATTATTATAAGTCTACATTATCCAACAGCAATTTAAAAATGTCCTAGTACAATTTCCGGAACAACAGCTACAAATATAGATACGGATAAAACGGAGTGAAATGTCTAGTCAGCTAAATACTTTCGCTTAATGATCAATTTCTTATCTACTAATATGTCAATAACCTATTGACATAAGTCAATTACCCACAAGTATTCTAGACTAAATGCACGGAGTATAGATACCAGGAGTGCGAACAATATAGGATTTTTCACGTTATTTATGTACACAATAATAAACCCAGAACATAGTTATCTTTTTTGCCACTGGCACACTTCAGGAGGTACCGTATAATACTATTATTACACTTAAATATGGACTGGCTAACCCGGCTCATGAATTTAAAAATAAATTAAATTAAATATAATCCAAACGCGGGGACGTTTTCCAAACACGGACAAATCCGGGGTGACCGGGGACGTATGTCAACTCTACAATAACGTACATTGAAAAGGTTCAATTAACAAGTTCAAAGTCGTCCAGACCTGATTATATATTCTACTAGCGCTACCCAGTACATGAGACAACGAAGTTACGAATAAACTAATAGTTGCATATATTAACTGTTTATATAATAATATATAAAATTGAAATATTTAAAGTTTATTTATTTTTCCTTTTTTTTACTATAAAAGTTTTATTAGGTATATACCTACTATTTATAAACTTAATACATTAACAAATCAGTACAAAGTAAAATATAATCATTATTGTATACAAGTCAATTAAAATTTCTCGGTTTTATTAACTATTATTTTCTATTTTAAGTAATTTAAATAAAATTTACTATAAAATCGTTATATATTACTTCGTTATCTGGAAAGACAAAATGTAAAAGTTTCTGTTCTGGAATATACTGTAGCAAAAAATATTGTTAATTAATTAAAAAACGCAGGTAAAATATCCAGTTGTTTAGCGCTACTTATATAAAAACAATAGTCAGTCTAAAATTCCACGTGTATGTAGGTATTAAATATACATATGGATATCTTTATATAACAAATAACATTCTATATAATTCAGGTTTAAAACAAGGTCATTATGAAAACGGTTAGCCATAGTCGATACCTAACCGGTAAAATTAATGCATTACATTATTTGATAATTTCCATTTTAATGTGTTTATTGACGTTCTGTTGCAAAAAAGTGACCAACACACACGTCGTCGGTAATATGCTTCCTATCAACGAAATAATAATATAAAAAGGATTATAAAATATTATAATATATAATTATATATATTATATAATTGGGAAAAAATATCAAAATAAATTCGCAAGTGGTTGGTAGTATTTAATAATAATAAAAAAGAATATTTCTTTATGAGGATCCTATTAATAAAATTGTTTACTATAAACGGTGCTATATTATATTTCTTTATAAATAAGTAGTAAATAGTCATTTACACAGTAGCCGTTTGACCGCAAAGAATTTTTCCTAAGAAATAGACTAGTTGTGATTACTCAAAAGTATTCTATAGCTTGATACCCGCTATTCAATTCGGTTTAAATAAATGCTTTAAAACCAAGGACAAAGTATTTCGTTGCAAAACAAATTATACACAAATGCGACATAAATAAAAAAGTAAAATTAAAAAAAAAAACATCAAGTTTCGATGTTATAAAGAATATGCGACATGACCAATTAAAAACATTAGAATCTCAACAACAAACGACAAACGTAATCTTTAAAACCCACACTAGTGTTTGTTTACACACATTTGCGGTTTCCTTATCAGTGTAACACGGGCAAGCGTTGCATGTGTGCGTGGATGACGTCACGCATTATTGTCATCGACTCATCGCTGCCATGGTTAACGAATAACACTCGGTCACTCGCTCATTTCTGCATATAACGAATGATCGTTAATTTCATTAATTGTAATTTAGGTATATAATTTCCAGTGAAATTAATAAAAGGATATCTCAGTTAGAATTAATATGTTTGTCACACTTTTTGCGCAATTACAAGAGCTTAATGCAGATACTTGATAGTAACACACGTGGGCCGCTCATTATATTACAAAATCATACCATAGCATCGAAAATCTAACAACTTTCGGTTTCACTGAACTTGACATAAGTCAAACGGCTGTGCGATGGCACTCAAAAGCCAAACAAACCGAGAGGACCGCCGATGTCATCACCTGTCACGCGATCGTAAACTTTGTAGTAGACGGCAGGGCGGTGACTTTTTTCTGTTCTTACGCATCAAATGAAAAGAATTGCTTTATACTTTTACCTTCCGTAAGATCGTTCCAAGGACAGCCTTCATTTGGGTCTCAGGCCTCTTTTTCATTGGGAAGTGACACGCTTGGCCGCAAGACCTTGTACCTCCTCCCTACCTCTCGTCCCTTGGACTGACGTCACTCGCGCCATCTTGCTTCAGTGACGCGTTGCTAAGCAACTCAGCACGCGCTACGCAGAGACAGAATGACACAAATCGATATATGTATATAATTATATACTTACGAAAATATTTTACTTATAATTTAAACGAGTTTTTATATGCCTATCGAATTAATATTTTAATACTACGCCGCGATAGTCGTTTATAAAATATTATCCGTTTGGAAGCCTCGTGTAAATTGTCTACTTAATTTTCAAGTAAATAGACTCGATACGCGATATACCTATGTAAATATTTTTCTTAAAAGTGTGAACGAGATAAAATAGTAAACGTCGATAATGAGATGGTCACGTTTACTTTGTGACTCGTAAGAACTATATGTTTATCTTATTTATTACGATTATTACTACTATTACTTAATCTATTAATTTTAGCAAATTTGTGACCATTAATTGTAAGATGTGGTAGGATATGAAAGGAATATATAATGGAAAATTTATCTAAATTTTTGTTCACCTGGTATACATAGATTGTATTACTGTATTGGTTTCAATAGAGTATACGAAACAACAAAATTAATTAATCTCTATCAAACGTTATACATATTACTTAGATACGTGCAAATTAAAAGGGTCTGCTTTTTCAAAAATTTAACGAGTACCTACTCGTATATATATATATATATATATATATATATATATATATATATATATATATATATATATATATATATATACATATATATCTCTACATTAAATTTTTTATCATTAAAAACTTGATTAAGTCCGATTTAATTTTAATTTTAAAATTAATGCTAAAAATAGATTGTTAATAATCGTTTTTGAATGTTTTAATTTTTGAAGGTACGGAAAGAATTGTAACCAAAATTACCTTCGATTATACCCTGAAAGTCGTGACTTTCACTAGAGATTGGACATATTGTTTGTTTGTAAAACGAATAACACACAGTAATATATATATATATATATATATATATATATATATATATATATATATATATATATATACATATATATATATATATATAATGACATCAAGGTAAGAAACCATACGTTTATTGATATTGTATTTTTATCTGACATTCGATGTTTAGGCTGGAACTCTCGACGTGAAGTTGTTACGAAACATTATTTTATATTTTTCAGTCAATTTCGTACATTTCTCTGTGTTCAATAAAGGTGTGTTAATAATTAAAAGTTTTAAATAATGGGGTGTTTTGTCGGGACTAATAAATGTGGGTAAGTTACTTTTATATATATATATATATATATTTATATACATATATTATCCAAGTAGACTTAAAACTTTTCCAAAGTGTTTTAAGTGTTATAGTGTTAAGTATTCTTAGTAAAGATTTGTTTCTACCTACCACAACGCTGTTATGGTTACAAGTTTACACAAACTAATAAAAGACTATGTAATATTCATGCGAGAAAAATTGCACTGACACAAGTAAAAGCTTTCGCAATTTTCAAAGTATTATTTCGTATGATTACACTTTTTCCTTGACACCACACCTATCCAGGCGACTATACACAGCCGTGTAATATAATTTTCCACTGCCGTCACATACTCCCAGTAATTTAACAAATTATAAGCTAGAGCTAATATTTCTGATATCTTACCTATCTAAAGGTAATTTATGGACTAAGTTATTACAAAGGAACGTTATATTTCCTTCAATAGAATTATTCTTCAATTTAATTCAATAGAATAAAGCTACAGGTTAAAAATTCGACTAAAAAAAAATTTTTGTACCAAATTTAATAACAAAAAAGGTTTCCATTCCTTTGTTATTTTTTTAATAAATAATTTTATCACAGTTTGCAGGACAAAAAAGCAATAAAAAACCATGTTTCCCATGTTATTTAAACGGAAAAACTTGAAATTAAATGGAGAACCTCTTAGAATTGGAATTTTGAGCTCCGCTTTTAACAAGAGCTTTGTTGGGACATCTGTGATATTTTGGGCTGAGAACAATGCTGTGCTGCACTGCATACCCCAATATATATAATTGTAAAACTTCAAATTGATTCCACCAAATTTCCGCATAGAGTGTGTCTTATTAGATTTCCCTTTCGATTTCCCATTACCTTGGGATGTGTGCGTGGGAGGAGGGAGGCAGAGGGAGGTCGTTACACGTGCAATCTCGGCTTACAAATGCACTGTAACCTCACTCAAACATTTCCCTCTTCGTAATGGAAAAACTGAAACTCCGATAGTCAGTAGTACATAAAAAAATGTTCTTTGTTTATCAAAGAGCAATAATTTTAATTACAGTGATAAATTTCATACATAAAATTACATCTTTCTCTTTTTTTATTTTTTATTTACGTAGGTACATTATAATCTAAAAGCTTACAACAAATGATTTTTATGTTACATACATAAATAACACAATACTTTACCTAAATAGAACGCATTATTAAAACGTTAAATTTAAAATGAAAAATATAAAATTTACTTTGTCTCAATTTTTCATTCCGTAGCCTTGAAGCCAAACACACACGCTACAAATGACGTTATTTATTAAAACAGTGTTAAAATATACAAAACTACTTTTTACGTTAAATTTTATATGAATAAACAAAAGTTCGAAAACAATCGAACAATGAACAAAGCTAACCAATCTGAATCTGAAACGCATATGACTAATGGATTACTCTATAACGTACTAACATACGCGATATCATCTCTTACCTATACAAATATAATCGAATTTCAATTTGTTCAGTGCGCTGTGATCCTGGACATTACATTGTATACTTTAAAACGAGCCTTATTGTTACGGAATAGAGTTGAAAATTATATATTCATGATGTTCGCGTAGGCGCTTTTCCCCTAACTCCCCGCAAGGTCACGCGGCTAGAGGAGATGGGGGGAAAACAGGTGTTCATGAAAGGTTAAGAAATAATGCGGCAATATTTGTTTGGGTAGAAGTATCTATGTATTCAAGAGTGAGAGTTTAAATAAGATATGATATACAATTATTGATGTTTGTCATATAATCTTCGTAAATATTCGAATGAAGGTTCTCGTGTATTCGTATTTCCTTTCTTATCATTTACGCTGATGCAAAAATTAATATTATATAAGGGAAATAAATGAATGTATATAAGCCAATATTAAGTATATAAGGAAGGATATAAATCACTACATATGTATTATAAAACAAAGTCATAACATATTTCTCGGCTGTTTTTAGATTACTAGATTCTGCTTTGATTTCTTCATTTCTCCGAGTACCGTTATGTATTTCAAGTTATAACATTTCTGAATAAAAAGCCTATCCAACACAAAGAACCTCCCTCACAACGTAAGGTTGTCTGGAAGAGATTGCTTATTAGCAATAAGACCGCCTTATTGTGCAATAATATTTAAGCATATATCTCTGTAATTTTGTTTCAAAAGTGGTGTACAATAAAGAATTATAAATAAATAAAAAAGAACTTTAAAAATCTTACAGTACAATAGTATTAAATAAGAAAAAAAATTTCGACCTTATGATATATAAGATCGAGTAGATACGTTGAAACCCAATCAAGTGGCCTGTCTCAAGCAGGAATGGATTTTTACACACCCATTTTATAGAGCAAGAGCGCAATAATTGACCACCTAGCGATATGTTGCAGGTTCGAATCTGACAACTTTCATTCATTCATAAATGTTAAAAATATTTAAATACTAATCATTCAGTTAAAATATATGTTAAATACTCATTTACTCATGAGTAAATGAGTATTTAAGATTTTAAATAGTTATACAGGTTAAATATAATGCGTAAAAACTTTATAAAACTATAACCAGATAAACATATTTACGACTAATTAAATTTAAACAAAAAACGTAAAGCAATGTTATCAAGATCGAAAATAAAAGAAACAAGTAGAGGTAGCATTGTATATGACTAATACGTACATTTTTTTTATGATTATTATTTTAATTGTAATTAAACAATAATATTATAAAATTTATGTTTTTACTTCGCTTTAAAAATTTATTCTAATGACACTAAAAATTAACTAACAAACAGAATTAATTTATGCTTATCATTTGCCTAGAAGTATAACTTTGCAATTTTTACGTTTTTGTTATTATTAGGTATAACGTAAAAAATGTGTCACACCAATGTTCACAAGATAACCTTTGACGTTTTATTGATATGACTTATAAATTTTTATACATCCTGTCCTGCAATATTTTACGGAAAATTGTTGTCCTCAACTATAAATAATTACATTAGTAGGTGGTACCTACCACTTTCACCCGCTTTGCTTTTTGTAGCTTATTAGATTCTGTTTACGGTTCCTGTTTTGCTACTATGACTAACGTAATCGATTTAATATTACCTTTAACCTTACTTAAGTCAAACCAGATTCCTAACTTCAATATTAACGCAACTAATATTGATAAATTAATATTTTTTTTAAAAATATTATTAGATAAATTGTTATTAATTGTCATTTTGCTCTTAGTATTTGTCATTTTATCGTAAAGTAACTCATATTCTGTGAAAATTTCAGGCGACAATTATAGACAAAAAAAAACTTGTGATTTAAGCGTTATAAAAATATCAATTTATAATAAATCATATCAACTGATCAAATGACTATTATGAAAATATTTTTTCGACACTTAGGTAAAGGCATTGAAGTGTTAACATTGGTTTTATGTGTTTATAAGACGACGTACTCCAGTAGACAGAACACGTGAATTAAAACACGTGAACAATAAAAAATTTCTTATTATTATTTTTATTGACACAGATAGGTACTTATATAGAGTTATAATATTGTATGCGTAGTTTCTAATATACGGAATATGATCGTAAATATTTAAATTCTATAAACCCTTTGTAAATTTCGTGACGCCTGAACTTAACTGAATCAGCATGTAAACGACCTGCTGGGCAAAGGCCTCTTCCTATATAGGAGAAGGCGATAATTGCGGATTGGCAGATAATTTTCTCTATCATGAGTAGCGATCGCTATTAGATGTTTATGACAACAATCGGGACCGACAGCTTTACGTGCTCTCCAAGGCACGGTGAGAAGACTCACAAGCACACCCAGACCAGAAAAAAATATTTGTACATATACAAATATCGGCCCCGAACAGGAATCGAACCCGTGACCGCCGGCGTTGAGGCGACTACTCGCACCACTACACCAGAATGGACGTGAAGCCTAAGTTGAATAAATCTCATGAACTGACCAGTCTCAGTTCGAATTCATGAAAAGTTATTATGAGACGCGATAAGTCTAATAACAAAAGACTCGAAATAATGGAACACTAGTAACTTCGTAATCATATTTGACTATTAATTACATTACAAACATAAATTATTTTAATTTTTTTGATTCACCTGTCTAACTTTACGTCGTGTTGATACTTGTTGCATTTTAGGAATATAATTTACCTGATAGTACCTTCAAGAATGATATCATAATGAAATAGGTTTCTTTAATCACTTATTTTTTTGATTGCCGTTACATTTATATATTTGTATAGTAAGTAAATACAGATAAATATATTGTTCTAGATTATACGTAGCGTTAGGTAACTTATCGAATGCCCTAGTCCTTGGCGCGTACTTGTGTAATACCTATATAATGGCGTTACAATATTAGATTAAGCGTCAACTTAGTCCAAGTTGTAATATATTGTTTTGTATAGCAACTACTGATATACTTACACATATTCAGAGGTATATATATCTACAGAATAAAACATAGAATTGAAATAGTTAATTGCTACATTGATTTAAAAATCTCACATAAGTCATAGTAGTATATTTAAATTGGTACATAAATAAATATTAATTTTAATCATAGCAAACGCTTAAAAAGCACTTTCAGTAATTAAGAATCTGATGAGAAATAAATACCTTTATTTTAACTTACACTACTACTTTAATACATCATATAAGTTTTAAATACAAAAATTATGAAGTAATATCATTTATCGTTTTATCTACAAGCAATGAAATATAACTTTACACTATATTAAATAATTTTCCTAAATAAACATTTATTAAAATATACGACAAAATAGCAGCACGTATTCATATTTTCGTACCTTACAAAAACGTCGAATAAAAAACTATAAATAAAGAGAAAATCAGTAAAAATTATATAATAATTCTCTTATATATAATTCGACATATATAATTCGTAGGTATATACTTCGACGCACGTCACAGTCACTGAAAGTGTAGGCGTCGTAACAACACCCACGCTCTAACATCGCTTAACGTAAAAAATATTTCTTAAACCTTAATGATACATTAATTTTGTTTATCAGATTTTTTGCAATTACGTTGATTTCATTTAACTATTTTTTAACCTCTAATTTGTCACGATGAAAATGTAGCTACTATTTCGTTATAATAAAAGAAAAATAGATTAACAGTTTGTTTTTTTACTACTTTTCTGTTGACGTGATCTTGTGAAACTATAAAATTTATTTAATTAGGTATCTACTGAACAACATTTACCTAAAATAAAAAAAAATTAATAATTTTATTTAAATTAATTTACAGAATATTTTAGAAATGTTAATTAAAACGACTAAACGAATAATCATAGCTATTTCCTTATATTTATAATATACCTATTATCATTACAAAAAAAATGTACTATCCGTAGTCACTTTACCACTACACAGTTCATACCTTTGTTATCTTAAAGGTAAGTAGTAGTAAAAAAAACATGAAAAAAAAAGACAAGGACATGTTTTCAATTTCCCGCTCGAATGAACTAAAATTACTAATTTCACTCTTCACGGTGAAGCAAGTATATCGAATAAAATAAAATTTCTTACTAACAACAAGTTCGTAAAAGAGTCAACATTAAAACATTTTAAATAACATATTATTATATTTTTATGCTTTTGCACCCATAACCAGTAATAAAAATATTTTTAACCACATAAATTTAAAAAAAATATATTTAAAATCACGACGCGGGGCATGTTAGCTAAGATTTATCGTCAGTCATATAAAGCATTTGATAATGCCTGATTAAACGCAAATGCCACGTAACAAGCCACCTATAAACACAGTGACCTGACACCCTCTCCCCTACTTACCCTTACTCACACACTGACCGCTATACACGTTCACGTGTTCAACTAGGTTCAAACATACAACGTTATGCGTGACCGCCACCCACACACGCAAATGTAGGGGAAACTGGGCAATATGATTCTGAACAACAGGAGGAAAATGCAAAATGCAACACAAATAAAAATGTATAATACTAACTGTTATGCTTATGAACATGACTTATTAACAGAGTTTTGTTTTGTTATAAAGGTCTTAAGTCATAATTATAACTCACGTTTTAATTAGTAATTTGTATTCTTAATAAATATTATGTTATAATTGTTATATAATCGAATATTTTAGTTACCAAAAAATGTGTTTTATAAAATATTCCGATTAAATTTCGTAAAACCTAACATAAGTCTAAAGGTTGCCTGGCATTTTGTATAATTACTAGAATTTTTCATATTAGATTATGTAAATTAAAATTCATTTGAATGAAAATTATTATATAATATTTTTTTTAGCAACAAGTCTCTAACATCAATTATATGAATACAGTCTGCTATTTATATATAAATTTGTTCTGAAAAGAATAAAAAAAAATTCCACTGCCTAATTTTCCAAATCAAAATATATTACTCCATTAAAGATTACAATTTTAAAATATTGTTGTGAGTACCTAAAATTTTCATTCTGTTTATTGTGGAAGATTATGGGCTATGTAATATTGTAACAAGATCCATTGAAACGAAACAATAACTATAAATATCAACAAATGTGACGTGTTTCAAAAGTTATTATAAAATCACGAAGGAAAAAAGAATATCAGTGTCTCATAAAGATATTTTGTAAATTAAAGTGTTATTACACCTATGAAAAGCCGTGATGGGTCGCTAGTGTGACATCGTTACATTGTGTATTTGCTCTCAACATAGCCCACTTCTTATCAGAAATCGCTTGTCGATTAGGAAAAATCGAGGTCATAGGGGCTGTAGGGGTCATTATGCAAAAGTATCACCTATCGCACAATGTTGGTATACATAGTACCTACAGGTGAACGATGAGAGTCCCTATCTATATAATATAATAAAACTGAAGTATTCGTTTGTTTATAAACGTTAATCTTGGAAAGAAGTTATCAGTCTTAGTTAGAGTTAATAAGATTATTCGTTGAGGGGGCTATAAAACATCACGCAATGCTGATAGGAACAAAGCAAAACTGCAACGAATTTGACATATATTTTTGACGTTTTTCATATATTGTAGCTGTCACCTTCAGCTATTTTAATAATTTAGAGCCCGCGAGTTACAGGGTTCGTACCGTGTCCATGTAGAAGACGCTTACGTCTACTCATAATAATTAAGGATTCGCTACGCCATTGGTTTTCTCGTACTTTAAAAATATCAGTATCTTTAAAGTTCGAAATAAAAAAGGGTGATTTTATTATTCAACTTTGTTGTTTACGGCAATGACGATATGCCTAATCTTAATTGTAAAATTCACAAAAAGAAAATAATGGTATTTACATACCCAAATTGTATTTGTGATATTTTGAATTTCTTCGTTAAAATTGTATCTATATTGTAGTTATTGATAGTAAAAAAATAATATACATACATATTTATAAATAAAGAATATGGCAATGGTATTAAAATACTTTATTCTTTGCACACAGGTAGCTGTTGACGTCAGTAGAAGCAGCCAGCCACCCGGCCACTGTTGTTCTCCCCCCGCTCCTCAAACCCCCTCCAAGATTGCTGCCACCATGGGTCGGAAGAAAATACAAATATCACGGATCACGGATGAACGGAATCGACAGGTCAGTAACATATTCCCATAATAATTATAAAAATGTGTGGACTGGACGTCATTATAAAATACATAGGTCCAATCTAAATTACTTGAACCACTTTATTAATCGATGTACTTGTAGGTAACGATGAGAATGAACTATTCTCTATGGATATTTTCATTTGTATAACACAAACTATTTTAAGAAAATATAAGATATATATATTTTAAGATCAACCGTAAAACGTCGGAAATCTCATTTCTTTTATAAGGACCTCTTTTTTAATTTTATCTGATATAAATTATTATATGTTGTTTAAAAAGACTTCGTAATAATTTTTGAACAATTTAAATGTCTATCTATTATGGTTCCAGCCATACAGTCCTATAACAGACTCAAGAAGAAGGGAATTATAGATGGAAGTATAACTGTCTTAGTAATAGGGTCCTGTTGACACCCTTTAGGTACAGAACCCTTAAAGAAATTCTTGGCTTAAGTTGAATATTACCATTTTGAATTTTAGTTATGATGTTACTTTTTTATTCATACAGGAAAAACCAACAAAAAAGATTTTTTTTCTCTTATCCAAACCCTTCTCATATTTCAGACGTCAATTCTAATATTTCTATGGAGTAATAGGAATATTCTAAAAGTAATTAAATATTATTTCTTTATAAAACTTTCTTGCTCCTTTTTTGTCGTATAAGTAATTATTTTATTATTACAAATTAGTTATTTTTTAATCATAGAACAATTAATTAATAAAATAAAAATAAAGCTACGAGACGTGTAATATTTACTACACTAACAATATGTTATATGGATTGACAATAACACGTTTCTGAGCTTAAAACCAAGGCCTTGTTTTGGATGTAAATATAACAGAGTAGCCTCTACATGTATCGTTCGGTAATACAATACGATTTTTCAGTAGAATAGGTAATTTATAATGAGACTGAGAAATGAAGAATTTCGTTTAGTAAAATTCCATGGAATATTTACAAAATGTGACGTTTATTGGATTATCGTTTTAATACGGCATTTAAAGAGGTGTAAAATTAATACAAATAAATAAAGATTTAACACCATGAACGATAGCTTTAGGAATGTTGTAAAATAAGTCGTTCTAGATCTCTTTAGGGTGTTGCTCGTGTTGATTAAAACTGTAAACCGTAAATAATATGCTCATTAATTTCATATTTTAATAGAGATTTTATGTAATTACCTTATGTAAAACTGGAATCGCTCAGACAACAATTTTCACATTCCTTGATTTGCAATAAGTATAGCGGTAATTATTCACACGCCCTTAAGAAAATCGTTTAAATTATTTCGATTCTATGAACAGTATTTCAGTTTTAATATTCTCCAAAATTATTATGATATTTATCTCTACATATTTCGAAAATATAATGTTAAAATATGTTATGAATATCACTTTTCGTTTTGTTCATCATACAATTAAAATCCGACTAAGTACATAATAATTCATGTTATCCAATTTGCAAAATAATAAATAACAAAGTGTAAGGCTGTGTTTCTAAATTTACAAACTAAAACTTAACATCCATGCAAATAAAACACAAGGTTGTGAAAGGGTGAAAATAATGACCTTAGCGGTCTGACCCAACAGATGGACATATCAGCAGAACGCGCTGCCAACATTATCGCTAGGGACAATGACCGCTCTTGCTTGTAATTTATTAATTATACGTCTACATACCCTTGACCAGTATGCACTGAGCCATAAAGCTTCTTCTATGTCGCTTAATTCTTTTAAAAATTCATGGTGGGAGGAGGTCGTGACTGACCGGTTTAATATAAACATCAGACGGCTGAAACGTAAGTCGCGAAGGTCAATTTGCATTTTGCAATTTCTAAACTAGAATGTAGGTGATTGCGTTTAATTCGAAACAAGACGTATTTAATTATTTTTATCGTCAGGTGCTCAAATTTTTATCATTACCTATTCCTTAGATTATTTATGAATTGACAATTACAATTGACTGAATACTTAACATTTATGTAGAGTTTATCTACCGTGTAATAAAGTATTCACATAGGAATATAATCAGAGCTCAGTTGTGTAGCAAAATAATATCTTGTATATAAGTAATGTCGTCTACCCGTATAAACTCGTATTTATCGTTATTATTATTATACAATACATAATATAACAAAATCTGTCAATAGCTTTTATCATGACTGTAACACAGAATTTATTTTTCTATAAAGACAAGCAAAATAGAACCTTGAGTAAGCACATGGTCCACTTATTAATTAAATTAAGAAATGACTAAATATAGGTTCAATGAAGAGCTCATATAAATATATCAAATCATATCAATACAATATTTTAAATTATATATTTGATATTATTGATAATATCAATATCAAATATTTTTACACTTTCTTTTTACGAACAGAAAAACGGCCGAGGACTACATAAACTATGTTTAAATAAATATTTTTTAAACATAATTTTGACAATGTTAATGATTCTATTGAAGTAAAAAACACTGTTGAGTGTACAATATTATCAATACGACGATATAATTGTTCCAAACGATAAATCGAAAAGCAGGAAGCGTGATTGAGAGCGAAATCATTATTGTATTTGAGAAAATAATAATTTTTAAAGAACATTTTCGACATTTAAAAACATTTAAGAAATCATGTGTAAAGAACAGATTTGATTCAATTTAAAAGTATCATTATAGAATATTTTTTGTAAATTAATTATAAATTAACAATAAACATATAATGTAATTAATATTTACACAGTTAAAACTGAATAGGAAAATGCTTAACAAATACAAATTATGACATCATTTTTAGTACCTAAACGAATTACGAGTACAAATCAACAAGCAAAATAATAAAATATTTTACACACTAAATACTAATAATATTATGTATAATTAAAATCTAAATTTAGCTTCTCGTTACTGAGGAATGCAACCTCGATCTTGATTTTGTAATTATAGATACCTTGATATACTATATTTTTAAATTGTTTAATTTTATTAACACTAATACTTAATTGCTGCTGCAGAACGTCTATTAAAATTGCAAGTAGAATAATTTACCAACTTTTAAATGTCAATATCGTAGTCAAGGAAACTAGTAACACTTTCATACATTTAAATAAAAATTACAATCTTGCAAGATTTCTTTTAGAGACTTATCACATGGTATTTTTGAAATATGTTTTACCATGACTGATATTAGAAAAAACTTACAGGCGTTTGAGGTTAGTTTATTTCTAGTCCTCATTTCACGATTTTCATTGCTAGACATGTAAACCTAGACAACTTCACTACCTCCTAGGAAGTATCTTGTTAAAAAATAAAGTATTAAGTATATTATTTAAAGTATAAAATAACAAAAACAACAAAAGGTCCAGTTCATAATAACCACATCTGTGTCCATGACTCAATAAAATAAGTGCGATAAGTTCGCGTCGTTTTAAATACAATGTTTTCTTTGTGCGTATACATTATAAAGAACGTACCTACAAATACATTCACAATTTTTGCCCTCATTTTACAAATCGGCCTTTAATATTGAACGTAATTAAATTAATATTTAATATCGTCTGTAATTGAATGTAGTAATGTAATACAATTTTATGCTGTCGTAAGTGAAATTGGATATGTCCAAAAAAGTCGAGCTGTAGTGACAGTTATACGTAAAATGTAGAGTTCTTGAAAATATTTATTACCAATAGAAGTTGATTTATTTTTCTTTGTCTATGATTTATTTCTAAAGTATATTTTAGCTTCGAGGCTTAAAATATCTCTACATTTGATTTTAGTCGTAAAAACTTTGGCCAGAAAAAAATACAGAAAAGTTTAATTAGGAAGATTAATATCTATATGAATTAAAATCTCTATGTTTTTTTTTAAATAATCAGCTACGGAGATTAGATCAGATAAGAAAAAATCTATTAGTTACATAAACATAAATCAGTAGTGGGAAAACTATATGTGAAATAGAACATTCTTTCAACAGAAACTTTAGTTTTAGTTTAAATAAATATTTAATTAATTCAATTAAAGCTTAAAGCTTTTAAATGTTAAAATGAACCAGTTTTGTCTCTGTCAAATTAAAATTATTATTGTTAGTACTTCTTGTAATTGTAATTATCTTCCATATTTCTTATGTGAATAGATGTGTGCGAAATAAATGAATTTTTGAATTGACTCCTTAACATCTGCTTACCAATTTTTAATCGCAAGTGGTTCAGTAATTATTAAAATTAAAGAGTTTATTATATAGAAATCGATTGTAAGTTAAATATTTTTTACCTCGATTTTCAGGTGACTTTCAACAAACGCAAATTCGGTGTAATGAAGAAGGCATACGAGCTGAGCGTTCTTTGCGACTGTGAGATTGCTCTCATCATCTTCAGTTCCAACAATAAACTCTATCAGTATGCCAGCACGGATATGGACAAGGTTAGAAACATAAAATATCTACATATGCGACAAATCTCATTAAACAAACGAGACATAACACGACTGACTTTTTTTGTTTGATATGCAGACAACATATTTAACATATGTTGGTTATCCCACAAATAAGATAAATCTCACGACATCCCATATGTTTACATCGCACAAACTATTCAGAAAACAGAATTTGTTAAAATAATATGCGCATATAAAACGTACCAGCACTAGAAAAACATTAAAAGGTCACCATTTATACGAGTACAAATAAGAATCAATTCATAAGTTTACATGTACCCAGACATATAATGTACTTTAATATAACTTAAAACATAACAAAATTGTATAAAAACACATAAAACATTTTATATGAAAACGGAATCCTAAATTTAGTGTTTCGTTACTGAAAGCCCAGATTAACGATATGAAATATTCTTCTTGAGAAAAAATATATTCAAAAAAACTTTTTAACACTATGTAATAGATATCAAAATATGGTTATTACGTTGCAGGTCTTGCTGAAATACACGGAATACAACGAACCGCACGAGTCCCTGACCAACCGCAACATCATCGAGGTACATTAAGTACGGCGTCATCTGTGTGCCCGTGATCGCAATGCAATGTCCATGCAAACTTGACTTATCCAATTAACAGCGCTTATACTCACAAATATACCTAATACAACCATGTGTTACTAAAACAAACCCAGAAATATTAATAAAACTCCCGTAACGCTAATCGAACCGTTAGTTCCCCCGGTATATTAAATCGATGTTGTGAAAAATCACTTATATATAGTTTTATAAATAGATAAACACAAGCAGCATGCCAGTTTATTTCCTGTTAGAAAAAAAGACGAAGTACAAAACACCAGACACCCAGTTTCATACTAACAGTTTATGACCGGCCATCCCAAATATTTATGTTATTTTTTCCTTGCAGCATGGGTTTTATAAATATTTTTGTGTTTATTTGAATTAAGCGCGCCTACCTGACTTCGGGATTCGATAAGAGTAAAGTCAGTGTTGTAACATTGCATTCGACACAACACACAAATGTACGCTAAAAATTTTCACGTATAACTTAGTAGTTAGTGCTTTGTAGTTTTGTAAAAGATAGAACAATTATGCCCCCTCTTACATACTGGCAGAAAAATTTCATTAAAGTTTAAAAAAGTATATCGATTTTTGTTTGAAACTAACAGTGTGTACAGAGGATGATTCTAATATGTAACTCAGTTTTAAATTGCATGCAAGTCATACATATTGGATTTACAATTTGGGCTCGTCAAGCCACCTGAGCTGGTTTCGCTGACACTTACAGGCACTCACAAAGAAAGAGCATAAGAACGGAGTGATGTCGCCTGACAGCCCTGAAGCGGAACCGGAATATAACCTGACACCACGGACCGAGGCAAAATATTCAAAGATTGACGAGGAATTTCAAATGATGATGCAACGAAACCAACTGAACGGCAGCAGAGTCGGAGTCGGTGTTACCGGAAGCAACTACAACTTACCTGTGAGCGTGCCAGTCGGAAATTATGAACAGTCGCTTTTGCAAGCTAGTCCACAGATGCACACTTCTATTAGTCCACGCCCATCGTCTTCAGAAACTGATTCAGGTAAATTATTATTTTGTACAAATTTAAATAATCAAATTGTCGTAATTGATACTATCATCAATTTCAGTTACAAAGTTTAACTTCATAAAATTTCATGTACATAACTGATTACCTCAAGAAATGTTTTCCTGTCCGAATTCGGTAGGAAAAGAGGCTCGGTTCCTCTTGAATTTTTCAATTGTCGAGGAAACTATGACAATTTATCTGCCTGAAATAAATTTAAAACGAACGTTAATAATATTAATGTATGTGATCAACCAATGGTGTGCTATAATATGGCCTATTATTTGTTTCAGTATACCCAAGTGGCGGAATGCTAGAAATGTCAAATGGTTATCCAGGGTCTGGGTCACCGCTGGGCGCGGGCTGTACGCCTTCGCCCTCACCTGGACCCGCCCCCTCTCCGCACCGACACCCGCACAAGCCGCACGGACACGCTCCCCCACCGCACCACTCGCCACGCCACAACAACCTTCGCGTCGTCATACCAAGCTCGATGGCACCACCACAGGACGATTTATCTTACACTGGAGAGGTGAGCTAGAAACCTTCTTACCATATTTTAAACAAGATAAAGACTTATGCGGCATAATAAACAAAAATTAGAAACGTAATGATAGATAATGCATTGCTAGCAAAGGGAATTAAAGGGAACAGATGTCAAGAGTGAGAAAAAAGGAAAGATGTTGGTTTCCGACTCCAGTCAAGTCGGCCGTACTTGTAGACTTTAGCATAATAAAATATCTAATATAGCATCATTATTTCCAGACACCTTTAAGCTATTCAGGACTCGGCAACTTCGGCGGACCACAGGACTTCAGCATGAGCTCGGACATCGGTATCGGACTATCGTGGGGCGCGCATCAACTGCAGACTCTACAGCACAACAGGTACATGTCTGTGCCCAATTTTGATATATTTTTTGCTTGTAAAATATTGCTTTTATTAATAGATTTATTCTTTTTATATAACATATTATACAAAATTTATTTTTAGATTAATACAATTTTAGTAAACGAATTTGTAAGACAAATTTTAAATAATAAGTATGTATGAAAAAGAACATAATAATTCTATATTTATGGTTACGTGTTATTATCATATAGATTACAAGTAAATAGACAAATAATCACATGTTCTACGAGTATATCTTAGAATATTGTACACATTGTTTTAAAATCAAACAGATAATAAAGTTTATATATATAACAATTAACTTTGTGTTATCAGAAAAAATGCTTAAAATATTAAAATAATAGCTCCGCCGCGACAGCTGCACGCTGCCGTGACCAGGATTCGAACCTGGGTTACTACGGCCACAACGTAGGGTCCTAACCACTAGACGATCACGGCTATCGAAGCTGTGACAGTTTCATTGAAATTGCTCTACATTATCTCCGCGTAAATCATTCAACCTCAATTCTCTAATTTCACGGTCGATTCACTTTCAATTCAACGTTTGGTTACTTAAATGACACACTTTTAAAGACACAAATTAACATAATATTTTACTGAGAGTAAACAAAAAGGAAGGACGTAAAAAGTATTGTATACATTCACAGACAGAGAAAATGGTGAATTTTTCATGTCGGTTTTATTGTGGAAATAATAATTATTACTTTTTCACACTTTAAAATTAAATCAAAACATATTTAAAAAACAAAAAGACTATTTTATAGGTATCCGAGTATATCCTGTATAGTTCAATATTAATTAACAATGAGAATTATAAAAAGAGCAATAATAAAAAACACCTCTCCGCCGAGACAGCGATATGCTGCCGTGACCAGGATTCGAACCTGGGTTACTACGGCCACAACGTAGGGTCCTAACCACTAGACGATCACGGCTATCGGAGCAGTTATTAACGATATCGAAATAATTGACTAAATTTATCGTAAAAAGCTGTGGTAGCTATAATGAAATATGACTTCCTTTGAAAATAATTCCCATTTTGTATTATTTCTCTAAAATATAAAGTTTTCATCTTGTTAATTTTTTTTCTTTATAAATGTCTTTCTACATCTTTATTCATGTTTTCAAAATACATTAACCGTAATACCTGTTTCATATCAGTCTTTGTTGAATTTTTTCTTGCTGCAATATTATTTAGCTATTATATTAGTATTTAATTACACCAGAACGCTTTAGGACACCTGCAGGCTTTATATAAAATATTTTTGCTGGCTTTACAATAGTTATTACTTATAAATACAAATATGAGGTCTATAACCGTCTGTTCCCCAACAGTAGCAGCCTGCCAGTGCTGGGCGGGGGCACGCCGCCGCCCGCCGCGTCGCCCAGCAACGTGAAAATAAAAGCAGAGCCCGTATCGCCGCCGCGTGCGCCCGATCATTTGCACCGCGCGCCAGCGCCGCAGCCCGCGCATCTTTCTGGAGGCATTGATGGTAATTACATATAATCTAAACAACCCATGCGGTTTCGCTCGCGCCTTTATTTATCTATAACCTTTTCGATAAAAAATAACAGTAATTCTTCAATTTTCTATCAGACCATTAGATCCAGGAATTACCTCTTAGCAAACAAACAAAACTGTTCTGCTTTAAAATTAGGTATAGTTTACTGAGTACTTAATGGCCTATTTTCCAACTGAAGATATTTTCTTAAGTAAAATCAGTATTCAATACATTTGCAATTGTATTAAACAACTACCTCCAGTGACAATAAAGTAAAAATAAAAATACCAATTTTTAAAAGTGTTTAAATAATGTAACTTTAATATTACTTAAAAGCAACATATTTCAATAAATATTTACAATTTTATAGGATCAGTAACGTCAAGTAATATGGGCTCGCCGGCTGGACAGGACATGAGGCACGCTAACACCGTTCCAATCGACTACGAGCCGCCTCACACAAAACGGCCGCGGATCGAAGGTTGGGCCACATAGCTAGGCTATGAGGCCTTCGGTTCCTACCCGAGGCCCCTCCACCCGCACTGCTAAACGGCCCAGGCTCGCCCCGGGCCTCACACCTCCAGGCCCAAAAACGTGGCTGCAAATCCTCCATCGAGCTTTCGGTACTATACCGTCCTGGTCTACACAAATGCTATTTTCCCTAAAAGGATCGGAAAAACTAAAACGAGATTTAGGAAGGTGTTAAAATTGGTGCAGTTATTAAGAAACATTTGTCGTTTGAATTTTTGGATGAGTCCCTTGGAAAAGGACCGATAAGTACTACGCTATCCAAAATACAATAAAAAAAAAACCTTGATTTCCCGTAGATATCGGTGTTGACTAAATGTTTAATAATCACAACCCTTCTATAATACGTAATTATTAATGTAATGCACATGCAAGTACACAAGTAAGGATTAATGTTAAAATTAAGTACAACAATGTGTTATAGATTCAACCCTGATCAATTTTAAACTTTAAACGTATCTAGATAGAGTTCTAATTTCCTTTGTAAATAGCGACATTATATGTGCAATCCGTGCCATTGTCTGTTTAGCTTTTAGTCAATTAGTTATAGTGAACAAATTCTGAAGTTCGATGCGGAACTTTTACAAGCAGCCGGAGGAAAGTATAGAAGTGCGTGAGACAGAACACATTTATGTGCTAGTGCGTTGAAGACTAAAACCGACTGTTGACTTTGTGTTAGTGTTTTAAAGTTTTTTTGTGCCATTTTAAAGTATCATTAGTGCGACATCCGAACTTTGAATCTTTGTAAATTAAGTAAGCGTAGCGTCATCACAGAAGATAATAAGTTATGTATTGGAAAAATGTACTTTATCTATTGACATATTTATACATGAGAATCATAATGATATTTACATAATATGTATACACGTCCCGTTAGGAACGAATGTTATGTATTGTAAGTAGGTAAAGTTAGCTAGAGATGACTATATAAATGTACCACACGAAGCTTTAAAATTCTTATGATAACACTCGCACTCTAAGCAGTCTTGTAAGTAAACACGTTTTTAAATTATACAAATTTAGAACTCCTATCGAAACTAAAAACCATCACTTGGTATTATTTTATCTTAATAATAATTTTATCTAAAATATTAATGAATATAACTTGAAAAACAAAAATTGTCGTTTTAAAGCGTGCGGGAGTTTCTCATTTTCAGACCAAAAACAGAGTCAATTTTGAATATCATTGTAAAACAGTACTTTTAAAGTACCCGTTAGAGTTATATATTAGTGGCTATTATTGGTTACTAGGAAAAGATGAAGCTTGTTGTTAGAATAAATTTATTTTGTTAATGTGATCTGAAGCGTTGCATTGAAAAACATATTTAAATAGTCTCCGCTGTAATGGACACACTAAATGTTAACTAATGATTTTAACTTTATTCATACACAGAAATATATTTATCACAAAATGTCATACATATTTTGATAAAGCACTATAATGTCACAAGCTACCCTATTTTTAGATCATGTTATATTTAACCATTGTAAACATAATCGAATTTCCTCATTGAAATATTGTTGTTACCTAATTATCCAAAACAATCTTTAATATTGTCATTGTTCTATTATTTCGAATGTATTCTATAACTTTTAAATCAATAGATAAAAAAGGTATAAAATGTATCAAACTGCGCAAAATTATTACAAGTATATTTTAAGCCTTCAAATTAATGTATTAGGTTCTCCCCCATATCCCCTCACTGTAGTTGCCTTACTCACAGTGCCTAAATGTACCATATTTTACCAAATTTGTATCGTACTAATAGGTTTTGTGCATCGATTTTTTCACATCCTAATATTTTTAAGCATTTACAATATATAAATATATATACACATACATATATATAAATGTTAAACCTTTGCGTTTGGAGTACTTTTTGCCGTTCAACGCTCAAAAGTATTTCATTCGCATACATTATGACGTGTTTGGACATGTTTAATCGATTGTCATTGTACAAAATGTACAGATACATTTAGTGTTAGAATAATAGTTGGAAATGTATAATCGTCTAATGAATTCGAATCTGTAAGAATATATAAATAAATAAATAAATATATTTTGGAAAATCCAAAAGTGCACGCCTCATAATCTCATTTTTCATAATAAAATTGTTAAAAACAAACCACATCGAATTAAACCGTAAAATTAAATAGAGTTCTATTTCTAACTATATTGAAGCGTAAGAAAAAAAAAGAACTCGATTATTGAAGTCTATGGGTCGTTATCCTGACCACATACAGAATCCGCACAAGACAGAACTTTTTAAACAGTTTTTTTAATTAGTTTAAATAACAAAAATGCCATTAAAAATATCATGAGTGTTAAAAATAGTGTTTTTTCTTAATATGTGTGTGTATACATTATTTTACAAGTACAATAATACCTATATGTTAAATAGAGACATTTTAAGTTCGAAAAATCACTCGTTTTTCGTGAAGTGAGAGTAGAATCCACTTCAACGCTTCGCTTATGAGGCGTGCAAAAAGTTATTGTATAAGTAAGATATTTGTATAACTAATCGATGGAAGAAATAACGTAATTCTTCAAATCACAGTAACAAAATATTGAATGTATATTTGTTAAAATTTGTACAGGGAAGTAACCAGTTTGAAGTTCAAAAGTCTGAACGAATATGAAATGTATTTTCGCATTGTAAAATATTATACACGACTAGTTTTAAAACGAATTAATATTTTATTACTGGAGCATAATGAATGTTGTCCCCTGTTTCGGGGAATATATTCGTACACCTTAAATAATATTTAGACTTAATTGTTAATGTGATATCAACACATTGCACTGTTACAAATCTCGCGTTTCAAATTATAAAATTTCGTTACATCCATTTGTGATCGTTTTCGATCGTTCGTTCCTAATTGTTCCTTTCAATTAAATGTTCGAGTGCTTTGTTTGTTGAAATTTGCTCAAACGTTAACATTTGGCCATTAACAGAAGTCGATACTTCAATAATTAACTCATATTGTGTTTTTGTTTTAGTAAATTCTTTATCGATTTCTCAAATCAACGTATAATAATCTTTTACTATTTGAACGAAAGCGAATCAAATAGCGAACAAGATGTTAAATACATAATTATAACATCCAACTGAAAGGAGAAATCTTTAAAAGACTTACTCATTCCCCTATAGATTGTTTAGTAAATAAGATACAATAAACGATGTTACCTATTTACCTATCACAATTGCACTGATCATGTTATATAACAACACTATGTATAGACATCAGTAAACATGTTTTAAATTTAAATACTTTTCGTGTAATAGTCATAGGGACAATACTTTATATTATGTCTGATTATGTGAGTCGTTCACTTATTATAATAATGTCTGATAAGAGGTAACTACGTCGATTGCACTTTACGTAATTTATCGACTTTCTTGTATAATATATATCATCAGTAAGCTGGTATTGGGAGCATTATTTCCGAGGTTGTGAGCTTTGCTATCGGGAATGATTTCACTTTATTATTAATATTTAAATATAATATTCATTTCACGCACAACCGTGTTGTGTGTTATTGTAAAAAGTGTTTGCTTGGTTTTGTTTTGTAGATGTATCTACTTTTGTGTATGTTTTACCTGTATTCATCCTGTTGTGTCACAATAGCAAAGAGTCTATTAAGTTTTACATTATTGCATTTAAATGTTGTAGTCATAAGCTTATAGCAACCGAAATATACGAACTATTACGTAACTTGCGTGATCGCGAAAAATCGCTGTGGTGTCGAATTTCAATATTAATTGAAGTTCAGCTAGTATTAAAAATCGACACCATAGCCGCGGCAAACACCATAGCGACGGCATAGACGCGGCAGTAAGCAATTTCTCACGATCGTACAAGTTACGTAATAAACCCATCGATTAGATTTCGTCGTAGTGCGTAACAGTCCCCTCGTACCCTACCCTTTTTGCTATTGTATCACAGCGATCGTGAACAACCCAGATAGATTATAGGTATATAAATACATATCCTTATTGAATACTCAAGTCGATTTCACACTTGTTTCTCTTGTAACATCAGTTGTGCAATACATAATGTAACAAATCGCTTAGGTAGGTATTAGGTATATTTTTGTTTGAATTTACAAAATTGTAATGCAAAATCTGTTGTATTTTATCGATATTTTTACTGATAATAATGAGGATACCTGAGATTACGAAGGTGACTCGTGAAAATTTAAGTCATAATGTATAATTATTTTTAAGATGAGGCCGGGCCAAATATTGCATTAATTTAGGTCTTACAGCGCCTGTGTTTCTTGCGCGGCAGTCGAGTCTGCCCTCTATGTGTAAATGAGTAATGATAATAACATCTCAATGGCTGAATGAAATATTAATGTTAATGGACAGTGTTAGAAAATTGTTATAAATTATTTTGATGACTGTTCGAAGGATAATAAAGAGTTGGATGTCAATATTGTTTTAATATTTTCATGAAGTATTACATTACCAAACAACATCAATTATTGTGCTGAACTGTACTACTTACAGACCTTATAATTATAAATATGCATATATTATCGTATATTTACATATTAAAATAGTTACTTAACAACAGAATCTCCAAATGTACCCTTTGATGCACTATTATTCCTTTTCTCCTGATCCAATTGTCCCTCAGCATGCGTATTGTTTTCAAAAATTTCTTCGATTTCGTAATCTGAGTCGAGTAAGCTGGATCTTCTAGATTTCCAACTGTGTATATTAGAATCATTGTGTATTACAATACTATCCTGAGTCACAGTTATAATTTGACCATCACAAGTATATTCAGATTCAAAACTTGAAGTCCTGTCATCGAATTGTAATCTATTTTCAAAACTATTGTTTTTGATCATTTTTTCCATAGACGTTATTGGAGTATCGATAAGCTCTTTCGAATGTCTAGTAGATGTGATTTTTCTTCCTAAACTACGACATCTTTTTGAAAATCCTCCCATCAATTCTGATACAAGTGCAGTGGCTGCTATGAGAAATCCTGCGCCCAGTAACAGAAACATGCCCTGCGTATCTTCTAATGTTAATCCTTTTTCTTCTATCGAATTTATCTTTAGGGAGCTACTTACTACCTAAAAATCAATATATCCTTGACATATAGAATTTGAAAAACATATTAAAATAGTAACGAAATATTTACTGATAACAATCTTCCAGATTTTGAACGCTGTATTTCCCATCGAACCTCGTCAAGGAACTTATCTATGATACCACTTTGTACCATTCTGCTGATATCTTCGCTTAATTTTACACCATATAAAGAATTATTCGGAAAACTCAAGCTGATTCCGAATGGTACGAAACATTTATTTGATATGTGAAGTAGAGAACGTTTCGATCTGGAAATAATATGTATTTATTTTATAAACACGAAGTTTATAATACTTTTCAAAACATACATCTTACTCAGTTTTTGAAAAATTTGCTTGTGCAATATATTCCAACTCTGATTTTGATCCCAAGAACGCATAAGGCCAGAAAAATGCCTTTGTAATATTCTGTATGCCGGTCTTTATATCGGGCACAAACTCTAATTTCTTCAAAAGCTTATTAGTTTGTGGGTCGGATGAATTAGAGAACCATCTCTCCCAACCACCATGATCTAGAAAGGAATATATAATCAAAGATACGAAAACTTTTTTGTACATTTTATTACATCTTTATATTTTAACTTTTAAATTGTTAAATATTTTTTTGTTAATTTAAGAAATTTGTTATTTCCACTTAAAATAACACAATTTAAATTAAGAATTTATTATACTATACCTAATGTACCAACGCGATAAAATCCCGCCAAGAGCTGTGCTATCGTATCTACCGTCTCCGGAAATATCGGTAATGTTACGAAAGCTATAATAGATCCAGTATAACAGCTTGTTATAATAATTGTAAACAACCAGTACCATCCTACAAGATAGGGAACAAAATATTTGATTATCAGATTGTGTAAATACCTACTACCAACTTACATACGTAAAATTATTTTTACCGATTAATATTCGTGTAGTTATTTTGGTTGTTTTACTCCAAGAATTTTTGCCAACAAAAGTAAAACAATTTGTAAACGTCCCAAAAACATACCAGAACATATTTTCAACTTCGCCTTTATCTTGAATTAAATGACGTAAAGTATGTTTATCCGAGAAAGCTAACGGAAAAATAGCGATTAAATAAGTAAACGTGAGAGCCACCCAGACATGCCAGTGGAATGGACCAAGAATTGCACGATACCTGAAATTGTCATGTATAAAAATATACATATTTATGTTATAAACATCATAGTTATATCTAAAACCGAAATGCTTTACCGTGGAAGTGCTGTAGATGTTAATGTTATAAATACCGCACAGTCATGAGAATGGGCAAAACTCATGTCCATATCACGAGCTCTTTCATTAGTTACATACATTCCAGCTATACCTATATCGGCTCGACCTGAAGTAACTTCTTTTGCTACAGCATCACCAGAACTTAAAAAGAGGACATTACATTTTGTTTATATTATATAATTTACGTTTAGCCTCAATAAAAACTTATAAATTTACTACCTTAGATGAAGTTCTCGAGGCTCGACTATTTCAATAGAGAAATTATTTCTTTCTGCAAGCAAATTTAAAAGTCTTATCTCAAGACCATCCCAAACTACTTTTGGATTTCCGCCATCCCAATCAGTTTGTATTCTGAAACAATTAGTATGGTCAAAAAATAAAATAAAATAAAAGTTAGGTATACAAAAATATTTTATAGTTAACAATTATTATACCTTCGAAATACAAAAGGTGGCTGGTGTGCAGCGGCAACTATAAATCTGTGACCGGCGTAGCCTGTATTCTTTTTAGTTGGAAATAAATTAACTTTTCGTGAAAACTTTCCATGACTCCAAGAACACAATATTAAAGGCTTGCTAGCGCCTAATCCATCTGTATATAGAATATGAGTATATAATATAAAGGCAGCTTCCTATAAAATTATTTTCATTAGTAATAAGTGTGAATGTGCATTAAGTATACTAATGTTCCCTGAAAAGTTTTTATGCTTACCATATTTACATCATCCTTGAAACTTTGCCCAATAACAAGCAAATTAACCAAAAATTTTGAAGTTGGCCCTGCAAGAAATTCTTGAACAGCCCACTGAGAAGATCTCGCTATCACAACAACCTTACTCTCAGATTGCCTACCTAACACGTTAGTACTTCTCATGACATCGTTAAGAAATACAATAAAATGATAGCAGTTTCGTTTGGGTCGTAGCAATTTTGGCTCTTCTAAATAATCATTTTCTCCAATATATCCATGCATATAAGAAACAGGGAAATTCTTAAATAGATCCTGAAATAAATAGCTCTCACGAGATTTTATTTGTTCATCGTAAAGTATGACAGGCGTGCAATCATTTAAATAAGTTAACGTTATATTATTTATCAGTTTAGTAAGAGACGGTGTTTGGTCGAAACCTACATTCTTGCTCAAAAAATTTTCGTGCCATATTTCTTCCCTTGTCTTGGGATGACCATGAAAAACTAGATCAGCTCTCCTTTTAAGTGATGCTGATTTTAACTTGTTTTTTAAATTTTTATTTGTTTCTCTTTGAATTATTTTTGATTTTTCCTTTATCGAATAATACTTTTTTGATTTTAATACGTTATGGTAACCGTACGAGAAACTTTGCCTTTGATAATTTTTCGACATAAATTTTGATGCATAATCATTAATTTCTTCACAGAATATTTCGTCCGTTAAACAAAACAAATAAAAAATCAATATTTTAAATTTCATATTTTTGACGTTTTGTAGTTATAAGTAAAGCTTATAACAAAAAAATATATTATCGTAGCATCAATTCACCTTTTTATATGTTTTTTAGGACCTTGACTGGTCTAACAATGAAACAGTGACATTTAGGCAGGTGTTATGATTGAAATTTTATTTTTTATGAGCAATTCTGTTCTTCATGGTCAAGAGTATATGATGGTACCTAACATATAATTCATAACATCGCAACAATCTGCCATAGAAATCAAGAAGCTTTTTTAATAAATTTTTTTTTTTTTTCTTATTACTTTACACAATAATTTTAATTTTGTGACAGTGTTAAAGAAATTGTTCTAAAAACATTTTATAGAGCTATAAATATCATTGTTGAAACTTAGATCCTGTTGGCATGCATTTGGTATGAAAATCCTAAGAGACTGTTTAAGTTATAGTAGATATGTAGGTATGTAATTCAGAATAGCAGTTTTAAGTTCCAATTGCGTTTATTTAATTTATTAGTTCTTTTTTCTAATTTAAATATTACAATGTTTTCATTTTGCTCAAAGTTAAGTTTTCAAGTAATAATTCATTTCTTTAAATTATCTCGTATTCGAATACCTAATTCTTCTTTATTAATTGAACTCTTATCGAAAATCTCCTTAATAATTTTTAACATCTTATAAACATCATTTAAACACTTCTTTTTTCATACCTATTTATTAAGTGAAGAATAAAACTACTCGACTACACTTAACGTACATACAAAAGTTCAATAGACAACAGCTAAAAATATTTCAGACTTACTTCACTACGTGAGAATAGATGAAAATGGGTTTTATCAAGAAATGAACAATATATATTCATACCAAAATATATTTTATTCAAATCGGTTGCTCGTGAACAATCATCATATAAAATCTAGCTAAAGTGCAGCGTCGAGGATGCGGGTCTCGGATGCGTCCACTTATCGGTTCACCAAGTATGCAAGTAATTAATATGGCTACATGAACTAAACTGAATGAGTCTGTAAACGTCCCACTGCTGGACAAAGGCCTTTTCTCTATATACGAGAAGGATTGGTACTTAATCCACCACACTGTTACACTATGGGTTGCGTATAATTTCCCTAACATGAGTAACAATCGATTGGAGCGAATTCATGGGGGTTTATGCCCATAGTTACCACGCTGGGTAAGCGGGTTGGTGACAGCAGGACTGGCTTTATCTTACCGAAGACGCTGCTGACCGTCTACGGTCTGTTCACTTAAACCAGCAGTTTAGATGGTTATCCTGCCATCTGTCGGTTTTTATAGTTCATAGTTGGATCTGGTGTTGACGCCTCTTACGACATCCATAGGAAGAGGGGTGGCTATATTCTATCTTGCCGGAGCCACAGTGCGTCCTACCTGTGTTGAAATATGCCACTCATATATCATCATCATCATCATCATATCAGTCATTGAATGTCCACTGCTAAACGTAGACCTCCCCCATCGACCTCCAGAGTGATCGGTTCAAAGCAGCCTCCATCCAACGGCTTCCGGCGAAGTTTTAAACTTTCTCCTCAAGTTATCTGTCGATCTCGCGGATGGCCATGCGACGCTACGCTTGCCTTAGGTATTATTTTTACCCGACTGCGACAGAAGGAGGGTTATGTTTTTCGAGTGTATGTATGTATGTAGGTATGTATGTATGTATGTATGTATGTATGTATGTATGTATGTATGTATGTATGTATGTATGTATGTATGTATGTATGTATGTATATATGTATGTATGTATGTATGTCCATTTCTTTGGCACGCCCTACAGCCCAAACGGCTGGACGGTTTTTGACATATGAGGTGTCGTTGGATTTGTCTACATTGTAGTAGTGACATAGGCTATATAAATTTTCAAAATGGCGCCCGCAAATGGCGGAATGAGGGAATGGGGGGGGGTTGAATTTTTTTTCTTACTGTAGCAATATGGGTATTAAATGAAAGCTAGTAAATTGTTTTATTCTTTTTAGTTTATAATAAGAGTATTTTACGCAGTCGGGTTTTTTGATTTTTTTTAATTAAGCATACTTGTTATATATAATATTATATTTCTAAGTATAGGTAACAAAAAAGGATTGGTTCAACAGATTCCCAGTAATTCGTCTGAGACAGACCGATGGATTCCCGAGCAATCTTATAATCATTTTCACCATCTTTCGGTATGGAACTCTAAAAATAATTTTAATATTTTCACATATCCTACATAATATCATGTACGTCTTGTCATTTTTGGAACGAAGTTACTTACGACAGGCTTTGAGGAGATAGGGATTGTGCTGCGCGAACAAACTGAAAAAAATGTGAGACTAAAACCGTAAGAAAATAATATATATAACGAAAGTGCGCGTGCGGGCGGTACGGGGAGGCGAGCGACGCGACCGCCGCCTGCGCCACCGCCGCCACCACACTGGCTCTCCACGTGCCGCAAGGAGCGCTAGCGCGTGCTTGCGACCGACGCCGACCTCAAGCGACGTTATTTTATATTATTTGTTATTTTCTAAAACACTAAATTTCCTTAATACTTTTATGTACTTAAATAAAAACTAATCAGAAATCTCGGTCAAAATCGGTTTACGGACGATAACTTTACGGGATAGAGTCAAAAGAAAACATTGATAGAAAGAGTGTGTTATTATGTACGCACGTGAGAAGTTATAATAAAACGATGCACCGAGTTGTAGCAGCACGTAATTGTTATTGAAGTTATTAGGGACTAGCAACAGATAGTGGTTATGGAAAGCAATTTTAATATCTTATAATTTTATCTCAAAATTTTTACTTATTTTATCAAAATATCGTTCATCTGATACGAAATACAAAGTAGTTGTAATTTAAACTAACAAATTGGAAAAAGAAACCAATTTCTGTATATATTTGTAAATTTTAAAATTGTAACTAATATGATTCATAATAAGATGACAAACAAAAATACTATATATATCTACTTGCAATGTATCATATTTTCTAATAATTAATAGGTAATAGATTAAATAATAAAACTGAGAAATAAAATGTATTACAATTATACTAGTCATCTTTTATTAGTAAAGGATTCTTTAAAAACAGTTCCCGTATAGATTGCGTGGCGTACCTACTGTCGCTGTCTCTTCTACTCGGACGCGGTCCGATGGAGTGTAAGAGAGATAGATGCGTCATAATCTTATTTAAAATGCCAGTACCAGCTTTATGCCGATGACTTGCAGCTTTATAGACAGACAAAGATTGGCGAACTACGTTCTACTATTCGTCTTATAAATCAAGATCTAATAGGTATATACAACTCGTCATTGAATCATGGTATTGCTGTCAATGCCGCTAAGTGCCAAGCGATTATTGTGGGTAGTCCTCGGGAACTGGCCTTAATTCATACAAATTCTTTACCGAACCTGATGTTTGATAGATACACAATACCATTTACTACAAAGGTTAAGGTTTTGGGTATAATAATTGACAAGTTCCTTTCCTAGTCCGATCAAGTAAACGAAATTTCGCGTAAATTCTACTCAACATTGCATCCTTTACTACACTTAAAGCATTTTTTACCAACTAAAGCCGAGCTCCATTTGGTGAATACCTTACTTTTGCCTATTACTGATTACGGCGATGTGTGTAGTTTGGACCTCAACCAAGTCTATTTAAAAAAACTTGATCGATTGCTCAACACCTGTATTCGTTTTATTTTCGGTTTGCGGATATACCAGTGGGAGGGATGCGATGTGCCGCGCTTCCGGCTGCATGGGTACCACCATCTTGCTTGTTTCTCCCGTGAAACAGCTTTGCTGTGTTTCGAAGAGAAGGGCAAGACAGGCAGTACAATTACTGGCACCGAGACTTTAACACCTTATGTCTCTGGATAGGCAACACATAAATGAGTTGCCTGGGTTAGTTCCAGGTTAATTAGTTTATGTTTATGGGCGACGTTAACCACTTACCATAAGGTGGAACGTCTGAGAGTTTGCCTATTCACTTAACATAAAAAAATAATAATATATGTATATCATATTTCCATTACAGATCTGTTCTTAAACTCGAGAATTCTTTGCTTACACTCTTTTATACCACCCTACTACCCCTCCCTATCTTAAATGTAAGTTCTCCTTCCTTTCCGACTCTCATGAAAGATCTCTCCGCTCTTCAAATAATCTATCTCTTTTTACTCCTATTCATCGGTCTGGGTTTTTGTCTGATTCATTTGCTGTTTCTGCTGTTCGTCTCTGTAACATGTTACCTGAGTCTATCCGTAAAGCTCCTTCACGTGACTAGATTAAGAGACAAGGAGTTCTTCTTAGCCAAAATTTAACATAATGTGGTGACCTCAATAAACACTGCGTAATTGTGTTTTGATTATTATCGTCAACTTTTTATGTATTAAGTATTATGTATGTTTGTATCTGTTTATGTATTATGTATGTTTCTATGTATGTATGTTTGTATTTGTTTATGTATTTATGTATGTATTGTGTATATAATATAACGATTTTCATTAACGTTATCTTATTTTTCCCTTTTTCTTGTTTTTTAAAGTGAATTTTACGAATACTCAATTTTGCACACCTACAAACGTCCGCTCTTTATGTCCTAAGGTTGGCTGGTAGAGAATGCTTTGAGTGAAGAGCCCGCCTTTTGTACAATTCTTTCATGTATTGGGCAATAAAGTTGTAATAAATAAATAAATAAAATAGCGCTTAGGTCGATCGTGAGCCGAACGCTTAGGCCGATCGTGCCTCTCTATCGTTTGTTCTGCGCTCTCGCTCGCGAAACGTGACAATGTGTCATGTCTCGCGAGCGTCATGTCTTTTTCCTGAAGTACCTGTTGGCTTTCATCGATTTACTAGACTTTTTTTTTTCGTCTGACTTTTTTCACTTTACATTATTTATTTTCTAAAATACTAAATTTCCTAAATACTTTTATTTTATTTTACCCCTACTGTTGGGGCTCATTTGAAAGGGGAAGTCACTAACCCAACCCCCTCCCCATCAGGAATCCTAATTTGAGCTTTTAGGTAAAAAAAAAACTTTATTTTTTCTTTTTCTTTTGAATAGATCAATTAAAAGGTGTAGTTTTTGAGATTACAGTTTACTGTGATCAAAACATTTCTTAGTAAACATTTGTTAAAATTAATTCTTTTTAAATATAAAGTAGAAGTAATTAAAAAAAATGGAATAAAACAATAAAACTGATCATATAATTTTATTATGCACAGATTGCTTTCATTACATATTGCGTTTTGATGTAATTAGTTACCTAAGTGAATTCAAAAAAATACGTCAGCTAAAATAAACGGGTCCCAGTATCAAACATCACATACAGTAAAAAAAAAGCCGAGAAAGTAATTAAAAATAAGTGTTAATCAATACAATTCGCATAAGAATGGAACTACCAATTTTAAATATTATATCTATATTTACAATAATAGGACTTATAAATATTGCAAAAGTATAAATATCTTTTGCAAGCGCTGCAATTGATAATATGATAGTAAATAATTCAGTGGAACATAGTGTGCATTGAGTGCAGTAAAACGTTACCTACATTATTTAGAAAATTAAAACATTAAAATATTTTGAATTATACGTCACAAAGTTCAAGGAAAAATTAATCTTGTAATAATTTTTAAATTTTTAAGCGATCACATAAACATGTGCTTCATCACAAACGCGATGTAGACAGACGTTTACGCAAAGCTAAAATAAAACAAATTTTTTTATCACGTCAATCAAAAGATCAAAAAATTTAGATTATTTGTCTTCCATATTTAAAAAAAATATTAATTTCTAAGCGCTTACAATTCACAAAAATCTTAAACTAAACTTAATACAAAGCATTAACTATATTTACAATTGTATAAAAAAGGCAGTGTCAACCACAACTCTGGCAAGATATGAGAAATATTTCTAAATTTTAATATGGCTCACATTAAAAATATTAAAATGACAATCCGGATCAAAATATTAATGAAAATAAATCACTATTAAAACTGATGACCATATCTCAGCTTATCTCATTTCTATTTAGTATATTTCAAATTTTTATAAAACTTTTACGTCTATTACAGAATTTATTCAAATTCGAGTATTTGAAAGAGTAATAAATTTAAATACAACATAATACCGACAAAATAATTAAATTATATTAATAATAGTTTGGATGCATTTTTCTTTCTAAACGATTGAAAACACATATATCACAGTTTCCAATACATTAAAAAACTTTATCTAAAATTGAGTTAAATTTAATTTATTCTCATACATTAAAAAACACTCCTTTGATTATTATAAAATCGCTTAAATTACCCTTTTTTTTGCTTTGTGACCATCTATTCTAAATGGCACTTACTAGTTGGAGACAAAACAATTTCTATTGACAATAATTTACTACGGTGATCCTTGCCTCATTAGCTCACAATTAAAAAGGCAAGAACTATTGGATCATTACTTAGGATGGATGTTATTTGTTTGTAACTACTTATTAAATTGTTTGTTCTTCGATTTCATTGTCAATGCGTGAAGATCTGATGCCAGTTTTGCCAGTCCAAGGGTATATTTCGGGACACGGTTGACACGTTCTCATGTATCTCACTCCAGATTTGTGCCAAAGATTGCACACTTTCGGATTGTTACATTTTTTCGGTCGATCCTATAAGAAAATTATATTTTAGTTTTTCCACAAAATACTGCTACTCAAATTCACTTATATAATTATGTAGATTTTATAAAGTAAAATTTACCTGGTAATTACACTGGAATGGTTGGAAATTATTTAACCTTGATATCGGTGTCGGGTCACGAACCCATTGTAAAGCTTGCCAATTTGTGACGATCCATACATCAGGCATTTTGTTGATGAAATCTAAGAACATAATGAATCCTTCCTTATGGTGAGGTTGGGTGAACCAAGCCGCATGGTAGAATAGACCAAATGGAGCTCTGCACAGAAAAACGACAATGTATGGAGGAATTAAAAATAAAGTAAATACTGTGACTTAAGTAACCCTTTGTATTTACCTGTTACTTGTATAATGTCTATCAAAGTTCTTCAAAATCATTTTATATACGCCTTCGGCATCTGGAGGGTTAGCACAAGCATCGCCCATAGAGCAACGTCCGCCATTAAGATCTTGCCACATCACCATAGGTACTTCCCATACTCCTGAAATAGTTAAAATACAGTAGCTTTAAAATTTTTCTGTTATAATTTTTACTACTAATTACCATTGCTAATAGCTAATGTAACTATAATATTAAAAATCGTCATTTTCGATATAAAAAACAAATAGAAAAGTTACATATATAGAAATAATTAGAGTTACAGAAGTAAAATGTATAATAACCTGGATATGATTTAGTTGGGCACGGTGGAATCATACAATCGTGGAATAATTTGTAGTCCAACGTGTAAGGCCAGCTCGGTGGCTTGTTCTCATACACAGGTAGCGAGGAGTCATAAGTAAAGTTCGAATCATATAACATTTTAAACATCTTGTTTCCACCGACGGATAAGAAAGGAGCACGCATGCCTCTTACATCTTCAAGTTTCACACCTCCATAAGCCGCTAGAATTTCTCTTTGACCACCAACTTCTCTGTTCCATTTCTTTTGAGAAAATTGCTCTCCAAAACTATGACTAAAATTTATAAATAAAACATGAAATTTTCGAATAAACAGTATAATTAAGTATTTTTTGAGAAGCAAGTTCTTAAAAATCCCAAAAGCCAATAAGATTTTAATTAACATAGTAATAGATAATTAACCGAAAGCCGAAACCAGTTACCAGTAATGTTATTGAAGTAGAATTTACTAATAAAAAAGAATTATACTAATATAAAGCTTAAATTGTTTTATTCTGATAGTTACAATCGAATGAAACAACTCAACAGAGTGCAACTGTATGCTCAGTGCGTACAGACTTCAACTTTTTTCAACTTACGAAACTGTATGTGATGCCATTTCATGTCCAGCGGAATACAAGTTTTGTACTTGACTATAATCCGTCCATTCGTGTGATACGTAAAATGTAGCAGAAATAGGACACCCATTAGGGTTTACGCGACCCTTCTCAAATAGGTCAGCGTAGAGTCCTTTGTTTAAGTCATTTACTGAGTCATCAAACGTCAGTAAAACGATTTGCGGGACCTTATCCACCGGTAAGTCGCCTGTTTGTTGTGGGATGTAGGTAGTGATTGTGCATGTGATTTGGGTGTGTTTTATGTGCCAGGAGGAGGAAGTATTAATAGGTAGTAGAAGGTATAGACAGTAGGTTAGGTAGAAAGGAGGGAAGAAAAGAAAAGAAAATATATATTATTAAAAATGTTAAACCGGTAGTTAACGTAAAAAGGTTCACCTATAATACGAGTATTAAATAGAAAACTGGATAAATAGATGGCCATTAAACCGTTAGTCAGAATTGTGAATCGTTTATTCAATACTTATACTTTTTTGCATTGAATATTCGACCCATATGCGAGACTTCAAAGATATTTTCAAAAGATAGGCAGCAAGTATCTCTTCTATACCTTATAAACTTACGATATAGTATGTGAGGCAAATTCGTGACCATCTGCATATAAATTTTGCACTTGACTATAATCTGTCCATTCATGTGAAACATAAAATGTTCCAGTTATAGGACAGCCGTTTGGGTTTACACGTCCCCTTTCAAATAATTCTTCGTAGTATATTTTATTTAAATCGTTTACAGCATCGTCGAATGTTATAAGAATTATTTGTGGTACTTCAGTGACAGGCAAATTTCCTAAGATACATTTTTGGTTACAAAATGTTTATGTTAATACTTTTGTAGGCAGTTAGCGTCTACTTTGACTTTTTTACATATTAAATGATAAAATTATTTGTGAAACATACCAGGGATATCTTTTCCTCCACAAAAACAGTCAGGCAAGAGACAAACATCTTTTCTACACTTAGCCGCTGTCTTGTCCGGTGTAGGCTGTGGATATACTGGAGCTGGTCGACTTGGAGGATTTAAGTAAATATCCACTTCATTCACTTTAGCTACTATAGCAGTCGATGGTTTCAATGTTGGGCGATTGCGACTGTATAAATGATTTAAAATAAGTTAAAAAATAGTTATAAATACTATAGGAAACACAAGCGAGGCCAGCAAAAAAAAAACTCCACACAACAAAATAATTAACTAAGCACAGAAACGTAATTTATATTTATAATTCTAACGTTGGTGGCGTTCCTCTGTTTGGTGTTTGTTGTGCCGTTTCAGATGCACCCGAAGTAGAATAATGAGCAGAACCTCGTCCTCTTGTGCTGCTTGGCCTGTAAAACAAAATATTCCAGTAAAATGCTCATTTTAGGAGATATATTAGTATGCGTGATTTTAGACGTAAGCAAATCGAATAATTAAATATTTAATAATTATTATGGTTCCATTTTTTTATTTATTAAATTAAGCTTTTATTTAAGATAATAAAATAAGTATGAAACGTTTTCATGCAGTAACATATCAAAATAAATAGTTTTAATACTCTCGGTAGTTCAGGTGCATGATAAGATAAAAATTATGATTTGCGATATGGTGTGAAAATATGTAGAACTAACTACATTGAGGAACTTTCTACTGTTACAAATAATATAATAAGCTAAAATTAGACAAATATACGAATTATTACTAGACAATTATAAAAAGAATGGTGCAGGAAACGAAAATGGTCGCGTCAGGAGTTAACAATTCACAAAATAAACTCAACCGACTGGAAGTCCCCCAATGAGAATATAAAAAGAAGATGCTAAGCGATAGATTTTAGCCATGAGTGTCATTATCAATATTTGAAAGATGTTTATTCACATGCCAGTTACATCGCGATGCGGAAAGTAAGGAGTATGGAGCCTCCACCGTCCATTAATAGATATGAAGTACATTAGAATGTTATGACTACTGGCCGGCGAGTACCTCTGATATTTGATTTCGTTGCATTTTGGATTCACTTGCAGACTGTTGTCTGATGAACAATTGGACGACGATTGGTAACTCCTGCGCCCACCTCCGAGATTTGCCGCAGCTAGCTTTATGGCAGCGTTGATTCGAGAGGCACGAGTTGGAAAGGATATACTTTTAATAGTCGGCGTAGTTTCTACTATAGTTTTCAAAGGAGTAGTCGATTTAGTTGTACTAGTAGTTGAGGCAATATCACTCACATAGTCGTTAACTTGTCTAGGATTTTCAAATACAGTCGATTCCTTAAAATTGTCAGTGGTCACTTTAGGTATAGGTGTGTCGTCATTAAAATTATTGTTTTCATCACTTTTAATGTTATAACTATTATTGGGAGATTCATTAGCACTAATAATGTTTTGATATTTTTTAGAATTTTCAGTATCTGATTTACTTTTTACAAAAGTACTAAATTTAGACTGATACACATCTTTTTCCGATATATAATCGGGGCTAGGAGCAGAATCTATCAAACCGGCTTCGGTACCAATGTCAACTATGGATGTTTCAGTAGTTGTATATATCATGGGTATTAAAGATGATGAAAAGTCATCGTTTGCATCTTTGTTTTGTCCAGTAAAAGTAATAGTCTCGATTGTTGGAGTAATATACCTAATTAAATTAGGTTCTGTTATTATTTTTAAGTGTTTTAGGTTACTGCGCACAGGCTGATCTTTACCGAAATGATGTTTTTTCCTCTGCCCTATATTAACAACTTTATCCTCTGACTGCGGTACTGCTGAAGTATACTCTACAGTACTTGGAGACGAAGAACTTGATAAGTTGTTTATAAAATTTTTAAAGACATCTTTTACATTACCATTAAATACTTCGGTAGTCTGATCAGCTAAAACTTCATCTTCTACGTGGTAAAGGTAATATGAGGGTTTCCTAGATTTTGTAAGCTTAGATTTTTCTGAACTAATTATACTTAATGTTGGTGTTGTTGACGGAAAAGTTTTAATTGTACTCGACATGGTTGAAGTACCATCGATATCAAATCTGTAGTTTTCTGGCATGATTCTTTCATTGTCGAGACTTCTAAGGTTGTCTAAGGTTTTATACGGCGATACAATAGGATCATTATAATTATCATGGAAATCAATTTGCTTCAAATCATCTGAGGTATGTATGGAATGTACACTTAAATTAGCATTTTTATAATCAGTTGTATTTTGAGAATTTAGTTCTGTCAATGATTCTATAATAGAATTTTCTGTAGAATCTTCATTGTTAAGGGGACGTTTTAAAACCGTTTTCAAATAATATTTCACATCCGGTGTAGTTGGTGGAGTTGCACGAATTCTAGCTCTTGTAGTAAAGTTATGTGTAGGAGAAGTTAGATTAATGGAATCATCATAATTTTTGTTTGCTTCTGAGTTAGGACCTTTTCTACGAAGTGAGTTACTATCAGATTTACCATTATCACTAAATTGTATATTTTTATGTTCCACATTATTTGCAACATTGTCTATATTATAGTGTAATCTTTGTATATGATGTTTTTTATTATTGTTTACACGATGATTTTGTATCCTTGAGGTGGAATAGTTATCAAGAGGTTTCGATATCAACGTTAACGTATAAGGGTTTTTAGTATTATTAACATTACGACGGAATGAAAAACCAGTTGTCAAAGAAATTACTTTCTTATTATTTTCAACCGAATTTTCTAGTTCTACCTTAACAGAGTCATCGTTAACGTTACTGTTAGTCACATGAGAAGTCAATCTACGAGTTGGTAATTTTTCCGTCGAGGGTTCGTCTAACCTAAAAGAGTTATCAGTCTTTTCGAAAGGTTTAGCGAGGGATGAGAAGTTTATGAGAGGTGATTTTGAAGAAGGAATTAGTGGTGTGGATTCATTACTAGATTTTTGGTTTGATTTAGAAGCAGGGACGCGAATATGATTTTCATCACTTGATGATCTGTCGAATACAAAGTAAAGAAGTGATTCTAAATTCAGTCCCTTTAAAATCCTAATACTAATTAATACTTTAAACTGAACTTAAATACCATATATTGTTACATATGATTGGTTCTTATACTATTACGAAAAAGAAAAATTGGTAAGCTTACATAATTATTATAGTAGAATACAATTTTATTAAAAAGTTTACACAAAATAAAGATACTACAAAAGGCAATTAAATCTATAACTACATCGTAAGGCAGAAAATGTGTATTATTTTAAAACAAAAAGGAAGCGAACTTCTTTGTTATGTGACAACAACCTTTAAACCGATGAAAATTATTAAGTTCCAAGCCTGTATTAGTGACAATTATTATTACCAGTTTTAAGGTTGCTATTTGTTCTTTTGATGGATTAATGAAATGAAAAAATAATTGATGAAATATGTGTAAATAAAAATGAATTCTGGTGTAATGCTTAAAGCCTTGATGATAAAAGATTTAACGTCACGTAATCTTTTGTAGTACCTTGGGGTATATCGCGACGGGGTCATAGCTTCGGTGTAGGGTGCAGTAGTTGGACGTCGTGTGGTTGTGGTAGTAGTAGTGGTAGTAGTAGTAGTAGATGTGCTTGTGCTAGTTGTAGAAGGAGTTGTGCGTAGGGAAGTTGCTTCATAAACAGTTGTCCTCACGCTGGTTGGGATATGATCATAGCCCAATTCATTATCTTCGCCCCTAGATTGTTTATATATTAAACGTTACATATAACCTTTCATTATGTTTAATATATGTTAATAAGTATATGAGTTTAATTGTTTTATTTATTGTATTTTAATACACTATTTAAAAACATTACCTTGTTGGCTGTCGAATGGAAGATTGATATTGGTTTTGGTTGCTTATCTGAAAAAGAAAAAGTTATTTGAACACAATAATTATAGGATCATATATGACAACATTCTAACCACAAATTATACCTAGAAATATCGTTTAAATGAAATGAAATAAAATAAAATAAGTGTTGTTCAATTCATACCTGTCCCTGAATAAGTTCATCATCATAGTCATCTAGGGAAACTGGTCTAGGCGAATAAGTCTCAACAGGTCGGCGGGCTGGTGGTGGTGTTCCACGGTATGTCTGCTGGACTGCTGGTCGAAGTGAAGCCGTGTTATATTGCTGCACATAGTCTGCCAACACCGGTACCATTCTCCCGTTAGTGTGTTAAACGTCCTCGCATTACAATTAATGACAATCACCAATGTGATTATGTCAAGTAATTAATAAGATAAAGTATGTATGTATATTACAATTTTAAAAGAGATAATAAATAAATATATATATATATATATATATATATATATATATATATATATATATATATATATATATATATATATATATACCGGGTGTATTTGGAACGCTTGAAAAAACGAAGAGGTATGATAGTGTTGGCATGACCTGACATGATGCAAGTGAAAAAAGCGCGAAAGGAATTATTATTTTTTTGCCTCTTTTTATAACTTTTTTCGGCATAATCCGGTTTGGGAAAAGTAATGAAACAGAAATCTTAAGATAATGCTTTCAAATAATCGTGTTTTAAGAAAATCTGCGGTGTATTTAACTGAATACTACATCGTTACGTACGGTACGTTTACGTTCAAGCGCACCAACGGATGACAGAGTTCAACGCGGCGGCGCGGCGCGCGGTTAACGTACTCCCGCACCACTCGCGCGCTCGCGTCTCCGCTTGCGTCTCCGGTGCGATTTATCGCTTTAGTCGTTCATCGTTTTAGTTTTTACAAATAAATTCAATAACAACCTTCCCATTTTTTGTAATTATTCTTATTTATTATGAGTGTACATGTTACGCCCAAAAACCCGAAAACGCTCATTGAGCGAAAAATAAAGCCCCAACGCGTTGTGGACACTATAAAACACACGAAACACAGAACATACAAATTATGCAAACAACCACAACGCGTTGTGGACTTTCTGTATGGTGGTTTGTTTTTTTCGCTCAATAAGTCTTTTTGGTGTTTGAGCGTAACATACAAACTGCACGCTGAACAATAAACACTGGTAGGTACTTATACATTTTCATACGAACTTTATTAACATTCATAAAAAATATCTTTACGTAGTACTACAAAAATAATAAATAAATACAAACACTGTTTTCTAATATTTACGCGAATTTAACTCATTTAAATGAAACAACTTTTACGGATTTTACTTAGTAGGTACATACTGGTAGTAATAACAAGTTTACCTATTCGCGCGTTCGCGGCGACCTTTGTAAAGATGCCGCCTTTGCCAACTTCCACGAATTTCCACTGCCCGCGCGCCTGCGCCTTTGTAAATGCTCGTTTACGTTTGCAATTTTTTTATACGTTTTTAGCATCCATTCAAAGCATACTAAAAAAGCACGTATTTAGCAAACGTGAATGTGCTATGCTTTTTAGCACGCTATGTGTGTCGTCGTTATGTGTGTTTTTGAAAAAGTATCTAATGAAAATGGCGTCGCAAGTTAAGTGGACACGGGAACAAATAAATTACTAACAGAATACGAAAAACATAATTTAAAAAATGCGTCCTTGTGGGATTCATACAGTGAAACTTATAAAAACAAAATCCTTAGAGATAATGCATATGCAAACATTGAAAATAATAAATTTAATTTAATTTTCGACTTGCGATGTGAATGCTTTCGTCGCTTTTTTTGAGACAACTTGTGATGAAAATAGCATAGCAAATGTACATCGACTTTATTTAGCACTCTTTTAGTTTAGAAACCAAAAATTACAAAAAAAAAAATTAATGCTAAATAGCACTAAATGCTTAAGCAAGTGTAAGCGGAGCATATTCGCAAATCACGTGTCGACAGTCCCACTCGCAGTCGGTGACTCGGTGCCTCGGTGGCAGTCGGTACGAGGTTTCGTGAGTGTCGGATGTGGTTTGAGCAAAAATTTAAACCAAGTATTATTGTTTCGTATTTGTTATTATTATTTTATTTGTACTTTTGAAGGTGTGAAGGACGTTTTGTGTTTATTTATGTGAATAGGCGGAACCTTCATTTGTGGTCAGATGAAAATCCACACGCCTACCAGGTAATAGGGCATCAAACCAGATGGTCTGTGAACGTGTGGGCTGGAATATTTAATAACCAGGTACTGGCACCAGTATCTTGCCGGAGCGATTAAATGGACCACGTTATCTCGAGTTTATAAATGACCATATTGAAACAAGTTTAGACAATATTCCACTGTCAGAGTATCGGATAACGTGGTTCCAGTATGATGGTGCACCGCCACACGTCGTTAGATCAGTAACACAGCATCTAACGGAGTTGTTAGGCGATTGCTGGATTGGCAGACTAGGGTCTTATGCCTGGCCGCCTCGTTAACTTGATCTAACCCCATTAGATTTTTTTTGTGGGGTTACATAAAGGAAATTATGTTCGATCGGGAGTGTGATACCTTCATCGAAATGCGTGATCGGATTTGCAGTGTTTTGCGAAGTTGCGAGAAGATTGTGTAGTGGATCCCTCTTTAATGCTCCGACCCAGATTTACATCCATAGGAATGGAGCACAATTTGAACCTCACCTCATTTCACCCGAAGGATGTAAACAGGTAAGTGGTTCTGTACTTTACGCTCCGCCGGCGGCGCCGCCCGCTAGTCGGCAGTCGCCCGTCTCGCGGTCAACGAGAGTTCACAGCGTGTATGCATACATGGCGGGTGCGCAAAATAGATAAGTCCTAAAATGTTCTTAAAAAAACGTTTCTGAGATAAATGGTTATATGCATTATATAGTATATAAATAGTATATTATTAGGTTTAAATCTTTTCAAGCGTTCCAAATACACCCGGTATATATATATATATATATATATATATATATATATATATGTATATAAATTATGACATGTTAGATTATTTCTTTGTTATAGGACATCGAAAAAAATTACATATTTTTCAATATAAATAATTTATTTACATATTTACAAAATTATTTTATTGTATTGTATTTATTAATCATCCGTAAACCTGAAACATTTCATTTAACATTAAATGAATGATTAAAACTTTAATCTGATCTTACTAACGAGTTAAAGTTATTACAAATAATTTTAACATGTCTATTTACATCGCAATAAATATTTAAAAAAAAACACATGTTTCAAAACCAACAAGCACCTTCGACTCATATAAAAGGTTTCAAATATAAGATTACCATAGTACAAGTTTGCCCACACGCACGATAGTAATTAAGAAAGTGAAGTGCATTTCCCTCACCTGTATCCTTGTACAATTCACCGTCTTCATCATAAACAGCGTAATAAGGATCGTATTGGTCAGGACTGTAGCCTTGAGAACCATTATACAACATTTTAGGTCGTGGGGTTGCAGTATAAGAAGTAGGTGTAACACTTTCAGTCGGTTCCAGCCTGAAATATTGGAAAAATAATTAGAAATTATATTAGATAATTATGATAGAAAGATATGAGATATTAACTAATATTTAGTAATAAATTATTAAATATTAGTTACTTTTACAACATATTTACCTAGAATTAAAAACATACGTTACTTTTTATTTTTATTTTATATCGTGGTTAATAAATAGCGAAAATTAAAAAGTCGTAAGTTAAATTACTACTCTTGTCTAGTCAATATAACTGTGTCAGTTAGGTCACTTGTAATTATGATATCAAATTTAAAAAGAAGAAGTCATAAAACCAAACCTTGTAAAAAATCCTAAAATTTGCCTATTTACAGCTTTGCATTAAATTTATACAAAGATAGAAGAAATAAGCATTAATAAAGTGCATAAAGATTTTGTCAAATCGGCAAGCAATATACATTCATAGTTGTTCAGTGCAATACCAACCTACTTTTAATTAGTCATGGCAAAGATCATCTGTAAAGTTTTACCTGTTAGTTCTATCGTCATGATTAGTCTTTGTATAACGAGTCTCTTGATTAAAGCTGTCACGAGGTGTTGTAAGTTTCATTTCTGCCACTATATTATGATGACGCACTCTTCCTCTACTCTTTTTAGTCTCCTCATCGGGATCATTTTGAGTTTTTTCAGTGGTTGGCTTTGCTAACCTATGCCTTACGGTATAAGGGCGCAAAGTTGTCTGATTGAGATATTTAGGAGGTCTTAATGTATTTGGATTATCAATCCGAATTGGTTTTCGTATGTGAATAGTCTTATTACGAAGATTATTTTGTACAACTTGATAGCTAGAAACGTCGGGACGCATTTGTATTGAGTTAGATAAATTACTATAGTCAATCATTACGGGTACTGGAATTTTCCCTTGTATATTTTTAATCGTTTGTTTATATGGTGCTTTAGTTACAATGGATACATCATTATGATTTTTAGTAACAGCTTCTTGTTTAAATGAATTATATTTAGCCGGTTTTGCAGAATTGGACATAACGCCTTGATTTGTTACTTCTTCTGAATCTTCATATTCTTGATAATTTTGCGCCATAGGAGGTCGCTGAGGTTTAATTTCAGAACTTGGCATATATTTAGGTTTTACAATCGGTTCAAAATAATATTGTTCATCTTCATCATCATAATAATAATCGTTCATTTCAGGTGAAGGTTTTGGTATAGGTTTTCGTTTGGGAGGATCTTTCGTTGTAGTTGTAGATAACAAGTTTTTATTACGTAAAGGATTTTGCGTCGCCAAATATACAGGTTGTGTGAATAGATTAGTTAATTTTGGAATTTCAGAAACATTATTTGGTCTTTTAATTTCAATTTTTGGAATCGTAATTTCAGTTGATGGATTTTTCCAAAACTGTTGTAAATTAGAAAGATGTTGATTAGCTATAGTAGATATCGGCTTTGGTGTTGATTTTACATATGTGAAAAGTAATGCGTTTGTTGGTGAGATTGTTGACGAGATGTAAGGTTTCCTGCTTGACAATAGAGTTGGTTGTAGGGTTACAATGTTATAGCTATTGGGAGTAGCTAACGTATATGGTGAACCTGTCCCTGATAGTATTGCATAAGGTTTTTGTGTAACCGCTTGTTGAGATAATTCTGTATGCCTCGTAGGTTGGTGATTGCCATTTACAGCATTATTAAAACTGTGACTTAAAGGAAGTTGACGATCATCATTGAAATTAGGTGGTTTTAGTTTTGGTTTCAATGTTTCTAAGGGGATTCCTGCGTCTTGACTCTGTCGAATATTATTTTGCTGTTGCGTAAATTGTAATCGTTTATGCACCAAATTTGAATTGCCTTGATCGGAACCTTCATTACTTAAACCTACTGGTATTGTAAAGGGTTTCGGACTACTTATTCCTTTATACTTTAGCGTTGATGAATGTAGATCACTTTCAAGGTTCCTTTGCACGTTGTTACTATTATTTGTATGGTTAGAATGTTTTTGTTCAGTTTTCAATTTTTTCATTGTAACAGAACTACTTACAGAATTATGATTTCCTTGAAGTTGGGCTAAGAAAGAATCAAAGTTAAAATTTGGATCAGCAAATGGATTTTCTATATTAGCATATTTATTGCTAGGATGTGTGTAACCATAGGGAAGATTTGATATGTCTGGTTGGAAGTCTTGACTATAATTAGCGTCATTTTCCTCTTCGGATATGTTTTCTTCATCTTCGCTTGAATCTTCGTCATCGTAATCTTGTTCTTTAGTAACCTCTTTGTATTTATTATTATTGATAATGATTGGTTTGGGAGATGCATGGTCAATATTGATCTGATTTTTTGGTAAATTATTTAATACTCTCATTGTAGATGTAATTTGTATTGGTTTCCCAGTAACGATAGAACTTGAAAGAATAGAAGAGTCTGGGAAGGAAACTAAATTTGTTTGTTTGATTGGAGATACAGTTTGAGAATATAAATTATTATTGTTCCTGTTATCATTTGGTTTTACGATATTATTATAAAAACCACCGGCTAAAGTAGAGAACGGGTTTTGATTATGAAGTAATGTAGATATAGGAGGACTTTTTGTGATTGTTTGAGTAGCAGTATTATGTTGTGGGAACCTTTGTGGTGATGGATCTGGCAAACTTGCTTTAAATGGTCTCAAAGTTTGAGTATTATCAGACAAAAATTGAGAGAATGAATTATCAAATGTAAAGAAATTATTGTTAGTGAGGTAAGGTTTTTGTCTGTTTCTGCTATCGTAATTTTTACTTTCATAAATTGGTTGGAATCCTTGGTTTTGTAAGTTAGGGTTATAAGAATATTGTGGTACATTTGAATTTCCAGGTTTAGCATTGTGCCAATTTTTTACCGGTATTTTATCCCCATTTTTAACATAAAATCGTATTTGTCTTTTTCCTCTATCAGAATCTTGTAATGTTTCATCCTCATATTCACTTTCACCTAATTGTTCATCGTCAAACTCAATATATTCCATTTCTGCATCATTATCGTTACGATTAGTTAATTCATCCGGTATTTTAGACACATTCAGGACAGGGTCCATAACTTCTCTTTTTTTTCTGGAAATCGTATTTGTAGTAATGTCGTTTACTTTACGTGTATCAGTCGAAAAGTATTTAGGTCTGTCAGAAGAGTCAGTATCGTCGTCATACTTGTCATCTCTGAAAGTATACAGTCACGTAAGTATATTTAACGATTATTTTGTAAATATTATACTATATATATATTACCTATAGACTTGTGGTTCTTGGGTTAACGGAGCCGTTCTTCTATCTTCTACTTGGGTTCCAAATGAAAACGATCCAATTTTACTATTTTGATTAAGGGACGCTGGAATAATGTTTGAATTAAGTGTTCTTCCAGAACTTATGGCCTGGGACCCGTAACCATCTCTGTCTTTTTGAACCTGTCCTATCGTTGAAGGTTGTCCTCTATATACTCTCTGCTGCCTATCACTCTCGATTTCTTCAACGGGCGGTAAATCATCCACTTCATCATATAACTGCTGCTGCTATAAATAAACGTTTCCAATTTAATTATAAGCATATTTTAAAGTTCACTTGTTTATTATATCTAAAAATATAAAAAAATGATAAAAAATATTACTAACCTTTTCGTATTCTTGTCGATTGAATTTCGGTTGTCCTCGCGACGTAATTACAGGATTGGGCTGCGCTCTCGGCGGTGGTGGAGGGTTGCGTCTTGGCGGAGGTGGCGGAGGCTCCCTCTCATTCAAACGTTCTATGTCTTCTACAACCACAGCACCGGTGGCATCGCAGCCTACGTTACGCGGCCAATCACATGTTTGGAGCTCGTGGCTGGAAGAATGGCATTATACATATTTCATTAACTACAAAAACAATGTCAATTTAAAATATTACTCAACTAGACCTTTCTGTATGTTACAAGAAGATAAATTTTATAGTTTCATGCCAGTAAGTGTATTCTATTCGCTTTTAGATAATGGGTCTATACCTGTACATAAGGCCACCAGTACAAGACTCGAGTAGGGCGCCGCCAAATACACAAACGTAATACAGCGTGCAGTCGGTAGGGTGCGGGTAGTAGCCGAACTCTTCAGGGCAGTCGAAGTCAATATTCCTTTTGGCCGCTGCGGGAACGCTCCGGGTTGAACCAGAGCGCTGCCGAGAACGGTCCTGTGCTCCAAGACATTCTGAAATAAAGAAATACGTTATTTTAATATCAAACCATCAATATTTTTGGAGAGGACAATATTCTTACTGAGCTAACCTATCATTGAAAAAAATAATGACGATTGTAAAATATGACGCCTCGTAATAGATAATAATGCAGTTAATTTTATTTTTCTGTTACCATATGGTAATCATCATCATCGTCATCATCATATCAGCCATTGGATGGCCACTGCTGAACGTAGGCCTCCTCCATCGACCTTCAGAGCGACCGGTTCAGAGCAGCGTCCATCCAATGACTTCCGGCGACAATTCGTCTGTCCATCTCGTGGACGGCCGTCCGACGTCGCGCTTACCGGTACGTGGTCTCCACTCGAGGACCTTTCTTCTCCATCAGCCGTCAGTTCTACGAACTATGTGCCCTGCCTATTGCCACTTCAGGTTGCAAATCCGTTGGGCTATGTCGGCAACCTTAATTCGTCTGCAGATCTCATCAGTTCTGATTCGATCTCGTAGAGAAATACCAAGCATAGCCCTCTCCATTGCACGCTGTGCGACTTTAAGATTGTTTAAAAGGCTCGTAGTGAGAGACCACGTCTCAGATCCAACCATATGCTAAACTCTTTAGCAAAGTTAAATGTGGTCAACTTAATCTTTGCGTCCCTCATAAGTTATGCCTATGATATCATATCCAATACGTTCAATTTAGTTTACGACAATTTATTAAAATTTTAGATAATCTGTAAAGAAATTTACACGAATCAAACATTACCAATTATTAAGCACATACGAAACTATGTAATCAAGAGCGTGCTGCTAATAGCCATACATAGCAAGAGCTAGTTATTCAGAACAATTGCACCACCGGCCTTGTAGATAACGTACTTGACAACAACGTTGCATTCTCTTAAATTTACTGGACTGATTTAACCACACCTTACATTATTTACTTGCAATATTGAAATCTGTTTGCTGTAATAGGACAAGCGTTTGTGGCTTTCATAATATTAAAATCGGTTTCGCAGACAGATAATAATGGGCAAGCTTAAAGTATTGTTTTGTAAATTACTTAAATATTCTTTAACGATTTTCTCAACGACATAACTTTGATTTCTTTATAAGATTACGCATTAAAAAGGTAATAAATGAAATATCTACATAAAATTTCAAGTGCTCTTAATGCTACTACACAAGTTAAAACTTATCTTAGCGATCTATGCAATTTAATCTTAATTTGGGTAACTTGTCACGTCTAGCGTTCACGAACGGTGTGGGATTTAGGACGACAGTCGAGTCTCGCGCACGTTTGAGTTATTAATGTGCAATATAGAAGATTATTTAACGTTTTACTTCGTACATCATTATAACACATTTAAAAGTGATTCATTATTATTTACCTTTTTGTCAAGTTTTATGAAATAGGAGTACAAGACCATACTTAATTACTTAAGTATGGGTCCGATTATATTGTAAAGAAAAACAATCGCAAGGACGCTCCAACGTTACAACAGAAGCACGAATAAAATTCTTCTAACAAAGACAAGTACAAACAATAGTTAATAGTAATAGTTTAACAAAGCACTATACTCCCATGAAGCAAAATAATGTAAAAAAAATTACTGTGTCAATATACATAATTATATATGTATACGAGTATTTTGTTCAATTAGAAATATCTTTTCCGCAGTTAATTTAAGTGCATATATATTGTTATTTTATCTTCAATTATGATATAGAGCCCTTGCGGTTATTAAACAAATTATATACGGTAAATAAGACAAAGTTTAAGTTTTTTTTTTTGTATTGCATGGGAACCCATTTACGGCAGTCTTAGACCGTATGTCGGACACAGCACTTGGGGGTGCAATACCGTACTAAACCCATGCGGGAGCCTTCAGCCGCTTAATAGGAGGATCCCAGATCTGCAGGCAACAGGATCCCTCCAGCGACAGGCTGGCCTCGGCGAAAAGGCCAGACTTCTCCATGGAGACTGTCCAGCTCTACCTCTGAAAAGTCCCGACAACGCCTTGTCTAGCAGGACCGGGTGCCCATCCCGGCCCGACACGGGCGTAACTGGAGGCGCATTAAGTAGCGCCTCCTACGCACCCCCATTCGTCGTACGCAGATGGAGGCCACGTCGGCAGCCAGCCATATTTTAACACTACCTCTGTGTTATATAGTAAAAAAATCTAATAGGCCTCTATGTTTATATTTTATAATTTTGTAATTTTTTTTTTCGTTTTTGTTGTAAGTACAGTTACACTCAGTGTCACACATTTAGGTATATAGGTATAGGTATATAAATATAGGTACCGACCTATAGTGTAGACCTAAATGAATCTCCAAATTAAAGATATTTTTTTGAGATTAGTTTAACTATTTCATATTCTAGCTACTGTACGTAGAACTCACAATTATAGTCCCATCGCTAGGTCGTACTTATTATGGAGAAGGATTGGCTTAATTTGCCACGGTATTCCATTATGAATTGACGGATATGCATGATTTTTTTTTTTTTTGAGACCACCTAGTACTAAATGAATTTGAACCTAATTTTTTTACTTGAAAATTGCATGATGCTAGCACAGATATGTACCTATGATCTTTCAATCAATATCTACGCTTTCTATTAACTATGCTAACTTGAGTCTTGATTTAAAGAACGTAATATTTAATTTATCTCTCCCATTTAATTTATCTCCATGTCGGAAAGTTCTGGTTTCCATACTTAAACCTATTACACCCCCCCCACTTGAGTGTAAAGGTTTACAATGCTCTCTTATTTACCCTTGAACTGTTCATAGAAATCCGAGATAATAATACGGTTGTGTGGGAAATGCTTGATGATTTACAACTTGCATTATGTTCATTTCGTATTCTAGCTACGAGTGAATGAAACGATCTAATCGTATAGTGGTTTCGTAATTTAGGTACATAACTTATTTCTCGGTCATATACAGTACTAAATAGTCTAGTTTTTACGCGACATCCTTGATATGTTTTTACAGATCGAGAATATAAATATACATATTTAAAATTTTATTATTAAAAAAATCATTTTTTAAAAAATGAACAGAGATAGGTCTCCTGGTCATGATTATCTCAGCATTGAACATCTGAAATATGCGGGGACTCATCTGCATAGTGTTCTAGCAATGTTTTACTCTTTATGTTTAACACATTCTTACCTACCAGCTGCCATGATGAAAACAGTGGTTGTCCCCTTGGTTAAGAATAAAACCGGAGATATTTCTGATATAAATAACTACAGGCCGATATCTCTTGCTACAGTACTTGCTAAGGTGTTGGACAGTCTGATAGACCAAAATCTTGACCAATGTTCGAGTATACATGACGCGCAATTTGGTTTTATGCCGAATCTTTCAACTGAGAGTGCCATTTTGTGTCTAAAGCAGACTGCCCAATACTACACGAGTAGAAAGACACCGGTTTATGCCTGCTTTTTGGATCTTTCTAGAGCTTTTGATCTAGTAGCTTACGACATACTATGGATAAAGCTTCGGGAGGCAGGTATTCAACCAGAGGTGATCGCTTTATTAAAATTTTGGTATTTGAACCAAGAAAACTATGAAATGAAAATGAAATGGGGCGAAACGCTGTCAGATACTTATAGATTGGAGTGTGGGGTGAGGCAAGGGGCATAACCTCATCTAAGCTTTTCAATCTCTATGTGAATGAGCTAATTGTGGGACTCAGCAGCAGACCGGTCGGATGCTGGATAGATGAAATTTGTGTGAATAATCTTAGTTACGCAGATGACATGGTGCTGCTGGGTCCTACAGCTGGCTCTATCAGGACGCTAATTAAAATTTGTGAAGAATATGCGATAAAACATGGCCTTACATACAATGTAAAAAAAGTGAGTCTTGGTCTTTGTGGTCCGCGGAAGGGTAATTGACTAGGAATCAGTGTTAAAACTGAACGGGGTACCGTTAAGACGGGTAAAACTTTTTAAATATCTAGGACATTACATTTCCGAGGACCTCAAGGACAACGCAGACATAGAGCGTGAACGAAGGGCGCTTGCCGCCAGATGTAATATGCTAGCCCACAGGTTTGCTCACTGTTGCAACGAGGCTAAAATAACCTTGTTCAAATCATAATATTGTCAAACTTTTTATACGTGTGCCCTGTGGACCACTTACAGTAAAAAATCCCTGGACGCACTTAGAGTGCAATATAATAATGGTTTAAGGATTTTGTTGGGGCTGAGACGCTTCTGCAGTGCGTCCGCAATGTTCAGTGAAGCGAATACTGATACCTTTTTGCAATTTTAAAGAAAGCGGACCGCGTCACTATTAAACAGAATGCGGCTCAGTTCTAACAAAATTCTGAAAATGTTCAGTGCCAAGCTTGCCAAGCCTATGCTTCAGAATTTTGTTAGCGTGGTGGTGAGGCAAGTAAGGCTAAGTAAGTAGTTTTTTTTTTTATTGCTAATATTTTAATTTTTTAAATTAATTATTTTAATCTAAATACACTAACGTAGTTGTAAGTTTCTTGTACAATGCTACGAACAAGTGGACTGTAATTGTCTTAAATAAACGAATATTATTATTATTAAAAGAAAATATGAATTAAAAGATTTAGTTAATTAAACTTATGTATTTAGTTTACGATCCATTTGCTTAAAATTTGTTATTGCACGCTTACAATAAATCTGCACATATTTTTGTTAATTTGTTCGAAATGTCTCGAATGTGGCTAACTACGAGTAAGCATAATATAAACTTGTCCTAAACCGCTACCTTAATGAGGTAAAAGATGGTTAAACGATAATTAAAAGGCTTTTTTACTTTTTACGTGTCTAATAATAAAATTTTGCCCAAAACAAGAACAAGTGATCATAAAAAATTCAAAGTACAAAATAAATACACTGACCGGTAGGACGAGTTTACATGAGTATAAATTTTACAAGTTCAAGACCTAAGTCCATTATACCATAATTTAATCAAAGTAGTAAACACGGTAAAAGGAAAAAAACATAGTACAGTGTTTTGTCCTTGAAAACTATAAAAGCTTTTTTATTTGAACAATGACCTGTAGTTACGCATTTCCTTAATTTTATTCAATTTGATTCTAAAACAAGTTTGCTATTAGGCGCCGAGCAAGGTGTAGGCGGCTAGAAAGATATATCCCGACGATTAACGACCGTACACACTCATTGCGTTTCAGTGCAATGACTGCAGATGCAGACTTCAGTATTGATCTGTAGTTCAACTTAAGATAAAATTAACAACTATACTCACAGTTTTAGCCGGTGAGGTACTATCCGGACTACGCTAAACTATGCAATAATCGCTTACTCATCATAGTATTTATTCATCATTTACCAAAGATTAAACCAAACTTTTTAGTCAAAACGAACTTTTTATTTACAGGAACGTAGTAGTAGTAGTAGTGTAGTAGTTTAGCCGTTATTTTATGTTTTAGGTACAAAATATTGAACTATTTGTAATATTGTATAGAATAATGTACATAAATCATTCATAGAAATATTTGACGAAACACAATCGAATTGACTGATAGAAACAAAGCTCGGCACGATTTCTTTAATAAAGCTACACTGAATTTATCCGTACAGTGTAGTAGCTTTCTGTGTGGCGAGTCTCTTAGTGATTTGCATCATTTGCGAGTCTGAATGCATTAACACCCACTAATTTTCTTACATATATGTATTGTAATTTAAAAGTGGAATAAATGCAAATGCAATCGTAGTCTTTAATTATGATTCGGACACTAACACCATACTTAGCTAATTAAATGAAACTTTTAATTTATATACCTTATTACTCTAAATTACTTTTACTAAATATTCACTTGAATTTAATGTACAGAATACATTACACAAATAAAATTAATATGGGAAAATAATTAATATTAAATGCTTGAGAACCTTCATGCTAAAAAATTATTTTATTGTTCATAATTCTGCTGTTTCACATATGGTTTATAAACACTTATATAAGTTTTTTGAACAACAAATAAAAAATTAAATAAAAACTAGTTTTTATACATTTTATTCTCACATATTATACTTATACACATACTTACATTTATAGTATGCATATTATATTACATGAGAAATTTTCACGGTCAAAATCGCGAGAAATTGCATTTTTTTTTAATTCTTTCTTCACCATAGTGGTTAAAATAAAAGTAATTTGTATATACAACCTGATTTTTTTAACCGTGCGCCTGTCAACGTCAAAATATTAGCATGTTGGTAGCTTTGGAAGCGTCAGCAACATCATTTTTTTTTATTCTACATAATCTAGGCATGTATCTCATTAATTTAAGAAGTGTCTGTGCCTTTCATAACCGTGTTTAATGATAAGGACAGACTTTTATGATTACTGCTAGGCGTCAGCGGAGAGATGAGGAGGTAAGCGGGCGGGTGAATTCAATGCTGCCAATCTAACGACTTTGACAGCTCCGAGCGCACAGTTATAAAAATCGGGTTAAATGTATTTTTAATCAAATAAATATTTATTTATATCACTTATAAACTAATAATAATTAACCATTATACTATTATAAACTGAATGAAAAATAATTAACTATTAATAATTCTAGGATAGAATTGAAACACAATAAAAGTCCAAATATAGGTTGTCCAAGGCGTGAAATAAGTGGGCAGACCAACCTTCATGGTTGAATATGTCAAAACATGATTTATAACAACAAGTTGGTACTGAAACTTGTTATTGGACTTTATATTTAAACTAAAGATTCTTAATTGTATAACATTCATCGTAATCCTTATTTGAAGTATCGAATTTTACAGTAGAATTAATTTGATGAAAATAATTTAATTTTGACATTTTATATTATTTTTGCAACATAGACGTCGAATATATGAATGTCAAAAAAATATACAATTACTATTATTTTTTTTACTAATAGGCAATCTTAAGTCTTTCAAAAATAATAATAATACTGATTTAAAAAATGGAATCCAATATTAATATTATACTTTAAAATAACATAATTAATAATATTTTTATCTTTCCAATTTTAATATTATATTTAAGAAAAATATAATAATTAATTATTTTAATCAATGCATAAATTATTACTAAAACATTAGAACTAGTACAATATCACCTGCTGTATAGCTATCTTGATACAGATAAAATTATATCACAAAACTAATTGAGATTTCGTCGTGAATCGTGAATAAATTATGCAATTCTATTGTAGCACATGAACTGCAGCATGTTTCAGATTTGTCATTTGATATGACAAAAAGCTATGCAACTGCAGTTTTGCAACTGCAACTTTGTACTATATTTAAATAAATAAAAAATTGGTATTATTTGAGAACATGAAAAAATAATGAAGATCGTCATAATTAGATTTCATATGACATCTAATTATGACGATCTTCATTATTTTTTCACTTTCTTTGTTTAATTAATTGTCTGAATAAGGTAGATTTATGTCAATTTTTAGAATTTTTTCTGATATTGTGACGTTTTGTACTTTATATATTGCCCTAAAAATAGACTGTCAAGGTATAAAAAGTCCAATTTTTAGTATTAGTTGTAGTTTTTAGTAGTATCATAAGGTTAACCGTAATTTAACAAATAAACAAACGCATTAAACTTAATTAGTATTGTTATATCGAATGCCTATGGTATTAGATTGCTTAATATGCAATATGAGTCTTACCAGAATAATTCATAATTACTAAAAAATAAATTTAAAAATTAAAATCAAGGTTTATTTTTAACTCATGTCATTTCAAGTTTTTTTTTTTCTTTTTTTTTATGAAATTAAAGAAATTTTACAATATTATACATTTCAAGTCATTTAAGCATTTCCATTCAAAAATTCAAGCACCAGAAGCGATATTTTTTTAAGTCCTCAATAAAAGTTTCCCGTTGTCAGAAATATTTAGAATTCTATTAAGTAGATGACAATTCACATTAAAATTATTACAAAATGAATTAACATTTCATAGTCTTAATTAAAACAAACCTTGTAACTTAAAAGCATTTGAATAAAACATAAAAGCTTTGAATATAATTCTGATAATATTAACAACGCTAATAATGGTGTAGACAGAGCCTGATATTTAAAGAGACCTTTAACACTTATCTACTACGTCTATCATTTAATAGGTACTGCCCATTCGTCGTAAGTTTGTATTATGCAAAATTAAGGTAAAATAACTAAATCACTAATAAATACAAAGAAAATGTATCAAAATATAACTTGTGTTTATTACAAAATAGGGAACAATTAAAATTAATGTCGCAAATATATTAATGTACGAGTAGGTATCGTTATCTTATTTTAGCAGGATGCACACCTATGCTGTATTAGAACATCATGTAACCATCCCACTGCTAGGTCTAGACCTCTTATCTTCGAAAGAGTTGGAGATTGAGAATTAGTTCATTGTGGGTTGGCGAGTATAAATGTCTCAGAATTTCTTCCAAAACATGTAAGGTTTCTCAAGATTCCTTTACCACTAAGGATAACATGAATTTTGATAACAAACTTAGTGCAAACACCCGGTATTCATTCACGTGTTCTATTAATTGCGGCTTTTCAATTCTGGACCTCTTCCGTCCACGGAATAGTCTGTTGAGAATGTAAAAGTAACATTTCGTTTGTTTCGTTCTTTTAAATTTAATTATTTAAATAGTTCTTACAATACGTCTCTACATAATTTTCATTAGTTTTCTAGTTTAAAATAACAATAAATAATGTGATTATAGTTGAATTTTAGAATTGTTCTGACAAGTAAAACCTTGAAACTCTCTCTCAGTGAATTATTTGTTAAGTATAACAATGAAGTGGGTGTGTATTTCACTACAAGCGCCTGGTCGAACAAAAACCAATTAAAACCATTTTGTGTGTAGGTTCTCAATATCATTACTTATCAATGAGCACTCGACGTATGGATTATACAAAACCTTGACTTATTATTTGCAACTGTTTCTGACAATATAAAATTTATCTGATGCGTAAATGAATAATAAATATACAATAAAAATCATAATTCGTTTGATTTTAGGCCGTTTATGATTGGAAAAGGCGCTGATTGGACTCATACTCTCATTGACACTATACTTGTATAAAACATTGTTTTTTCATTATTTTATTAAGGATGAAATACTATCGTAATTCATAAAAATTACTTGATTTTTATTTAATTAATAATGTAGGCCCTGTGACTCAATACTGAATATATTTGAGTTTAAAAATTAATAAATATAGTTAGTACATAATACCAAATTTATACCTATAGCTAATATCCTGGTGCATTTACTTCTAGCATTCTATTTTATAGTCTAATGGTGAAAAAATTAACAAAACTGATTTAATAAGTTTAAAGTTTGTCAATAAAAAAATCCTTACTATAGATAAAACACTTAACATATTATTAAAAATATACTTCGACTAAATCTAAGCATGCTGCCAATAAGCAAAACCTGAGCAATATGCTAGTGATCGGTGTACTTGGAGTAATTTTCTCGCAGCACGTAAAGGTTACTTGTTTTAGATTTTCTGTTTGATATGACGGTAAGTAGTCAACTTATTTCGCCGACTTTGTTGCAAGATTGCTGTGTAGGTGTATTAAGAGATTTAACGTGTTTAAAATAGTTTAAAACTAAACTGTAATTGTAAATGATAAACTGTGCATATACTTTTTTATTTACCATTATAAAATATATAAAAAATACGCGTAGTTAAGTTATTTTTATAATTTGAATGTACAAAAATGGAAGAAAATGTATCATACGCCCTAGTAGAAACTGTTTAATGATAAATATAAGAAATTTTACTTATTTTAGTTGTTATCAAAAAGTGTTATTATACCAATTAAAAAAAAAAACTTTTAATTCAATAAATTGTTTAATCAAATAAATAAAAAATTTAATTATTTTAAACATATATATATTATATATATATATATATATATATATATATATATATATATATATATTTAATTCAAATAATTTACAACTACGCCCCGGCTTCGCACGGGTATTTAACTAAAATTTCAAAAAATATAAATTTATATTCTTTATCACCTACACCTGCGCCGATACTGGAAAATATTTCATAATAGACGGATTGAGTTGTCAAATATAATATTTTAGCCTGCAACTTTGTCCGCGTAGAAGTCGAAAATGGTTTTAATAGGATTTTTATTGTTTTTTTTTTAACGTTATTAATTTTGTTATAACATATAAATTATTATGTTAAAATATTTGAATACTTATAAAATATAACAATCTTTATTATAGAGTAGGGATTTAAAGTTTAAATAAACATTAAAATAAAAATAAAAATTGTTATATTTTATGATCAAGAATATCTGCCTTTGATCTGGAGAAAGTTACACGGGGGTTATCTTTTTACAACGAAATCGAAATACTACACCTTCCGTAGTATTTCTTTATAAACTTTTTTTTTTCGTTCGGGGTGCTAGAATTACCAGGCTATTCTGGAATATGCCACATAGAACTGTATCGTGTAGACTGTGAGAGAAGCAACTTTCGCTTAAGTACCTATACTGCCGCTACAGTAAGAGTTTGACCTTAAGCTTTGTTTATGGTAAATACATACTCATATACACTCATACATTATATTATTATATGATTCCCGGAAATCACCATTTCCTATTTTAAGCAACAGGTCTGAGAACTGTCCGGCAGTACATCTCCCCTTAGATGGACTCTCATATTTATGGTAAGGCTCAGTTTCGTCACTGCAGGCCACAAATGCTCCTGTACTGTAGTGTATTGTATCAGCCTGTAAATAACCCACTGCTGAGCGAAGGCATTTTTTCCATATAGAAGAAGGGTTGGAGCTTAATCCACCACACTGCTCCACTGCGGGTTAGCGGAGGCATCCATGATAACAAACGGGACCGACGGCTTTACGTACTCTCCGGGTGGGGAAACCCACTATACACCCAGATATACACCCAGACCTGAAACAAATATTGGCACAAATACAAATATCTGCCCCGAGCGGGAATCGAACCCACGACCACCGCTATTGCGGGCGTTAAGGCGACTACTTGCACCACTAAACCAGAACGGTCATCAATGCTTCGTTCGTTGTATCGTAGGTATAATTACACCACAAGTCAATACGATTTTATCTCTTAGATTTGAATAAACCCGCAAGTAATTATTTTTTAAATTTTAATTGACTCGGCACAGTTGGTAGTGACCCTGCTTTCTGCTCCAGGATCGTGGGTTCAATTCCCGCCTCAAGTCTGGGTGTAATATGTATTTATTTCTATATGTATTATTTATATGTATATTTATAAAAAATGTATATCAGTCGTCTGTTACCTAAAACACAGGCATTAAGTTGCCTACCTTAGGAACAGACGATCGTTTGTGTATGTCAAACATATATTTATATTTAATAATAGTCCAAGACAGCTTTTATCTCCTCCTTCTTAGTTTTAGTGTAAGATAAAGTTAAATGGGTACATGATTTATAATGTTTTCTGATCTTGTTCCAACATTAGTCCGTGGTGCCAATCTGTACTAATTGGGGTGTTAATGCCGTATACCTAATTCAAAAATGTTTCCAAGTTCGTTTCGATGTCTTCTATATCTGTATCATTCTGAACTACAGATGCCTTGTTGATGAGTCATTTAGTTTAAAACCCTTGACTTAAAACAACACCAACATTGAAGTAAAAAATATTATATAAGACACTATTTTACAATAAAGCAATCACACGTTATATTTACAACTCAATTTTGTTACGTTTAATATAAAGTCTTGCCTGTTCCATCAGGAGCACACAAAAAAAGATATCACCTACACTTCAATACTGGAAAATATAATTATTGTAACAGACGGATTGATTGTCAAACATGTGTCAAAATAAAATGTAATTTAAATCAAAAGCACTAAGGAGTATTTATATCAAAATAACTTTCTACCCCCTTTTAACCCCGTTAGCGAATGAACTTCGATAAAATACGAAACACGTCTTCAATAAATTCTGTTAAAGAATATTTATGCAAAATTTGAAGTAGATTGGACCAAGGAATCACGTTGTCCCATACAAACTTTACCTCCTTTTTTTATCCTCTTAGAGGGAGAATTTCGTAAAATCCGTTCTTAGCTGACCTCTACTTGGCAAAAGGAATATTCCTACGAAATTTCAAGTTTTTAGGTCTCATAGTTCCAGAGATATCGTGATGAGTGACTATATCTATAGAAAGTCTCCTATATATATAGAAGATTCGTTTATTTATATTATTCTAACCGTTCGTGTTTTCACGTGCATGGCATTTCTAGGTTTTACACGTAGTTTAAATGAAAAATGTTACTATGAAAAGCTTGATATTTACTCATTCATGTTGGTAAGTCCTTATATTTACAAGTCTAAAACTTATGGATATCCAAACTTTAATAGTTACATTTCCTTTCACAATAATCAAATCCAAAAATATTTTGTCAAATAAGACTGATTCATGATATTAATCATAGTCAATAGTTAAAACAAAGTCTTCAGCTTTTATAATATTCTATTATTTTAGTTTATCAGTTTATTTTAAAGTTAAAATTCAGAGCGCCTCAAATCATATACTTTAAATTAAAAAATGAAATACTTTCGTCATAATTAACTTGATATACACACCTTGATTATACTAGACATTTGCATGAAAATCATTTTAATTAAATGTTATTCACCTTAATAAAAATATATATATATATATATATATATATATATTTAAAGGTTCTCATGAACAAAATAAAAACCCTCCGGCTCGATCTAGTAACCTAATTTTTTTCTGGTCGAACGACAAAGAATTTTTATAGAAATACGTCGGTCGACCTTGCTACTTGTTTATTTTTCGCTAAGCATTTTATAAATATGTTCATGTACTTGTTTCGTTTGTTTTACCTTCGAACGAGTCATTTTTATATCTCTATCTGAGTTTTTTTTTATTATTTTACTATCATATATTAACAAAATTAGACTAAAATATAAAATCTATTTATATATATATATATATATATATATATATATATATATATATATATATATATATATATATATATATAAATAGTATATAAACGGCGTAAAAGCGGCCTTTTTACTATATTATATGCTTAATTATACTTATTCCAAAATGTTGGGACCAACAAAAAAGTAGTCAATAGTATAAATAGTTAAAAAGTTGGTATTAATAAACCACCTCAATTATTCCTTGCATGTGGTTAATGAACGGTAAAGTTACGTTACATAGCAGAGCATTTCCGATCGAAACTAATGTAATAATCTACTAGATAATTACTATGCTATAATACTTGGTAAATTTCACTTCTCCCGGTACTGAGAAGGATTGGAGCTTAGTCTGCAGGCTCCGCTGTAGGTTAGCGAATATATAATGTCTCAGAATATCTCCAGAAACATGCAGGTTTCTTCATTATGTTTTCATTCACCCGAGCACAAGACATCTAGATAAGTATTATTAATATATAATTACGTGTCGAAATAATCTTGCGCTGACACAAAATGACTTCCTTATAGGCATATAAGAAAAGGAGTACACGACTACAAGATATATACTTGTAATTTTTTGTTGTAATATCCAGTAGTTAGGTAAAAAAATTTCAACATTATACGATATAGCTAATTTATTATAAATTATGCTTTTAACACAACGACACGCAATGTCAAAGGTAATGAAAAATTGTCATTTTGACTACTTTCAGCTTCTCAGAATAGAGATTTTTTTATTATACAATATTTGTTCTTCTACGTGTAAATATTAACAAACGATGTACATTGATTGAATAAATACTATATAGTTGAATAATTTTACGCGTTGTAAGTATAAAGCCTTTGAAACTAAAATTATTATTTAGCTCATTGACGTCCTTTGTATATAGATCACTTGTAACTAGTAAACCTTGGCATTAAATTTAGTCAGAATACTTAATAATTTAAACTCAACCAGCAATCAACTATTGTCACTTGCAGCTTTACAATTTATAATTATAACGACTTATTGTCGACTTATAACGACTTATCTACAGTGAAAACAAAGATATGTTTTAATTAACAAATGAAAATTAATAATAAAATAATTTGTCTAAAAATATTTGTATTGTTATGAACTAATTTCTGATTACAAAAAAAAAAAAAAAAAAAAAAGAACGAAAAAGTCAAAAACAAGCTGGTTTTTATTTCAATGGTTATAGTCATTGATATACAGGTGACTGGTAAATTACTATCAATATTTAAGGAGAATACTCGATACATGATTCTCATTCGAAGTATGTAAAAAAATAGGTACTTAATTTTTGACCAAATTTTCATAAATTTCAATTCAAGTAAATGAAGCGTTGACACTCTACAGTCATGCCGGCGGCACGTGCACAGGTGTTGTACTGTGCCGCTTGTTCACATTTAAAAATTGCCAAAGTTCACATCATTTACCTAGTCAACAAATTTGTTACTTAAACGAGTAAAATATCTTAGTATTTTTGCCTATCCTAAGCCAGGATTAAAGTATTAAGGGGGATTGGATCATGCTTGTTTATCCTGCTACCCTGTTAACACGTGGCGGTGTTTGGACGTAGGTAAAGTACCTGTTTTGTGTCGAAGGTGCAGCTAGCTGCTGGGGTGTCCAGACGACGCGTACATAATTGGATAATTGTTGAGTAACTTTACTTAAAAGTTTATTAATATTTACCTGTTTTTTTACATAATTTCAATGAGAATCATGTACCGAGTAGTCTCCTTAAATATTGATAGTAATTTACCAGTCATTCTGTATAAGCCGTAGATTACCGCTAACGTAGTCAGGTAAAAGGTATCAGGTATCCTTGATAATAATGTAGCTGGACCTAAATCTGAACATTTGACTAGCCCGTTGGCGCAGTTAGCAGTGACCCTGTTTTCTGTTTCAGAATATGGGTGTAATATTTATAGGCATTATGTATATATGCACATATTTAAAAACATATAAAATGATCATCATTCAAATACTACCTAAAACATGTATTAAGCTGCCTACCTTACTTACCTACCTTACCTAGATATAAAAACAAATTCTTGTTAACGGTCACCATAATAAAAAGATAAAGAAAATTGTGTGTGTGTCTATTAATGTACACACGTATGAAGTGAAACTTTTTATTATATATTTAGCATTAATTGGTCAAGTAAAGATTACGAAAAAAAAGTGTGTGTGGACTTATGTACGTACGTAAGAAGTTACACTTATAATAAAACGATGCGCCGAGTTAATGGGTAGTGCGCGTCATCTGTAATTAGATCCTGGTAACCGTCTAAAAACAAAGTACTCGTCAAGACGAATCAAACGAGCTGAAACTCGATGGGATTGCGTCGTTTCATTATAGAGTTCCTATGCCACCTTCCAGCTCCATTATCAGACCCTGGTAACCATCTAAAAACAAAGTACTCGTCAAGGCGAATCAAACGAGCCGAATGTCGATGGGGTTGTGCCGTATCATTATATACATAGTACTGAGTCCCGAAATACAGTACAATACCATATATGGTCCGAAAATGTGACGGTCGTATTGTGACGATTTTTGATTTTTTCACCCATACGTCGATATAAAAGTTTCACTTCAAAAATTGGACAATTTTGAGTTACAGATAAAGTGAGAGATAAAGTCAGATAAATAATATTTAAAATAAATCTAATTGAACATTTTTTTTATTATTTTTTATTTAAATGTATAAATAACATACACAAATAACTTATGAGCTTATTTTAATGTGTTTAGGAAAATGTCAAAATTCTAAACGTCAAGTGGGTGGAATCCCTTACATCCTATTATAGGATATCGTCATCATTTTAATCAAAGTTTAATCTGACAGTTAGACAAAATTACGACTGTAAGGCACGACAAAGGACAGATTTTCATACATAATTTCTACAATATTTTTAGTTATAATAATTATTTGCTATTATTTAATAACTACATATTAAGAAATAAAATATTTGTGCACTGTAAATAACGTGCCAAATATTATATTTGTCATCTTCCTTAGTTACATATATATAATAGTTGAACCGGCCCCTAGTCGTGTGTGGTCGTAACACTAACGAGTCAATAAACTTTAATAATAATAAATATTAAATATTAAATATTAAATATTAAATTTAATATTAATTTTAATATTAATTTTTATTTAATATTAATTTTATATTATTATTATTAAATATTAAATATTTTATAACAAATATAAATAATATTTTTATGTTACATTATATTTTTATCAAACGTGTTTATAAGGTATTTACCTTATAAAATAGGTATAAATAAGTCTATTTATATTTTTAAATGCTATGCGATCTCTGTTATTCATGTTAGTGATTAATGATTTTCTCTGATTGTAAATAATTTTCTTAGACGGATGCTAAAATGTAATCGAAGTTGTTTAACCTCCAGAGCTTGTACACTAACACATAACAATATAAATATTATTGTTACACTATTATAAATATCAATCATTGTTGTTACGCGATGAAATAATTGTAGTGAGGTGATCTGGTCTGCACAAAGCCCTTCTACTTTTCTATACCAACTTAGAAGTTTTGAAATCCAATCAAGATTTTGCTTACTTTGGCGTGACAGATTAAGCAAGTTCTTTGAATAGCATAAAGTATAACTGACCTAAAGTTCACGTTATAAGTCACGTTTTTGTATTAAGCGGTACAGATAATATTGAGTACAATAGCCGGTATATGAATTATGAACAATATGAATGTGATTTAAATCCTTGAAAAGTTACTGAAGCCTTTCACTATGTAAACATATGTAGTAATTTGACTGACTTTTTTTGATGATGACTGACCGTTGGCGCAGTTTGCAGTGACCCGTCCTCGGAGGGGACTTGTCGCTCCCGAGCATTATCATCGCGATGCTCGGCGACGACGAGTCCTGGAAGGCGATGGTCTCAGAGTAATGTCCCAGAAGGAGGCCGACGAGCGGGTGAGAGAGGAGGCCGCCGACGTGGCCTCCATCCGCGGGCGACGAATGGGGGTGCGTAGGAGGCGCTACTTAATGCGCCTCCAGTAACGCCCCGGTGCCCGTATCGGGCCGGGATGGGAACCCGGTCCTGCTAGATACGGCGTCGTCGGGACTGTTCAGAGGTGAGCCGGACAGTCCCCATGGAGGAGAAGTTTGGCCTTTTCGCCGAGGCCAGCCTGTCGCTGGAGGGATCATGTTGCCTGCAGATCCGGGACCCTCCAATTAAAGCGGCTGAAGGCCCGCAGGGGTTTAGTACGGTATTGCACTCCCAAAGTGCCGAGCCCGACATAGGTCTAGGACTGCCGACCCGGGCATCCTGGATATCATCCGTAAATGGATTCCTATGCGACAAAAACAAAAAGTGCCCAAGTGCAGTGACCCTGTTTTCTGCTCCAAGGGTTGTGGGTTCGATTCCCGCCCCGAGTCTGGGTGTAATATATGTTTATTTATATATGTTAATTTATATATTATGTATATTTATTAAAAAAATGTATATCAGTCGGCTGCTACCTAAAAAACAGGCATTAAGTTGCCTACCTTAGGAACAGACGACCTTGTGTGTGTGTTAAAACATATATACATTTAATTTTATCACTACATACATACATAATATATACATACATACATACATACTACATAACTATATACTTCTTTATATATTAGATACATTGTATATGTACATGTATAATTATAATTAGTTTATAATTTATATTTCCTAATACTAGACCTTATAATTTTAAGTGTTTATTATATTTTTGCATGGTTTTTATTTAAAGCTCCTCAATTTTATAACTTTATAATCTGACAAACCACAGAAGAGGTACTTTACCTTCTAAAAGAATAATTAAACAATGATAGCAGCACGTTATTTTTATAAGTATGTATAATTTATAAAGGTTTAAATTATAAATTAAATGTTTTATTTATGTATTTAGGCAATCGAATATCTTCTAAGGATTATATAATTATACACATGTAATAAAACCATATTCGTCTAATCACTCATTTTATTTTTCATTTTTTATATAGGCATAGAACATAAAGGAAGTCGATGAACTGTATTTTTACATAAATATATTGTTTTTTTAACAATATATCCTAAAGTCATAAACCTTAATTGTTTGTTATAATAACATTATATTATATTCTGAAACGACTATTTAACACTAGTACAAATGTTAAACCCCAACACCATAAATGATACCACGAAATATCTCTAGTATGCTTACAATGGAAGATCTCTAACATATTTTTCACAGGTATGAATCATTATAGTATTGGTCACTCTTAGGACACGACATTATAATAATATGGGAAAACAGCGCAATTCTAGTGAGTTCTCAGATTGCGGTCTACAAGTCAACATAATGGATTTTCCTCCGTTAATTTACATAAATTGCCAAATAGTGATGTGTATGAGTTTAACGTTTTGCCAAACTAAATCCGGTTTAATTGGTTATTCACATTGTTTTGTAACGTTTTTATAAAGGTGCCTGTTTGTAGCTTATGAAATTATTCTATTTCGTAAGTTAGACTTTACAAAATTTTGAAGCTATCAAAAATTAAATACCTAATTGTACTTTACATTTGGTACTAAATGTTCACAATAAAAACCATATAAAAATCTATAGAGATAACAAAATATAGTGTAAACAGAGTTGCGAAATATTAAATTTATTATTTAATATTGTACGGAAATTGCACCTGGGCGGTGGCGGAGTCACATACATACAGAGATCACGATGTTCACGACAAGCAGCGCAAACGAAGTACAATGTATGACGTACCTTGTATGCAGCTGCACGTTGATCCAGCCGTCGATGGGGGGAAGCAATTCCAACACGATGCGATGATGATGATGTAGGCGCTTCTTTGTGCACGATGAGCGGTGGTGTTTGAAAATGTTGACCGTTACACGTCCGATGCGATTCTGTTCGGTGGTTCGCGGGAACGTTCGATCGCCGACGGCTGGCACAGATACAACATGCCACAGATGACAAGTACGTCACACATGACAGTTTTGAATGTGAACTGTTACCATCGTGTGCACTTACCTGCGCGAACATCGTGGCCCCTAATGATCGGTATTAATAATGATTCCGGTAACGGAACATCCCGCCCACCAAAATACCTATGGTATTTTCTGGTAAACAAAAAAAAAATGAATAGAAACAAAATAACTGATTCGATACGATGAAAGTAAAATTAAATGAACGATACGATATTAGCAAGGTTGAACGAGCAATTGTCACGATAAAGTAAATTAAATAAAGATAATATTGGAGAAAGAACGAAAATATTTAACCTATGACTTAACTAATATAAAAAAAAAATCTTATTGTTCGATTGGAAGAGGGCATAGCTTCACAAGTGGACGATGAGTCAAGTGATTTTGCGAAGTTTTAATAACAGCACTTCGAGCTATCCCGTCAACGCCAAAGTGTAGATCAACTACTCTACCTAGTGACCATTGAAGTGGCGCACGATTATCATCTTTAATTATCACCATCGATCCTATTGATAACGTTTTCGATTCCTTTGTCCATTTAGCGCGTTCGGTTAATGAATTAAGATACTCATGTTTCCACCTAGACCAGAAATTCCGATGAAAAGCTTGTAAAAGCTGCCACCGATGAAGCCGATGGAGTTTTATATTAGTGAGATCTTCATCGGGGACGGCCGTTAATGGTTCTAAGGTGAGAAAATGTCCGGGCGTTAGCACAGACAGATCGTTAGGATCGGAACTGAGGGGACATAATGGACGCGAATTCAGAACTGACTCGATTTGAACGAAGAGTGTAGTCAGTTCCTCAAAGGTGAGTACTTGATCGCCTACAACTCGATATAAGAGAGATTTTGCAGCCTTAATCTGGATTTCCCAAATGCCACCGAAGTGAGGTGCCGACGGCGGGTTAAATTTGAAATCGATTTTCTCAGCAGCCGAAGCCCTCTCCATAAGAGTCGACAATTGATTTCTAGCACCTACGAAATTTGTACCACAATCAGTATGAATCACGTTACACCGACCGCGTCTCCCAACAAAACGGCGTAGCGCAGCAATAAATCCTTCCGCAGATAACGTAGAAACTACTTCGAGATGCACGGCCTTCGTGGCGAGACAGACAAACAAGCATAAATATGCCTTATCGATTTTTGCTCCACGATGAGAACCGAATTTAATGCGAAAGGGTCCCCCAAAATCTACACCTACCACTGAGAAAGGCTTTATTTGGTTAACGCGATAGGATGGAAGGTCACTCATAAAAGGCTGTAACGGTTTTGGATTTGTTCGATAACATTGAATACATTTCGATAAACGATTGCGAACGACACGCTTTGCTGAAATAATCCAAAATTGTTGTAATAATAAAAAATGGGTTGTATTTATGCCCGTATGGCAGTAGTTACGATGAATGAAATCTATAATTAAAATGGTTAGTGGATGGTCAGGTGGTAATAATGCAGGGTGCTTATGTTCATATTCAAGCCCTGATCGTGATATTCTGCCTCCAACACGAAGAATACCGCAAGCGTCCAAAAAAGGGTTGAGTTTTTTGAATTGTTTAAGGACCGGCCTTTTAGCTTGAATATTTAAAATTTCCTTAGAGAATGAAATTTGTTGAACATGTTTTACGATTTGCATAAGCGCATTATGTCGCTCGACGTTAGTGATATAAAGGTTAGAATTAGTGCGATTAGAAAGTTTTGCGTTTTTTATAAAGCGATTGATGTATGCCAGAACGTTCAACAATTTTTGTAAAGTTGAGAATTTAGATAGTAACATTTCGAAAATATTCTGATCAGATTCGGTTAATTTCTTCTCAATTAAAAGCGTGGATGATAACTTTGATTCGGCTTTTACGACTGCCTCATCAGCTGGAGATAAACTTTCAAATGAATTTGGCCACGAAGTTCGATCCTTTGATAGCCAAGACGGCCCCGCCCACCAAAGGGAGTTGTGAGCGATTTCATTGATATCGGCTGGATTTTCTCCCGAGGACACGTGATGCCAGCATTCAGTCGGTATTATATCATGTATGTGGCTCACCCGAATTGCTACGAATGCAACCCAGCGCGATGAATGATACCTTAAACACGATAATAAAATTGAAGAATCAGACCACATATAAGCTGCGCTCAAAGGGATTCGATCAACATAAGTGTCCCGCACGAATCTGTAGAGATCTGACAGAAGGACTGTAGCGCAAAGTTCTAAGCGGGGTAATGATATTCTCTTTAAAGGTGCTACACGAGCCTTTGAACAAATTAAACGTACCTGAATCTTTCCATTGTTAGAGTATGGACGATACAATGCCGGATCACGAGAAAGCCAGCGTTCGATCGCATTGAATCGCCGTAACGCAACATCACGAGAACCTTCGAATGTTGGCTGCAAATCAGGTTTAAACGGCAACGTCACGATATATCGGCCCGATTCATCTCGTGTATGAGTTGTTTTGAATTTATGCTCGCACAATGATTCTTCTGGAGTTAAGGATGACTCTTGTGGTAATGAGTCTAGTTCCCAAGACTGCTTAATCAATGAATTTGATTCATTGTTAACTTGCGATGATGCACTCAACAACGAATATGAAGCTAGCTGTGATTTGCCAAGCAATAGCCACCCAAAGACAGAATTAAATGCGGTGGGTTGATTAAGACCACCTTTAATGGTTTTATTTAGTAACGATTCGGTAAATACATCCGCAGCAAATAAAATATCGATTGGACCAGGAATATCGAATCCTGGATCCGCCAAAGGTAGTGATTTAATATGTGACCACTCGGTTGTTTTCAATTTGGCGATGGGTTGGTCCCCGCAAATTGAGTTAATGACATGCATATCCAAGTTGAATAGAACTTTATCATTATGACCAATTCGACAACGAACATGCCCTACGATTGAAGTTTGTGCTTCACCTATACCACTTATGTGAGAAGAGGAGGGAGACATCTGCAGTCGCAAGCGATTCACTGCTGCTGTGGTTATAAAGTTGTTTTGGCTTCCACTGTCAAACAAGGCCCGAAACGATTGCATACAACCGGACGCATCCCTGACCTGCACAATCGCAGTTGCAAGTAAAACTGCAGTATTAGATTTAGAATATGACACCAACGATGACGTATTATTATTTTCGATAGCTTTCTCACGGTGAAGTAGGCTGTGATGCTTACGCTTGCAAACACGGCACGAGAAAATGGAATTGCAGGTTTTTAATTGATGAGACGGCTTAAGACAGTTGTAACACCAATTCTTCTCGGTGGTTATTTTAATACGTTCTTCTACAGGTTTTTTAAGAAATTCAGAACATGATAAGATCGTATGCGCTTGCGCGCAAAACGGGCATTTATTCGATACGGCAACATTTTTACTATTTTGTTGTACGTCAGCTGAAGCTATCAAGGTATGCGTTTTGTTGAAATGTTTTTGAAAAGGTGTCGATGAAGTAGGCTTGATGACCGGTTTACTCGGTTTTATTTCAGCAAAATGTGTATCGCGTAACAAAGCCTCGCATTTACTTCGAAGGAAACCAATTAATTGTTTATATGTAGGTAGGTCAACATCTGAATATTTTTCCTCAAAACTACGACGTACGGTTGTACGACGTATCAAGTTTCGATAATATGTGATAAACTAAAATAAAATCCCAATGTTGAATAGGTAACTCAGCAGTTTTCAAAATACTCAAATTTTCTTCAAACAAATCAAGCGATTTCCTAAATTCAATTCCGTTAGTACATTTAAACTCAATAGCTAAAAGATCCTTCCAACATGTAAATGTTAAGGCACGCTTACATTTATACCGAGCGATGAGTGCTTGGTATGCATGTTCATAATGTTCGTGTGAGAGAGGAAACGGTTTGACAACGGACAACGCTTCACCGCTCAAGGATGAAGTCAAATAATGAAACTTTTCGATATCGCTTAAGGAAGCGCAATTATGAATTAATTCATTAAAAGTATCAAAATACTCAGGCCACCGTTTTATGTCACCGGAAAAATGAGGAAGTACGATTTTCGGTAACCGAATATTCGAGTTAGAAGAAGCGCGTAATGAATTATCCGATTGTCCCTTTGTTATTGATCGATGGATAGCTAATACATTATAATACATCTCATCGAAACGTTCATAAGTGTCATCAAGGTCATCAGAATCCGAAGGTTCTAAAATTTGTAAAATAGTAAGATGCGCCTGTTCAAATGTTGCTGCAATATCTTTTATTTCTTGATAATAAGATAGAAACATGTCGCGCTGAGAATGATCCGTTAATGATAAATTTCCGAGTTCCAACGCCTTTTGCAAACGATTATAAGCAATAGTTCGTTTTCTACGCAAAATAGGTAAATCTTTTGTTGTATACTCAACATCGATAGATTTTGATTTACTTTTCTTAATCGCACTCATTTTACGTGTTGAAGGTTTATTTAATATATAAGACATAGTGAAAATTCGATAATGTAACGTTTACGCAGGTCGAAAAGAAAAAAAATAATAAATCCTAACGAAATATTAAAGAAATATATATTAAGTAGATAAGAAATAATTCCTAAAGAAATATGTAGGTAGACAAAAATTAATTTCTAAAGAAATATGTAGGTAGATAAAAATTAATTCCTAAAGAAATATTCTTTAGTTTCGCCTTTAAATAAGTTCGAATAAATTACTACTTACTTGTGTTGACTCAAATACACTGTGGAATGCTAAAGAATTAATGTAAACAAGTACAGCAAGCGACACGAGTTCGTTTGAAAATTGTATGAAAATTGAACAAATTTTGTTGTAACTTGTGTCGCGGCGTGTACTCTTTTGTTTCTGGTTAAAATTTTATTTAGATGGATTTGCTATGATATTTAAAACGAAATAATAATTATGTTTGATGTATAATAATGTAAGTTAAAGGAATTATTGTAGATTTAATGTAAAATGTAAGCCGATAAGAAATTAAGCACCGATATTGTTATGATTGCATAATTTTGTTCCTACGATTTTACACTAGATATTTCCTTTATTTACGATATGAAATTGAAGAAACGCCCTTTTGATAGTGATAATTGTTAGAATTACTTGATACTAGGTACAAAATGGACCGTTTGATGATGATGGACTAACTAAAACCTCGATGTTCGATTATGTTTCACGTTTGGTTATTACGATTATTGATACGATTTTACCAGAAAATACCATATATACCTAGATCGAACTATGAAATAGGCCGGAATCCCGGGTTTCGGCACCAAAAGTATGTACGGAAATTGCACCTGGGCGGTGGCGGAGTCACATACATACAGAGATCACGATGTTCACGACAAGCAGCGCAAACGAAGTACAATGTATGACGTACCTTGTATGCAGCTGCACGTTGATCCAGCCGTCGATGGGGGGAAGCAATTCCAACACGATGCGATGATGATGATGTAGGCGCTTCTTTGTGCACGATGAGCGGTGGTGTTTGAAAATGTTGACCGTTACACGTCCGATGCGATTCTGTTCGGTGGTTCGCGGGAACGTTCGATCGCCGACGGCTGGCACAGATACAACATGCCACAGATGACAAGTACGTCACACATGACAGTTTTGAATGTGAACTGTTACCATCGTGTGCACTTACCTGCGCGAACATCGTGGCCCCTAATGATCGGTATTAATAATGATTCCGGTAACGGAACAAATATATATTGATGAAAGTATCGTTAATCCTTTTTTAACTGGTTATTAATTAATTTTAATGTAAGACGTTGTATTTTTAATTAAACATAAAATATTAAAGATTTTGAACTACCAAAAATATAAAATAATATACTTCAACGAATCCTTATGAAAGGTTGCAAAATCCCTATAAATACCGCAGCCAGTACATTTCGCAATGGTACGCAAGTGGGCGCAACCAACCTGCCGCCCCACTCAATAAACCACATGCCAGCATTTGTAGAATACAATCAATGAAAATTAACAATAAAATTACAATGAAATATATAAATATAAATATATTCTTGTTTATTTTAATTAAATTATAATGTCAAAGAAAATATATCAATTAATAAAACGAATTGTTTTAATTCTATAAAAAATATTAATTATATTTTGTATCAAATAAATATGTGATAAATAAAAATTACAATAAAATTTCTGATTCAACTTTACAATCAGATTAAAAATACAAAAAAAAAGATAAAGCGTTATAAATTTTGTGCTTTCAATGTTTATATTCCTGCAGAAAACTCACACAAACAAATCTGTATATACATACTTAATTGTACATATAACACATATTTTACAACCACGTATTTCACATTAAAGATTCGACGCTCGTGCTTTATCAAGCTATAGTTACGTATACTTAATCCGACAGTATGAAATTTCGAACTCGACCAAGTGGATTACAATTTGTAGAAATTCGACATTTAATTGAACTAACTATAACCCGACCATAATAAGTAGTTACTTAACGAAATCGTGATCTATCGATCTAAGTAACTTTGTTACGAGGTACCTTTTAATGGGCGGAGTGCTAAAGAATCCGTGGCGGATAAAGAGATAATCTTTTTTCAATCGCTCTAATTAGAATACGACTGGTAGTTAGCTGTCACGAAGCTAAAACGTGACTAGTTTTAAATTACTAAGAGAAATGTATCACTTTCAAATTATATAAATCGCGTTTAAAAATAAACATTACGTTAAATACGCCATTGCTTAATGTAATGCTAATCCTTTTTAAATATCGAATCGTTTTGCTATAAATATTACCTAATGCAATGTACATAGAATTGGTAAAAACTTTTTGAAATGTGAAATGTTTAAGTAACATTATTATTACCTTTATTCCAATAACGCAACAAAACATGTATTTTTTTTTAACAAAATACTCAAAAGAGTTATATATTTCAAAATAAACGGACTTTCGTTATATTGTCTATCTTTCGAGGAGAAGTAAAATTTCCACAACTTTCTCACACACCAAGTAAGTCAATTACCTTATATGAGTAAATATATCGAGATGATAATGATGATATGTCATAAAACGGAATATGAATAGATTTAGGGCAACAAAACAAAAGAGCTGGTTTCTTTGAACGCGCTCATTTCGATCCTACGGTTTTTTGAAATAATATTTATGCTGAGGAAAAGTGGAGCAACCGAAAATGTCAACCAACCTGAGAACGACCCTTTACAGGGTAAAACCGCGCATGACGTCTACTTACAAATAATAATGTCAAGGTAAAATATTATGACCCTGTCATTTTAACAGAATAAAACACTATCTACTTAATTATTTTAACTAATAATCAATCACTAATGTTAGTTTTTGTTGTCAACCATTATTACAACATTGGTCATGGATCATATAAGGGCAAGGTAAATATTTATTATTAATTTAAGCTTTAGTTATGTCACAACGTAAGTGTAGACATTTAATATAAGTACCTGTATCAGTCTGTAAACAACCCACTGCTGGGCGAAGCCCCCTTCTCCATATAGAAGAAGGGTTAGAGCTTAATCCACCACGCTGTTCCACTCCGGGTTGGCGGATAATTTTTCTACATTTTTTTTGTATCGCAGGGGAACCCATTTACGAGTGATATACGCCCGGGTAGGCAGTCCTAGACCGTATGTTAGACTCAGCACTTGGGGGTGTAATACCGTACTAAACCCCTGCGGGCGCTTTAATTGGAGGGTTGCGGATCCTCCAGCGGATAATTTTTCTACCATGAATAATGTTCGGTATCAGGTGTCTATGATAAGAACCGGGATAGATAGCTTTACGTACTCTCCGAGGCACGGTGGGGAGACTCACAAGGACATACACCCAGTCCCAGACCAGAAACAAATATTTTCACAAATACAAATATCTGCCTCGAGCGGGAATCCAACACGCTACCGCTGGTATTAAAGCGACCACACGCACCACTACGTATAAGTTCGTCGTATAAGTGTACCTGTACTGTATCAGCCTGTAAACAACACACTGCTGAGCGAAGGCCTCTTCTCCATATAGAAGAAAGGTTGGAGCTTAATCCACCACGCTGCTCCACTGCGAGTTGGCGGATAATATAATAAGTACCTACATGTATATAAATATTATATAGGATTATAAGTTGACAAATTGTATAGAGGAAAATATTCGCATAATTGAAGAAATCCCTATCCCATCCCATCCCTAATCGGAATAATTTAGTTTTGTACTTTAGGAAGTGCAAGTAAATCACGTAAACCCTTAGTGTAAGAATAATAGTGAAGTATATGTTACATAAGAAATCCAAACTTTATAAACAGGTGAGTCTTCAATTCTTCAGGTCTTCACCTTTTAACCAAACGATGATTTTCCGATTACATTATAAAGCATATCTGTGCAAAATTATGTATGAAGCGTTCCACAGTATGTACAAGAAGCTGATAATGTTATGTCAAGATTACGTCACTTGACCTACGACTTGTTGACCCAGTCTTACTCATCTTTACGCTATTGCAGTGACCTTTATAACAGTGTAATATACGAGTACATCATATATATCGTGTCAGTTTTATTGTTATAGTTATTATTACTATAAAATAATACTAATAAAATTTAACATAATCACAGCGTATAAATAAAATTAATCAATAAATTTTATTTAATATATAATACTTAAAGGTTGCGAATATTTAAAAATGTAATACGTGTATTTCAAACTTGAATATATACAGATTTTTTTGCTTTCTTAGAACGTTATTGATGAGCTATAACGAAACATTAAACAACTTGTATTCGTTAAGTTGGTTGCTTATTTGTTGATATGATCAAATAAATTTTCCTCTTCAAATAATTAATAATTACAAACGTAAATATTACGTGAATATAATAGAGCCGGAAATAACCTCAACCTGTTGCCTACAGTTCCTTTAAATGTCGCTGTCAATCAAATTAAAAAAAAAACTTGTAACAATAGGTTAGTTATTAGATATTATATAATAAAAAGTTTATGATAACAAATAAATAAAATTTACTTACAAAATAAAAGTCTATTACTTCCAAGGTTTCCAAAGCTTAAATTAAAACGCTTCTAATGTACCCAAAATTACCTTAAAAAATTATATAACATAGAAAAGATGGATTTCCTTGTACTTCAACAGTTAACGACTTCTTAAAAATATAAGAAAGATATTAGAATTAAGTACATCTATTATAATATAAAAATTCAACTTTTAGACCATGTATAGGGGAAAGTTAGAACATACTTTCAGTTAAATCAACAGCAAAGCGAAACTTCGAAAACAAGCATTGAATTCTGCGTCTCTTACGTCAAAACGGGTTCATTGCTGCAAAACTGATCAGTTTAATAATGTAATAATAATAATGCCGTAGATTATAAAAGAAAAATTGTTCAGTCTCACAATAAGATAAACTAGTTCGTGCTAATATCGGGTTATATCCTCCATAAATACTTATCTGCTTATACATAGTAGTAGCAACTGAACTAAATTAAATTAGCCCTTAAAAGTCCCACTGCAAAGCCTTTTTTTTCATATAGGAGTGTTCATTTTTATAAATAAGGCTTTAGATTTTGAGTTACGAGTAAAATAAGTTTAATTGAAATAATTACAACGCAATAAAATTTCAGTAATTTATGATACAAAACACCGAATCCAAAATATTAAAAATGTTAACGATGTAAGATATAGTAATATATATATAATATATATAAGACGCGAATATTTTGAAGTTATTAAAACCTACTTGCATTATTACGTACTGTCAAAGTGAAACGTTAATTATTAAAGCAAAATTAACGTTAATTACAATTTGCTAAAATTGCTTTAGAAAGACTGTCAAACAATCTACACGGTATTAGGAACCTTGAAATCAATCTGATAGCAAGTGATAGATTACAACAGATGTATTACGGCAACAAAATATATACCCATTAATTTGACAAATTCATTTGAAAAAGTGACACGTGTATGCTATAGGTACATTAGGATTTAAGGGTTTTTTAGTGTATTTAGGAATACAAAACAAAATCAAAATCGATTCAAAATAATTAACGAAAATATCGGCGAACATACAACGAATTAATCAAAAAATAATAATAGAATAAATCCGAACATAGGATTTGCTCCTTTATTAAAGTCGGTTAAAAAAGCTATTTAAAAGTTTTTATTAATGTCGAAAAAATAATATTAATAAATCACTTCATGTGTAATTAAATTTGATAGGGTTACGTAATCTATGAAATTGGCACTGATTTTACTTCGCGGGTAAAATACTGGAAATTCAGTTACACATTATTACGTGTATAACGGTTTCAAAGCGAAATTTGAACTTAATGGAGACTTGTGAAGCTCGATATTGTTACGTAAGTTTCAGTGAACTTAATGTATGAAAATCTGTCATAATAAAATAAATAAATAAAGTTTATTTATGGCGATAAAATTTAATCAAGATTATTATAACATCAGGTAGTTTTATCCCACAAGGAATAACAACAACCAAAATTTTCTTTCGTCCTCATTAGTGCCTAATATTCTGGTGCTAACGTTCTAGTGCTGTGGAAATTTACATTAACACCGACGGTCGCGAGTACGATTCCCTCTCAGAGCAGATATTTATATTTACACAAAAAAATCTAAACTGCATGTTTATCCTAGTGGGTCACCTCCCTCGTCCTTATCGTATGCCTCGGAGAGCACGTAAAGTTGGTTCCAGCTATTCATCGTCATAAATATATGTTAAAGATCCTTACTCTTGGTGGGGAAATTATCTGTCAAACCATAATGGAACAGCGTGTAGATTAAGGCTTTAACCCTTCTTCTATACTATAAGAAAACCTTCGCCCATTATTAGAACGTTTACTGACTGTTAAAGTTATAGTTACAGTTCTAATACGAATTTTGGGTTTCTATACATCTTCTGTGCTAGTTTATTTTTATTACACTTGCCGTCATAACGCTTTTAATTTATCTATAGGTCGTTAATACTCGCTGTATTACCTGTAACAATAAAAAATAGTTATGAGTATATACGTATGTAATGTACAGTAATTTAACATATATCGTTATAGCACAAAGCAAGCAAACAAGTGGAAAAATGTAACCATTTTACAATAAAATAAAATAAAAACAAGTATAAACAATATATTAACAGTTGATTTTTTTAATAGAAATTTATATTTCATTATTTTAAATATTATATTTGAATAACTAAAACTGAAAACGCCTCGTAGTTTTCGTTCTCGATTATAATCTAAGTCACATAACAAGCTTCAATAAAAAATAAATAAATAGTTTTACAGTTATTTACTGTCAAATCGATTTGTACGCGTGTTTAAAGACCCACATAAAAAATTAAGACTTTGTTTATATGTTTAAAGAAGACTTCCCGTATTTACAAAAGATAATAGTAATACGCCGTACTTTAGTAAACTTTACCATTACTTAGTTCTTACACCTCGCAGTCAACGGCCCCCACTAGGATGTGAATCCTGTGTCGGTGGTCCGGAAACACTCACAGCACCCAAGCACAAACACTCAGACCACGACAAACATGTCTATGGCCTTTATATTTTTGTATTTTTGTATATTTGTATGGCCTTTACAAATATTTTTCATGTACAGGGATCGAACCCGCGACCGCTAGCGCATTAGCCACTTGCTGTGACCACTGCGCCAACTCACCGTCATATAACATCACCCTAATACTTATAAAAACAGATCAGTATCCACAAAATAATTAATTCCTGCTTTGTTTTTTTGGCCAAGTTTAATACAAAAAAAACAACGGGATATGTATTGAATGAAATAATATGTAGAACAAATGGGCAGTTCACGATTCGAGATCATAAATTGCCATGCGCATGTGCGGTCGAGTCCGGGGTATTATTATATACAATTTATCACTTCACACGAAAACAGTTTCAACCGACTGAGGTTATTATCGTCACGAATTTATTAAGATCGTAATTTGCGTACACTTTACTTTTGATTTCAATTCGATGGTGTCTAAACTCAGTTTAGAAAGGAAAATTAAACAAAGCGAAAGAATATACAGGAATTAATAAAAATTCTGACACGTTTAAACAATTTTTTGAATATCACTAAAATATTATCGTCTTGACGATTTCAATTCTTTATTTTGGAGAACAATAACATTTTGTAAAAAAGCGAAATGATCATGTTTTATTTTATTTTTATTTTTATTGTAGTTTAAAAAGTTGTAATTCATGGAAAAGATTAATCAAATCAATATCTGCCTAGGAGAAGTAAGGAAAGACATAGCCGAATTCTCTATTCCTTTTACAATTAGACATTATTGTCTCAAATATCCAAATGTTTCTCTAATAAGGAATAATAAATGCTGGTGAATCACCAATATACTGTATAAATATGTTATTCTTTTGGACTTAGTATCAATCATGACAAGTTTAAAATATTATACTCATATATTTTATACTAACATTATTTTTTTGGACTTTAGTTGCTACGTCAAACATAAATACGTCAAAAACAGTAAGCGTTCAGAACGCGTCAAACATTTTATGGTATAAATATAAACGTTTACTGTCTCTATGAACTGAAATGCCATAAATAATCTGCCTGTAAACGTTCCACTGCTTGGCAAAGTCTCTTCTCCATATAGGAGAAGAATTGACTGTCATTGGTGTTCAAATTTGGGGCTCAAAGCCAGTTGTTGAGGTCGCTTCGTCACGGCGTCGTCGAATAAAATAAAATTATTAATACAAACAAATGCCACGAAACCGTAATGGAAGTCTGTTTAAATATAAAATAGTATAAAAGACTAATTTGACTGATGATGTATGTATATAGTAGGCATTTATTTAAAATAGTACTTAATCATTCGTTACATGATTTTAATCATTCGAGCGTGAAACCAACGAACCTTCCGACTTCCATCGCATCGCATCCGTAACGTGGCGTAACGTTGATTTATCGCTTTTTTCGTGTAACGCAATTGATGTAATATGTATGAATGATATTTCAGGTTCACTTATAACATATTATGTTAACAATATTAACTTTGTTACATAACGCAACGTTAATAAATATTCGCATTTTTATTTAGTACACAAGATACGATGAAAGATGAAAATAAAGCTGTTGAGTTTATTTTTACGACAAAGTAAGACAAAAATCTATATTTAAATAAATATGTTTATTGAGGAAATTAATAAGCAATAAAACATCGCCAAAGTTATAAGATCGAGAATCATAAACGTTAAATAAACTTAGAAGTAACGATACTCGAAAGGCATAAAACTTCTAACAAAGCACAGGATGTATAACATACACAAAGCAATGTAAATTTAAAATGCTAAGATATTGGCTTACTATATATAATAATACTTTTTTTCGTTTCGCTGTGAAACAATCATGTGTATGAGATTGATGCCTATGAAAATGGCGACGACTATTAGTCGGATCCAAATCTAAGAAAATATGTTAATTAATTTACCGATTGCATGCAGCATTTGACACAATTAATGAAATCATCTCTTAATAAAGAATAAAAGGTCAATTTACTATCAATTTATACATATAAAGACAACCAATATAATTACATTAACAAAAACACGATAGGAAAATTAAAAACATTATTTTGTCATTGTATGAGAGAATCAAAGATGGAATACAATGAACACCGAACCGATCAGTTTTCACATGTAACAGAAATGGTTATATTTATAAGTTATTACAGATGAATTATTCTAATATATATTGAACTGGAAAATAAGCCAGAACTAATTCAACATTTCGTAACAGCGCAAGTTATGTTTAAGTGACGTAATAATTCTTGATCATAAATCTAATAAATACAATATTATAAAATACGGTTCACTACCAAGAAATATTAAAAGTGGCACGTTCAGCTTAAGCTCTGTTATGTGATCAATTGATAAGCTCTTACGTGTTACTGAGCACACGCCGTCTGCTAACTTTTGTGCAACAAAGAAACAACGCTTTAAAGATGTTATCGTTTTATTTTTTTTAAATCAATTATATCTATAAAAATGTTAAGCAACTATGTTTTGGGTTTTTTTAATTGTTCTTAACGCATTTTAACCATATACTATTACTAACTGTGCCCCGCGGTTTCACCCGCGTTAATTTGAGGGAAAAACGTACTTAAATATTTTTAAGCAACTACAGAGTAGGTACCCGCCTCGTTCGTCGAGTGGTCGCAAGCGTTACTGCCGAGCAAGGGGTCTCAGGTTTGATTCCTGAGTTGTTCAACGTATTATTGAGTTTTTTACTTTTTTATTTTTCGAAAATTCTCAGTAAAAGAGTGATGTTATATTTACTTTAAAAGTCGAACTATAGTTAAAAAATGTCTAGAGAAGAGAAATAATAAAAGACGCAACGGAAGCTCTCAAAAAAGATTATGTTTTCCTGTTTTTGTAACGTTTCTTATTATTGCTCAGCACCTATTGGTCGTAGCGCGATGTTATATAGCCTATAGCCTTCCTCGGTAAATGGGCTATCCAAAACAAAAAGATTTTTTTTAATTCGAACCAGTAATTCCTAAGATGACCGCGTTCAAACAAAACTCTTTAGCTTTATTATATTAGTAAAGATTGATCATATCACATTAAATCATGTCAATAATTATAAAATGCGCTTAATTTAATTAAATTAATTAAATAAAACCGATCGAATATTAATAACTTCTATAACGGACACAATTATTAAAGCAAATTTGTCAGGTTTATTAGAATTTTAGCGAACACAAACAACAACACAACACAATTATGTACTGAATATTTGTCGCAGATGATAATTTAAAAGGCACTTAAATCAGTCTCTTATAACTCGGACCTAAGGTTTTGTTTTATAGGTCCGTATTATTAGTGATCGCGTTTTACTGAGTGTTGTTAACTAGATCAGTTTACAGGCACCGGTTACGTGCTTTAGGATTGCGTAAATGCTACTTTTACAGGTTATATTATCAACAACACCATTGATAATAATTAATTAAAATATTTGAGGCTGACTTGGCCAACGAATGTCTTTATGTGAAGACAGTCTATAACTGTCTCACTGCTGGGAAAATGGTACTTCTCAATGTAAGTAAAGGCCTGGACCTTACTCCGCAACGCTTAAGGCTGAGAATTCGTGAATCCTACAAAGATACAATTATCATGTGTTAATGATTGCAACCGGTACCAACGACTTTACGTGCTCTCTGGGCACGGTGGGAAAATAAATAAGGAAAAATACAAGCCAACATAACCCAAACCAGACAGAAATATTTGTACATATACAAACACCTACCCTGACCTAGAATCGAACGCGCAACTTGGAGCTTTCGCATCACTACCGCGTAATCAATTGTCACAAAAATTAAATACGAACGAATTAAAAAAACCAAACACGCAGTCAAATTGGAAAAAATAATTTGATCGTATATTAATTCAAAAGTGATAAAACATGGATATAAAATATGGTTTACATTTTTAATGCATACTGCTAGCATAAAAATAGCGAGAACATACCTACGGAAGTGAGTAATCTATAGATCAAGCTACTATCATGGAAACAAGGGCTGGCCTAAGGGGTGTGCGAAGTAAGCCGCACACTCGAGCTCTTTGGGAGGGCATATTTTTTTAGGTATTCGGATAGGCTACAGTCGATGATTGACCTTTTTTTTAGGAATTCGGATAGGGTACAAGGGTAAACATCGATGGTAGATCTCGGTCGACCTTTTTTCAAGGAATACTTATAGCATGGCGGCTTTTGTTTTTGTGTACACTTCCGACACAGGATAATTATGGATAATAAAACGCCATAATGTTTTCATAGGAGCATAAAATATGCGTATTACATACTTGCAATTTTCACCTTAGGCCGACCCTGATGGAAACCTTTTCGACATTTTCGAATGTTCCTGTTCCTTCGACGCTTGAATACATTTCACTTAAACTTTACTTCACAATAGAACAAATGTAGATATTATTTCGACATGACACATTGTTCAACTTATCAATGATCTTGATACTGTCGCATGTATTCATAGACGATATCATCAAAGTTAAATACGCCTACTAAAAGTTTTTGTAATTCTAAGTAGGTTTGTGAAATTATTTGCTCAAATATGTTTGAAATAAAATCAAACGTTTTTAAGCTTTAGTTAAATTTTTAGTTAGTTAAACCAATATTAAATAAACACGTACACAGATTATACTTTACAAAGTTGTATATCACACATGTATTGATATATTTCTTCTCAACAATTAAAATAAATAGCACGATGTAATTGAATTAACATCTTTTACTTGTGTATTTATTTACTACGACTTATTATTATTATTACCTTATAAGGAATTATTATTACCTTAGGAGGAAAACAAATTGATTAGTGTTAAATTATATTATTGCGTAACTTTAAAAATCAAACATACCCCTGTAAAGCTACTTAAATATATCACGAGATGTGGATCAGAGATATTTATTAAGAAACGCGTGTTTCTTGTGTAAACGTAGCTGCAATCGTGTCAATGAGATTATATCTCTGACGTACATACATTAGAATTAGATACAAGTACATGCTTAATGCATAGGCATAGACTACACAATATATTATATCCATCGTGTATATCGAAGTTAGACCATTTACTGATTAATATAGCGACATATATATAATATACTAGCAGCCCGCCCCAGCTCCGCCCGGGGTATGTATATATGTAGTATGTGCCTTTTTTTTGATGCTGTGAAATGCGTTTACGCATTCCGCCACCCGAAGGCGACGGGTATGTGGGACTCGCTGACTGCGAAGTCAGAATACCCACTAAAACACAGCGGTGCCCTCATCGTCGTACAAGGACGCCACTGGATCGCTGGCGCATGCCACCGTGACGCCCCGACGGTTGGCTCGCCTATGCGGGCTGCCTTCGCATATAGAGCGCTTGCGGGCACCTTGTTGTACCGTGTGCACAAGTTCCTATGACCACCTTCCAGCTCCATCATCAGACCCTGATTACTATTGCAAGACAATCTAATCATCAAGACGATTAAAACGAGCTTAAACTCGATAAGGTTGTCGATCAACACCATGTTATCATAATTATTGCATTATCACGCGATTTACACATGTATGCAGAATTTCAGTTCAATCGGTAACCGGGCAGTGGATCAAATATAATTTGCAAGATTCGATAACAAACATCGGGACAGGTGAAATAAAAAAAGCTTGTAACAATTAAACAACATCGAATTATACCGTAAAATTAAATAGGGTTCTAATCCTAACTATATTGAAGCGTAAGAAAAAAAAAGAACTCGATTAGTGAAGTCTTTCGGTAGTTATCGTGACCACATACAGGATCCGCACATACAGAATCACGGACGTCCAAAACAGAACTTTTTCAAACAGTTTTTTAATTAATTTAAGTAACAAAAATGGCATTAAAATATCATGAGTATTAAAAATAGTGTTTTTTCTTAATATGTGATAAAGAGAGACATTTTAATTTCGAAAAATCTATAAAAATATATTTAATTTAAAAATACCTTATTAACAGTTATAGAATTATACAACTAAAAATTATTCAATAATATAAAATGGTATCCAATTCAAAAAACCGACAAGTTAGTAATTACACTTTTTAGAAATCAAGATGAATTAAGAATCAAGAACCTGATTCATCACAAACAAGCTTAAACATTGTAAAACATCAATGTGTGATAGTTGAATTAATATCATAATACTATAAACAAACATCCTTAAAAGATCCTTATTGTTATACTCTACGTAATATCTGTATAATTTTCATTACTCACTATACGAGTACAGTAACATCAATTCATAACGCCATTATAAAAGTTAAGGTCACGACTTGGCCAACATTTATCAAAGCGAAGATTTGTCACAGCTTATTAAAATAGAATGTTCACGATCGCTGTCGTTATGAAAGAAAAAACACTTTCATCAAAACAAAAACATTTCATAACGATATCGTGAATGAGAACCTATTTTGATAGTTAAATGTGGATAGTTAAATAATTTGTATTTATAATCTTAACTTTAATTTCTTACACTTTTATACTAAAAAAGCCCCAATGGCCTCGCAGATAGAATACGCAGACTTAAAAAACAGATCTCGAATAAAATCGTTGCTTAGTTTTTAAATCTATAGTGTGATTTAAATATTCCTCAAAAAGAAACTTTCGGTGGTGTTTCGATTTCAGTTACGTAATTTTCCCTAAATGTCAGAGGTGATCAAAAGCAAAGAAGGTAATTAAAATAAATACTAGTGATTTGAATTAAAATAATACATTTTATATTTCTTTTTTGGACATGCTAAATATGTAACATTATTCAATCAATTAATATACAATAACAATTTGTAACAAATTTTATGTATTTTTTTAACTTCAAAATTTTCAACCCGGCACTTGTACTTACGTACCTACTATGATTACGTTTTTCTAGTCGGAGAAAAAGGTTGAACTTACTGGCCATCTTATCTACAGAATAAGGTTGGTATTCAATCAGTTCGAATTCTGCCCTTTGGATAGCAGGCATGTCAGGTTTGTGAGCATAGGTATTTCCTTATTAAATAAAAATTAAATTATAGTAGGTATTCTACAACATTGTATTTTATTTTTCTTAGTGACTTCATCCTATATTTTTATTTATCTTATTAAGAAAAAGCATGTTAATATAACAAGTTTTTCTTTTTCAAAACATTTGATCATTAAAATTCCTTCAGTCACTCAAAAACCGATGTCATAACGCTCAGGCCAAATTTAAAATGTTGTTTTTTTTATTTTTTGTGACACGCTCTTCATTTCAGTGATTACTTGCGATGAAATTAAAGAAGCTGGATCAATGTTTCGTTTAAATTGAAGTCTGTTTAAAAAGAAAATCTGCTTAAACCAGATCTTTCGAAATATTGCTTTAGTTTCTAAAATGTTGACCTGCTTCTTTTTTAGTTAGTTGTAGTACTTAGTTTCTTCATCATTTGTTCCTCTATTCAAATTTTCGATACCTAATACGATGGAAACCACTTTCATACACAATCCGGACTAAGTTGCTTACAATTTTTATCTTATCCACTTTTATAATCCAGTTATTTTACTTTCTATTATATTTCTATAATATTCCTTATAATATAAATGATAATCGAATTTGTAATAGCAAAACTAGATCAATTCTACGATTATCATTGCGTCACACGATCTAGGCTTTAACTGACATACTAAAAAGCAACTAAAATTACACAATATTAATGAGAAAATGTATAATTTTCACAAGTATACCGGTAAGTCGTGAATATTTGCATATAAGGCAGTGCTCAAATTGACGGGCAATCGTCGGTGTTTCAGATTACATAGTAATTTAACGTCTAGGAAACAATTTGATGTGTAACAGTTCTTTACGTAAGTCTTTTGTTTATTAAGCCGCTTTGTGGTTCTAATAATTTTTTCACATTGCTTAGAAAATTTAGTATCAATTATTTACCGTATAGTTGCTAATAAAACTAAATAGCTAATAAAAATCCAAGGACAAGAGCTAAGCCACTTCTACTGAATAATTTGATTAGGTTAATTCCTTTGATTACTTTTGGAAGACAAATAATAATCAGTAATATTATCTAAATCAATCATAAGGTTCATCGCAGAAACATTTAACGCGTTGTATTTTGAAGAAATAATTTATATATAAAAACCTTCTTTTTGAATTCCTTCTTTTAGTCATAACTTATAATATATGGTGAAGACATTAGAGGTTTTTTTTTTACGAACAAGGAACACCATTTAATCCATATTTATGATTATGTTAATCTCAGGAGATAACTTTCTGAATGAGATAGTTCTTTTATTGCGTAAGGCCATACATAGACTATAAAAAAACGCCCTGCTACTCATAAGACCAGAGCAGTAACATACATATACATCAGTAAAATTCGTATCATCATCATCATCACATCAGCAATTGGATGTTCACTGCTGAACGAAGGCTCCAGAGCGACCGGTTCGAAGTAGCCTCCATTCAACGGCTTTCGGCGCCTTTCCTCAAGTCCTCTGTCCATCTCGCGGACAGCCGTTTGACGCTGCGCTTGCCGGTACCTACGTGGTCTCCACTCTAGAACCTATCTGCTCCATCGGTCGTCAGCTCTACGAGCTATGTGCTCTGCCCACTGTACGTTCAGCTTGCAGATTCGTTAGGCTATGTCGGCAACCTTTGTTTGTCTGCAAATCTTATTATTTCTGGTTCGATCTCGCGGAAAAACACCAAGCATCTCTCCCTTGCACGCTGTGCAACTTGGAGCTTGTTTAAAATTCGTATAATACCTGTAAACATAATGAACGCGAAAGCTTGCTTCCTGATACTGAATGAATCATTGTTTTTCATTTTAGGTGGAAGTAACTTAATTGTTTTCGATAAAACTTTCTATCTCAAAATTATAACAGGACTGATAATTGCACAGATAAAAGTGCAAATACAGCTAGCGTAAGATCATTATCAATTATTGATTATTTTATATATATATATATATATATATATATATATATATATATATATATTAATTGCTTGTGTATTTAATATAAGGATTGTTATTGTCTACTAATTATTAAAGTATTATCTTATTTTAAAGTGAATTTTCTCAATATCCAATTTTGCACACCTACTTACACACTCCACACTCCGCTCTTGTAGGTCCTAAAGTTGAGTGGTAGAGAATTCTTTTAGCATTAAGCCTGCCTTTTGTACACTTATTTACGTATTGTCCAATAAAGTAGTAATAAAAAAATAAATAAATTTAAATAACTTAAATACCGAATATTTTTATTTACAAAATTACGTAATGTACACTAGGTATATTGCGTAATTTTATTTCGACTAAAACATCTAACAATTTATAAGTTTCGAGAATGTCGCGAAATAACTAATTAAAAAGTAGCTAAAATAAAATATTGATGGTTTATAAATTAATTAGGGGCAAAGATGAGATTTTATTACATTAAAAACTCATTAAAAAAGTTTTTCAACATAATCACCAGTCATACAAGTTTTTTAAGATCAATGTAATAAATATGATATCGTCGACATGTAATAATCCGATGTTACCACATTTTTATATGTACAAAGAAAAATAAAATCTTATGTTTTATTCTAAAATTTCATTTATTTAAACCAAGATTAATCGCAATCGCTTCTAAACGTCGAAGAATAACAAACAAATATAAATACAATCATCCTTCTTTATAATTTTTCGCATTTATAACCTTAGGAAGTTATTAAAATATCAATAACTAACACAATTTATTTTTAATAATCAAACAACAATATTCGAAAAGTATTCGTACAAAGTTAGAAAAAAAGACTAGCATATTAGTCATAAGTCTAAAGTATCCTAACATTATAATAACATTAAAATATTAAATTCTAAGCAATTTAAATTACATCACATGCTTAATTACTGACACTAATGGTTCAAATTAAATGTTGACATAGTTTCAGATAGATAACCCTCGAGGGTATAAGATGTTTTAGGTTTTTATTATATAACAAGATCAGGTGTAATGAAGATGCCAAGATGCCCGCTAGTCATGTTTTTAAAATTACTATATTATATAGAATGCCTTGAGGTGTTCGAAAAGAAAAAAAATTTGGTAAGATCAATAGCGTATCTAATTTTTTTTCTAAAAGCGGGTAATGGATGAGTCGTTTGCCAGCTAAACTAATCACGGACATGAAAAAAAAAACATAACACCTAGTTTGAAATGATAATAAAATTAATGTACCTATTACCGCTAAATACTATGTATAATGTGTTTATAATTCTTCATATTTCTTAATAAGGTCAATAACTATATAATTTCTAGAAACAAACAATCTCTTAGTGATATACACATTACGAGTATCTGTACATTTCTTTTTTTTTTCTTTTTTGTTATTATTATAATTAAACAAAAAATGTATTTTTTTTGTCTGCTTCATTTTTATAAGTTTTTACAGATTTCAACATTTTATACTTTTAAGGTCATTCTTTTTGATTTTAGTGTTAACGTTTATATACAAAAAAATACTGGAGAGATTTAATAAATATTTTTATAAAAAATCTTGTCCCACTTTTAACACTCCTTGAGTTCACACGAAGGGCAGTTCTACATTATCACGTTACACAACTCGAGCAAGTTGCGATTTACTATTGCACTCACGTATATATAGAAAGTTGAACGGAAGGACAAAAGACACGGATCGTCATGTGTACGTGATTAGACAGAATTTGCGTGTTAAATCTTATGTCATAACTATGAACCAAATTCTATACTAGTTAGTATCGTAAATCTGAACTGTTTGTTTGAACGTTCTTATATTAGGATATTCTAAATTGTTTTGAAAATATCCTTGTACGTTAGAAAGCCTGTTTCTCAAAGAAACTTATAGGCTATAAAATATTACGCTGCAATTTAAACAAATGATGAAAAATATCATCTGACAAGTATCGAATTTCAAAGTGGTTGAAAATACGAGTCTAGTGCGTTATAACATATCGAGGCTTATTATAATTAAGAGTGACGTATTTGATAGGCAGTTGAGTAGAATCATTCATTACATACATATAATAACATCCGTCACATGTTATGTAAGATTCGTTACAAATTTGTAGTAAAGTGTGTCAAAATATTACAACTTCCGATGTTAGTGGCGACTAGTCGATTTTATTGTTGTGCGAATTTAATTTCATACAAGTAAGACTATAATGAAATTGACTGACGGTTGTTGAGTGATGAAAGAACTAGATCTACAGAAAGAAATACATCTTTTCAAAACCGATATAAGCTACTTTTATTTGAGTTACAATTTATAGGCTATTATTATATACTTCTTTTTAAATTTAATTAAATAAAAAACAAGATTCAAATATTAGAACAATTGCATACTAATTTTAAAATGAGATAATTTTTTTTTTTTTTTTGTTTATTTTTACTCTACAAAATGAACGCGAAATCTAAGTGTGACGTGTTTCTATTAGAAGTCTGCGTTATTCAGAAGAACATAGTATAATAATTAATTTATTACGTTTTATTTCAAAGTAGCGAAACAGTATTAACCATAAATGTCAAAGCGGAGGGAAACTACTAGATTAATATCTCTCTTACCATTATACGAGTATTTTAACTCTCTCGTTAAAAAATAAAATTCTAAAAGCCTATTTGAAAATACATATTTTAAGATTACATTTAGGTAACTGCCTCATACGTTACAATCACAATTCGATTGTTAACGAAGCCTTATATTTGATATTTCGAAAAATTCCGCAGATAATACGATTATTCGTACTCACGCAACGTTTCCGCTCTACTTGATATCGGATTCAATTCGCGACGTCTTTATCGGTGCCGACATCGGTACTGTACGGGAATTAATAGGTAGTGAAAGTAGATGATTGTCCATAGAATATTGATAGTATTACGTCCTTTTAGTGGTTTAGGGCTTATTACACAATGGTGATAGTGGATGTGATAGTAGTTATTGCGTCAAAACGTAACGAGGTCACAGTGTGTCGAAGCTTAACGATTTATTGCTGCAAGTGTATAACATGCCTAAAGGGCTAAAATTCATCTGTCTTAATGATAATGTTTCGTTTTGATTCTCTTTTGGAATTTAGATTATTAACGTTAGATATTACTTTATTTCGTAACAGCGACTTCACATGAAATAAACTTTAAATACTAATTCATATTATTCTTACAATGAATTCCTTGTTTATTAAATGTACACTGTATATTAACGAAATATTTAAAATTAAATTGAAGTACCGTACTGTACTGTATCAGCCTGTAAACAACCCACTGCGGAGTGAAGGCCTCTTCTCCATATAGAAGAAGGGTTGGAACTTAATCCACCACGATGCTCCACTGCGGGTTGGCGGATAATTTCCCTACCATGAATAACAATCGTTATCAGGTGTCTATGAAATTAACCGCGATCGACGGCTTTACTTGCTCTCCGAGGCACGGTGGGAAAACCCACAAGGACACACATCCAGACCGGAAACAAATATTTGTACAAATCTGTCCGAGCGGAAATCTAACCCGCGACCGTCAGCGCGCGGTTTTGAGGCGACTACTCGCACCACTACACCAGAACTGTTGTCGTTGTTGTTTGTGAAATTGAAGTATTTCTACAAATGGTATCGTCAAATTTCTGGCTACTAAAGAAATGAATTGTCTTTAAAAGTATCTATTATATTATTATTATTTTTTAATTGCTACACTCCACCCGTTCAAGATATACATATACACATATAAATAAATATAATACAATACTTATGTAAGGAGTATAATAAATTTACATAAACTTACTTATATATTATATAAGCGGGTGGAGGATTACGCCCCGGCAGGGAGATCAAACGGCCGGGGGTTAGGGCTGTAGGCTGAGAAATCGGCGGACAATCCTAGCCGAGTCGAGTAATACCGCCTTCTGCATCCTGGCTGCGAGCGAACCGTCACGGATACCCAGCTGCCTCAGATGGTGAGCGAGGCTAACCGGGATCAAACCGTTGGCAGATATAACGATAGGGATGATTTCAGTGGAATCAACACCCCACATGTCGACAATCTCGTGCGCCAGATCCAGATATTTACGTTTTTTCTCTGTTTCGGCTTTCACGAGGTTCTCGTCATGCGGGATGGTAATGTCCACTAAAAACACCCTCGACTGTGCCCTATCCATCACCACGATATCAGGCTTGTTCGCCAGTATCGTCCTGTCCGTGGCGATAGGCCGGTCCCAGTAGAGCCGGACTCCGTCGCGTTCGAGTACTGGCGCCGGTGTGTACTGGTAGTACGGCACCCTCTGTTCCAGAAGACAATACATTAGAGCAAGCTCTTGATGAAGAATTTTGGCCACTTGATTATGTCTGTGCAAGTACTCAGTGTTGGCAAGCGCTGAACACCCCGAAAGCACATGTCTGAGTGACTCGCCGGGATGACGACAAGCTCGACAGAAGTCGGGAGTGCCATCCTTCAGAATGTGCTTCCGGTAGTTGTTCGTCTTAACCACCTGATCCTGTATTGCACAGACAAAACCTTCGGTTTCCCCAAAGAGGTCCCCGAATCGCAGCCACTGCACGGTGGCCTTAACATCCACGTGAGGTGCGTGGAGCGCCTTGTAAAACCGTCCATGCAGCTCCTTCTCCATCCATACGGTCTCCCGGTTAGAGGTGCTAAGTACAACCGGTCTTCGCCATTCCTCTTTGGCCAGGGATAACGGGGTGAGACCTTTGTCACATACTATAACTTCACCATGCATAGCGCTCTCCCTCCTCGTCTCAAAGTAGGCCCTGAGGCTGCACACCTCACGGTTATGCATGGACTTGGCGCTTAATAGGCCTCGGCCACCACACTTCCGTGGGATGTACAGTCTCATGACCGACGATTTCGGGTGATGCATGCGATGGTAAGTCATAGTCGTGCGGACTCTTCTGTCCAGGGCGTCGAGTTCGGTCTGAGTCCATCTGAGCACGCCAAATGTGTACAAGAGAGTGGGTATGACCCAGCCGTTATAAGCTCGGACCTTGTTGGCGCCCGACAAGTAGCTCCGAAGAACTTTTGTCAGCCGTCCAAAAAAGACCTCGCAAACCGCCTGTTTCATATCCACCTCCTGCACCCCTATGCATTGTGACATGCCCAGATACCGGTAAGATTCAGCTTCGGAAAGGGTCTTGAAGTTCGAAAGCTCTAGGCTAATTTCAGCCGATTGCGTCACCTGTCCCCTGTCTACATGTACGACCCTTCTGTGAGGATATTACCGCAAGCGTTAATAGTTACGGTCATTTTATTCAATCAAACGGGTTGTATTGCATTTTTATGTCTTAAGGCAATGTGAAATGGGTCTCATCCGATGGCAATGACCGACAGCGAAAGCTGGTGGCTGGCGGGATCTTAATGTAAGGATTTATTTATGATTTATCTTTTTATATCATATTAATAATCTTTAAATATAACGATATTGTATTATATCACATGAAAGACCAACTTTGCTTCCATTCACATTATACTTATATATTAAAATATGTAGGTATTTGATGAAATTTGATATGGTTTCAGTTACTGGACTCAAAAAAAAAATTTCCTTCAAAATTTTTAAAGCCGTTTGCAAGATTGATACACCTATTATATTTTTATAGGAAAAAATAATACGATTTAATTATATTTTCTTGATATAATGCGCATTTGTTTGACACCTACTCACACTTAGTGATCATATTTTTTTTCGGATTTTAATAAATTATATTCATTTTATTTCGTTCCCTTTTTTTTAGAAATAATTTTAATTTCCTGAAAACATTTTTTTTATATTATGCTTTTACATACCTAATTATAATTATCATCCCATGTCATATTTGAATGAAAAGTAAACTGTTAAAAAAAATGTTTATCTAGGTGACAGCCAACTTTCGCGATAGCAGAGGCACTATAAGAAGAATCTCAAGATCCATCTGTTTTGTTATAAAAATGATATTTGCGTTAGAAAGACTACGAATTGAGAATAAATATAGACTTAAAACTACGAATACACGTAACGACTCATAGGAGCGGAGTGGAAACCGTTAACATAAACATGAGTAAAAACGCGACGGTCATCTAGTACAAAGTAAAAGTAAAATGAACAATTTTATTGCATGTCAATTAAGTTATGTTGGTGTGCAACTGATAGTAACTCTCAGACGGAAATGCGTATAGGTACTTTAAAAGGATACAAATCGTATCTAAGTAATATCAACATATTTATTTGCCTTACATTATAAACCTAATATAACAACAACAATACATACCTACCTATAATTGAAAATTAATATTTCAGTATATTTTGTGCTAGTACTACATAGATTACTTCACTCATGTACCAGATGTGAACTAAATCCTTTTACGAGAATACTTTCATTGCGGTTTGTGTCAGTAGCCATGCGTTGCTCAATTCTGACATTCCTTGTTTTTTATCTGTCTACCAAGAGGCATTGCAAAAACTGTAATTGACATGTAAAAACGAAACATTATAAGCTTTTTCTCCTTTCGTAGAGCCAATAGTAATATTAAATCTTTGATGTATGTGAAAACATAAATCAGTGGCGACACAGCCTTGACAAGAGGCACGATTTATATTTAAATATTCGTATGAAAGATATTATTACAAATGAATAATTCGATCAAATGTTTATAAATTTTTAATGAATCGAATACACGAATGATTTATTCCGTAATAATTTCGTAATACGAAATCCGCGTGCGATTATACACGCGATTGTTAACAGTGAACGCGAATGACCTTGGTAGAACGCCATCTAGTTGAAAACGAACGAACTATTACGCTGTGCAATGCCTCATTTTCACCTTCATTTGAACTCGGCTATTGGAAAAGCTACAGAAAACTGTCACTTTCACGGGTCAACTAAACGATTATAATTATAAACTTACTAAGTTATGATTATTTTGTTTCCATTATAGGAACTACATTTTATTTTATATAAAAAATTAATTTGAAAATTGTGATACCTACTAGTACAGTTTTTCTTTTAATTTCGCTAAAATATTATAACGATTTATCTGATGGCTGCCTTTGTTGTGACATCACTCATCGGTAATAGTGATTAAAAATTTCACAAATGGAAACTTAATCTAGTATCACTATTACTAAACCTTTCCACATGATTGCACTGGACACCGAATGTCGCAAACAAAATACATAATAAGCAGGCAGGCCATCGAGCCCTAAGGCAACTTACGGATATTACAAATCGTATATGAACTAATTATTAGGAATTTTTCAATGGGGATAAGTATATCTTCAGGCTTTTTGCCGTTGCCATTTATTATATTATTTTAAAGTCAATAAATTCTTTTAGCATTTTGCTAAGAATTGTTTTGACATACCTTATTGAATATCATCCATCATACATAGTAAAATCGTAAATCGTAAAAATACCGTTTTAACCGCATTAGTTAAAACGAATCGATCGCTTGCTCCACGTCATTCTGATCATTTATTAGGCAGGTATTAAATAACCCACTAATTATTTATTTGTTTCAAAATCAATATTCTACGTGTGACCAAACCGCAACTGAACACTATAAGTGTAACTGAATGTAAAACTAACAAAATATTTTTTTATTGTCATCATAATAGGTAAGTGCGGATTTTTTTTTCCAATTGAAAAATATTTAAGATTAATTACAAATATATAAATGTATGACGAAAAGCTTTGAAATTATTATTGAGTAAATTTTCTATTTCTTATTATCAGTGATTCTTAGTATTATTTTTAATAAATTTTTTTATCTTATAAAAAGTCGTTAGACTACTCACTACAAGCTTAGTCCATGATATATTTTCCAAAATAAAAATTCTAAACAACACAAATTTAATTTACCGTTTTAAACATATATTTATGTTTCTGGGTGATTTAAACACTACTTTCCAAATAATATTTTTAGAATTGGAAACAAATTATCTTTTTCCCATCTTTATCCGGCCGGCGCCTAATTTGATGCAATGTCGAACGCAAAGCTATTCGGGGCCAATAACCTTTGTGTTTTGACTGACAGGTGATGGAACGATGGGACCATAGATTATACACTTATATACTGGTAGATGGGACAGTTGCCCAACGGATGATGGGTATTCGATTACGATGATATTCCGTATCTGATTGATATGTGATTTATAATGTCTAAATAGATTTACAATATTAAATTAGTGTAGACAAAAATTAATAATATTATTTTTTCAGTTTGATTAACAATTGTTTATTATCTGATGTAATGCGTAAAACACGTCTGACATTTATATTTAAAAAATTACAATTTACTTGTAATAACAGTAGGTACTTAGCTGCTAGACCATGTGTATTATGGTTCTCCTCACTCCTACTCACGTTAGAAATTTCTATATAAGAAAAATTCTTATATTTATTGAAAATAAACCTGAATTACTGTCATACATGAACGTTGAAGACTTAATCACAATTATTTCCGGTTTGGAAGCGTGGTCTCTTCTCACCTATCATGACCCTGAGTACAATACAACATAGGCACATAAATGAATGTAATTGAAATTACAAAATTTTACTTTTTTTTCATTTCGTCATTACAAATTCTAGACATTAACATAGAAGGCGTTAATGTTACTCAAGTCTGAATATTTAATACCTAAATTATGACACAACATTTTTTAGGCATAAAATTGAATTTAGATACGAATCCTGAGGATAATAAGTAACTTGTGACTATTAACCTCCTCAACTTTTCATACAATTTTATACAAATCGAATTACCTTGCTTTAAATTGCATTATGATTTTTAGACTTACAATTTTAAATAACCCTTACAAATATAGTAAGTAGGTAAGTTAAGTTAGTAAGTTACAAAGTAGTAAAGAGGTGATTTGTCACTCCATAAATTAGGAACACATGCAAAAATGTAGAGATATATACATTATAATCAAATTAATATATATAAATTTACTATTAGGTACGATAACCATTGTAATAAAAGTTGTCTACATAATAATCCAGTACCTGGATGACCGAGCTTTGCTCGGTTAAACTATATTTAGACACAAATTACATACTGATAAAATATGAATAATATTTTCAATCTTACCGATATAATAATAAAACAATAGTCACTGGTTATTTAAATAAAAAAAATAAAAAAGAGATCCTAGTAATATTTTTTCTTGAAAAAACTTGAAAAAAAGGAATAATCTTCCGTTTTCGAGACCGCCCGATTTCCCACCTGAGCTATTATAAATTTATCTAAGATGGTGGCGAAACTTACTTTCTTATTCTAATGATATTCTAGCAGTTTTTAATTGCTCTCGAGATTTTTATTTAAATAACCAGTTTATATTTTTTTCCTACCTCTGCCGAAAGTTCAATTTTCGTCCCTGTGAAGCGGGACAAAAGTGACATTTTCTGTCCCCGCTTCACAGGGACAAAACCTGAACTTTCGTCCTAGGGAGGAAAAAAAAGTATGTGTAACATGGGACGAAAGTATTACATCCATTCCCGTATGTTTGCTACCCTCGCCTTCGGCTCGGGCGGCAATTTCACATGAGGGTCAAAAAAATAGTACGTTCATCCCCTTGTGACACAAAATACTATATTATTATATAGATAAGATCGAAAAATATTATTCATATTTCATCAGTTCTATCGTATCTAAATATAATTCCCAAAAAAAGAACGATTAACAAATAAATAAAAAAAAAATACCGAACAAAACTCAGACATCCAAGAAGTACAGGGCTCTCAATAATAGTTATTTTTTTTACAAAAAAGGGAACTTAAAAAAAAGCAAAAATAAATGGGACTTGAGGCATCGGGATTCGAACCCAGGTATACTGATTTCCCACCTAAGTTATTATAAACTTGTAGATTATGCCGAAATTTACCTTCGTATTCTAATAATATTCTAACAGTTTTTAATTGTACTCGTAATTTTTTTTTAAATAACCAGTTCATATTTTTTTATTATTATTTCGTTAAGATCGAAAAATATTATTTATATATCATCAGTTCGTAATTCGTATGTAAATATAGTTTCCAAAAACATGAATTACAAAAAATAAAAAAATAAAATACCGAGCAAAGCTCGGTCATACAGTTAGTAAAGGGCTCCCAATAATAGTTTTTCTCACAAAAGATGAAATTTAAAAAAAAAAAAAAAAGAAAAAAGAATAGTTCTGGTGACATCTGGATTCGAACCTGGGGATCTTCTTATTTTGAATCCACCCGGTTCACATCAGAGATATTATAAACTTATCAATGACAGCTAAATTTACCTTCGTATTCTAACGATATTTTTTAATTGCCTGAAAAAAGGGATAAAACGACATTTTCTAAAAATAAATCCTAGCTAGATCGATTCATCGCCCCCGAAACCTCCTGCATACTAAATTTCATGAAAATCGTTGGAGCCGTTTCCGAGATTCAGATTATATATATATATACAAGAATTGCTCGTTTAAAGATATAAGATAAGATTCATAAAATATATTTGCATAATTATACTCGTATGTACGATAAAATTCCGACAATAGCAGTAATAAATATCAAATGATATAATTATACAAAACGATAATCAAATGTTTTTACATCGGACATTACATGTTCATAGAAATCATAGGTATTTGGATGACTTTGTAGGAATCTCAGATTTCATTACATTCATTTCATTTCATACATTCATAAAAATACTTTTTTTTCTAAATTATCTAGAATGTGCTCAGGTTGCGCCACGTTGTGCCGAGATGGTTTATTTGATAGAGCACTTGAATAGAGAACAGACGGTCGTGGTTTCAAATCCATGCCACGCTGGCTTAGTTATCAATTGCTGAATATGTTTATAAAATTCGTCTCGTGCTTGACAAGGAAAGATAACATCCACGATGTAACCATCCACGATTAATCACGATTAAACATGTGCATGTTTCGAAATAAAATGAGACAAGAGCAATATAGCGGACTTGGAGGATTGTAACCTTTTTCCTTCAGAGGAGAAGAGAACTAAGCTCCGTCCAAGATTTTAATTTAATGTGGATACCTACTGGAATTTTGCCGCGCGGTGACCGGCTGAGAATAGGCGTGACCTCTTGCCGAAGTTTGGTTAAAGGCGACTAAGTTCATAGAGTAACAAACCACTGTATACCAACCAGGATGGTGACGAGCAGCAGCGTTTTACTCTCCAACCCGCCTGCCAAGCATGGCGAGTATTGGCAAACCACCCCCCTCCCCCAGAAATGTCGCCTACGTTTAGCAGTGGACATACAAGGTTGATGTGGTTGTGGTGGTCGTGGATACTATAACTATTCGTACTTTTAATAAAAGGATCCCTTCGTTTTCTCGTTGACTTTTTAAAAGTCGAGTACTAAGTTTGATTATATTAAAGTTCTAACTTATTGTCTGACAAAAATGTATACCTGCATAATAAAAAAACCAGCCAAGTGCGAGTCGGACTCGCGCACGAAGAGTTCCGTACCATTATCTATAAAAACGGCAAAAAAATCACGTTTGTTTTATGGGAGCCCCCTTAAATATTTGTTTTATTTTACTTTCATGATTTATTTTTGAATTTAATATATAACTAAATATTCTGTGAATATTTCAAGCGTCTAAGCGTGATATCGAGCAAAAACGAGCAAAAAAAATCACGTTTGTTGTATGCCCCCTTAAATATTTTTTATATTTTGTTTTTTAGTTTTGTTGTTATAGCGGCAACAGAAATACATCTTCTGTGAAAATTTCTACTGTCTAACTACCACAGTTCATGAGATACAGCCTGGTGACATACGGACGGACGGACGGACGGACGGACGGATAGACGGACGAACGGACGAACGGACAGCGTAAGCGTCTTAGTAATAGTGCCCCGTTTTACTCTTTGGGTACGGAACCCTAAAAAATTAAAAAACATTCATCAAAAATACGATGTGCATCGTTCATTTACGATTTTAAAAATGATCATATAAAATATTCAGGTCGATGCACTTTGATAAATGTTTTGCGGTGCAATCGTTGCGTCACACTTCGCTTATTTATATTATTTGGAAGATGATTTCTGAGCGAATCGATAATGCATGTACCTATTATATTTGAGTTAGAGTTTCATATAAAATACATACCTACAATATGTTATTACTTATTACAATATAATGTAAACTTACCGTTTTAGTAGTTAAGCCAATAACGTACAACGAATACAAAACACAAAAAAAAAAAAATTAAAATCGTAATGGTATTTTTTTTACCTATCATAATATTATACAATGATAACCGGAAAATTGCATAATCCTTCTTTATAATGTAGTAGAATATTTTATTTTTATTTTGAAAGACATCAGTTAACACTATTTTACCCGACTGCACTAAAAGGAAGGTTATGTTTGTCGAGAGTAGGTATGTATGTATGTATAATTGTTTGTGTCGCTCTGCGGCCTGAACGGCTCGTTAGATTTTAGATTGAAAGGTGTTATTAGATTCATATTTACTGTGAGAGTGACACTGGGTACATAAAAATAAAAAAAGTAAAAACTGACGGATTTTTGGCGTCAAATTAATTTCATTTCCATATTACACGGAAACGCAGTCGGATTTTTTTAGTTTTTTAAATTATTATAACCAATTATTATTAGTAGATCCAGTTGTCTTGTTATTATAAAATGTATATATTATTTGTATAGTTATATTTATGAAGTTATATTATAAAGAATAAATTATTATAATCCCTTCCAAACCTCAGAGTGATCAATTTATGAATTCGATCGGTGATTGACAATCGACCTCCATTCTGTCAATGGGCTATATCGCAATGATCCTAGTTCGTTTGCCATTTGTGGCTAACACAAGGCCGTTCGACCGATAGAAACTTTGTAACAAATATTATAATGAAAACTGATTTCATGTTAACATGATTACATTATTGTTAAGTATAACGATAATGAACTTTAAAGTAATACATTGTACGATCAATTTAAAATTATTAGAAAAATGAGGTGTGACAGAAAGTGTTAAGCAATTTAAAAAATCATGGTGTACTAATGGTAGGTTAGTGAAGTGTCCGTACATCTATCATTAAATTACAATTATATAAGCTATAACATGGGCGGTAAATATAATGCAATTATATATTAGAAATTTGAAAGGAAAGTAACGAAATAATTTATTCAAAAGGAAAACAAATATTTGAATGAGACAACTACTAGACTATATAATAATACCAATAAATAATTTTGAAATAGTTGTTAAACTAGAAATTATAATATATTATTATTATTTTATTAAAGTTTTACATAATTAACTACGTATCATTTTATATACTATTCATTAAATAGCATATAACATGATACGTAGTACATTAATATTCGTTATATGCTATTCATTAAATAGCTTAGACACATAAGATACTCACATCATGAAAAATAAAGCTCATAGAAAGTCCTCTGAAGCATTCGAATTAAAACACTTCATATAATATCCCGATAGCATCAAAAGTCATAGGGAAACCCGCGTCGTAACAATGATTTTTAATTTTCGTAATACTGACATTACATCACGTGGCCAGTACAAGTAATTGGAGTACACGTACGTAGTTCATTGATGTTATCTCATCACGTTTGATAAAAATCAGTCTTTTGAATGCACCGACCGATGCACAGATTCAAGTGAAAGTTATGATTACAACAGCTAAAGTAGCTTGATGTAATGATTTGTTTCATTTTTTGTCCGTTTCATATTATTGTTGTTTGATAAAGATCGATCCGTGTAAGATCTTCGACAAAGGAGGTTGCTTCGATTTATTGATTTAGAAACTTTGCCTTTCGTTACGATTCTTTATATTATTGTTTCCATGACGCAAATCAATTACAGTTATTAAATAACTATTAATCTAATAATAAGCGTGTTAAAGAACAATGAATTATTTAATTTATTCCGCCTTTATTATTACTACTTACTGCTTTTTGTTACTTAAGCATCGTAGTGATAGTAAATGACTTTATCATCAACGTCTGCTTTGTTTTGGAAGTTAACAAAATTCTTACGTCAGATTTTACCAAGAGAAATATAAACAAAAAGTTCATTTATTGCTACAGCTATAAAACTTAAAAGTAAAAAATAAAATAAAAGTAATATTCACAATAAATTGAACATTTTAATTTCGTATTAAAATTTTGAATGCGATTTAAAACAACTAACACACGAACGGGACTCGACAAGACGTATTGCTTGTAAAATAAAACTTCAAGATATATTTGAACAACTTTTAACGGTAACCTCAAAACGGCAAAACGAAATAAAAATATTTCAGTGTATGCAATGAATAATGCAAGTTACGAGTACGTTAACATTCAATCTGACCAAGATACTGTTTGCGAATAGAAATTGTCATAAATCCGAATTTTTATTTTTAATACGATGACACGCTAAAGTTTTTTACGTAGAGGCAATTTATTATGAAAAATGTATCTGAATCGATTAGTTTGCACCTTAACTAGAATCTAAATCAGACTTGATTAGAATAATTATCTACGAGTACCTACGAGTCTATCTGTTAACCTATTTTTTTAAAGAGCTATGTTCAACATTATTACTTTTTTAAATTATGGAACTGTCAATTACTGTGGAATACCCAAATAATTTATATCTAGTATTTTGAAGCATGCACGTAAAAACGATTAAAAAGCTAAAAAATCCTTTTGAATATCTATTGTACCTTTGTGTGTTGCTTGTCAGCTCCTTGGCGGATTGATCGGCAACAGATGTCATTGAGATAGCGATTGTTAGCTGACCGGTTCCAACAATAGTATACAACCATTGTGCTGTCCGACTGAGGAATATGGAGGAAGCTACGGTCCTGTCTGAACCTTGGACGGAGAACAGTGATTGAATGGCCCGCATCCATTTATTACCAAACAATAGTTTTATATTCACTGCCAAGTATTAAGCTGAATTAGATGGACGGAAAACGGAACTTGTCATTAATTTGTACTCGTTTCTAAACAATGGCTCGTTAGTAATGTTGTGTAACGGCAGGCGCTGGCAATCTTCGCGTGGAACAAAAAACAATATAATTTAACGCACCAACAGCACCTAAACATTAGATAACGAATTTGACAAACTTACATTCACTTGACATGATGCCATTTATTGTTGTCGAAAAAATATTTTTTCACATAACAAAAATGACCTGTAGCAAAAATTACATGTAATTTTTGGTAATGTAATATTTATTTTATATTTGCGATTTATTAATGTCTGGCCTAAGGGCGGTTTTTAAATATTTAGCCTGCAACCGACTTGAAAGTTTTTACATAAAAAGTCTATAAAAACATAATAGAACTGAAAAGTTCTCAACATTAAGCCATTAACTGAAAGATTAATTGTGGCAAAAAGTTATTACCTTATATACACAAGGACATTCTTGTACATAATCCACGCAACTATTTTAGTTGCGTCTCATGTTATTATACTTATTTATTATAAATTGCCATGAAATGTGATAAAAGAAAACCTTCAAGCAAGGAACCTTTTGTATCGATGCAATACGAGTAGGTACGTTCGAATTTAAGCCGTTAGTAAACTTAACACAAAAAAAAACTTATTTAATTGGTATTTTCTCTGTCTCTCGCATGGTCACACGTCAAACGACAGATTATAATATTCCTATTATATTGTATAAGGCCTCGTTCCCACTACACCGGACGCCGAAACTTGGTGAAACTGCCGGAAAGGCTAGTGGCCATACACTTTATATGAAGCTATTCACATTTATCGGGTTCCGGCGAAAACACCGGATCCGGTGTTTTGTGCGGTGTCTTTGCCGATCTGGTGTAATGTGAACACCTCGTTCCGGGATCCAGTTTCCGGCGATTTCGCTGATCCGGCGTAGTGGGAACATGCCATATTGTCCTATCGCTGTGATCTAAATACAACATCATTTATTTAAATGATAAAATGATGAAGTTATGTGCTTAACGCTGGTTTCAATTGAGACATCAATCTTAATATGCTTATCAGATACAAACGTACAAAAATATTTTATTATATTATATCACTTTAATGCGGTAATCATAGTCTTTTTTATATATATACACCGACCCCGATTTTAAGCATTAAACTTAATTTAATGACATTAAAATATCATATTTAAAGTTAAAATTGCGTATAATTAAATAATCTTAATTGGCGGACTACTCGTATCTGCAGTGTAAGAAACTCAGTGAGACACAAAATTAAACGATTTCTTTAGATTAACAAGTTTATAGTCGTGTAGATCATTTTTGCAAAATAATAGTACTTACTATTAATATTAAATTGACAGGCAATTATCACATTTGACACTGATATGTTATTATAGGATTTTTTTGCGCTACAGGTTACTAATTTTGAGTCTAATTATAATTAATAAAAATAAGTATTTATATACTTAATCTACACACTTATAGAAGTGTGAAATGAGAATGATTAATGAGGAAATAATTGATGAAATATAAATATTATTCATAGGTGAATTACAAAATTATCATATGATCGTTTGCCCACGCGCATCTAGCTCAAGGATGTGCGCCCACAGTACATATAAACGCGTCTAATCGCTGATGTTAACGAATGGACCATATTAGGCAAGATAGCTTATAAAATCACCGTAACTTTGTCACATAAATTATCAAAAGCTTTTTAAGTGGACAAAGATAGGTTAAAATGCGTTATGGCTATACAAGTGTCTATAAAAAATCTATACTAGGTATTTAATAATATTAGTATATTAGAACATTTATTGTAATTATCAGTCATTAAATATATGTAGTTTCAAACGTAGATAAAAACTATCATATATATAAAAAATATTATTAATGATAAAATATTTTTAAAATATTAGGTTTGAAAAAGATTTATGTCGAAAAATAAACAATTATCAGCAGCAAGGAAAGAACATAACCAATTTTTACGATCTTCTATCTACATTTCAGACTATTTTTCTGCATTTTAATATTGTTAAACCACAATTTAACTCCCAATTTTTTGATTTTTAAATAATTAATTTATCTGTGGGTTTCAAGTTATCCTTGTAGGTACTAATTGTCAGTAAAGTCAGTACAACTATATATTCCTAAAAGTAACAGACATACAAATAGAGTTATATTTTTTAAACTTTTACGATTTTTATATGAAGTTAATAATTGATGAGATATTTTATTTAATTTTTAACTTCAAATAGGTGTCATATGAATCGAATGGCCCGTGGCGCAGTTAGCAGTGGCCCTGTTTTCTGCTCCAGGGTTGTGGGTTCGATTCCCGCCCCGAGTCTGGGTGTAATATGTATTTATTTGTATATGTAAATTTATTTAAAAAAATATGTATATCAGTCAACTGTTACCTAAAACACAGGCATTAAGTTGCGTACCATAGGGACAGACGACCGTGTTACATTTATTTATATGAATGAATTTCAAAAGCATCTACAAAATATAAATCAAACCGGTCTATAACATTCTCGGACATGAACTGTGACCCCCGATGTTTCTTTTATTTAATTAGCAATTAAATGAATAACTTAAAGTAGCTTGCACGGCGTTCAAGTTCAATGGCAAGTTCGGGCGAAAGTTCGACATCAGTGGTGACGTAACATGACACGAGATGAAAGAGACAGTGCTATGGTTATAGGGTTATCTATGACGTGGCTAGACTGTAGAATTAGTTACTTCGTAATATTTCCTAATATTTTATATTATATTCTTAATTTCGCTTTAAAGATATAGGTATATTTTTTTTTTAAATACAATGGAAGATGGTCAGATCTAACTTTTCTCTAATACAGAACTCATGCAGTCAAACCTTGATGCGTAGAAATATTTTATAACAAAACCTTATTATTATTAATACAATGTCATGATACAAATATTAGATTAGGTTGAATATAGTGAAGGCGTTAATTCTACGATATGGCTACGACATCCATACTAATAAAAACTCGAAAAATTCTTTTGATTGTTTGATCGCGGTAATATCTCTCCTGTCATTCTATTTCGAATAATAAGAGTATTTTTCAATAATATAGCCTGTTTTTTAACATTAAAATTTAAGTACCATTATACGATATAAAACATTACGATCACGGTTGTTATCGCAACTTGCATGGGTGTATAATAAACGTGTAATATACGTATATTTGAGGTATTTTTACGTGACATTTCGATAATCATAACGTAATCTCTCAGAATTATTAGTCTTTAGATAAATTAATGAATATACAATTAATAGAAACACAATTCTGTTTCAGAATGTAAAAATACCTCAAATATACGCATATTACACGTATATTATACGTATAATACACCCACGCAAGTTACGTTAACAATTGTGATCACGATACGATTAAGGTCAATTAATCTAACATGTATCTAAACAAAAGCATTAAAAAAACGTAAAACATCGAAAATTTTAAATTTTAAGAGCTTCGAATACCAGGGAAACCAAAAAATAGTTTTAAATGTATAAAATATTAATACATCAATAAAAGCATAACACTACTTCATAAGAGTGTGTTAAAGAATAATGATTAGTTCTACGTATTTAAAATCAAGAACGATGATACATTGACCGTGACCTAATAAATTAACTCGAAGCGAATAATTGCGAAAGTCTTAACAAGTCCTTGTACTAATGAGCTACTGCGTCAAAAACTATACAAATAGGTACTATATATTACACGGTAGCTTCTTTAATTTAAAAATCACGACGATTAAAAAAAAATTATCCGTATGTTTACATACTTTAATTTATCATGGAGATAGTACTATGTGTAGTGTATATGTGTAGGTACTATGTCTAAGAGTTCTAAAATATCCGATATTTATATTAAATTTCAAAATATAGGTTGTATATGCTTTGTTTTATTACAAGTGTATCATCGCGTTATTCTGTTTAAAATAATTTAACTTTTACAAATATCCCTTATATTACTATATATCATACACTCACATTTGATTTTTTCATCAAAAATTCATTATTTACGTTTATTTTACTTCCTTTCATATTTGTTTCCTTTTAATCTAGTTTATGCTTGCAAAACAATAATCGGGCGTATTAAAATTTTGATAACCTTATTTTGTCCGAATTATACTAGTATTTAACGAAATATAGACGTTTAAATATATTATTGTGGCGTAATTAATATTTGAATTGAAAAGGATTTCCTATCAGTCTGCTTTATTTGCCATGGGAATTTTCTCATTGCTTGTATAAAACCTTTCGTAAAGATTAAACAAAAATGAGCTTTATTTCTTCAAAATAAAGTCCGTAATAAAAAATAAAATAAAAAGATAAATCGAAAGGAAGGCTATAGTGTTTCAAAATATTGTCGGTGTTTTCAACGTTCAGGTGATTTTACTAGGATTTTATACGCTGTTAAATATTTAGTACAGATAACTTTTACAAGGTGAGATCACTAATCTTATATATTTTAAAGATTTTAAGTTTTGTTTCGAAACTGAATATTTTGTTAGTCATAATTTAACTGAATGCAAATTATTGAATCGATTTTCATGAATCATACCATCGTATTAAAAGTTTTCGCAACTTTAAGGTCAAGTACGAGCGGGTCGTCAAGATGACATACATTTTCCAAATAATATATGGAAATTTTATATTAATAAGAAAAAAAATACTGAATTGTAACAAGAAAATTACTCAAAATGTAATTGTAAAAGAATTTTATTAGATACCTAAAATTTCCTATTACAATTATACTCTTGGTAAAAATTAAAAATTAGTAAGTACCAACCATATAATAACCAAATACCAACCATACCAAGAATATAATATTCTAATGTAGATTACTTGAATCAAAAAACTCGTAAATAGCATTAAAAATTAATTTTAATGAAAATACAAGAATAATAAACAATATTAAATATCATTATTATCACTATTTAAAAAAAAGTCAAATTTTAAAAATGATAATGTTAATGTACCCTTTATAGCCATAATCCATTTTTTAATCTACATCTTTAACCCTGCATTTTCTCCATGATCGTTCAATTACCCAAGAATTAATTCCAGTTCTTATACGACTTCCTCATTACTTTATGAGCTATTTGGACTTATTTTAAACCGGTTAAACTGTATGGCTTGATATATTTTTTCCACTGCCCTCTGTACTATTATTATATTCGTATTTGTACATGTACAGTTGCACACTTTACTAACAATAAAAGTAGCTAAGCTACAGCCTACGGTTAACTAAAGAGCTAGAGCTCTTCTTTCAGAATTAGTGTATATAATTCGAAATAAACCCTTTCTTTATTTTATTATTTGTTTGTTATAACTTATTTATTGCTGCTGTTAATTTATATTTTTGCGTCTATTTAAACAATTTTCAATTACTCCGTCTTATCTTGAGAGCTTTACAAATTAAATTAATCAAAATAATAACTGTATTCTATTATTACAAACACGAGATATGTCTAAAATTTCAGAGTAATGCGTTTAAAGGAAACAATTTATAAAATTAAAATATAATTAAAATAATCCAAATTACTTCGGTTATAAATTACTTAATGATTTGCACCAGCTATACTCGTTGCACGGCATTTTCCAATACGCGTTCAATAAATAGTTCAGTTGCAAGTGAACGGATGGCCTTCAAACAACGCCTTGTAAGGGTTATCATACGGAAATCAGATCTGAAACTGGTTCAGAAACCAAACATAATGGGATTGGTCTCATTAATACATCGCATAGGAACAAAAAGCTATCGAACTTTTTTTGACTATTTTGTCTAAATTTCTATTTCGAATATCAATAATTATAATCGCAAGAAATGTTCATAGTTATAAATAAAAATAAAAATGTTACTATAATTGTTCTATGAAAAAAAAATAAACAAATGTTTTACATGTCTTAAATTTTTATTTATTAATAAAATTATTTATTTTTTTTATTTATTATACATATTTTTTAATTTATTATTAAAAATATTGATTTATTTAATTGATAAATAATAATATAATTATATTTATAATTCGTACATTAACATTTAAAAATGGTATTTTAAATTTCAAATTACTCCTTATTAGGCAAAAAAAAAACGAAAAATTCATATTCTGCCTCTATGTACTTTCCAGAAATAATTATAAAAACTTCAGAGAATTTGGAGAAATAGAATACCTAGTACAAGAAATCTAATATAATAATAAATCTTATTTATATTATTTAGAGCAAAAGTTATGATGAAATAAGTACTCCTTGTGTACGCCTCATACACATACATTACATTTTTAAAAATAGGTCTTTTTTTCGTTGGATAGTCATATAAAAATTAAAAAGTATTTACATTTGTTGGAATCTAATGACAATGTAAACTTCCAAATAATATCCAATATTCAATACGTCAAATTAAAGGCGGTTTCAAACAATGGTTTTATTCATAATTTCACAATTCCAAATGTTTTATCGCTAAATATTATCTATGCTTTAAAATGGACTTAACCTATCACGCTAAAGGTCGCTCGACAATATTACACACAATATTTGAACCGGCCCAGATACCCACGCATGGACTTTAGGTACTTACCGTTTTAATACTTAATAAGTAATAGTCATAAATATATAATTACAAACATAACTCGAAAATGGATAGCGATAGTGTTTAGCTGCAAATAATAAGCTATTCCGATAGAAATTAAGTGCAATTGACACATTACACTACTGGGATGACCAGGGAAGTATACTAATATAATAAGTAGTACCTGGATGACCGAGCTTTGCTCGGTTAAATTATATTTAGATATTATTATATAGTGATGAAACATAAATAATATTTTCGATCTGACTGACATAATAGTAAAATAATAGGAAGTGGTTATTTAAATAAAAAAAGAAAAAGAGCTCTCAATAATAGTTTTTCTCACAAAAAAAGAAACTTGAAAAAAAAAAAAAAAAATCGGTCTGTAGACCTGGATTCGAACCCGCGTTTTCTGGTTTCAAATCCGCCCGATACCCATCCGAGCTATTATAAGTTTATAAATGACAGCGAAATTTACCTTCGTATTCTAATGATATTTTTTAATTGCGTAAAAAAAGGGATAAAACGACATTTTCTAAAAATAAATCCTAGCTAGATCGATTTATCACCCCCGAAACTCCCTGGATACTAAATTTCAAGAAAATCCTTGGAGCCGTTTCCGAGATTCAGATTATATATATACAAGAATTGCTCGTTTAAAGATATAAGATACCATACTCATATACTCATACTCGTACTAGAAAATATATGAAATAATTACGGCAGCTGTTTTTTTATAAATTTATTACGTTTTCATTCTTTCGCAGCTTTTAAGTATTCAAATCATATGTAAGAATTTAAATAATATTTAAATTTGAAATTTGTATTACAATTTACAAACCATAAATCTTTATTTGATTTTTTTTTATTTTATTTCAAATGATAAATCAAAAAAGCATAAGATAAATTATTTCGAATTATAAGTTATTTATATTAATAATTTATTAACAATCGTGTTTATATATACTGAAATTATAAAAGAATAAAGTTTTTCTTTTATATTTTTCGACTTTAGGAACTTTAAATAATTTTTGCTTCGAACGTTCGGTTAATTCAGAAATATAATAATATTGAAAAAAAAGAGAAATACAAATTATAAGCAGCTAAGCAGAAAAATCTTATTATGCAGATAACTTAAAATCCATATATATCCATATATACAATCAAATAATTTCTAAAGTAGGTACATTTCATTATATTCCGAAATATATTTGTATGAATATTATAAGCGTAAAAATTTGTAAGAATAAATAAGTGTATGGATATTTTGTTTCTTTTACTAATGCTACTTTTAATTAAAACAGAACTGATTTACACTCGAATAAAACCGCGGGACTCAGCAAGTATCTAATAAAAATTTGACACCAAATGTTTTTACACTGAAATTACAATTTTATATCTAAATTTGAAATAAAATATTTTATCTATAAAAAAATCGTGTGCTTGAATATCAAATAATATATAAAAAATGAAACAATATATATCAAAATAACAATAATGCAATAAAAACTATTATAGTTCGGTGAAAGGTTGACGTGAAACTGGTTTTTAACCTTCAACGAAGGACGGATACATAGTCGTATGTACATAATATGTAACGATGCCTTTATACGATATTTCCGCGTAGGTATCGAGAAATGTGTATCAATGAACTTTATAAAAAACCCCATGGAATTTAATCCGTTATTGAAGGTCGAATAAACTTTTATTGTTTTATTAGCTTTTAGTTGCGGTTCCGGTTTATTCTAGACTAGTGTCCGTCACAATTTTACCCGTTTTCACATTTACGTCTATTACATCTTTACTATCGTCGTACGGTGATTGCAGATTTTGATACTGCTTTTCTATACTGTCTGCAGTTTTTTGCTGGCCTAAGAATTTTCTAAATTCTTTTAGTAGTTTCAAATTTTAACGAATACAAACAAGTAAATAATTGTATGAAGTCAAAAATTATGAGTTTTTTTTTAAAGCATTATTTTCTTTCAAATCATATTTTAAGGTATTTTACAAATTCGTCAATTGTAAAGTTTGGTATATATAATTTATTTAATGTCAATTGCATTGGTCATACAGTATTAAAATATATTTTCGGTATTTGTCATGAAAGATGCATAGATATAGATTTGCAAAATACAAGTTATACAAATAATAATATATTACCAAATGTTATCAATGAAAACTTGTCAAATTTAAATTAACTGAACTGAAATGAATCAGTCTGTAAACAACTGTAGATAAAGGGTTGGAGCTTAATCCACCACGTTACTCCACTGCGGGTTAATAGGATCGGATAATTTGTATCTATGATAACAACGGGACCGACAGCTTTACGTGCTCTCCGAGTCACGGTGGGAAGACCCAAAAGGACATACCTACACCCAGCGGAAACAAATATTTGTACACATACAAATATCTGCGTCGTACGGGAATCGAACTTGCGACCGTTGACGTTAAAGCATATACACGCACCACTACACCAGAGCGATCGGATTATAGTTGCCAAATAAAATTAATTGATAATTATACGTACCAAAATATACACGTACGTACGTTTACGTACGCAATCGTATACCTATATAATTTTAAGACGAAATAACATAAGACGAATATAGAAGGCAATTTTTATACTCAAAAACTCATAAGAACCTTATTATACATTCCTAATTATCAAGTAATTTTTTGTCTTATATTAAGTTCGGTTTATTCTTCGAGGACATAAGCTGAATTAAACTTCACGTTACATTTTTTACTATCTATTTTTAATAAATATCCATCGCGGTCCTGTTGATAGCGATCCTGTTCTACGAGGTACTCGCAAAAAAATTCCAATTTCAATTGGACATATTTTTTGTGACAAAACGATGCCAATATGAATCGCTATTAACAAAAATATAAGTAAAAAAAAATAACTAAACATTTTGTTATCTAATAACAAAGATCGTAAAATATTAAACTATTATAAGATATATACACATTTTTTTGCACTTCGTTCACTTTGTAATTACGTACTGCCTGTATCTATTACCTTGAATAAATTCTATCTGAGATATTTTTAAAGCAAATATTTCAATATCACGCCTAACGATCTTTACGCACGCATTATTATTAATCGTAAAAACTAAAACTAATAATAAAAATCCTATCTAAAATTGAGAAAATTAGCTTTCATAAGAATCAACAAAACTACGAAACAATGAAAGAAATAATTTTCTTTTTCTTTAGACTAATATCATATATATTTTTTGGTTATTGAGCTAATGTTATACTTACACATCAATATTGAAACCGATGATAACTGTGTACAAACATCCCTTACCTGCAACAATAACATCATATTAACATTTTATTAAAGTACATGTTGACATATAATAAACTAGGCCACGTTCACATATTCCGTACACACGCACTTGCGTCAGTCAGCCTTCTGACGTGACTTTGTCGCGACGTCTGTTTAATACTTAATGGGTATTGGGTCTTACCGCATTGACATTAAGCTTATTCCTGTTCGTAACAGCTGTTGTAAATGAAAAGCACGACTTGTTACTAGCGAGCACGAGACGTCCTTTAGATTGACCGAAACCTTAACAATAAAGTGTTGTAAATAATTGACAGGTTAGTGGTCACATGGAATGTCTGAAGTAAATGATTTATAGTACTATACGTATTGTATAGTTTATTCTAGACTTATCACAGAGCGAGATCTCTATCCTAAGTTTTATAATAACAAGTTTGATATGTAACATAGAATCTTATGTTTTTATTACTAATGTCTTAATATATTAAAGTATATAGCGCATTTATATAATAAATGGAAGCAAATTATAAACAATAGTATGTAAATTGTAAATCAATAATCAGGTTTATATAATAAATTGCGTAAACACTCCACTTATGAACCTGTCTTTGACGACCTTGCTTCTTTGAACGACTGTCATCCGCATTATAGAGATGGCAATACTTCGATAGATAAACACTACACAACAAGGTAACGACATCCGCTACCTTCCGGCGAAATGCATTATACCCGTTTCGAAAACACATAATACGTTTTTATAATAAAACTAGACTGACCTTGAAATACATTTTGAAAGTTCTCAACGGATATTACGCAAGAAACTTTATAGATTACAAGTCTAAAGTGTTTCGAATGTAATAAAATTAAATTCAATTAAATTAAATACCGGAATTCATATAGCGCACTCAATAGCATACCTCTCATAATTGCGATTAATATTTACTGCCCGATCAGCATTTTTATAGTTCTGCTATCTGTATAAATATTTTTTTAACAGTAAATTATACAATAAATACCGTATTGAGGATATTACTTTTGGTTTTATGATATTATTATATATAGGTCTTCCGTATTACTTGGCTATTTACATGTAATAAATTAATATTTGTATTATTTAATAAGGGTATCAAGTATGTGATATTACCTTTTACTACCTTATATATTAAATTTAAAGGATATATATATATTTAAATATTTACCCGTGATAAAAAATAAATCTATTCGTACCAATATAAATTTTCTGATCATTTTAATAGTTAAATTTTTAGAGATCGTAACATTTTATTATCTACGTGGTAAGAAATACATTACCATCGATATAAAAATAAAACACAATTTTTAAAAATGTTTTCTGCATTATTGTTTATATATTATGTATAATATGAAAATTGTACGTAATAAGATCAGTAACAATAACAAATTATTACAAAAACTTTGAACCAAAAGTTAATTGAAATTCTACTGAACCATAATTGTAAAACCATCAATTCGTTTTAATACAAAATATAAAAAATGAGCTCACTTATAGAAAATATTATTTAAAGAATTCGTTCTTATAGAGTACTAGTTAAGAAGTAGACTCAATTATATACTTTTTCATTTTAAAAATGCAGTTCCAATATTCAATTCAATTTGACCGTACATAGTCGTGTCGATTTAGGAAAATGTACGTATACTCGTATGTAACGCATGCACTTAGCTTGAAATTCTTTTTTTAAAACCAGCATTCTTCTGGTGTAGTGGTGCGAGTAGTCGTCTCTCCGCTGGCGCTCGCGGGCTCGATTCCCGCTCGCGGCAGATATTTGTATTTGTATAAATATTGTGTGGTGGTCTCTGGTGTCCCCATCGTGCCTTGGAGAGTACGTAAAATCGTCGGTAACGGTTGTTATCACAGACAAGTGACAGCGATCGTAAATCATTACTCATGATAGGTAAATTATCCGCTAACCCGGAGACAGAAATATCAAAACTTTTTAAAATTTTGACAATAATTATAATACAATGGTTAACCAAATTTATGTACCGAAGTATAATATTAAATGCGTTCATATTTTATAAGGGGATATTACAGAAACGGGAAAATTTAAAAATATATATGAGGAGGAAATAATGTAATATATTATATAAGATAATATGTGAGTTTGTCATGTTTAATTATAAAGACTATCGAAATTCTACTATTATTCTCACGCCAATTTTATACAGGAGTCATGTATAAACTATAGTTTTTTTTTTTTTTTTAGATGTGCCAATTTTGGGGTACGAGTTACTAAATTAATTAATGAAAATATAGCTTTAAAATAAAATTCAATATTTGAAATGATTAAATTAACAACGATAAATAACATGATGTAACTAACATATGTCGAATATCACTGTGTGAAAGCGATGGACTCGAGGTTATAATTTTTTTATGGTTGTAGTTTAGAAATGAATTAATAATACTATTTTGTCCCTCAAACTTTAAAAAAAAAATTAAGTTAAAAGTATAAATGAAAAGTTAAAATTTTGTAAAATTTATTGATGACTATAATTTTCTTAATACTACAATTAATATTTAGTTACAGTTGAAGTAAAAAAAAAGTACAAGAAAAATACAGTAAGGTTTTTTCTTGTTTTGTTGATATAGATAAGTATATACTCGTATTATATAAATCATAAATCTTGAATTTGAATCGACTAAGGAAATGCCGATACCATGTTAGGAATTTCTGCGTTTGTAATAAGTAAAATGACACACAATATGACAATATGACGCCCAATACACATTCAAATGCCTGAGTAAACTTATGTCTCCTTACATATGAAGTACGTGTAACAGACCATTTCTGTCTTATCGTACACTTTATTGCCTTTTTGATGGCTATACATAAACGAGAAAGGAATGAAACATAAATTTTTAAAAGGAGACCTATAATCCTTTTTCGGTTTAAGCATTAGTAATACTTAACTACTACTAAACATGTTAAAGTTTTTCTCGAGACTTCATATGTCTTCTTGAAATCTTAAAAATGTTAAATAAATAATTAATTAGAAATTATTTAGCGACTAATGAGCATTAATAAAGTTCGATACATTAGATAATAAGGTTGTTGAGTTGTTGAAATTTTACGTCGTTTAACGTAAAGGTTCGGAAACATATGTCACCATGATTTAATAGAATATGTTTAACATATACACACGGTCGTCTGTTCCAAGGTAGGCAACTTAATGTCTGTGTTTTAGGTAACAGCAGACTGATATACTTTTTTTGTAAAATATATAATACTTAAAAATAATACATATTATTATATAAATGAATACATATTACACCCAGACTCGCGGCGGGAATCGAACCCACAACCCTGGAGCAGAAAGCAGGGTCACTGCCAATCGCGCCAACGGGCCAGTCAATTTATATAACTTAGATGACATCCAAAACAGAAATAGGCAAGTGGAACGTTATCATAATGTAAATGATTATGACTAGATTTGTGTCTATTCTTATAAAAAAAGTGTTTTTCCTAGTAATAATTAAAGCTCGTTAGTTTTTAAATAAAATACTTTTGTATATTCATATTCGTTTTTACTACTCACGCGGTTCAAGTTAAATGTATCTATTCCTAATATTTTTGATATATTTTTAATTTATCGATAATATATGAAGTAGGTATATTATACATAATGTTTATCACGTATTATGAAATATAATGTTGTAACGATTCGCACACGCCTTTCTTAATAAAATATATAAGGATATACATATACTCATAATCTCTATATGTTATTAATTCTACATAAAATAGTTATCATATTATTAATCACACTAGTCAAATTTAGCAAACACACGTATACGGAAAGAGAGTTAGCTGTTTATACGGTATTTTGATGTAGGTTTATTGTTCATAGTCTATTTTATAGATGTTTTTATATGATAAAGATAAAATAAAATAAAGCAAATAAAAAACATACAATAAATAAAATCTTTTGTTTGGTTTCTCGAACGATCTCGATTATCTGCCAACCCGAAGTGGTACAGCGTTGTGGATTATTAAGCTCCAACCCTTCTCTTATATGGGCTGGCCTTTACAGTACAGTACAGTAGTCAGTTTAGTTCAGTTTGGTTTCTCAATGGCTGAGTTATAATTTTAATTATTAGAAGAACTATAATATTTAGACTTGTAATTTCTATCTATATTATAAATGTGAAATGTAAGTTTGTTACGCTTTCACACGAAAACTACTTCATCATGAAACTTTGTACAAATATTCTTGGAGGTATTAGAAGTAACATAGGATACTTTTTTTGGTCCCGATAACCGACATCCACGCGAAAGAAGCCGCGGGCAGAAGCTAGTAGAACATATTAAGCACATATGCGAATAGTACGCTTCGAAAGTTCAAAAACAAAAAAAAAAGTTCTTACTGAGGACTGCACTATTCAATAAATTACCATCTTTCTCTTGTTTTCAAAATTGGTTACAAATTATTTGTGTACTCATCACGATTATTTAGACGTTCGTCTAACTTATGATGAGATTGTAATAATATTCTTACGATTAGTTAATTTTTTTTAAAGAAAGATACATGAGTAAAAGAAAAGTTCATCTATGTAATTATATTTGTTGACCTTTCAAAGATAATGAAGTAAAACTAATACCGTAAACGTTATTTACCTTTCATAAGGATACTACTTATATATAAAAAATATAAATTGTAATAACATTTAATAAGACTTAATGAGATAAACTTACATAATAAGCAATGACTTGTGAAACAAAATGTGATAATTTCAATCGACGGAAATATATCCGTTACACACTAACCACGGAAGACCGGTGTCGAGATGCAAGAGTGAAAATACATTCCTAACGAGGGACGCGGAAAGCGGATCGATGCGCTCGAGCAATGCGTGGAAGCTCGTCGATATATAGACACTGGATATGTGATACAAAAACTAGAGTTTGATTGTTTGATTGAACGCACTAATCTGAAGAACAATCAGTCAAATTTGAATATTTTTTTATTTAATTATTATTTGAATAATTTTCTAATAGAAAAAACTAAAAAAGTAAAATTGACATATGTACCTATTACTGCTAGACTTTTTCTCTTAAAGACATAATCAGAATAATATTAAATATTAAAGTTATTTTACTGGAAGGATTGTCATTTACATAATGTAATGTATTTAATCGCATTTTTTTGCAATGTCACAGACAAATATAGAATTGTCACAAACGATAATTCAAGGACTTTTCGTGGTCGTGCTGAGTTTAATATCCGTGTAAAAGCAAATGTTTATGATACTTTATAAAAAAGTGACATTAAATATATAGTATTTTACTTACAATTCTTCGAGGACTACTTTTTTGTTGTTATCAATTTATAAAATTAGCCAGAATACAAATTAGTGTTTTTTATATTCGCTATAAAACTGGAAACACATTATCTAATTTTCATACTTATATTATAAAGAGAGACAGCAAATTCGGTGAATTTATGTATGTGGGTAGATTTTTTAGAGTCAATCTATTCATTAGAAATAATCTGTTACCACTTGTCATATACATTATTTCAGGAGATAGACTATGAAACGTGACGTCATAACTCATAAAAACGAAGCTACAATATCAATTAACCTACAATACAGAAATTTGATTATAGAAGATTTAAGGATATGTAAGAGACGCTTCGTATAACTTTATATCCGTATGTTGTATTAATAGCTGTTATTAAATACTAAGATGTAAAAACGAATCGTTGCGGAAGAACGAACGGAATGAAATAGAAAATGAGGAAAAATCTTGACGTCATGTATGTGTAACAAAAAATAGAGAATTAGAAATATTTCAATAGCAACAAGTTTTTTTTATTATTAATATCTACAATCAAATGAACAAATTTAGTATTATGTAATGTAAGTATTATTAACGTCTTTTAAATTGTATATTTATTTGAACCCGGCAACCCGCGTGGTTTCCCCCGCTTTTCCTGTTAATCTTCTATTCCTATAGTTTCTATGTTCCTATTGTATGCGAGTAATATTTTTCTTTGTAATATTGGCATAGGTAAAAAAAATTATATTCTAATGAAACAATAATATGTAGATGATTTAATGATTTTCCTTATCTATTCGAATATAACAAAATACGAAGGAAAATGATTTTCATTGAATAAAAATTCAATGTCCGCATTATGTCACTGAACTCTTTCTTATGAAAACTTTTTCATTTATTTGTGTGCGTCACTAGATGGCATAGTTTCACTATTGGACCAGGTAGGTGGTACTGCAATCGGGTAATATAAGATGTTTTGGATTTTTTTTGCGGGCAGAACAACGTCGATCCTATTAGTTTTCATTACAAGTTCATTGGATAACATACAAAATAAACTAGTTATCGCATTAAATAAAAAAATATTTACTTATATTAACACGTTACAAATAGACAGATATTCTTAAAACTTTATATAGAAGTATCTCGTAAAGATATATGTTTATCAGGAAATGTTTCCGTTATTACTATAAATGTCATCTTAACATTAGGTGAAATGACTCAGAGTCTAGTAGGAGCTCTAATCATCTACCTAAAATTACCAAAATTATTATCTTCAGCTAATTTATCTAAACTTTATCATCGTCGTCAATCATCGTCAAACAAAAGAACACATACATGTCGCTAAAGAGATCATTAATTTATAATGATAATTTAATATACAAAATTTATTAAGACATAGGCAACAATGAAAAATCCATCATTATTTATTGCCACAATCTCATCGATTAATGTTTCAGCAGTGATTTTTTGATTAAGCAATCGTTAATTTATTGATCAGTGTTCATTTATGACAATGACATAATAAATTAGTGTTAATTTTGTACTATGAATAAATATTCTGATAAAAAAATTAATTGCCTTAAATATAACTATAGATTTTTAATCGCTAATTATTATCTTATGTTTTTATTTTATAACAATTATAATTATTTAGTTTATAATAACGGTTGAACCTGCACCTTACATCGGACATTACATTACATTATATTAAAATCGATAGTATTAATCTTTTGATCTTGACAACTATCTAATTAAAACATTGACCCTGAAATAATTAAATAAACTAAACCTGAAATAAATAATAATTAATTAATCACAATTATAAGCGATATTTTATTTTATTTTCACAAGACATTGAACATATAAATGATGTGGTACAAATATAATGTTAGGTACAAATATGGATAATTATGTTGGCAAAATAGATTGGAGAAGGAACAAGAAAAAAAAATGAAAATAGCGAGAAAAATTATACGAATATTAATTTAGTCACGATTGAAATGGCCGATTGAAGTAAGTGGAAAAATAAAACATGTGATGCTATGCCTCCAATAGAGTGGGATATGGAGAATGATTTTACTAAAAAATTCTACTCTGCCTATTCGTACGTCGCTACTTATTGGGCAACTTTTGTGTATTCAGTAAAAATCGTATTACATTGTGAATAAAATACTTTATTTTGCCCTTAATTTTTACATGGAATTTGAAATATATACAAGTATTTTCATAAACAAACTTTCATAAAAAATTTGAGACATTGTCAGTCATCATACGAGTAACAACTGTTCACACCATCATGACAACCGTTCTGGTGTAGTGGTGCGTGAAGTCGCCTTAACGCCAGCGATCTCGAGTTCGATTCCGACTCGGGACAGATATTTGTATACATACAAATATTTGTTTCCAGTCTGGGTCTGCCCACCATGCCTCGGAGAGCACGTAAAACCGTCGCTCCCGGTTGTTATCATAGACACCTGATAACGATCGTTACTCATGGTAGGGAAATTATCCGCCAACCCGCAGTGGAGCAGCGTGGTGAATTAAGCTTCAACCCCTGTTCTCGAGAAGAGGCATTCGCACAGCAGTGGGTTTTTTATATCGATATAAATTAGAAATTATTATTCCACGAGTACGGTACAATGAGCTCTTTGCAGTAGTTAAATATTATAACTTATTATTTACTTATCTTTGTTTCAATAAAATTCCATAATCGAACAAATATTAAAACGAATTCTAAGTAGGTTACCTGTCTCGTATAACCACCTACATTATTTTACTCCTTTCTCAATTGCCCGCGACAAGTGTAATATTCTGCAATCGCTCCAGTTTCATGTTATATAAGCTAGGCCTATCCGATATCATTGCTTAAGGACTAGGATTGCGCCGAAACTATAGTAACAAAGTCTTAATAGTTACCCTATTGTTTATGTAATGAACAAATATATATGTCATGAAGTTCCAACAAAATATTTAATTAATAACACAAAGATAAGTATGATTGAAATAGGTTCAAAAGTATTTGGATGTATTTAGATCTCAAATTTAACCTAAAACATCTTGAGCCTTTAAATAAAAATGTCAACACTATATCAAAATAACAAAAAAGTATTGTAATTCTTGAAAAGACTACAGTCTTTTCAAGAATTACAATTCAGATAGAACCATATAATAATATGATAAAAAATAATATTTACAAAGTTTTACTAAGCAAATACTGTCTTAACTAATATTGTAAAAAAAATGGTAAAAATTTTTGTAGTCTAATGTGAAAATTATTTACAATACTTTCATATTGGTTATAATCATTAAACTTTCCATTTAAACAATTCCATTCAATTTTCTAAAATAGAAAATATTATCCACGATTATAAATATAAATATTGATGATATAATGATTAAACAGAAATAATGTAAATTAATTTAATGTAAATGATATAAATATTAATTATGTGTATAAAATTACAGTAGTCTTTAAATCTGCGTTTTATATTAATATAGACTTTATGAACATGTTTTTTGAATACATAAAATATTCGAGCATATTAACCAATAACAAATATAACAACAGCTTATTATGAATTAAATCTATACAAATATTAAGAGTTTGTTCGTTTGTTTGAATGCGCTAATATCTCAGGAACTACTGGTTCGAATTTAAAAATTATTTTTGTGTTGGATAGCCCATTCACCAAGGAAGGGTGTATAACATCACGCTACGACCAATAAGGACTGAGCAATAGTAACAAATGTTACAAAAACGGCAATTTTTTTTTTTGAGAGTTTTCGTTACGGCCGTTATTATTTCTCCTCTCGAGACATTTTTTAACTATATCTCAACTTTTAAAGTAAATATAACATAACTCTTTTACTGAGAATTTTCGAAAAATAAAAATAAAACTCGATAATACGTTGAACGAGCCAAGAACCAGGACCACTCGACCATCCCTCACAGTACGCGGGTGAAACCACGGGGCACAGCTAGTTCAAGATATAATAAACACTGCCAATAATATTATTAAAACTATATAATATTTGAATAAATAGTTTAAACCATGAGCATTTTTAACCTGCCCTATTACATTTTGTTTTATACAAAGTAGAGGCTCTACATAATACATATTATAAAATAGATCATTATCGACGTTGTAAATAGACTGGCTATAATAGTTAATCTATCAAAAACAAGTTTATATAACAATTACTTTGACTTCAATGAAAACACGATCGCCAAATTATACGCCAAACGTTTACTTCGACATTATTTCGTAAACGTTCCTTTTCAAGCATAACAGGTATTTTCTCAAGTGTCACTGATACTTCGAACCAGGGCAAGAGCATGAAATAACTAGTTCCAAACCGATGCAATTGCGAGACGTGAAATACAAGTAACTAGTTCATTACGTTAATTTAGAAGTATCATTATAAAGGTATAAGAAATGTAGGTTAAGCTCGGTTGTCGCTCGGTTTGGTGTTGGCTGCAATTGTTAGTAGTGATTTTTAAATACATATCTAAATAAAGTATAACTAGACTGTTTTTTTTTACTTTTTCTTTATTCTTACTGTAGATATAATTATAGAAATACGAGAAAACATTCAAATTTATTTTATAAACATTACGTCCAAAAGTTGTGGAACTTTGATTCGTTATATGTACATATATAAAGGTATATAAACAGGATGACTGGTGAATTAGGATCAATATTTAAGGAGAATACTCGGTACATGATTCTCATTCGAATTATGTAAAAAAATAGGTAAATATTAATAAACTTCTAAGTAAAGTTACCCAACAGTTATCTAATTATTTACGCGTCGTCTGGATACCCTAGCAGCAAGCTGTGCTGTCGACTCAAAACAGGTATGTAGGTAGGTACATTTAGTTATTGCCCGGTAGTTTACCTACGTCCAAACGCCGCTACCAAAAATACCAAGATATCTAGGTAAATGATGTGAACTTTGGACAAATCTTAATATGAACTGTTTACCTATCTTGGTATTTCCGGCTATTTAAAAATGGAATCATACTTATTTACAAGGACTGTCAATCATTAGCCACGTGCGTTTGGCAAGCGGCACAGTACAACACCACGCCGCACGCGCCACCGGCATGACTCGAAACTCTAAATTGAAATTTGTGGAAATTTGGTCAAAAACGAAGCACCTATTCTTTTTTACATAATTCGAATGAGAATCATGTTGTTACTACTTTGCTCCTGTGATTCGAAATAAAAGGATGTAGTAAATTTTTAAGCCATAATTTACCTATATTACTTTTCAATGTTGAAAATATATTTGCATTAACAGACTATTAAAAAAATTATAAATCAATTAAAAACGAAATTTTAATTGGAATACATGTAGTTCAAAACCTTTAAGAAATGGGATGCATCTACGCAGAGCAGTCAACTCAATATGCCTCTATATTTATATTAATTATACGCTTTATTTATTTATGAAATACCAGTTTATCAGCTTATTGGTAGAACAATCCATTTACAGTGATACATAAATGTCATGGATAATAATTGACCCTGAATGAGTTTATTAAGCATAATATACGCTTGATTAAACTTAAGAATTAGAATTTATTATAAAGCTTATAAAATACAACGCTTTATTTATATAAAAAAAAAACGGAATTAGAACTACAGCTAAAAGTAAATGTAGATTCAAAGATAAAATATGGCAGCATAGATAATATAAAATATTCTTAATATTTCTTTCAATTATTATCCAACCAGATACATATCTTAACAATTTTTTGTCTATATTTTTTATCTATGTACAGTAATATGTTTTATAGTGCAGTTCATAGTAATTTCTCATTACTCTTGATTTTATTTTTATCTAGAATGAACAAAAATGTTTTTGCACACACTTGTTGTACGCTGAGGCTATAGTTGTAACCTCTCATTTAAAAAAAATCTTACTAATAATACTTGATATAACCTTTTTTAATTACTCCGTGGATCCTATTAACCATGATAATTGCATTATGCAATATAATCTTAAACATAATCGAGGGTTTTTTAATCTTAATTGAAAGTCGAAAAATTATACTGTCTTCTATAAAGTTGATTTTAACGCATTAACGATATTAAAATATTTCACTGTTCGTATCACAGTTTTATACTATCAGGCTTAAATTAATATTTTTTTAGATTTAGTAATAAATATAATCAAATATGTAAACATTTATTTAAAAATATAACTGCCGTGTTTATGCACATGTACCACAACTCATTTTATTTGTAATCTGTTTGTTACACATGAACCATTTAAGGTTTTATTACTTTTATTGTACGTCTTTATTTATTCGAGCTCTTTGCAATTAAAATGGTGGTCCTCGTTAAAAAAAGTCTCAATTAATAATAAAAAAAAACAAAACTAGTTACAAAACTTTTAATTTCAATAACTTTTATAAAATTTGTCGTAAAGGGATTTTATTATCATAGCAACTGTAAGAAAGTGAATTAACTTTAAAAAAACCATGTCCATTTTACGTTTAGACAGTGAAAGTATAGAAATTCTTAATTAGAATATTTATAAAATACAAGTTTCGCTTTCAACTTGATATTGTAGGTCAAGAACAATATTGGTGAATTAAATTATTGACATGAGGCATTAAAAGGTGCATAAATTATGACATCAGACAAATTGGAAAAAATTCGATTGTTTGAAAAAGATGGCGCCACTGCCACTTAGAATCTAACAGTTTAAGATTTTTTTTCTTGAGTGTTATAATAGACACGATTTACAAAGACAAATAGGTCAAGAGTTGATGTGTTGTAATTTAGATATGATTTTTTTATATATATTTTTTTTAATGTAGTGCCTTATGGGACGACGAGGTACCCTAACCGGAAAAAAACGTCCGTAACGAAAATGCTCAAAGTAAGATTTTTTCGTCTAAAAACCTCTTAAATAGAATTCTATAAAATAAATATTAAAACTAAAAATCAATATTCAGTTCAATATTTATTCTTAATTGTAATTATTTAAAATCCAATTAATAATTATTTAATTTACCATTTATTTTTTATAAAAGTTACCAATTTAGTGCTTTTATTTCTGAACTGGTTTATTCTTAAAATGGGTTGACGCCATATACCTACTAAAGGCTTCAAAACCTACGCAGCAATAATCCCTCTGGACTTGAAATTTTGTACTACATAATTATAATATTGCTAAATTAAAAATACATATTGTATTACTAACAGACTTGCAGTTGAGTGTACTATATTTTATAGTTTAGTGCGCAATGCATTTCCATGTTTTTTATTCTAAGTTTACGCATCCTGTTACATACACTCAAAATTTATTCTTAATTGTATTTATTTAAAAACCAGTTAATGATTATTTAATTTACCAATTATAACTAAAGATAAAAATTTATTTAATACATAACATACACGTGTTTTGTTTGGTAATATGTATATGATTAACACGTGTTTTAGTTTTGTGGTTGTATGTTTATAATAATTTATTTACGGTTATTTAAAAAAAATCGAATCACAAAGATATTCATCATATTTTAGTTACCATAAAGTTATAGTTTTTATGTTTGAACATAATTAGGCTTAATTATTTATTATTAATGTAAATAGCTGTTTGTTTGTATATTATTATTGTATATTATTATTATATATTTTTATGAAAGTGTTAAGATAATTTTTTTGAATAGTTTTTGATTTTTATCGATAAAAAAAATCATAATAAAAAATTTATACCTAAATAATTATATTCTTTTTACTTCGACTAGAACTTGAAATATAATATTTATATAATAAGGAAGTTCGTTATTATCTGGTGTCCCACGACACCTCAGTTTTTATTTTATTTTTATTGTGCACTATATGTTTCCGTTAATTTATGACTCGTATTAAATACTCCTATATTTCTTTAGCTTTAGAGCATTCATCAAAAGAAAATCATGAAATCACAATTAATCGTCAAAGAAGAAAATTCAGCAATTATTCGTTTTAGCGAACGACATTACCATACCGTCTTGATCTAATTAGGTATGACATAACACTGACCTCAAGCAAAAGCAATTAAATTTACTTAACAGGTAAAACAATAATAAAAGAATCGATTATATGATCAAAGATTCGTTCCTCCCTGTTATGTTATCGATTAAGATGTAACAAATGTTGTAAGTGACCGAGCGTTATATAACGGACCACTAGCAAATTGCCTGCAAGTACAAATTGATATCAATATTCAATAATCGATTTATTTTTCATTAGCCATTTTTAATAAAATATTATTTTATGTTAAGGCAATTACGCTATATTGTATTATCGTCTACAAAATAAATAAATAATTTTGTGATTAATCTCTACAAATATTTATAAATTATTCATAATAAATAAATTATTTTACATAATAACTAACTAACCCATATGGTTTTACCAGCGCTGTCATTAACGGTCACATCTTGACACATATATGTCGTAGCCTAATCTATATATTAATACGTGAAGCAAAAACGTTGTACCCCTTTTAACGAAGATTACGCAGACGGAGAAGTATGAAATTTGGCACAGTTTAAGTTTATATGGAGAAGAAGTGCAGAATGCTAATATTTTTTTATAATAATGCTCTACACACTACGACACCCACGCATATGTACAATGTACATATATACACAAATTTGTTTATTGTCATAGTCTGTGGTCAACACGGTCTTAGATACAGGTAATTACAGGTCAATTATAGATTAGGTCGTATTTCGACCACCGGGCGACCACTAGTAATAAATAAATTTGTTAAATTTCATTAAAATCGGTACAGTACTTTTTAATAAATGACAATTTATACACACCTAAAAACGAACAAACAGATGAAAAGACAATAAAACAAAATCACTATTTTATCCACAGTAACATAAAAACTCTACATGTAACAGTTATTATTCTTTAAAAAAAATATTTAATGTACAAATTAATTTCGACTACCATTTATGTATATATATTTAAATTAAAAAAATAATTATGTTATTATACGTTGCTTTTATTTAAATTACAAATGATGCACATAAAAAATAATATATGTCTATAAATAAACGACTCGTGCAAACGTCACAACGACTTCGTATAGAAATTAATTCTAAACTATAAACAACACTATTTTATTTAATCTAGTTTAATAGTTGCGTAAGGGAAAGCCAATCCGTTCAACATTAGGTTCTATTGTGAAATTAAAAAATTATTACACTGTTGCAACAATTAGAATGGTCACCTGCAATTAAAGGTTGTAACGGTTTTAAAAGGCAAACATTGATAACAATAGTTGTAATGAAACCAGTTTAGGTATCTGTTGTGTTTCAAATTGATTCACTGTGATTACTTGTAACACAAGTGATATCATTGTTAGGCTTGTAACAGATTCACTCTATAGATTATAGAATAAAAGTAAATTAATAATTTTCTTATTATGTTAATTTTTATTAGATAACTAAATTACGAACTTTCATTTATATGACGTAAATTATAAAGGTAATCTAAAATTGTTTGTAAACTCGATTGTTTTAAAATCCTTCGATTTTTCAGTAGTATAACGTAGTATAACGACTTCTTACGGTGGTAAAATTCTGCATAACTTATCCAGTTACAAATATCATCTCTTTAGTTTCAAAAAAGTATAATGAATAGTTCTTTATTTCTCTGTTTACTTCTTTCTAACCACGGGATAGATTTTGATATGTTTTGCGCTAAATAACTTAAAGGTTATTTTTTTCTATGACGTTCTGTACAGTATCCAACATACTAGTATAGTAGCATACTGTCAACCTTAAACCCAGTTTTAGCCTACAGTTTCATACCATCAGGCGATATATTTCACAAATCCGCAAGGACGTATATCATTCGTGACATTCACTTCTTAGCGTGAAAATATCCATTTTATCACCAAGCAATAAGAAATAACTTATCATGTCGATTATAGTATATTCAAATTTTTACACAGATATTAATAATTTAGGGTCACGGTTTATGACATGATATATGTTTACGCTTAACTCATTGGGTAATTTAATGTTAACTTTTCCTTGAAAATCATTAGTGGCGTAAAAAGCCACACATATAATGCGTCCTAATGACTTGACTAATAAACTTTTGACATAGAATTACAACTTACAGTTTATGAATGACGTAATAATATTAAAAGTAAGTGATAAAGTAAGAAATAATTTGCTGTGCGGTGACCGGTAGAGAAGAATAGTCCCGACCTCTTGTATAAGACCATAGTGGTGTGAACAACCGTACACCAACCAGGATGGTGATGAGCAGCAACGTCACCATATCCTGCCACAGCACACAGTGCTCGCAAACCCACGAAACCGCGAAAAAAGCATACCATATTACACAAAATTTAATAGCGTATATTTATTTTTCATTTTACTAATAAAAAAAGAAAGAAGTGGAGCCGTTTTCCACATTTTTACTTTAAAACTATGGATATATATAATACGTAGTAAATCAAGAAAAGTACATAGGTATATTTTAATAATAAAAAAAATAATAAGAAGTTAGCGATATTATCAACAAGCTCTTATATGCCTTTTATATTATAATTTTTTTACTATAGAAAAACTATTATTGAGAGCTCTTTTTATTTTTTATTTTTATTTAAATAACCAATTCCTATTATTTTACTATTATGTCGGTAAGATCGAAAATATTATTTATGCTTCATCAGTATGTAATGTTTCTAAATATAATTTAACCGAGCAAAGCTCGGTCATCCAGGTACTAACAATTAAACTAAAAAAGACTTAAACTCTTAAGACACACAAAAAGTTTTGTGTTTAGTTATAGAAAAAAAAATCTAAGAATAATTAAATTAAATGTTAACTAGTATTAAACTAATTAAAGCTATACACAAGTAAAAATACCTAAATCAGCTTAGCACTAAAACAAAAGACTTATGTAACCTATTTTCACCTACGTGACACATCTGTCAAGTCATTTTAAAACGGCATACAACAATGGCAGCTGGCGAGAAGCACGAGAAATTAATTCTATAATTAATCGTGCTCTGTTTTGATTACATGAGCGGATGTGAAGATTTGGGACTTCTAACAATGCACAATTATATTATGCTTAATTTCTTCTTTCTTTTTCTGATTCTTTTAATACTTAAAATATACAAGATTTCAAATAATTTCATATCTGTATAATCTGTAGGTCAGTTAGTGGCAGATAAAATTTAAAACGTTTTTATTCAAACCTTTTTAATGTAAAACACGTTAGGAAGTAAATTATTTCAACATAGTATTCTCCCGTCAAACGTAGCCCAAACACGTTAAATTACGTTAAAATTGCTATTAACAGTATAATATTATTTAATGAAGTACGCCACTATGAAGTTGTGAGGAAAGACGTGATTAGATATCGTTCAAACCTTGTCTATATCCTTATTTGTTTTATGTTTTCTCTTATTAATAAACACGTCCTTATAAAAAGAAATAATTATATAATGAACATTAAATAACAATTAAAGATGAGGTAGAAGCGGGATTTGGCTAATTACATTACGTTGTTGCTACGACTCCAAGCAACGTAGTTAAAAACATTGTGATTACAGTTATTGTACTATATTTCTATTTTATTAATAATTATAAAATCAATTCTTAATATTATAAATCTCCACATAGAAGAAGGGTTGGAGTTCAATCCACCACGCTGCTCCACTGTAGGTTGGCGGACAATTTCCTTACTATAGGTAACGATCATTATCAGGTGTCTATGATAACAAACGGGACCAACGGCTTTACATGCTCTCCGAGGTACGGTGGGGAGACCATCGAGGACATATACCCAGACCGGAAACAAATATTTGTACAAATACAAATTTCTGTCCCGAGCTGGAATCGATCCCGCGACCGGGTTCGATTCCCGGTCGCCTCGATTCGAGGCGCATGGCGTTAAGTCCTACTAGGCCTACGGCCTACTCGTGCCACTACACCAGAACGATCGTACTTGAAAAGTACTGGTCGGATATTAAGATCTTTTTGTTTTGGATAGTATTTTTACTGAAAAGGATAAACAAGACTATAAATACGACGTACGCAAATCAGTTTTTTTTTTTTTTTTTTATGTATTAATTGAATAGGCAAACTGGCAGACGTGCCACCTGATGGTAAGTGGTCGACGTCGCCCATGAACATAAACTAGTTTACCTGGAACTAGCCCAGCCAACTCATTTATGTGTTGCCTATCCTGAGACATATGATGTTAAGTCTCGGTGCCAGTAATTACACTGCCTGTCTTGCCCTTCTTTCCGAAACACAGCAAAGCTGTTTCACGGAAGAAATAAGCAAGATGGTGGTACCCATGCAGCCGGGAGCGCGGCACAGCGCATCCCTCCCACCGGTCAAATACTTAGTATATACAGTTACTAAAAATGCATGTGAAACCTTGTGAATTATTTAATTTATATATGAAAGAATTTTAAAAAAGACAATAATTATTCTTATCTTTTATAGGAAACCCATTCGTACATAATTTTTTGGTAGAACTGAAATACCTCGACAATTTTCGCGCGAGCCGATAATTTGTTGGAGTGTGAACCCAACATTATAATGAACATAAATTAAGTAAGAGGAATACTCACGAATTCACCTTCGGAAATATATGAGTACGAGTATTATATCTTAGGCAGACAGGTGCGTACTAGAGCTGCGCTAGAGTATCGAACTGTGCTATCTTATGGATTTACTACGATCTCAAAAGTCATCAAAACTAAAAGTTTTCGTTTCCAGGCCCGTCAGTTTTATTTAATTTATGTATTACCAGATACCACGTAGAAGACATGATCTAGAGCCGATAGAGATCGCAGAGCCGAAATAAAAGATATACACACATACCTGATATTACCGCGATAAGACCCGTAGTACATATATAAGAATAATGTAAATCTCAAAATATACAATACTATTCAAAATATACAATAGTAAATACGTATGTTAAAGTTCCATAAAATACAAAATAATATTCAAGGTCCGAACGAAATCGAAATTAATAATGGCGTTTAAAACCACTTTCGATGAATCTCATTTATACAAAACAAACGTAGCAGTCGGTGAAGCGAGTTTTACGTAAAACTTGATATTTGAGTTTAATAACACCTGTATTTACGTATGTATTGTTTATGTACTATACTACTGCTGCTGTGCTGTTTGTCCTATTGTTATAAGTCTGTATGTGTAGAGTGTTTATTTGTGTGTGTTCCTTAAGCACACTAATTCAAGGGATTTCGATGTACATGGATGACAGTTGATGACATTTAAATAATTATTATCTTTGTCAGAAGACATACGTAAAGCAATAAAACGACATACGTGAAAAAAGACATACGTGAAGCAATAATTACGACTATAGTCTGATTAAAGACAACATTTAATGGAAAATCATTCTGATAAATTACGACAATTACGAACTATTATTAAAAGTGAAACCATTTTAATTAAATTGCAAATAGGTTTTTTATTAAAAACGACTTTTAGTTTTTTTTTTTTTTTTTTTTAATAGAAATTTTGATATACCTTTATCAAAATTTCTTTCTTTTATCTTTCTTTTACCAACATGAAATTAATGTTATAATTTAGATTTTACCTATAGTTAATACACTTTTTTTAACGATATCCTGAATGTATGTAATTAATTTCGATATTTTAAAATAAAGACGCACATCAAATATTGTATGCAGTATATTTTGTTATATAATTTACGAACTTAGCCGAAACGAAACATAAAAAGGGGTCCCTTCAAATTTAAAAATTATACGATTAATAACAAAGATCATTATTAATTTGTTTCTATAACTTTTAACATTGTGAATAAAAAAATAATGATTTTAATACCCACTTACATTTGTTTCTATATTTTAAAATTTAATTTAATTTATTAAACTTCAATAAAAAATTACTAATTTTTTTATAGTTAAAAAAATCTTCATAAATAAGCCTTCAGAATAATTAAAAGTTAATAGAAAAAAATTCTAAATGTCGACTTTGATTTGTTTCATTTTAATTGTATATGTCATAATAATAAACTAAAGAATTCGTGATGTATCAATAAATATGCGATATTTAGTTTTTATATTTGAATAACATGGACACGACTTCAATGTGGAAAAAAATATTAGAAATATTTTTATACATAAATTATAACATTTTAATATTTTTAATGAAGATGGCATCTAAATCACATCGAGAATAAATTAAGTATACTTAATCGTCTAAATTAAATTGAATTTTTGGCATTTTATAAAGATATCTAACCCTTATCATTTTTACGACGAATGAACGGTCTGTAAAGATTAGCACTAAGTGACTATGACAGCTTTAATCAGTAAAAGGAACTTAATATCACTAATCCCTGTAATATTCGCCTCATAAAATGTACTAAACAAACACATATACATCATACTTAATGAACTAAATTATAAAATATTGTATGAATTATTGTTTATAAGTGTTATTTCCTATTGTTATTCTAATGTACATAAATTGTTAAATGAATAAATAAATAAAATGAACTAACATAATTTTGGAATAGCCAAATACAATTTTATTCAATTTATTTATACGTATATTAAGAGTTACTCTACTTTGCTCGTATGTGTAAGTTGTTTAGTAATATTTTTACATCCTTCCTCACTATATTGGCTAGAAAAGCAAAAATATTTACCTTTGAATCAGGGCGACAGTTACTGAGATATATGTATATAAACGAATATAATTTTCATTTTTATAATATAATATTAGTATAGAAAAGATAAAACTATTTTACTAAAGCTAAAGTGTATCCATATAAAGTTTCTTAAACGTATTAAAAAGATGACTGACTGATGATCACTGGCTGACTGGCGAACGTGTCATACTCATCTTTGTATAGATCGTTAAAAATCTTGCACACTACTTCAGTCATTAAGACCTCGATCGGACACAAAAAAAGTCGTCTTATGATATAATCAAACTTTTTAACGGACTCATTTAATGTGATTTTCATCCCCTTTAAAACGTCAGATTGATGTGAAACTCTGCATTATTCGGTTGAAGGTTCGATGACAATGGAATAATTTAGTTTGTCCAATTATCCTTGCCAAGACACTCAGTAATAGCGATTTTTACCCGACTGCAACAGAAGGAGGGTTATGTTTTTCGAGTGTATGTATGTATGTATGTCCATTTCTTTGGCACGCCGCCCTACAGCCCAAACGGCTAGACGGTTTTTGACATATGAGATGTCGTTGGATTTGTCTAAATTGTAGTAGTGACATAGGCTATATAAATTTTCAAAATGGCGCCCGCAAATGGCGGAATGAGGGGGGGGAGTTGAATTTTTTTTCTTACTGTAGCAATATGGGTATCAAATGAAAGCTAGTAAATTGTTTTATTCTTTTTAGTTTATAATAAGAGTATTTTACGCAGTCGGGTCTTTTGATTTTTTTAAATTCATATTTGATACCCTGTAGTGGTAGTCTTTTGCCGGGGTGCATGCTGATATCATCACGGTTTTTTTTTTTTTAATTACAACAAAGATAAATAAAAGTTTAAAAAAAACGTGCTGTAGGGAAAACTAAGAAATAGAAAATAAATAATAGTTTTAAAAAATACTAAAAAAACACGTTTTAATAGAAAACCAAAATAAAAAGTAGAAAATAGTTTTTAATAAATTTAAATTAAGAATATTGTATTGTGTGGGGTGCTTTTTAAGATATTTCCATAATGACTATACTTTTACCAATAGCAATAAAATATATTAACAATTAACATTAAGCATCCCACGCTTTTGTACAATGAAATAAATATTTTTGTTAATCACACTATTCTTAATTTAAATTTGTTTTAAACTATTTTCTACTTTTTATTTTGTTTTTCTATTAAAGAGTTTTTTTTTTGTTTTTTTTTTACTGTTATTTATTTTTGTTTTATGCAAATAACTCCTAAATAAGACCATGATGTCAGGGTACTTCGAACTTAGAAGGGATCACTTACGACGCAGGTAGAGAGTAGATATTAGAGGTTATTAACCTTATCCCTTGCAAACTTTTGAATGGTTTCCTAAATTAGAGACTTAATACGAGCGATACGGTAATAAAATGTATACTTAACTAACATTAATCCTTCTAAGAGTCAAGTCATTATCATCGGTAGTTCAAAACTTGTATCTCGAATTGACTGGTCACTTATACCACCCGTCATTTTTAATAACACAGTGATTAATTATAGCGAAAAAGTAAAAAATCTCGGTGTAATATTTGACAGCCACCTCTCGTGGATACCTCAACTAAGCGAGTTGAGTCGAAAATTATTTGCAGCTATTGGATCTCTCCGCCGGCTCCAATACTTTCTTCCTTTGTCTACCAAGATTGCGTTAGCACAGTCACTCCTGCTACCGATTCTTGACTATGCTGATACTTGTTACCTAGATCTTAAAGAGGAGCAGTTAAATAAGCTTGAGCGTCTCCAAAATCTCTGCATACGGTTCATATTTGGCCTTCGCAAATATGACCATGTCTCCGATTTTCGTACTCAACTCAAGTGGCTCCCTATCCGCCTTCGCAGGAATACTCACATCCTTTGTTTACTTTATCGCGTACTTTTCCATCTTGATACTCCCCTTTACCTCAAAAACCGCTTTGAATTTCTCTGTGATACTCACGAGCGTTCCCTTAGATCATCTTCAACTTTAACGCTTAAAACTCCTTCCCATACTACTTCCTTTTATTCAAACTCCTTTTCTGTTAAAGCTGTGCAACTTTGGAACCCTCTTCCTCTTTCTATAAGACGAGCTCAATCTCTTTCTTGTTTCAAAAAATATCTGAAAGCACATTTTTTGTCACTAAATACGTCATAAATATCCTACCATCTCCTGACAATACATTATTTGATTATTATTTTTTATATGTATGGCTATAGGTAGTATATGTATTTATAGTGTATGTATGTATGTTTATATGTATATTTGTGTTTACATGTATTTGTAGTATATATATATATATATATATATATATATATATATATATATATATATATATATATATATATATATATATATATATATATATATATATATATATATATGTATGTATGTATGTATATGTATTTGCAGTATGTATGTATGCGTATATTGTAAATTTAATGCTAACCTTTTATCAACTCTTGTACACTTCCCTACCGTTTCTTATTCTCTATGCCCTGTCCTATGCCCAAAGGTTGTCTGGAAGAGATCGCTCTTAGCGATAAGACCGCCTATGTACATCTTTCTTTGTATATATTAATTCTGTTTTGTATGTTTCTTTATGGTGTACAATAAAGAGTATTTATTATTATTATTACTTGTAGTAACGAGACCCCTTTTAAGCTTTTATCAAAACCCATTAATCAATTACTATTATGAATGCGGTGTCAATAATAAAATCATTATATTGTTTTATTTTTATTTGAATTTCGATTTTTTCGTAATAATAAATAGACAGTCATTTTTTGCTAAATTAGCTAAATTTTATAAACTTCAAATAAATTTGGAAACGCATCAAGCTCAAATAAATCTTGCAGTTTTAAATGTATACTTCATTCACATTTTAATGAAAATACAGAATAATATAAAAATACAGAAATATATAAAATATATAAAATACAGAATAATATAATAATAAAAAGTACAGAAGCCCAAAAGTAATAGATCCTATTTTATGTGCCAAAGAATTCAAAATTAAACAATATCAGTAAAAAAATCATTATAGGTACTTGAGCAGCGATAATTATTTTTTTTAATATTACAAAAGATTTTTATTTGAATATATATGTAAATATTTATCTTTTTTTTTAGATATTTTTAATAGTTTTTATATATGAAACTATAAAATTACTTTAATTTATTGAATGATATTATGAGACATATGAATAATAGAAAGTATTAACTTGTTTTGGATAGTAATTATCTCTAGGATTTAGAAAAATCACGACCAGAGTAAAACTTTTATTAGGGATAACACCAACGCCTGCTATTTTAGGATTAGAACTAGGTAAACAAGACCACACTTTAGATTAAGTTAGAGAAAAACTATACTACACAAATGTTATTTTTTCCAACTTATTACTTAACTTGTAAATGCTATCGGGTATTTTCAGTTTTAAAAATCTTTTTTCAGCATTTTTAAGTTGACCTTAATAAAAACGTAACATTACATATTGTACGGAAATATATATGGAGTATTCTTCGTGTACAAAGCCGACTTCACTTGACCATATATTTTCAAGATTTATACTAAATATCTGTCAAATGCAAATTAATTCAAATTCATATTCATTTGTTAATAAGAATACTCGTTCTAAAACGAATAAATATTATGAAACAAATTATTATTTCTTTCGTGTGTGTTTATTTTGTTTAAGATTAATTTTATATTCTATTACTATAAACGTTGATACATTTAACAAATTGTTGCAAAAATGTCGTTATGATAAAACAAGAAGTTGTTTTGTTACACAAATAAATGAGACTAGAGCCTACGACTTCTTTTAATATGTCATTGCAATAAAAATATATCTACGTTTTTTGTTTTTAATGAATAATCAATAGTTTACCTAATAGCTAAATTAGTAAGATATTCATTATCATCCTCATCATATCAACCACAGGATGTCCACTACTGGACGAAGGTGTTCCCCATCGACCTACAGAGTGACCGGTCTGAAGCAGCCTCCATCTAAGGCTTCCGGCGGCTCTCCTCAAGTCGTCTGTCTATCTCGCGGACAACCGTCCAACGCTGCGATTCCCGGCACGTGGTCTCCACTCGAGAACCTTTCTGGTCCATCGGCCGTCAGTTCCACGAGCTATGTGCCCTGCCCACTGCCACTTCAGGTTGCAAATCCGTTGAGCTATGTCGGCAATCTTCGTTTATCTGCCGATCTCGTCATTTCTGATTTGATCTCGCAGAGAAATACCAAGCATAGCCATCTTCGTTGTACGTTGTATGATTTGGAGCTTGTTTAAAAGGCTTCTAGTCAAAGTCCACGTCATAAATCACCGAATCTAAGACTGTCTCATAGTCCACAAACGGCAAGCACAATAGCCGATGATACTCCTCGGTCTTTTGTATAATCTGCCACAGTATATGAATGTGGTCTATGATACTATATCTTTTTCGGAAACCGGCTTGTTCGAGAGGCTGGAAATCATCAAACTTGCCCGTCAAAAGATTCGTAATGATCCTAGAGAACAGCTAACAAATGTGGCTCAGAAGCAACCATTTCACCTGTAATTCTTCAACAAGGTTTATTACCCTTTTTGAAGAAGAGCAAGACCACGCTTCTGTTACACGCTATCGGTTTTACGCCCTCAAACAAGACGGTATTAAAAATCATCTGGATGTCTTTATCTATCCTCTGTTTGCAGCTTCGACAACTGCCTTTGACCAATAGACAAATCCCTTGAAAACACTTTGGAGACCTGATTCCGCTCTATACTATATTTAACACGTTTTGTATTAAAGACACGTATATCGTGTCTCAGAGATTTAGTATATATCCGTCTGTTGATCTGCCCGCCAGCGTCGCCAGAGGACTGCAGGTTTAATAAGAGTCATTCTTCCATGAGATTTCGAGTGTGATCAGAGAGCTTTCATGGGCAACTTTTACGGCCTGGTCTGTGATTGAGTCTACGCACCCGACTGTACGGACAGTATTGGACAGTGTTCACCAACCTGTTGTTTATATCGTCCACAGAAACGCAATCGTCAAGGTTATAAAACGATTAGATAATTTAAGCTGAAAGCTCTCGGAGTTTTGGTAAGATATTGAATTAAGTTAAATAAAATAACCATGTAAAGTTATTTCTTTCCAGCGTATTGTTTTTAAGTAGAACATGTTACAATTTTTTTGGTAATAATACTTTATCTTACATTAAATTCATATTTACTAAAAGTTTGATTGATTACCAAATGATTGTTTTGTGACAGACAATTTTATGATTCTGCTGAAGAACGATGAGGTAACGAGAGGTCGTGTCAAGATTACAAATGACCTTTACGATATTATGACATTATATAATATTGAGATATTTACACATTATAAATATTGCAAAATTATTACTATAACATATAATGAGCCGTGAAATGTATTCTAGTATTTCGTATAACCATCCCTGCAAAATGTGACTAGAATTTATTTTGTAACCAAAAAAAAAAAAACATTTATTGTAAGATTCTTGTAAAATTTTATTAATTTATATTATTAAATATGTAATAATTAAAGTATATAAAGGTATGATTTATTTTAATAATTTAAGGTTTGGAAGAAAGTTATTCAATTAATAGTTTACAAAAAAATCTTTAGAAAATGATTATGAAATAAAATATAAATTATATAAAGGTCCGTCTTCTCGAATGGATTTGATTACTTGAAACTTTATTTTAAACTTAAATAACAAAAATATAGAAACTTTATTAACAAAAATATAGACGACTAGTAGGTTGCGTAGTACCTGCGTCAATAATACACCGTTATTTATATTCGATACAACTTTGCTTATTAAAATTTAATTACGTGATTCTATACAAATACTAATCAATACATTAAAATAAATGTATGTTTATACTCTGAAAACAATAAATAATTCACTATATTATAATCTGTTAAAGTTAAAATATAGCCACGAGCCGAGACGTAATTCATTTTGTAAAGTTTCTCTTTAATCGCTCCTATTATTTATTTCAGCAACTTATAACATAATGATTATAGCACGTACTCCAAACAGAAACAATTATTATCTATATCAACGAATAGAGCAAGCAAACTTAGCATTTATCTGCGAATTTTAAGCGCGAAATTCGATTGCAAAACCATGTTAGACGATAAATAACTTAAATTATTGAAATAAATATTGCTATAGTAATTTCGTCTTTATTGCGTATATTCATAGTAAATATATTTGTATGTTAGAGTTTCTATATTAGGCGTTGTGTGGGCCTTGATACAGTACATTCACTTAGAATTGCGTGCTTGGAGAAGTATGCGATATGCACGCACACTCATTGCTTCCGTAAATATCGCCCACCTCCAAGATAGTACTAATAAATTAAGTATGGAATTACAGTAATAGTGGAGAATCGTTAAAAATATTATTAATAACTAATATTATCTATTTAATCGTTAAAGATCAGTTAATTATTAATTGACCTGTAATTATATATAATTTATTTGTTATTGTTGTTTTTTACGAAAGTTTTACAATTATTTAATAATGCCGTATTATTTCTTGATAACATCTTTTGTGTTAAGAATAAATATTTAATATATTGTTACCGAGTCTGTATGCGTTTGCGGTTGTCATGATTAAGATATTTTAAATCTAACTAATCACCAGATGTCATACTCATATTAGTAAAGAAATTAATACTTTTTTTTTAAATAATATACTTTGGAGGAAATATTTAGGTTGCAAATACTCCACAATTAAGATACTATTTTATTATTACGAGGGGTAATTGAAAATCTATATTCTCATTTTCAAAGATTATAATAAATAATCAACAACCATGAAATGTTATCATTGAAACCTTTAAGTTTTTTTTAATATTAATATTCATACTTATAATCTAATAACTTTATATAATAAATAAAAAATATTATTATCGTACGACCAAGTCCTGAAATTAACATTCAAATATACAAACTAGAAAATAGATGTTCTCTCTTTCGACCATCTTTTACTAAGCATATAATTGTTAAGCATTTTTTTTATTAACAACAAAGATTGATTTGCTAACATGGACGCCTAACAACTGTCTAGATAGAATAATAATAGAACAATTTGTCATAGCTTTTTCAATCTAACATTCTTAATGTTACATTGAATTAACTTTTATTGAGTGCACTTAATTCTTAGAAAATATTGTTATGTAATATGTTACATTAAAAATGGACTTAAAAGAGACTAATCAAAAGAAACAAAGAAACATAATTTTGTAAACACAGTTCGTATGACACAGCACGCCAGCGCCACATATTACCTTATCAACACTTTCCCATTCTCGGGAAGTAGATAATTATGGCATAATCTCTGGTCTGTTTTGCCAATGGCATCTGACGGAAGGAAAACAATGCCATATTCTCTAGCCTCCTGTGAAAATCCAGTTACGTATAATGAAGAAAGCCACGGAAATATTTTACGGTATTTTCGCATACAAAAGATTGTGTGAAGTTATGTCTTCATTAGTTTCATTAATGTATTGTGCCTTCCTTCGTAAATTTACATATTACGTGTTAATTTTTTCGTGTTTAGATAAAATAATCAAAATCATTTTTAATAATTATACTTTTATCTAAAAATTGGTTATTATGTGATATTATTTTATTTTTACTTCTGTATTATACAAATTCATAACTTTTATACATATTATATTCTAGTGCGACGACCGTTCTGGTGTAGTGGTGCGAGTAATCGCGTCAGTATCGGCGGTCGCAGATTCGATTACCGCTCGGGGCCAATATTTGTGTTATTATACACCGTGGCTAGGAAAGCACGTAAAGTCGTCCGGTCGGTTGTTGTCATAAACACCTTATAGCGATTGTTACTCCTGACAGGGAAAATTATCTGCCAACCCGTAGTGGAGCAACGTGGCGGATTATGCCCAACCCTTCTCCTATATGGTAAAAAAGTCTTTGTCCAGCTGTGGGACGTTTACAGGCTGATTCATTGCAGTTCAATTCTGGTGATATAAATGATATCCGCGTGGAACAGTGGTATGAACTCTCGCATTACTTCAAGTTTGAATGGCAATGTGTTTGAAGGAGTTTATTGGATAGTACATTGAAGAAAGTTTCTGGGCTTTAATGTTTTATAGCTTGCAGCTTTCATTGGCATCAGTAGTAATAGAAGCTAGCACCTTAGCTTATAGTAAGTGAGAGACGCGACGAGACATACCGCGACAAATACTTCACAGAACGTAAATAAACGCGACAACGTAATACAGCTTAAAAGTAATATGACTACTTGACATATAGACAACTGGTCGTGTCGCGAAGTGTTGCTGCGTTAACGAGTCACCATTCACGTGGAACAACGAGTAAACAGCAACCGTAAATGTTAACCATTGTGAAGAGAAAAAAATGACTTCTTATTACTGTATAACATAATTTGGTAGGAAAGTAAAAATAGAAAAAGATATATATTATTATTAAAAAATTCTAAGTTAAAAACATCTCCCATATAATTTTAAGTTAATATTCTCACGCTTTCTTCTCGGCTTACCACGCTATTCGCTAGCTACTGACAAAAATCACATCATAATACACAGACACTCTTAAAAGTTTTGATACATGGGATATATTAAAATATGTATAAGTAAAATTTGTGTATTATTTTACGACTCTACGACGGTCATCAAAATTATTTTGAAGATAGTATGCAAATATAATTATTACTCATTTAATATTATTGAGATCTTAATATATCAAATAACTATGACAAAAGCAAAATGTAAAAATTACTTTAAAAATATATTAAGGACTAAAATGAAGTAATTGATAAATAATTTTCTGTCTCTGTTTATATATTTAATAATATTTTGAAACAAGAGATAGTCGTAATTTACATACATACTCGTAATTTCTCGATAAATTATAGCAATTAACTTATAACTATTGTACTAAAAACCAATGAATTTAATTAATCTTCTTAGTATTTTTTATGAGTAGATGTTTTTTAACATAGAGCTACTGTCCATTATAATATATTATTATACATTATGGCGTAATGTCAGTGTCATGTTATATTTACCTTATGTTAGTTTTGGTTAATGTAGCTTAAAAATGGTAAATAATTATAAAAATCAATTAATACTTTCAAATTTCAATTATTATACACTAATAAACACATTTTCCGTCTTCATAATAATAAAATATTAGTATAGTTTAATTTTAACCCCATAAAATATAAATAATGTAGATGTTTTTGTTTGAAGTGTGTGTGTTTAAAATGCAGGTTTTGCGATGGATTTGCAAATAGTTAACAATGAAAACAGCTATTAATAAATTGTGTATACATATCTCAAGGATGTTTCAATATAAATTATGTGAAAAAAATTCCACCTTTAACGTATTAAACAATAGATTATTGAATAAACATGTTTTGTAAAAATATTTTTTATTTATATAAAAATTTACCGGTGAATTGAATTTTTAACACAAAATCAATCAATAGTATATATAACAAGTTGTAAGTAAACATTGTCTTATTATTAAAGTAATAACTCTTACAATAACTTATTATAATTTAATTTAACATGTAAACGATGGAAACATTTGTTTCATTCATTAATTGTATCAACTAAAATAAATTAGAAATGCTGCCACCATTAAATATTTAATAAATTCTAGATGACTAATTAAAATAAAATCAAAAGACCTTGTCTATGAAATAATATATTACACGATCACTGATACAGTTCCCTAAAGGATTGAAAAACGACCAGCACGAATCTTTTATGGTAAAGCATGCGTCCCTTAAGCGAATATCTTAGAATTCTGAAGGTGCTCAACTTGGATATAACTTTGACATTATAAGATCAGAACCATCTTCACACAGATAACTCTACACTTTTTAGAAATAATGTTTTTTTCTCTACCGAGAAAGAATTACTACGGCATTTATTCCACCGATGGTATAATGATATAAATGACTGTTTATGGCTTCATAATTAAAATATTCTTCAAACTTTTCCAAAGTAAAACCTTACTACAAATTGTTTTTTAGAGGATAATGTGGACACTGTAAGGAAAAAATCTTAAATAAAAAATACATTAAAATATATTAATATATTTCGTATATTCTTAATATAAGTAAGTATATTAAATATACATTCAAATATACTTTCATATATTAAAATATACGAAAGTTTGGATAGAAGTACGGCTAAACTTCTTATTATCGAATCTGGGTGTTTTGCACTAAGATATATTTTAGTCTAAAATAATATTAGTCTACTATTGTCCCGATGAAATGTACGGTTCCCGTTGGATATTGTTCACGCAAAAGAAGTCGCAAGCAACAGCTAGTATAACATATATCATATTAAGCGTCATAAAAGACAGATATAATATTACAATGGTAAAATAAGTCATCACCATGACATTAAAAATATTAAGTAAACACATCAAAGTTATTAGAACACTTGAATTTATTAGCCTTCTATGAACTAAACACGATGCTTATTCACTTAGCATTAACTGTCAAAAGGGTGTACAAACATATTAGTACAATAACGACCATCATCGTCAAGTAAGTCTTTACACATGTAACATTTCGTAAACGCTAAGTGCTTGATAATTTTTCACAACAAACACATGAAGACGGAATAAATTAGAAATTATGACACTTATTACAACAGTAAAAGATTTATAATGCAATAAAATGTCTATAACATACGAATAACAATAACTAAAACGGATAGATTAAATATTTTTTCATTAATATCTGTATCTATTAATATTATAATGATAAATAGTTTGTTTTTTAGTTGGATGTAAAAATTATTCGCAGAATTGTTTTGATTTGACAGAATATTGTTTCATTAAACTTCCTTTTTACGAACAAAATCAAAAAACGTATTAGTATATGTGTGTGTTTCGTTATTAAAGTATGGTTGAATACTATGTGCAGTAATAGTTGCTAATAATATACCAAAGCGATTTACGGCGAGTTGCACAAAACGGTCGCTAATTTTCCGTTAGTTAAGTTGAAATTAATCTTAAAATTAGTTGATCTCATGATTAATTTAAAGCTGTTGGAATTAATCATCCATTAGATAGGTCTTTAATTAAACTAAATTTTTTTGTTAACTTAATCAGATGTAGGTTTCGTGCAACAGATAATCACGATTCTTGTGATTAAATTAGTTTAATAAACACTTAAATTTTAAAATTTGTTTCGTGCAACTCGGCTTTAGTGTGTTAGTTACCTTGAAGGTTTATTAAAGAATCTATCTTGGGTATTTATAAAATGATAGAAATTTTTAATTGTATAATTGACTATAATAAGAATGTATTATTTTATGAACGTAGTGTTAGTAGTAGTAGAACGTAGTATGCGTAATTATTTTATGAACTTTTTTTTTAAATTGTTTAATTATTGTGCAGCTGGAATTATTAATTAGTAATTACTATAATAGAATTTCACTCATATATTTTTTATTGATTATAATGAGCGAAAAGTAATAAATAATGAATTCTTTATAAAATAATTATTACTAAAATTACTCTACGGCTTCTAAATATAGATCAAAACTTGACGTGAATGAAACCACGAGCCACATTTAATTCAAAAGTAGGGTTTAGGCTTAATTTGAATAGAGATCCATTTAACTATAGTTTCAACTTAATCATTACAACGCTAGACAAAAGCAGACATAGATACCTGTAGAAAGAAATATGAAAGTTTTAAAACATTTCCATTCAATTTAATGATTGTCCAAATTATAAAATTATATAAGTACTTATATATATTTATTTTAATGCAGACTTATTGACTTATCACTGAAATTATAAGTAATTGATTTTAAATAGTGAATATACCTATATAATTATCCTTTTCCATTATTTTAAAATGTTTGTCTACGATGTCAAAAGTACGCAAACTTAACTGTGAAACAAGCCGGTTGCGATTAATGACGTGACGTGAATTTCAATAAATTTTGGATGTACAGATAGCAAAAGCCTAAATCTATAACTTATTGAATCTTACGATAGTATATATGTGGTATACTAAGATGGTTAGGTTAATTATTTTTTTCTTGTGTAAGTACATACATACATTCATCTCACTACTAGAGGATTTTTTTTAATTTTTTTTTTTTTTTTTTTTTTTTGTAAGAATGGAAACACTAGAGAGCTGCCAAGAAACCTATCCCGATGTTAGACGTGTCAATTTTTATTCCGGAACTATTAAAGAAATAACAATTATTTTGATATTTAATATTTAATTGATTACAAAATAATATTCATCATATTATTATTTTGTAATCAATTAAATATGTGTTTTATATAGTGCTAACTTTTCATCTATATAGTACATTACGAGTACGTATCCTATTTTTTATTACTAAGAGAGCCTTGACGTTTAGAATATTTGATTTAGGTTCTATTTATTGAAGCAGTTTTGACATATAATTTTTTTTTCATTTGTTATAAACAAACTCATTATTTTCCTTATAACACCAGTCCAAGTAAATTTATTTTGTTTACGGTAACCGACCGCAGCGCTCACCAATGATGTCACATGCAGTTAACACCTACACACAACCTTGGCCCCTGGAACTGAGAATTGATAACCCTGACTAGTTAGAAAAAACTTAATGCTTAACTGCGTGTAATATGCGTGAAACGTTAATTGTTTGCAAACAAATTAACAATAACCTAAAATATCACTATATACACTAATTTTATACGATTTTTTTATACGGATGTCGGTTCTGACGTAGTGGTAACGAATATTATTACACACCCACGATTTATTCTTTTCTGGTATTCTTCCTGTTCGATGCCAAATTATTTTATTGAAATTTTCTTTTTTGGAGTTATTAACTGTTTACTTTTTTATCTGGTTCTGTATATGGAATAAGTTAAAGTAACAAATGTAGGCTAATTAGTACATATTATTGAAAAAATAAAAAAATTATGAAATCATTATTTCAACAGACAGGTCAAAGAAATATAATATAAAAATCAGATAATCTCTTTGTTTTTTATAAATATATATATTGCGATAAATTTATTTTAGTTTGCTATAATATGTTGGGTTTCTTGCTTATCCTTTTCAACAAAATCTTCATTCCGAATCGGTGGTAACTTTATATTAACTATAATTAATTAAGTCATGTATACTTTGTGGATTGCCGGTTCAAAATTTCTTTTAAAGCGTATTTTAATAAAGAAATCTTAATTTTGATTTGATTTAATATGCTTATTAAATCAAATATTTCTTCGATGACTAAAACACGGACTATAAAAGAGAGTTGGAACGATTTTAAACGCTAAAAGACAATGAACCTTGCTTACCGCTATAATAAGCGTAAAACGTTATACATAAGTTAGCTATTGTAGTGAATACTAAAATTGTCTTAAGGATGCGAATGAAATCCACTTATAAGTATATATCCACTTATATGTTCACTAAACTAAAATAAATGTGTAAAATCCTTTAAAGGGCCCATTGCTGGGAAAAGGCGTCTTCTAACTATGCGGGAAGGGTTTAATCCACCATGCCGTTCTAATGCGGGTTAGTAAATATATTGCATGCATAAATCTTCTCCAATTCTTAAAAGCTCAGCAAGGTTACGTTTTATTTCCATTTGGAATCTTTCTTCAATTTCAAAAACCCAGTGAATCAGACTTTTTAATAAATATCCGATTTTTAGAAGGTCAAGGGACTAAAATTAAAATAAATCTACTTTGTATTTTTTGGATCTTCGAATACGGCTTTGTATTGTGCTTTGTGCTTTCATCCATATAAATACAAAATCATTTAATTATATTATAGAATTTTAATCTCTATAAATTAGTTAATTTGCGCGTTGTTTGGTCAGTATTTTAACGTGTTATTATAACTTTTTATTATTTAATTACTTTTTTATTGATGCAATCATTAAATATTATAAATAATTATTTATTTTGTACTTGATAAAGCTTGATTTTGACATTTGTGACTTTTGACTATATCTATTTTAACTATTTATTTTATTAACTCTATAAGTTCTCGAAAAATTGCTGCACTGTGCGATATATACAAAAAAAAAAGTTTTTGTCTATTAATAATAATCAAAAATTTTACAATAGAAAGTTTTATAAAGTCCACTTCACTCCTTCGTTAAAACAATAAGAATGAGAAAGCGGAGTTACAAGAACCATAATATAGTAGAAATTATGTCGTATTATGAAAAAAACATGTAAACATTGTATAAATAATAATCAGTTTGTTCATAACGTTTCGCGACCACATACAAAATTGACACATTTCCCATAGTAGAGACGATAATGTGCTTACGTAATCAACTTAATAACGTCGCCAAGTAATCACGAGATGAATTTAACTATTAACCTTTGCTTGAGAAAATGTCTTAACACATTGAAGAAGTTTCAAAACAAATGCCTCTCGAACTACAATGATTACAATAAAACTATACGTGAGAAAAAACATATCCGACTCACTACCTTCCTGGATTCATTGTGTTTACCTGAAATGAGAAAATTTAAATAATTAACAATCTGCCATTAAATTTTTAACATTATGAACATAAAGATATTTTAAATTCTTGTAATCGTTTACTCGCATACGCAATATTACGCAGGTTGAAAACATTGCGTAATTCATATACTATTTTTGTGAATAAGTCGACCCACGCGATTTTACCTGCTTTGACGCTAATTGTTATAATCAACTAATAACAACTAAGTTATAATTAAAAACATTAAGTATTATCAAAATCTTTTCATTACCCTTCAATATTTTCGTGTTCATACATACAGTAACATAAGTATATCATTTTGAAAAAATATGTATTGTACGTAATTGGTCTCGCTACGATTTTAATACATACATAATGTAATAGGTAATTTTAAAGATAACATAATTTTATTAAGCAGTAAATTATCCAAAGCACTTTATTTGCATAAATATATCTATAAAATATTTTTTACTTCGTTTACTAAATAAAGCCTTTGCATTTTACACGTAACAAGTCGCTTTTTCTGGTTTCACTTACAAGAACATATAGCTTATCTGTTATAAACAAACAAAGAAAACAATATAGTCTTTAATATTAGTATTAACTGAAAGTGACCATAATGTACTTAAAATAAATAGCGGACGAAGTAGTAAATGTCGTTAAACTTGTGAATGTGACAAACTTATTACGTATCTCTAGTTTTTACTGACTATTGTCATAACAAGGTTCAAAAGCTTCATATTCTAAAGAATCTAATCAACAAATGCAACTTGTATGCTAAGTTGATTTTATTTAAGACATTAAAACTATAAATTTATATCTATATCTTTAAAAATATATCGAAGCTGAAAGTTGTTTTGGACGAGTTATTTTCGGAACTGGTTTTTTTTTTTTGCTGGTGGAAAAATATTTTTTGTTTATTAAAAAAACAATAGCAGTTTTCTGCAGCTTTGTCGGTATAGAATTCATACTTATTTAATAACGAACGTAATTTTCAAAAACACTGATACGCCTGTTTTTTTCCTACTGTGCACCCAAAAATAAAGTTTGATATTAACTTCAAAACGTAAAAATATTAATGAAATAGAAATAAATATTAAACAAATCATCTTAAATACTTGTAAATATCAGTATACGTAAACGTTCAAGAGCTGACAGTAATCGCAACAACGTGGGACCGAGAAACAAAAGAACTACTGTAGCAACATCTAATTGATTACTCACTTTCTGCAACCCACTTTTATGCAATGTATGAAGACGTGTTTAATTTCGGAAAACTACCATATACCTGAACTGCATTCATATTTTTTACTTACGTAATTACTGGACACAAATAAATATAAGCGTCTACAACGCATTTTAATATCGGTAGCTCGACGTTTAGTATAAATAATGTTTTATTAGCCAATAACTGTCTTAAACAGTAGTTCTTAAGAAAACATTGTAATTTAATTATAAATATATTTTATATAAAATTGTAAAAAAAAAAACAAATAAGCAGGTAAGGCAGGTGCCAGGTGGTCACGGTCACTATGGTCTTCTGCAAAAGGTTAGTATAAGGGAACTGGTGCGCTACTGGTCATGGATGTAACTCTACACTGAATATTTAAACATCCCCGTACACTATGGGAAAATATCAGGAGATTACGCCGCGAATCGTGCGACTAGAATAACACTGTAAGATATTCATCTTTAACAGCTTAGTTATTAATCAAATTGATTGTATCTAATTTGAAATTATTGGATGATATTAATGGATCGGATATGTAATGAATATTTCTTAAATATCTTATCAAATCTAACCAAGACTTACAAAAATGATTATAAAACATTCACGGCTATTCTAAAAATAAAACATTTGAATAAAACTTTCTCTAATAAAATATTAAGAAGTGGAATAATAATACACAGGTCCGTATTGTTCAATTAATAAAGTACATTATATTAATGAATAGTACCTGGATGACCGAGCTTTGCTCGGTTAAACTATATTTAGATGCATTACATACTGATGAAACATATAAATAATATTTTCGATCTTACCGACACAATAATAAAATAATAGCAACTGGTTATTTAAATAAAAAATAAAAAGAGCTCTCAATAATAGTTTTTCTCACAAAAGAAGAAACTTGAAAAAAAAGGAAAAAAACTGGTCTGTAGGGACCTGGATTCGAATCCTAGTTTTCTGATTTCGAATCCGCCCGATTCCCATCCGAGCTATTATAAGCTTATCAATGACAGCGAAATTTGTCTTCATATTCTAATGATATTTTTTAATTGCGTAAAAAAGGGATAAAATGATATTTTCTAAAAATAAATCCTAGCTAGATCGATTTTTCGCCCCCGAAACCTTCTGTATACTAAATTTCATGAAAATCGTTGGAGCCGTTTCCGAGATTCAGATTATCTATATATATAAAACAAAGTCGGGTTTGTTACAACACTTATAACTCGAGATCTGCTGGACCAATTTTCATGGTTTTTGATTCGTTAGATTTGTCTCCGCCCCGAATAGCAGAATACATCTTAAAAACAATGAAAACTCGACGAATTTATAATTATGAAAGATGAATCATTTTCCCTAAATGTTCCTTTATTTCGTACCTGTCAAACATTTGTCGTCCATCCTGTCAAATATGACATGACATGCATGCGTTCAGAATTGTGTGTGTTGTTGTGTATTTTGTGTAAACTATTTAAAAAGGTCGAATAAACTATTTTCTGTATTTTTTTAAATCAATTAAAAAGATTGAAAAGTGCATTAAGCAGATACATAAAAGTTCCTCAAATATTTATGCGTGCGGTCAGAAATAATGACAAATGATTAACATTTACGCGTGCGTTCAGAAATTTATTTTGTGTAAATTAAAGTTTCTATTTCCGAAAACAATTTCTAAGATTTATTCTATAGGTTAACGAAAGCGTAAATGTCTTTTTATGTTATCTATGATTTTTTAAAGATAAATAATTATTTATACAAAGTTTAAAAAGTGCAATATCCAAAGTAGTAAGCGCGCTCTACACTCAAAGTTTCTATTTCCGAAAACAATTTCTAAGATTTATTCTATAGGTTATGTAACGAAAGCGTAAATGTCTTTTTATGTTATCTATGATTTCTTAAAGATAAATAATTATTTATACAAAGTTTAAAAAGTGCAATATCCAAAGTAGTAAGCGCGCTCTACACTCCGGCCGAAACGTTTTGGCCAAATGTTTTGCCGAGACATGACGAGACCGAGAGTGGCCCTCCACATTCTCGCACACGCATTTAGTGATGCGACTCGAGCCCAATTTTACCACTCGAGTCATTCGAGTCATTTTGCAATTTCGCTCGAGTACCACTCGAGTGGTCGAGTCACTCGAGTGGTTTTTATAATAATAAATATAATTATTTATAAATAAAAAAAAACATTTCACAAGTCACAATGCTTGATAAAAACATGCATTAATGAAGCGTAATAAAACTAAAAGTTTAATTAATTAAAGAAAGCAAACAATCTATACAAATAATAAATCTGTTAAAACCTTCGTTTTATTAATACACTATATATCATCAAGAATAAATTTTAATAGCGCGTTTTTTTTTTCAATCAGCGCCATCTCTTATCGGTTTTTTATGTGTGCACGTATCACTTAAAAAGTACAAAACCAATGTAAATAAGTTTAATACATAAAAATTAAACATAGATCATAGTATAATTTAGTTTTTGTTTCATTGTAATTAAATTTAAAAATAAATATTTAAGAAAATAGAAATAGGTACCTACGCCGCCAACGCCATCTGGTCTAAGGAATCTTAAAAACTCACAAAACTTATTTTTGAGTTATTATTTTGTTAAACTTAAAAGTTTACTAAATATGTCGGATAGGAATAGAAATCGTTTCAATATTTTAGATAAACATCATTTTCAATTAATATAGGTACTATTATGTTAAATGTCACTAAATATAAAAACGATATTCTACCATTATACGATAGATGGCGCATGTCGGTGATAAAAAATATAAAATTATAATTTTTAAAATTTTAGTTAAATACCCGTGCGAAGCCGGGGCGGGCCGCTAGTATATATATATACAAGAATTGCTCGTTTAAAGATATAAGATAGAAAAAACAATTGATGATAAGTAATTAAGTAATTGTTATTTTTTTAGTTAGCAATAAAAGCAATACAAAAATACATTAGAGTTCCTAAAAATCCGGATGTATTATGTAAACAATTTTTTTTAAAAATAAACGTTTCTTTTTTTTCTTTTTTATTAATAGGTACAGCTATTATCCATATGTATTACAAATATTAAATCAGATATTAAAGCCATAAGAATCTAGCCGATTCTTGATTCCGTATTAAAAATAAAACAAACTCTAAACAAAATTTTATAGAAACCAAAAATACCGATTTGTTTACCGTTACAATAATAGTTTCTAACGGACCGGTTATTTATTATATCAAATATTTACGACGTAAAAAAAATTACTTTTATTCAAATGAGTAATAACAGTGAGATGGTAAGGGAACAAGTTTTGAAGAATTCATCGAAAGCCTTCAAAAATTTGAGGTGATCTTCTATAATATATTATACTTATATCTATATACGTCAGTGATAAAAGGTCATCGGAAGGTTGATTCAAGGCGACGATAAATTATCCGGAAAATTTAATGCGTCCTAGATCCATTAGGACGAGTTTTTCATTTGGAAATAAAATTAATACGACCAAATGAACACATTAATGTTTAGTACCTGGATGACCGAGCTTTGCTCGGTTAAATTATATTTAGATACATTACATACTGATGAAACATAAATAATATTTTCGATCTTACCGACATAATAGTAAAACAATAAGAAATGGTTATTTAAATAAAAAATAAAAGGAGCTCTCAATAATAGTTTTTCTCACAAAAAAGAAACAAAAAAAAAAGAAAAAAATTTGGTCTGTAGAAACAGGGATTTGAACTCGGATTTTCTGATATTGAATCCGGCCGATTCCCATCGGAGCTATTTTAAGCTTATTAATGACAATGAAATTTACCTTCGTATTCTAATGATATTTTTTAATTGCGTAAAAAAGGGATAAAACGACATTTTCTAAAAATAAATCCTAGCTAGATCGATTTATCACCCCCGAAAGCCCCTTCATACTAAATTTCATGAAAATCGTTGGAGCCGTTTCCGAGATTCAGATTATATATATACAAGAATTGCTCGTTTAAAGATATAAGATTTGATTGACGTTTTAAAATTATAATAATTTTGTAATACTTATAAATATTATTTTGTAACAAGCATTAAAATTACGTTTTGATAAGTATAATCATGTTTCATTTCTGATGTAACACATTTTTATGATATTCTCATTGTGAAAAATTATGTTAAGTACAACAATCATCAAATCTTATATCAGGATAATGCTACAATTAAGTTATTAAGGATTCGATTTTAAAACATTTGTTTAAAACAATAATATCTCAAAGTCAATAACCTCAAATGATTATTAGTTGTTTTTTCTCTTATATTTTTGATGATATGATGAAAGCTATAAAACTTTTTCTAACAATAAGTTCCAAAATATACATCATCCTTAAAGATATATGAAAAATATATATATGAATTTTAGTAATGCAAAAACTTTAATGTAATGTATCTTTAAGATTTTATTTTTAATTAATGAATTCATTCATTTCGAATTTAAATAATAACTATAAATATCTCCAAAATTTTATCCAAGTTTCGATCGTATCAAATAATCTACATTGTGTCTTCTCCATCCTACATGAATTTGGCTTTTTTTTTGTCAAATTGACACAACTAAAAGCCAAACAACAAATAATTGAATATAGTATTTTTATAAATCTCTTGATGATCTTATGATCTTGATACTTGAAATGTCAAATAAATAATGATCGATCAATATATTAAGTGAATTCGTCCAACATATTGTAAGTGGCTTCACCATATACATATATGCAAAGTCACAGAGAAATCGAGTTTCGCCAAATTTCGTACAAATCGGAGAAATGTACTTTCGAACTGAAATTATGTAATCTCTGTCATCTGATTACTTCATAAACACAACAAGCTTAATCTGGTCTACACGTGAAGGTAAATGCTATATATTGGCGTATCTAATTACAGTTGCTATTTACATCCATAGTTCACAAATTTTATTAATCAACTACGTAAGTGAAATTTCTTCTCGCTATATTCTGCCTTTCGATAAACTATAAATTATAAAAACGAATATTTGTATATCATTAGATTTAATATTGCTTAGATTTATGAACTAGACGAACCGCGCGGTTTTACACTTATTTGAAGTTTTAGTTCTTTTTGAAGTCTCAAAGACAATGGACTGTAGCTTAATATCTAATAACCTTTAATCTAACTCTGTTGCAAAAAATATTTTTGAAAGAATTAGGTTATATATAACCCATATATACACATATGTATATAGTATTATTTCAAACAAACAAACTCTCAACTTTTTAATATAGTATTCCTATAGAATAGGATGATGAACATGGTGACGCTAGCACATATAAATAATTTTAAACCATCATAAAAACTATAATCAATAACATATATCAATGTATTTATGTCGTGGCCATATCGTAGAATTGGCCACATCATGAAATGCTCGAGAATATGTTATTTTAATATGTTACATCAGGTTAGACTTTTTTTTTTTGTCATTGATCTTGCTAAGACACATTATGATGTGGCCAATGGTCAGTGAAACGTTACATGAAATGCGACCAGTTCATGAAATTCTCGAGCATTTCATGATTTGACCAATTCTACGATATGCCCACGACATATACATATCGACATACCAGCTTCGAGAGTTTTATTGACATATCAAACAATACATCATTTACGTTGATTACACGTATCAAGAACTTGAAATTATTTTAATAATATTACTCACTACACTTCCGCTCCGTGTTTTTTCTGACATTTATGATTACAATTCATTAATAATCAGACTTTCCTAGTTGAAAAAAATTTTCCTACTTTGATTGTTACGAGTAAGTTCTGAAATTAAGGTATCCAAAGTAACAATATACTCAACTTTATGGTTTATTTTTAAAGATAAACTATATTTGAAAACCGCACTAATTTATTATGAGTATATATATGAAATAAATTCATTGGTTTGTTCATAAGCTTAAAATCATGTACTGACATCATTTATCTATAAAAAAAGATCAGTGACTGACATGAATGTAATGACATGTACACACAATATTTAAAAACAAAACAGTCGTAACAATTAATAAATTACATGCACAACTAACCATAACCATGCAAATAATTATTTAATTTTGATTATGATAACAATCGTTTTTAGTTTTTATTTATTCAATTAAAATTATATTTTAAAGTATTTGTTTGGGTTCTTGATTCATATTGGCTCGTGAATATATATATAATATAGTTGACAAGGCACTACACCGCCGTTTATGTTTTCCAATCCGCTTTTGTAAGGCATACGGCGAGTTGCACGAAACCGTCGCTAACTTTCCGTTAGTTAAGTTGCAATTAATCTTAAAATTAGTTGATCTTATGATTAATTTAAAGCTGTTGGAATTAATCATCCGTTAGATAGGTCTTTAATTAAACTAAATTTTTTTGTTAACTTAATCAGATGTAGGTTTCGTGCAACAGATAATCACGATTCTTGTGATTAAATTAGTTTAATAAACACTTAAATTTAAAATTTGTTTCGTGCAACTCGGCGTTAGAGTGATGTTTAATAGCCTATAAGCATCCTAAATAATAAAGTTACTAAACTCAATAATTTTATTTTAATTAATTAAAAAGTGACCTCTTCAGCTTTTTAAGATAAATATGATTTCATGAGATGTAAATCATTCATCATCAAGTTGTGCTGATACAATTATATTTAAAAATAATGTTTTGCGTCAACTTTTTCAAATAGCAAATGCACACATGATGTACTTTTTCCTATGCAAACTATTTAAAGCGTATCGTGTTTACCTTAATACAGATTTACAATATACGAATTTTGTATGTTAATAATGTGTTTAATAGTTGTGTCAACTCATTGTAAGACAGCTGGTAAACCTTAAATAAATAAATATCATACTTATTAATGAAAAACTCTTGCATGTATCGATTCTTGGCTATATACATCCGCATTTGATATTAAAACTATTTCCGACTATATGTAACCCAAATCAAACAAACGATCATTTATTTTGTTATCGAATAATTTTCTCACAAAAATACAAAATTGACTAAAATAAAATATAATTTACCTATAAACATCTACTACAGCATATTTTAAAAAATAATAGTGACTGAAGTCTACATTGATCACTCTATTAGATTTTTTTTAAATTAAAGTAGGTAAGCAGATATAGGACTGGTAAGATTTTCTTTTTTAAACAACAGAAAAGATGGTACGAGTGTGAGTAAAAAAAATGGTGCAACATCATCGAGGAAGAACCCACAACTATGACGAAGTTTTTTTTTTTTTATTAGTATAAGGTAAAATAAAGGTAAAATAAGGTTTTTTTTTATTAGTATAAGGAAAAGGTAAGGATCTAACTTAAAAAAATGCTTGTTATAGAAATAACAGTAGTGTTGAAGAAAGTAAAGTAAATAAGTTTTAAAAAAAAAGTAATTCAATTTGAGCTAAATTTACTGTCTTATTACAAACTGTAAATGTCTTTGCGCGAAAGCCACCTCTCGTCTCTACACTACTCTGGTACGGACTAACATATATACCTATGTATATCTCTGAAAATTTCTTCCGAGACATGCGCGTTTCCTAAAGAAACTTTCGTTCATCTCCGCACAAGCACGAGTTTTTAAACGAAAGTACTTAAAAATTTAGCCAGGTTGGAACCAAGATCTTTCAGTTACAGTTCATAGTTCCGAATTTGATCAAACTTCTAAGCCATCGATCATAGATTATAGATAAAACTAGATACATATAACTTCTATTTGAAGCATTTATAAGAGCATCTTTTCAGGTCACATGTAATAACTGAACGAAACGCTTTAATACTACATGCATATGTATGATTTTTGATTTTTTTTACTTACTTACTATTTTTAACGTACTTTTAATACGTTTCATGTAATTTTGAATAATTTTTTTTTGTGCGTAATCATACATTCACGGTTATTTCATCAATCAATTTACTAATTAAAAGAAAGTAGCATATTAAATGGAAATTACGTTAAAATACGCATCTTAGCGTGGAATACACAACGGTCGATAGTTATGTAATACACATATGAATCTTTGATTTTAGCTCTTGTATTTATATGCTGGAATACTTTATTAAAGTCATGAAAATTGTAAGCAAAGAGATATGAGAGGAATGTCTTTATTCACTACGAACGGAATCATTTTCGAACGTTGACATTTTACGCTTAAAGAAAATTATTTAGGCAAACGTTAAAACAGATAATAGGGGGTCATACGTGTATAATATTTCTTCTCGTTCACCCCTTCGGATTCAAAATTGAATTTCTGTAAGACGATGAGTTAGTTAGTGAATGACATTGTAGTTATACGTAAGATATGTAAACATTTGATAGAACTTTTTTTATCAAGAATACAACAAACCATTGATTGAAATTTTACCATAATTACCCGAGACATCATAACTACGAAAAAGACAATAAAATTGTACCTCATACCAATCAACCTGTCTCGCTATGCACAAATGAGAGCTCACGCACACATCCGTACTAATTGCACGTTAGTTACGTCCGAGCATGTGTGCGTGAATGTGCTTGCGCGTTTTCTCTTACGAATAAACTGGAAGTGTTAGCGATATTTTACGTTACGGAATTAGCAATAAAAGTAACGATTTCTTGAGAGGGAAACTCTTTTTTTTATCTTTTTTTACGCGACGGCTATTTTTTTATCTTTATTGTATCATGATTATTATATCGACTTCCGTGTTTGAATAAAATGTTAATTACTTTTTTATATAAATTAAGTTGTTGGTAATTTACTTTTTACAATATTTTGCAAGACTATATCCAATACCAATTAATGTAAGTTAAGCGACGCTCGTAAACATAATTTTCTGTAAATTATTATAATTTTGAATTCGAATTGACAGCCGTTTTCAAATCGACAAATATTTTACTCAACAACACTTATTGTTGCCCTTTCTTTGTTTGTAATTTTGTACAACTCAATAAATTCATTTTTAATTTTTTATCGAACATAATATTGCTGTTATATAGTATTGTTATTTATCTATATATTATGTGTTTTTAAAACAATTTCAGAAAATATTCATGTACCGGAAAAATAATTCAAGTCTGAAGTCTAATGGCGTTGTGTAAGTTAAGCAAATTGTAGGCAACGACGGACAGTCTCTGGTGTTGAAGTTAGAGGGTCTGTTATTAAATATTTTATAATTAAAAAATTATAATAACCCACAGGCAGTTTAACATTTTATAAATAAACATCTTACACACAACGGCCCCCAGTAGGATGTTTATCGTGTGTCAGGGGTCCGGAAATACACACGTGTTGTGCACAAACACCCAGACCACAACGAATATCCGTATGGCCTATACAGATATTCGTCATGAGCGAGAATCGAACCCGCTACCGATAGCGCATAAACCATTTACTGTGACCACTGCGCCAATGTTCTCATATATTTGAGAACTATATACTCGTACATAACTACATACATAGCCAGTTTAATTAGTCGTGATGTAACTGTCTAATGAACGAATTCGTATACAATATAAGGAAAGCAAACCATTCATGACCGTGAAAGTGTAGATACTAAACAATACAAAATAAATTTTATACCGCCACTCTTGCGTAATAACCATTAGTTTACATCGTAACGCATGACGAATAATTAGTGCGTTACGATCATTTTGATACGTTCTGTTTAGTGTTAGGTAAACATACGTGCCATAATCCGTGTATTAGCGATTACTTAGATATTAATATTTTAATATCTGTTCATACATATAGTTTTGCGCCCCTTCCCACACCTACGCTAGTCCTCTGCCCAAAGGTTGCCTGGAAGAGATCGCTGTGTTAACGATAAGGCCGCCTGATGCAGCTGATGCAATGTGATTGATGTAATTTATATGTATTGTATCTTTATTGTATTGGTGTGCAAAAGTATTGATAACATAGGTACATTCATTCAATAGCGTAGCTAGGTAACCAAAGGCCCTGGTGCAAAAAATAAACTAGGGCCCCAACTAAACTGTTAAATTTTTATCAATACAAGCCAAAATATAAATACATAGTTATATTTAAATACTTTATAGGTGCAAAGCTACTTTATCATCTGCTCTTTATCATACACAGCATCTTTATTCTACACGCAAGCACATTTCAATAGTTCAATTTATAGTTTGTTGACCAGGTTCTGAGGGCCCCCTGAGCTTGGCGGCCCTGGTGCTAGGCACCGTCTAGCCCTCCGGTAGTTACACCACTGGGTACATTCAAGAGACGAGAGAATAATCAATTTCTTGGCAAACGCACTCCAACTTAGACTCATTCTACTCGTAGCTTCCCATCAGGCGAGATAGCAGTCAAGCGCAAGCCTATGTGTAATACACAGGCTTCCGCTGTCTAAAAATATATAATTATCATAAACGAATCACGTAATCTATGAACTCTGTTTATATTCCCAAGGCTGGGAAAATATTAATAATATAAAAGAATCGACATCTGTAACCGTGGTCGTGATAGACAATTTATCAGATATAATTTTTCATTAATAATTGCCAAACCTTACTTTTTTAATACAATAAAATTTTGAATAATTATCAACTAAACTAATTGTTTTATTTTGATTTACAAAACAAAGTTCTAGTTGAAAAACCCTTTAGTATAAGAAAGATATGTCTCGTGCACAGAGCGAGTGGGATGAATACCTTTTACCTTCCAAAGAACATAATCTCTAATGCAAGAATATCTAGTTATCAGTTATATTTGAACTGACAACTTGTAAGATTAAGCCGTTAAAACAAACATACTATTTACTATTATAATATATACTTATAAAATACAGTTAAAATATACGAAACAACGCGCCAACAACTGTATCCATGATACATGAATAATAAATAATTTTGATGAGTATTGAAGTCAGTGTGTGCAAACTATGAAATCGGCGATGCATTTGTCCGTTGTTTTAAGTGACCGTTGAACCATCTTTTATTCACGTGCAAAATCAATCGAAAAGTCATTTACAATGAATTACTTAACGAGGAAAATATAATTACTAGGATTTTTTTTATTACCAGAAATAAAAACGTTTATCGTGTCTAATCTTCTTTACAAAAATACTTACAAAATTTTTATTATCTTTGGTAAAACGTGAGTGTTAAAAATAAAATATAAAAAGTAATATGCTTATACTACATTAATAATAATCAACTGTGAGCTGGGTTATCTTATTTTTATTTCGGTAATAGTAACAATTCATTTATTCTTAATAAAATGCATTAACTAATAATATACTACATATATTAATATTAGTTTATATTTTATTCAGACACATTGTTATTTATGTATTTTTTATTTCATTTTATAAAGCTACATTATAATATAAAATTCGAATTAATCTTATAAGAATTTGTCACAACGTCTAGAGCCGATTGCATGTCATACATTAAAGTTATAGTAGTAGGTATTAAGAAATCTTTCAAAATAATTTCGCCAAAAGCCATAAGCCGTAAATTGTGATTCGAAAAAATGAATCGCCCACCTTTTATTAGTAACCTTGCTAAGGATTAGCTAACAACTCGCTGATTCGAATAATTGTGTAAACTTTAACCTATTATATAATATATAAGTTAAATTAAATGGTGACGATAACCTGAATAATACAATGCAAGAAATGATGCATGAATAAATTAAATTGAATTATCTATTTTTAATGTAAAAATAACTTTTTACGAAATGGATGTGAAAGTACAGGGGATTCGTGCTGAAGAAACCATTCCATATATTTACTGAAAGGGCCGGAAATATTTTGACCGGTTTTTCATCGGCAGATAACTACCGAAGAAGTCACTTTTTACCCGACTGCGACAGAAGGAGGGTTATGTTTTTCGAGTGTATGTATGTATGTATGTATGTATATATGTATGTATGTCCATTTCTTTGGCACGCCCTACAGCCCAAACGGCTGGACGGTTTTTGACATATGAGGTGTCGTTGGATTTGTCTAAATTGTAGTAGTGACATAGGCTATATAAATTTTCAAAATGGCGCCCTCAAATGGCGGAATGAGGGGGGGAGTTGAATTTTTTTTTACTTACTGTAGCAATATGGGTATCAAATGAAAGCTAATAAATTGTTTTGTTCTTTTTACTTTATAATAAGAGTATTTTACGCAGTCTGGTTTTTTAATTTTTTTAATTAAGCGTACTTGTTACCTTATTTCTTTTATTAGCTTCTTAGTACCGTAATTAAATTGCACGATGATGAAACCGTAACCAACAACATTTTAATAATATGCATAAGCTACGGCCAGTATTGCATAGACTTAAAAAACTCATACCTCTTTAAATTCTTGATAGACATAGTCTATTAGCATAATGTTGGTTTCGATATAGTGTCGGTGATTACTTAAAAGTTCCATTTTACATAAACACATATTTTATGAAATCGATATCAAAATTATGCAGTATTAATTTTATTCATATCATTTGACATAAATATGACGTATCAATGGCAAAGAATTGCAAATTTTAATTGACGTAAAAACGTATGTTAATACAAAACAAAAACAAAAAAAAATCAAATGGAACACAAGTATATAATTTTTTTTAAAGAACTCAGTTAATGTTGAAATATAAATTTGCTTTTATGAAATTTATTTTATTAAATGTTATGACAAATCATTATTTTTATATTAAACTAAATATATCATCATTTCTGTCTATCTTTGACGCGTGTTCTTATTTATATTTGTCATTGACCTACTCAATCTTTTTTTATAAAATATTCGTAGACGTTAAATCACCTTAACCTCTAATGTAAAATAGTATTAAGTTAAAATTTATATCTGATACAAAATGCCTCAGTGTCTACTATTTCTATCGGTGTTCTCTAAAACAAAATTAGATGATCGAGGCCCCTAACTGGATCAAGGAAAAAACTTAAAAGAAATTTAAAGAAAAATAACAGTACCAAGATTAATATCATTTAGTTTTAAGAAATGTAACAAATTTCAAACAAACGATTTACACTCAACAGCCATTGCAGCTCGAAAACCTATTTAGAATGTAGTAAGTTCATAATATTATATTGTGGATATTATCCTAAAAAATAAAAATAAAATACATATAATAAGTTTATAAAATAATTATTACTAAAATTACTCTACGGCTTCTAAATATAGATCAAAACTTGACGTGCATGAAACCACGAGAATTACATTTAGTTTAAGAAACGGATTAAACGAGAACCATTTTGTATATAGGATTAGTTGAAAAAGTGTCCATTTTTTTAGCAAGTTATTGTTCGAACACTCACCGAAATAGCGCTAGTGTAACAAATGGAAATGATACGAAGTTAGTTTTATACAGAGTAAAGTGTGCTGGGTTTAAAATTTAGTATTTCTTTTGACTTCTGTAGTTAAAAAAGTCGACTAAATTAATACTTATGATTTTTTTTAATTTTTAATTTAATATTGATAATGTTTATATTACATTATGTCTTTTATTGTTGTTAATATATATTGTTTATTACGTTTTCAGTCGGTTGTATGACTGCTTTGTTATTTGGGGCTTCCTTTAAGAATTACCCTCATGCTAATGTAGCGCCACCCTAATTTGATGAATTTCGACGACACTCTTCGTAACAGAAAATGGTACTCCTTTAATTCTATACTCCATAGTTTAAGAGCAGGGCTTAGGCTTAATTCGAATAGAGATCCATTTAAATATAGTTTCAGCTTAGTCATTACAACGCTAGACAAAAATCAGACATAGATACCTGTAGAAAGAAATATGAAAGTTTTAAAATCTTTCCATTCAATTTAATGATTGTCCAAATTATAAAATGTTACAAGTATGTATATTTATTTTAATGTAGACTTATTCAAATATCACTGAAGTAATAAGTAATTGATTTTGAATAGTGAATAATTATCCTTTTCCATTATTTTAAAACGATTGTCTACGATGTCAAAAGTACGCAAACTGAAGTATGAAACAAGTCGGTTACAATAACTGACGTGACGCGAATTTCGATAAAATTTTGAATGTACATATTATACCAAAAGCCTAAAGCTATAATTTATTGAATCTCACGATAACATACACATATTTGATATTGTTTAGTAATCAATTAAATATTTATTTTATATAGTTCTAACTTTTCATCTATATAATACATTACGTATCTTTATCTTACGATTATATACAAAAAAAAAACATTTAAAACACCATTTTACTTTTTTTTACTTTAATGAAATTAAAAAATTCGACGATAATCGTTTTTTTTTAATTTATTTATTTATTTATTTATTTTTACGTTCCTAATTTGTAACAAAGTATAACCGAAACGAAAACTTAAATGCGTTTTGTTCCTAGATCAACAAAAGTTGTGGATGCGAGTAGAATCGCCAAAGCATTTGTGAAACAAGCCTTGGCCGACATTGTCTATTGTGGTTCTGTACAACAGTTTTAAGTAACATAGTTTATGTATTATTTACTTATGACTTTAAAAAACGGTCAAGAATCACATGAATATAGATTAAAAATATGTTAAATTGGACATCCTTTTTTATCAATATTTTACGCTGATTTTTTTTTAATTCCAATTTTTTTTAACTAGTAATATTCTATACGTAGAATATTTCTCAAAATGAAAAATATATTTTTAAGTATTTCAGTTTTGCTATAGAAATAGAAATAAATAAACAACATTTGATAAGCATAGAGTTTTTTTTTTTTTTGTTATTATCGAGGTGCTTAAAATCGAACCAAATTCACACCGAAATCGAAAACTGTTTGCATAACAATACCGAACCGTGAACAATTCGGTTGTGGGGCAACTGTCAACGCTTTGTGGTTCCGTCGACTAACTAGCGTATCAATTGCGTTTTGGACGTAAGTAGAAATATGATGTATTGCAGAATATGAATGGAAAAGTAATATTTATAACAAAATGGGACAGCAAATATATCTCTAAACGACTATTGTGTAATTGATAGAGATTTTAACGAGCTGCATATACATATATGACATACAATGAATGTTTTCAAGGTATGTACCTACATATACGGTCTTAATACCTTATGTTTACAATTTTGCTAATACTTATTTTATTTATAAAAAAAAAGCCAAGACGTTATTTAAGTATTTTATTTATAAAAAATACATTTTTTAAAATACTCTGAAACGCCCTGTTTTTTGTTTCCTTATTAATACAAATAGTAGTACAGGTTAATATAAAAGTTCCTAATTTTTAATTGCCAACTTTCATATACGATTTAATCCCTGTTTTAATTGTAAGGATGTTACACATAACACTAAAATATTTGTTTTTTTTTTCCTTCTCATTCCAAGAGTGAAATTATATTTTCACAGTTCTGCTTCTAAAATTGTAGATCTCTAATCCCTCATTTTACTTCCCTCTTACAAATAGAATATAATATCCTAAAACTCTAAAATTTAATGTATATTCAAAAGTCACTTCAAAATTTAGGCTCAGCGATAAAAAAAAGCATTACAAAAAGTTGAATAACATCATTAAAATTTGAATTAAACAATATTAAAATTCACGTCTTGCCATTTCGAAATTCCATGTATTAATATTTAGAACGTACGTTAATGGTTCACTAAGTAAATCGGTCAAATAAAATTATTTAATATATACTAAATTTATTTTAAAAAAATAACTAACGAATTCATTCATTACTATATAAAATTATTTAAATTAAACTCTTACGTAGACCAACATATTAGCAAATATTATAACTGAAACGTGGTAATATAAAACATATTACGAATAATTATGAAATAATAATTATAATATTTCACTAAAAATATGCATATATATAAATGAATTACAATACGGTATATTTACTGTACATTTTTGTTTGGTAATAATAACTAGTTTATGTCAATGCATTGTAATTCCATGTTGACAATAATTGATTCAAATAAAAAACCAGCTATTTATTTTGCTTCAAAACTTTTAATACTGACTCAATTCAAAAACTTTTTTATACTTAAATCACGCGTTGGCGCAGTTAATAGTGCTTTCTGCTCCAGTTATGGATTCGATTCCCTTCCCGAGTCTGGGGTTCAGGGTTGGGTGGTTGGAGGTTGGGGGTATTTTATAATCATATTACATATATCTTTATAATAAAAATTAAAAATTACAATAAAAACAAAAAAAAAACTAGTAGTCGAAAAATCTAAAATTATAATATATTATTTAAGTGTGAAAATTTTCGAAAATTATAAGTAGTAAAGACAAACAAAACAACGAGATTGTCGTAAAGGAAAAGCGTTATAAAGCACTACGCACAGTTTACAACCTCGGTAGCGGCACACGCGTAGAGCGAAGTTACACAATTACTCGTATAACAATATTGCTGACCACTTGCGATAGTACAATTAAATTATTTCTAAATATCTAGTTCGGTCAATTAATTGCTCTAAATAAATATAAATTTTCCTTTAATGACTGGCCCGTGGCGCAGTGAGCAGTGGCCCTGTTTTCTGCTCCAGGGTTGTGGGTTCGATTCCCGCCCCGAATCTGGGTGTAATATATAATATAAAATTATATAAATTAAATTCGATAATTATTTAATTCGGAATTATTAGTAAAATTACTAATGAATTTATTTCCTGAATTCCGCACACAAGCACGAAATTATATAATTGAAAATATTTTGTCGTTAATTTTAAACAATATATTTTTATACTAAATGTAGTTTAGTTAATATACTATCACTACAATTAAATTTTAATGTACCGTCAAATATGAGGTAACATGCAATTATAAAAACGTTTTATTTCATAAAAGATTTATTTTGCACAAAGAAAAATATTATTTCCTCGTAAATTGTTTAAATCATGTAATAAATTGAATCCCTCTGATACCTAACGATTTTAAAATAACTTAATAATATAAAAATAAATAAACGCACCACACACAAATAAGCAACTCAAATAAACAAAAAATTTAACATATGTATTTAAATTGAAGTTTTTATGTCTTTAATTAAATCCTTAATTTAATTATGAAATGCTCAGTAAAGGTTATTCGTTACAGAGCGTTATATTTTTTTCTTTTTTTCTTTTACAATAATGCACAATTTATCTATTGAGTTTATAGAAAACGAAAGTACAATTCATGGCACAAGTGTGTGATCAGCATAATATATTATTGAATCAAATCAATTTATGCAATTTCTAACCCGTTACATAAACACGTGGAACGTAGTTTTTCTTTATTCCTTCAATTAAAAATGGTATTATACGAATATTTTAAAAACAATACATAATCTTTGTTTTTATTCTAATGATAACATCGTAACATTACACAACGAGTAATAGTAATTACGTAAATTTAATAATACACATTTTGTTTTTAATTACATTTAAAAATTATATATTTTTATAAACTCATAGCGTTAAATATTCAAAGGAGAGTTTATTTAAGTTGCAAGAAGTGACGCAAGAGTCGAGAAGAAAGTTTCGTTTGATTATATTAAGGTGACTTTGAACTGTTTGACTTGCATTTTTCTTTAATTTTTTGAAATGTATGTTGAGGAAAAAATTTTAATTGAAAAAATATTATTTGTAACAATCATGTTACATTTTGACGTTAATTTGATAACATTTTCATAATAATTAGTTATTCAGCTATAAGGTATAATTCACAACCTGTCCCAAAAATACTAATTTCTATTTGGGTACTTTAATTGACACTAACAGATAAATTAATGATAATTATATATAGAGGTTTGTTGTTTTTTAGTTGTTGTTTGATTTATATAAATCAATTAAAATAATCCTGTTTTATTTCCCTGTGCGATTTAATTGATCAATGCAAACGCGACGTAAAAATTCCAACCGCAGCAATATCGTTCAATAAATCATAAGTGTGTAAATTTTCCTAGTTAACAAGCTTTATAGTTAATTAGTAAATTGTTCATTAAAAAAAATCTCTTTTTATAATTTCAGTTAATAAAGTGTAGTACTTTTTTATTTATTATTTCTACATACATAATTCGAAGACTGAAAATTTATTTCATTTATTAAGTTCCTTATCAATATATTTATTATGTATTCGTAAATAGTTCGCGAAAGAGCATACCTGCAATAACAGCTAGCGTAATAAGCGCGGTAGCGCTGAGAGACTTCATCTTAAATCACTGAACACGAACACTGCACTACACTTCACCACCGACTCATAGCGCGACTCGACGCGCGGGAGTTCAGCGCGTTAGTGATTGCGATACCGAGTGCCGCTGTGGTATGTAGTGGGGAGGTTAGGGCTACGGAAGCAAAATGTCAGGGATACAGACTGGATGGGGAGAATTTCAACTGCATGATTTTCATATTTGATATTTAAATATGGAACAATTTCAAGTTATACATAAAATAATAAAATAATTCATATTTGTTATATATTAGCTTAATTATTATTTTTCTTTTATATTTATTTATTCTGAGCCCGTTTAGGGCTGTTTAGATTTACGGAATGAAGCGTCTCAAAGAATGTGTATTCCAAATACATAATGAAAAAGAATTATATAGTAGGTGCTTTTATACAGGTGTAAACCAAGTTATTATTAATAACTATTATTATATTTCTTTGTATGATTGTTGATTGAATCAGCCTGTAAACGTCCCACTGCTAAGCAAAGACCTTTACTCCATATAGGAGAAGGGTTGGAACTTTATCCACCACGCTGCTTCACTGCGGGTTGGCAGATATCCTATCATGAGTAACAATCGCAGGACGGCTGTACGTGCTCTCCGAGGGACGGCAGAGAGACCCACAAGAACATACAACCATATCAGAAATAAATATTTGTATTAATAATTTAAAAAAAAATGCTTAAGCGGAAATCGAAACTGCGACCACCGGCATGTAGGTGACTACGCACCACTACATAAGAACTGTTTTACCTAATTTACTATTATTACTATTATTAATAATTATTCAATTCCAGTAAGAAATTAAAAAAAAAAACATGCATACAAGTAATATGATGAGAAAGATATATGATATAGATGAGATGAGAAAGATATAGATATAGATGATAATGAGAAAGATATAGATATAGATGATATGATGATGATGATGAGAAAGATATAGATATAGATGATAATGTATATTTATTTCGAGAATATAATTATTATAGTAATAATTTTGTACGACTGAGAAATTTAATATAAGAATTACTACTTTTTAAATTATAAGATATATAATGATGGTTTAACACTGATTCCCTGGGAAAGGGGACGAGCGCTTTTATGGGACGCAACCTGCGTCGATATTAGCTCCGTCTCATGTCAGGGTGACAGCTTTAAGAGTGGGAGTCACTGCAGAAAAGGCTGAAATGACTATACGTCAAAAATATTCGTCATTCAATCATCCACATCGAATCCAAATGTACCCACTTATGTGATACTTTAATTTGCAGTTGAACCACTTGGACCTTGGAGTAGCAGTGCAAAAAAATTCTAAAAGAATTAACCCTACGTCTCATAGCCTCCACTGATGACAGGAAGACTGGTGCATTTTTTACCCAGAGAATCGGAATTGCGATTCAACGGGGAAATACTGCTAGTATTCTTGGCACCATTCGACGCGGACATGATTTATACCAAAACCGTTTTTAAATAATTAGTTTAAGTTTTACATTGTAAATATATATACTCATAATATTGTAAAATTTTAAAATAAATTTAGTTAAAAAAAAATAATAGTTCAAATATACATAATATAAAAAATATAATGAATAAGATAATAGTATATAATTCAAATAATACAGAAATCTTCACAAGCGTTCTATGATTTCATAATACTCGTAATGTACCTTTTAAAACTGGTCAAGGTTTCGCTAAATCGTAATTTCCTTCGATTGTGTAGTGATGAATGACTAGAAATCAAATTGCTCAGAAAAACAAACATCTATGATTACTACTACTAACATCATGCATTGTTATTTGTATCGGCATAAAGCCATTCAATATATTTGTTATTAAAGCCAATATAATTCAATATATTGTAATATAATGATATTCTTTTTTGAACACCACAGAAAAAAAATCAAACATTATATTTATACGTGAAGAAAAACTTAATACTTAGATGAGCAATAAGGTGGTCTTATCGCTTAGTAGCGATTTCTTCCAGACAACCTTACGGATTTAGAAATAAAGTCAATATATAATACCTATAGTGCAGTGCTGCATATAACTTGAACAATAAAAATATTTATTAAAAAATAGCTAATTAATTATTACATAAGTAGTAAGTTACTAGCAAACATATAAGTTTAGTACGAGTTCCATCTACGATTTAAAAGAAAAAATATGATTTTAATAACTAATTTAAATAAAATGAAATGTTTTTAATAGTTATCTATTTTATAACACACAAATATAATATATAATGGAAACTTTTTATATAATTTATTAAAAAAACACTACAATTTTCTTTATTTCCAACGAAATGGCTACAGAACCCCGTTGATGTCTTTTACTTCTAACATGTGAATAAATACATTTTTAATCGATCTAACTATAGTACGACTATTTATTTTTAAAATAATATTTTCTAAAAATATATTTTTACTAGACAAAGACATCTTCTCATTTTAAGGAAAAGCGTCGAAACTTTCGAATTTCTATATCTCTGAATTTCTTTCGAAACAGGCAAGTTTTTTTTTTTATCTACCATCCCAAAAACAACGAGAAAACTGAGCGGTTCCAGACTGGATTTGAATATATACGAAAGGGAAAACCTTTACTAAAGATAAACTATATTAAAGATTTTTTTTTCATATCATACAAATTAGTTAACTCAGTACCTTATATATTAATTAATTATATAGGAATATTAGAGAGAGAGAAATAGAGACATTTATCTTCGCAAAAATATTGAGAATAAATAGTTAATGTTGTCTTTTATTGTCAATTCATTATAATATTATAAAAATTTTTCATATAATCTGAATTTATTGAAATAAAAATACCTTTTGACTATCAGCTATCCGTTTCATTGTGTGTTTGACAATTACTATTGATAATAGTTTTTCATCTGCGTCAACGCTTAAACGTACGTTTTATCTTAAGAAATAAATGTCATTATAACCCCTTTTAAAAATTATTTAAAAAATTATAACCCCTTTTATAACTTGTTAAAAATTATAATACTGTGTCATGTACATCAACTTACTTCTTTATATGTTCCATCGAGTGTTTATTGTTTCGCTGTACATAACTTTTCTTATGTACCTCATAATAATTTTATGCAAAGGCAGATAAATATACGTAAATTGTTAAACGGTGGCTGTGTCGACCTTGTGCTCGATACCAGGAAAGTCTTGGTGTTACAAAGATTGGTTTGTTAATGGCTAAATTACGAACTTTTTTTACTATCAACCATTTCTTTTTTCTTTCATTTTACTTTGTAAATAATTTCTAAAGTAGGTTACACAACTTTATTTATTAACTACACATACGATTACGCAATCAGACATGCATTATTATCAGTGTATTTAGTAGTAAAAACAAAACCTACTAATATAACGCGCCAGTATTGTTACAAATGCCACTCGTGTTTAATTCCACATCTTCATATGATCCGGCCTATGGCCGAGACAGGTTTTATCTTCTTTTAGTCAAAATATATGATTCAAATTAGATTTATTTATTTATTTGAATTAAAGATTTTCAGTAGTGCCGAAATAGCACAGATGATGTCGCCAGTGTCACGTAGAATGGAGAAGGTACAAACTATATTAGTCGCTGCGGTCGAGATTATACCTTACTAAAATTTTTACGCCGTGCGTTGACCGGCAAAGAAGGATATCCCGAACTCTTTCTTGCCGAAGTGTCGTAAAAGGCGACTAAGGCCATAGTGGTGTGAACGACTATATACCAACCATAATCGAGTCATAGCGAGTCATCCCCCTCCTGCGCTTTTGCGCCCATCGCTGCTGGTTTTGGTCCACGAGGGTTCAAAGACAAAGACCACTCGCGAGGCGTTCGAGTGGCTTCCCCTATCCGCCACCCAAGGGACGCGCCCAGTAGGAGACCAGCAACTCCTTTGAGAGCGTCACCATATCCTGCCATAACATACTGCTCTCGCCAACACGCCTGTCAAGTTTGGCGAGTATTGGCAAACCCCTTCCCCTCCCATAATGACCAACAATACAGAGCCTAGAACTCTGGAGGTCGATGTTGGAGATCTCCGTTCAGCAATGGACATCCAAGGGCTGATGTGGAAAATTTTGAAAGTTTTTTGTTTAGAAATGATAGGTGTTTAACTTTTAACCTAGAACAACAATAAACATTTAATTTATGATAAACACACCTAACATTGTTAGTAATCTACAAAGTCTGTCAATCTATGTACAGGTACATTCAATACAAGATTCAATAACGCTGGTTTTCATGCAGAATATGACCAAAATGAATAATTATTTAGATTTTTGTAATTCTTGCCAGATATTCTCAACAGAACCTAAATTCCAAATTTGGCGATACCTTCACATTAACTATAATAAATTATTGTACAGTGACGATATTAAACTTACTTTAATAAAGCAAATTTTGATTACTATTTGACTTTTTACCGATTTGTAATGTAACTTAATATCCCACGCGGCTTAACTTGCATTCAGTTTCAGATTAGTTGTTATTTTTGGTTAATGCTAAGCAAAACTTAGGATATAAATAGTTAACTTAGGATATAAAAATCACGTCACACTATTTATTGCAACTTACACAAGATCAATTTATTTCGTTATTCACTGTGTCTGTGTTATCAATTGTCTGATAAGAGCAATGCATCGCTGCAATATTACATAAAGCCGAAAGCGATCTGTGTAACACTTTCCATTTCGCGAAGGTAGCGACCGACTGCCCGCATTACTGTACATTCGATAATCAACCCACTTGTGTGATAATAATCATTATTTAGTTTATTGTTATATAATTATATTAGTAAACTTATTGGATTATATGTAATTGTATTTTTTTTTTGTTATATTTTTGTGTTCTTTACAATATTGTTAATATTTATAATATATATTTCATTCTATTGCAACAAATAATTCTTCTCTTTCAAAAATTTTAGTAACAATCCAAATTTAGAAAAAAATATTCTCTGAAATCTAAAAAATAGGTACATATAATTTTTTTCACAAAATTTCAAACAAAATGAGGGAAAAAAATACTCATTTTATGCAACGTTCTGTGTTAAGATTTTTTTTTAAGTCGGAATTGATTGATTTATACAAATATTGTAAATTTAGACTTTTTTGGATCTACAGAAGTGATTGAAAAAGTTTTTTTTTTTTTCATTGGCAATCGGTCTATCAAAGAAATTTATAGGCTATAAGTCATGTGTGAACCACATAGAGCGACCGTTCATTTAAGAAAATATTTTTAAGAAAATGACTAATACTTTATCAGTTATTACAAAAAATGCAACAAAATTCTTAAGCGTTGTCTTTTCAAATAGAGTATCGTAAATAACAACATTTAGAAAAAATTCTCCTGGCTTAAACATCTTAAAACATTTAATGAAGTTAAGGCTTATTTCGTGTAGAGTGTAGCCAATAATATTTTTTTCTCGTCTTATCTGCCATTACATGTCCACTGCTGAACGTAAGCCTCCACCATTGACATTCGACCTCCTGAGCGATAGCCTGGACTCTGTATTACTGATCTTTTATTTTGATGGTGGGGGGGGGGGTTATAAGTTCATTTTTGGGGGTTACGGGTTGGCGAGCACAGTGCAGCACGTGTTGCGGTAGTGTTTGGTGACATTTCTGCCCATCACTATCTTGATTGTTGCACAGTTATTCGCACCATTTGCGTTTTTTTTTAATGCTTCGCTTCTATGAAATCTAGCGTTATGATAAATTATATACAATTTTTCTCCATAAACAGACTTTATAACACAAAAATAAAATTTTAAAACCAGTCCCGTTCCTGTTGATGTACAGCATCACCACCAAACAAACAAAAACATTTTTCTGCTCTATTATATTAATGTAATAAATAAAATTATTTTTTAAGAAACAATTTAGAGATCATTGGTGTATTAATTACTCGTAAATTACGAGACGTGTTAATTACATCATAATGTTAGGCTCAAAATTCTGATTTCGAAGTGAAGTCCATCAGACCGACACGTTGCTAAATAACATGAGGAAATAAATTACTTTATTGATTACCTACAACTTTTTAAGTAACGTTACGAAATAGCAAGCTGTTGTTCAAACGTATGCTTTTTTACGATTGATTGTACGCAACATTTTAAGAGACTCTTAAATTTGAGGTTTTCTCATACGACAGTAAGAAATTACGAGAATCAAATTAAGAAATAAATAATTATCGCAGTTAGTGTTACACATTTAAGTTACATTTTTTAATAAAATAAAAGTCTATTAAGTGTATATATAATTCGCAATTAACTAACCTCATGTACTTGTTAAATGCAACAGTCGTAAAAGAACACAGGGTCAAATTACGCGTCTGTAATACATTAGCGAGAGCTATTGTTGAAATAGTAATTAAGCAATTTGTTATCAACCGGCCCCATCTCGTCTAGCCGTTGTACCATTACCTTAGGGTCCTCCCTTGGCTCGCCTTTTCAAACATTGTATTAGGTTAAAAATAAACTTAAGGGATCAATTTATACTGGTACTCTTTTATAATTTATTCAGACATCGATACAGACGTACACTGGACTTTATTTAAATTTAGACTTTAGTTCAACAGTTGAAAGTTGTTAATTCAGTGTAAGGAGATAAAAAATGTTATTGATATTATGAAAAATATGTTATAATATTAATGTGGTCATTTATAAATCATTTATTATACAATTCGCGTTACACATACTTTTGTGTAATGAGTGCTTTGTCTAAATACAATTGAAATGATTCGTTTAGTAAAAGCTCGTAATTTTTGCACAGTTATTATCGTAAGTCATTTATTTAGTAGTTTACTTACTTAAAATTTTACACTAATTGAGTTATTAATATGTCTATATTTCTGTATCTTTTTATGTAAAAGTTTCTCTACAAAAATAGCTTTGCTGGCTAGAATAGTAATCATCCGATTTTAAGTTAATACGTTAGCCCATGAACACAAACTTTCAGAGGAGAATTTGCTAGACTGCCTTCTTGTTTTCTGATTAATTAATTCTTACTAAGAATTATCCTCCTGTCCTTATAATGTAAAAATGTTAAATAGTAAAACATTAGAAATGGTTGGTTCTCTTAGAAAATGTATGAATTTTTGCTAAACACGTGTTTATTTTTGATAAAATTTCTAAAATATTTTATCAACCATATCCACAGGTGGCCTTAAAGTATTTTCATATTAATTTTGATACGAATTAAACATTTGCTCATAAATTTCGAAAGGGTATTCAATGTCAACAACCTTTTCTTTAGTCATTAACATTTTTTTCTACATAAATCTAAAACAAAAGATACGTTCAGGAAATAACTATTCCTATTTCTAAGGAGAAGTGACAAGGGCAAATCGGTAGAATGTACGCCCACTTTCATCTCTCAGTGCGAAGAATGCAATCGATTTATTTATTTTATTCCTTTTTACAAGAGGCTCAGTTGTAAGCTAAGATCTACGACGTCAATAAATTCAGTCGGTGCCCTCGAATGGACCTTAGAACACTACTATATTTCTAAAAAGAAACTATTTCTTTAAACTAGTATAAATTCTTAAGCAACCATGGTAATATAGTATTGCATTTCGATTTGTCCGTTCAAATCGATTGCTTGATTTGAAATTAAAGATTGTATTGATTGAAATAGTGATATTTTGTAACATTTCATTTTTACGATTAGTTTTTTTTTTTTATAACATGTAAATATTTACGCGTATACTTAGTCTTTTTCGTGCATTCATTTGCCATTAAAATTTAAAAAAGTAGGTATTTAAAAAAATTAATTAAGTTATCTTCGACTAACTAGCTCACTACTCAACTATACCTAATTGAACATTAATAGATGTTCTGATCAAAATCCTAAAAGTAAATTCAAACATTTTTTACATCATCTACTACTAAAGCCTTAAAAGTGACGTTAAAAAGTTTTGAAATAATTACGATCGATCGATACGATTATTAAAGAAAATCTAATTTAATTGAACTATATTTAAAAAACAGCAAACAAAAAAATAATCTTACTATGAATCTTTCAAATAAGTACAAATAAAAGAATATGAAAATGCTTTTCATTTACTTTATTGAAAAGTAGCAAACAATAATTTGCAAAAATAATCATAGTAAATTATTAAAGTAAAAAAAAATACATGTCTATTTCATTTTCAAAAATTTTTGACGAAAATTATTGTAATTGCATAGTAATTTAGCAAAATTACCTACATCATGTTAAAAAATCAACAAAAAAATCATAAAGCGTAACCTGAGGTAACATTTAGTCTATATTTTATCGAAAATCGCTGTTCTCTATCAAAAGTTATTGTAATTTGAATTCTGTATTGAATAACGGCGTCAAAGAGAGAACAGTAGGTAACTTAATAAATTAAATAAGATGCAAACATAATCATACTGTTCTGTAAAATAATGTTTTATAGCATTTAATCAATATTAATATTTCAGCGGAAACACGATATCTGAAAATATATGTATTGGTACAATACTTTTCCTACAGTGGATAAATTATTAAACATACGTGGCGTGAGTTAATACCGCATGGCTAAATGGCGATCACTTACAGGGATGTTACATGACCCATTTATTCATATAAAAACTAAGGGCAAAATTTTTAAAACTACAGTACAACCTGCGTCATTGTATGGTTCTGAATGTTGGACAATAAAGAAGACGCATGAACAAAAGGTCAATACAAACGAAATTATAATGCTTAAAGGAGTGGGAGGTGTGAACTGGCTTGGCAAAGTCCTTAATGAACATATACGCGGCAGCTCTAAAGTCACACCAATCATAGACGAAATGATAGAAAATCGCCTAAGATCGTATGAACACATTAAAAGGCGCAACAAAGATCACGTGGTAAAGATAGCTCGAAACCTACCAGAATCGAAGAAAAGCAGAGGCTGCCGCCAATGACCTGATGGTCAAATATCGCAAAAAATCTTAAGAAAGTCTAGTGTTTGAGGCGGCAACCCAAGACCCGAACTGTGCTGAGCTGAGCGACTGGAGCTGTCATTTCTTAAATTAATTGAAGATTTAAAAAACGGTATTATTTGAACTTTACACTAAGGAACAAGTACGTATTTCTACGTATTTTTTAATTTTATCTCTAAGGAGATGTAGTAAAATAATAGCTGTCTAAATATAGCTAATAATAATAACTTTTAACGTCATTTAAACATTCATATAGTATAAAATTAATTGCATGCGGTTTGCGCCTGTAATTGAGGATACACTTGGCCGAATAACGAAGCTTACCTCTTAACATTGTGTTAGTGTATTTCTTGTTGGCGCAACAAATAAATAAATAAATAAATAAATAAAATTAATATTTCCTATCGGACCTATTTATATTAATTATTATCAACAAAATATCCAACTTGCCTCCAAAACTAAATATTTTCAAAATGTCTTTAATCTACAGAATATAACCTACACTTTTATAATTTTATAAGTCTAAACTTATATTTATTGTAAACTATTATACTTAGTTAAAAAAGAACAACAATATAGCTCTTGTATAAGATTTTTCCTTTAATTTGAGTATCATGTCCGCTGTTGGCTGTGATTTAAAATTATGCATTGTCATTAATCGAGCCCATAATAACAATTAATAAGAAGGACTGTGGGAAAAACAGCATAAGGTCATACTCCAAGATAAGCCTTGAGATTAACGTCCAGCACGTAAACAAAGAAGCGAGACTAAACTTTTAATTCAAAGGTTTCGAGTACTTCGTTACCTAATGGACAGGAGTGAAACTTAACAACATTTTAAAATACACTGCTTAAGAACTAGTGCACACTGTGATTCGGCATTTATGATGAAGAAATATGTTATTGAATTTTACGCACTCTGCTATAAAGCTATATAAAAATTCGCTTTTACTGTTATATCTTTTAGGTAATGTCACAGATATACGAGTAGCAATAAAATAACGCAAGATATTTTGTCATAATGATTGCTAGTTACTGTAGTGCAATATAGATATTTGACTATTTTTTAAAGGATTTAATTATTTTATTAAATTGATATAGGCATCTCTTGAAATTCAACTGTACTCCTTTAGGTATTTGTATTAAAAAATTAATTAAAAGAAAAAGACTGTCTATTACTCGACGTTTATTTCATCCAATAATAAAGACTGATCTGAACTGTAAATTCCCCACTGCTGGGCAAAGATCACAAGTATTGGAACTTAAGCCACCACGCCGCTTCACTACGTGCTTGTGGGTTAAAATAATGAGTTAAGTCTAGAAAGGTGGGTGACGACAAAACACTTTATAAGTGACTTAAAAATAAGATTTTAGTTTATTTTTAATATAGTGTGAGTTAATATAGTCGCTTACATCATTAGGTTATTAGTACAATATGTAGAAATACAAATGTAAATCATTATTATTATTATCATTATCATATCAGCCTTAAATGTCCACTACTGAACGGCCTCCCTCATCGACCTCAAGAGACCGATTCGAAGCAGCCTCCATCCAACGGCTTCCGGCGACTCTTCTTAAGTCTACCGTCTATCTCGCGGAGCGCCGTCCGACGCTGCGCTTGCCGGAACGTGGTCTCCGCCCAAGAACCTTTCTGCTCCATCGTCCGTTGGTCCTATGAGCTATGTGGTCTGCCCACTACTACTTCAGCTTGGTAATTCGTTGGGCTATGTCTGCGGATCTCATCATTTCTGATTCGATCTCACAGAGAAATATCAAGCATAGCCCTCTCCATTGCTTACTGTGCGACTTGGAGCTTGTTTAAAAGTCCAAGTATATGTATATGTAGTTTAAATTAAGCAACTATTTTCAAGCTATTGTCACGAATAAGGCTAAAAAGAAAGATAAGATATATCTGAGTCTAGATTTAGTACACTACATTTAAAGAGCTATTAAATTGTTTTAGAAAGTATTTTTATTATAATACGCGAACATGACAAAAACTAAATTCTGCCCTATTTACATGCAGTGAAGAAATAGGGTAACTGTTTAGACTCCAACCCATCTCCTAACCCAGCCAAGCCCAGAAGTACGGGTATACACACCATTAAGCTACTCTGAAATATATTATTATTTATAAGTCCTTTTTCTTAGTAGATCGGTATATTTTTTTAGTATCCTTAAATTTTAATATTATACAGTTTTTAAGCACTCGCACAGAAAACGAATTTATAATTTAAACTAAGCATGAAATAATTTTCTAATAATTTAATATGTCTACATTTTACTTATGACCTTGTCGCTAACGAAAATTATTATTATAATGGCAATATAAGTTATAGTATCGTATCCGTCACGCATGCGCGGAGCGCGATCTTATGTCGAAACAAGTTGGGCGATACCCGTTCAGGTACCCCGCGGCTCGGAACGCGGAAACGCAAGCTTAACAGAATTTACGACAAAACACGAATCGCACGCTCGTGACGCGAGATTTTATCTGGATTGGAACACTGGATCACACGTTAAAGCTGAATAGCCCTTACAATTTCTCCACATAGAGAAATGTATCGCGAAGAGGAGAGTAGGAAACGGGAAGGTTTCGTGTCGTGTTCGTTTAGATTAAATCAGGATGGATGTTGTTTTTTGGTTTTAAAATAAAATTTGTTTTCATATAAATTTTCTTTGTAATAAATTATATACTAATAGTTTTTTACCTTATATTTATAAATTTTAACATTTTATAACCTTACTTAGCTTCTGCCCGCGACTTCGTCTGCGTGAACGCCATTAGATTACACGTTATTACAGAATGCGTTAAAGAAATAAAGGATCACTGCTTGTTCCCCGTATATGATAGCGTGATAATATGTAGCCTATATGTTGACCCGACTTCTTAATAATATTCGTGCCAAATTTGAAGTAAATCCATGCAGTACTTTTTGAGTTTACCCCGGACATACATATAGACATGTTTGTCTGTTGACAAACAGACAAAAATTCTAAAAACTAAATTTTTGGCTTCAGTATCGATTGTAGATCACACACCAAGTATTCTCTAAAAAAAATATTCAATGTACAGTTTTGACTTTCCTACCATTTTATTATATAGGTATGTATAGATAAATATTACCATTGATATTAATTAATGATTTTTTTACGAGCCGATTTTCTAATCTGTTTAATTATTAAATTAAATATATTTCTTTTTAGAGTAATCTCATTTTTGCTAAACCACGAACGAACTAGAAGTGAATTAGCCCATGACATAGCACGAAATTCGAAACAACGCTAGATAAAATATGATGTACAAATTTTTAATGTAATTTGATAATATTACGACATATTTTAAAAAGTATTTGTTAGCAAATCGAAAAAAAGCAAAAAAATTATCCCTCGTTGATTCGTTTTATTTTACTTAGTAGTTACTAAATCTTAGTAACAGATAATTAATTTACTTTTATCGCAATAGACTTAATGTTAAGTGATCACGAGCAACACCAATAACAATGCGGTTTTGAATTTTACATGGGAAGAAGGATGCAGTTAGGGATAACGTAAGAATTATTATTATTATCAGTAGACTCTCTCACTATAGCGTATACTCATAAAACGCAGTATAACTGGTATAGTAAAAGCAAATAAGTTATGACTCAAAAAAAATTATCATAATAAAAATATTTATTTTTTGCGCGACGCAAAGGAAGGTAATATGTTTATCAGTCTATATATGTATGTATGTTTATTTGTTCCTATGTGGCGTTGTAGAGACCAAACGCGTGGACCGATTTTGATGGTTTTTATCAATCGATTCGTCTTAACCTCGCGAGTGTCACTAAAGACATGACAATAAACAAAATTTACCACCGCGACAATCAGACGACATATTATCAAAATGAAAAACAAATCGTTGAATAGGTATTGAACAAGTATGCCTAATTAAAAAAATCAAAAACCCGACTGCGTAAAATACTCTTATTATAAACTAAAAAGAATAAAACAATTTACTAGCTTTCATTTGATACCCATATTGCTACAGTAAAAAAAATTCAACTCCCCCCCCCCCTCATTCCGCCATTTGCGGGCGCCATTTTGAAAATTTATACAAATCTAACGACACCTCATATATCAAAAACCATCCAGCCGTTTGGGCTATAGGGCGTGCCAAAGAAATGGACATACATACATACATACATACATACATACATACAAACATACATACATACATACACTCGAAAAACATAATCCTCCTTCTGTCGCAGTCGGGTAAAAATGATTTTTAGGATCCTTTCATAATATTTTATTTATACTTATCTTACAAAAAAAATGTTTCCAGAGCTGTAAAATATGAATAGAATTAAACATAATTTGATAAGTAAGAAACTTCCAAGCTGAACTCTAAAAGATAAAAGATATAATTCTACACGCTCAGTGTCCACGCGACGGATATAACAAGACCTTGCGAACGGCCTTTGCATCACAAACCCTTTCAACTATCACCTCATATAGCTGATACATATTTCGTATCAACAGAACTTATCTAAATTAAACCTTAACTCATTTTTTTAAAGGTCACTTTACAATAAACTAACTATGAAATTAAAAATAACTCAAATACAAGTGATAGAGTCATTTCCTGCATGTGTCTGTGACATGACATTCTATATACATAGTTCTACATACATAATAAGTTAGTTAAGTACATAACTGGACTGTGTATTAATATATTATATTGCAGGTATTTGTTTGTTTTATAAAATAGCGTTTATTATATAAATTTTACTTTCGTGGCCATGAAAATAATCGTAAAGTAAGCTACAGTTTCAACATATTGCTATCGCTGTAAATAATTAAGATAAAAGATATTAAACACAAGTTATTAAAATTACTATAAATTAAGCGATCCAGAATTTACAAGGATTTTCAACTCTATTTATAATACAATTATAATTGTATCAATAATTATCACTTTGAATTTTTTTTAATCTTGAACGCCTATAAAAATCAGGGTTTCGTAAATTCTTCTTCATTAAATTGAGTAATTTCAGTATAATATAATACTAGACTGTTTCTATCAGCTCTAATTTTACAATTACAGATAGTTTTTAATTCTTACAAAAATATTTTTACACGTCTTATTTAAGGTTAATGTGAATCCTCCGAATATAAGTATATACAGACTTTTAAAATATTTTTTATATGGAGCCTGATTTAAAAATAATTAAAATGTTCATATAGGTGTCCCATTTTACATGGTTTCGTAATTTCAGTATCAAGTGTATCGTAGTGTAGACTTTCACCCTACGCCTAGTAAGGCTCTTTAAGTTTTGCAGGATGTCCAAATTAGGTGTAAATAATGATTTTTCATGTAACACCCTAGCTATTCAAAATTGGCAATATATTTTATACTTTTTGTAAAATTACTATTTCTAAAAATATGTCCTAATTCGCAGTGCTACTAGTAAGTACTGGATGATTACACTGTCCATCTAATTACTGCATCGCTGGACTCAGCACAAGAAATATCTGTACATGCACAAAATGTTTGTATGTTATATCTCGTCAAAGCCAACCAAATGGGACCGAGCTCATAGAAGTAATTTGTAACCGTTTTAATTTCCTGATTCAAAATTAAATCTCTAGTCATGATGTATGTAGTACTCATTGGAACACAATGTTAAAACTATGGTCCCATTGTAATTTCATGGCAGCTATATTTGTGTCTAAAATTTCATAAGAATCGGCATAGTCGAGAAAGCCGTTACAAAATTTGAAACAAAGTCATAAACATACAAGGTCAAGCTGTAGAAAAACGTTTCAAAATAAAAAAGAATAACAGATACTTTACAATTCGATTTTCTAATGGAATGAATACATGAAACGACGACAAGAATGTCAAGGTTTTGACTTTCAAGTGCTTTGTTTATTTTCAGTCTTATAATTAATTTTGTTTCCTACGGTAACAATAAAATATTGTAGGTAATCTGTATTACTCGAAAGCAATTAATAGGCCCGTAAACCCGCAACATTCACACTCACAGCACAATTACACCTATTTGTGCAACATATAGGACGTCAATAGTTTGTACAAATAATAATGGAGAAATGAAATTATTAAAAACAATAATTAGAAATATTAAATTTTAAATTGCATATTTACACTGTACAATAATCACATTATTTTAAAATTTATTTCGTTAAATATTTTTATTGTCTCTCTCTATAGGACCAATGAATAAAGAAGCCAAGTTGCGTTCCTATAATCGCTATCGTTTTAGATAACAATTAAATTGTATAAAAATTACTTCCATATTTTTATCGCAGTGTCGCGTGGTCAGAAATATCGAATAGAAAAATCGTAGCCAGGTTTAAAATTTAACAATTCTTTTATCAAAATATAAAGAAAAGTTGAGATATTTTTACGAAGTCCTAGTCAGTCTGATATTATTTTTCACATTCAATTCATTGAAATTATATCAACAACCATGAGAAAAAACTAAAGATACCTACTACAAAAGTCACAGCTGTTAAAAAGTTAAATAATAAATCATAAATTTGAAAATTGTGTTCCAGTGAATGGGTATACTTTATATTTTTAATTCTGTTGTACGAGCTGCCGTCTCTTATGAAAACCAATAAAATATTTTTTAAGCGACAAATTAATACGCAAAGATATAACCGCCTACATATTTGCAAATTATTATCTTTACTGATTAATAAAAATTTAGAAGGTCAGCTTAAAAAGGAACTTATGAAAGTAAAAATGTCGCTACCAGGTACTCTTAGCTGTAAATAATAAAAGATATATTCATGTTCGATGTAGAGTTCCTTAAAGTAATACCTGTTCCTCTTAATAAATATGTATATAGGAAGATAAATTAAAGGCTGCAAATAAAATAATTTGAACGTATCCGTCACAAACGGAAATTGAGTTTAAATAAGAAACATAAATATCAATTAATCTTTTAAGGTCATTCATAATAGTTAAGTAATTACAATAAATTAATTTACGTCATGCAGTAAATGTTCATTATTATGCTTCATGTTACAAAATACATGAATATGTATTATTTTTTTAATAGACGCAATGGCTTGCTATAAGAATGCATTAAACATACGTGTGTAGTTAAATTTTAATTTTATTACTTAATATATACATTGTTTGAGATTGGGATTTATATGAGGCTTATAGTTTTTAATTAATGACAAATCAAATCAAATTAATATTAACTAAGTACTGTTAGTCACGTGCTAAAATTTATTAGGATGTTTCGAGTTTTTTTTTTCTTTGGTAGCAATAAACAATTTCAAATTTAATTGCTCTTGGAGAACATGTTAGCAGAAGTCATTAGGTAATTTATTCTGATTTAAATGCTTTAATCGTTAAAACCACCTATATTACAATGATTTAAACAATATCAAGCTACGGATCGGTTAAGCAACCGACAGATACTTATTGTTAATTGATTTTATGATGAAAATTTTAAGATTTTCTTAAAGCTTGAGGTTTTTTTCGCCATTATTGTTGTTTAGTCCAGTAGACAATTACATAAAAAAAACTACAAAAATAACATAGAAATAACAAATTCACAATAATAAGGGTTAACCCACAAAACAACATAGTTAACTTGTAGTAGGTATTTAACATTATTAATAAATGCCCGATGCTAGCATATAATTTTTGAGAATCTATACAAATTTCAACAAGTAACAAGAAGATATTTTAGAGTCAATTATTACGCTATACTTAAATTACTTTTCTTTCCTACACATTTTAAGGTTGGCTGGTAGAAAATTTTGCAGCACTAAGCGCGCATTTTCTAAATACGTTAATAATAAACAAATAAATAAGAAAATAGTAGACTATTTACGCTTACAATGTAAATACAATTACAAATACAAAGGTACAAAATAAACTCGAAAAATCAAAACCGATTTTAATATAAAACACACGTTCAAAAAAGATTAACATTTCAATTAAATCGTACTTTCGTAAAAGATTGCAGCAAAACATATTTCAGCACATTTTAAAACTCTCATAACTATTTTCCTATGCAGAATACACTAGCCGCTATACAATTTGCTGCCCATTTTCGTACCGAGTAACAATTACGCCAATTTGGGTGCAAATTGCTGTCTAACAAAGCAAATGAGACCGCGAAGTAACTAAGTTCCCAAACCGCAACACCTTGTAAGGAAGCCTTGAAAATTAGAACCAACCGACGCCATTACAAACTTTTCTATAATTTGTTCTAGTCTTTTAAGGTTGCGAACTCGTCTGAGCTTTGTTTGAAATTAAAATAATCTTGCTTTAAATTTTCTTACAACAATTTTCGTTACATTAGACGGCTGCATTGAGACTGAAATGAATTATTAACTTACAAAGATTTCCTAAGACATTACATAATAATGAACACATAATATATCTGACTAAAACTATTCAACAAGATTTGAGAAAAGATTTATTAATTTAAATAAAATCCTTTTTAGCTTAAAGTGATTGAAAAAACTTAAATTTTAGACATCTAATTTATAATTAATATACTTAAACACCACGACGTTCAACCACGAAAGTTCGTATTCAAATCTCAGCTTATTTAACCAACACATTGCGTGTTACAATAAAACGAAAATGACAGCAATTTATAAATACTCTGAGACATATAAATTAAAACCTAAACATGTTAATCATGCTATTCGTTTTACCCTTTCAAATTATAGTAAACCTAAATTTAGACGTTAAAATATAAGCATTAAAGTATAAAATTGGATATCATTGTAAGATTTATATAGTTTAAAGTAAACGCTATATTGCAAAATTGTAGAAATTGTTACAAAATTATTTTATATTGTTACAAATTGTTAAATATGTATAAAATTTACCTGTATTTAAAATAAACTAAGGACTTAGTAGTTTGGATAGAAACCACCCGCTTATCACTAAAACTACCGGCTACAGTTCCTATTTCTTTCTTTTATATTAGATGTGATTTAACACAATCAACGACCAGAATCAGGAAGCAGGTACTTTGAGCTACCAACTACAACTTATTTTCATACCTAAGTATGTTGAGTCTGTAAAGAAAATATATGTGATAATGTAAATAAAATTCGACATACAAAACATTTAAAAAAAAACACTTATTAATAAATTTTTCCGTTTCTATGAATGAACGTCAAACGCTGCACAATGCAGCACAGAATGTTGTGACGATTGCATAAACTAGTTATTGTATCTATTATTTTTTAAGTTGTCATGAATATTTAGGTCCACGAAGCAATTTTTAGGTCGTTTGAAGTGTCTTGTCTAGTCGCATCGCATCGCTTCGTGTCGCGTCTTCTTATCGTTATTTTTGGCTTGTCCAGAATAACGAGATAATATTTTTATCATCGTAACATATGTATTGACTTTTGTTCCGAATCTATAATAATCATCACTACTCACTATACACAACTTGACCAGATGATAAAACTAATTTGATGTGTTCGTTACAAAATACCAATACTTAAGTTTTCATTAGCTCCGATAAGTGGACGTACCTACTCGTACTTCATTACTTTAACAGAGCATTTATATAAAAAGGGTTTCTTTAATACTCTAATATTACTTTACCTTTGTACGCAGATTGAAAAGAAAAAATATGTACACTGCATATATAGATAATGATTTTTATAGCTGTGAAAAATAATTTAAAAATTAAAAGGAATCGCAGTCAGATGTTTTTGATAAGATTATCTTTTATAAGACCGAGGTTAAATTTGAATTAAATTTATGTTTTTATTTACAAAAACTAACTTAAAAATGTTGAAGCAAAAATTCCTTTTCTAATTAAAGCAAATTTATGCACATTGTGCATTTTAATTCAAATTAGTAGCCATGGAATTTTTTGATGTCTTTCTCTTGATATGTAAAGATAAAAGCTATGCGGAAGAGAGTCATTAACCCTTATGTTCATACCCAAATTTACTAACGTCGTTTGGCACCCAGGTACCCGGGTACCCATTTCATTAAATTTTATAATATAATATTTTTTAATATTTTGATTAACTAAAAAGTGTTTAGAATTTTTTTCTATAAAATATACATTATTATTGAGTTAAAAATAGCTAAAAAATCAGGGAGAGAGCACTCTCTCTCCCTGATTTTAAAAAAAGTAAAAGAAAAAGTAAAGTAAAAGAATTAGCACCGAGGGAGTGGAAGTAATATCTGCATAATTAATTTTCTTACAACTCTACCCGTTGCAAAGCACTTAATATCTTGGAATCTCATCATTGTTGGAAAAATAAAGAAAAATAAACCATACATCCCTGGTATCATGGAAGCAAATAAGTCACGAGAGCAATACTCGACAGTTTTTGGATTTCACGACAAAGTAATGATGTGTTCTTACGTACCTAATCAGTTATTCTGCTATCGACAATGCATTCGGATATGTCTGTGGGTGATAATGCAAAGCAGAAGCCTGATATCATCAGTTATTATAATAAATACAAAACTGGCGTAGACACTATGGACCAAACGCTCAGAAGATATACAAGTCAGCGGCGCTGTTCAAGATGGCCAATGGCAATGTTCTTCAACATATTAGACATCGCTGAACTCGCGGCAAATCTAATTCATTATGAAAATTATAAAATGATTAAAAATAAAACAGCGGAACGACGTCTGTTTCTACGCAAACTCAATGAAGTGTTTGCCAAGCCAATGATTGAAGGACGTATGACGAATCCTCAAGTGATGCACAATTATACGACAAAAATTGCTATTGAGAGTATAATAGGTCGTGAAATAACAAGGGTAACGCAAGACCCTGGGTCCATCGGTTGCAACGGACAAAACTGGAAAAAAGGAAATTACTGGATCCTATTACTTATGTTACAAAATGACCATAAAAAGACGACGAAAAACGCGGAAGAGCTGCAGTGAATGTGAACGACGGTTTGCGATGAGCACACAGCTCATGTTTTAAAATGTATAGAATGCAATAAATAATATTATTTGTATTTCCCTGTTTTAATAATAAAATCAATTATCATCCCTGAACAAAATTAATTTCCAACGTATTTCATACAAATACTGTTGTGGGTACCCGGGTGCGCATGAAATAATGGCTCAAGTTTAAGCCATTGAAAAAAAAAATATTTTTTTAATAGATGATTTGGTCGCTTTTTACCCTTATAACGAGAATCCGGGAGGTCACAAATAAATTTTTATTATTTGTCAGTTTTTATCACGAAAATACATCGCAGTGGACACCTGGGTACCCGGGTATGAACATAAGGTTTAATGTAAAAATAATATAGGTTATAAATATGAAATAATTTCTTAAATAGTTACTTTATAGGATAACCTGTATTTTGATGAAACGTAGAAAGAACAAAGTTAAGGTTCGAACTTCTTAAGAGCGAAGCTCTTAGAGCCTAAGCCCACGCGCGTTTTTTAAACGCGTAGACGCGCAGATGACGCGCATATACGCGCTTTAAACGAGACTCGAACGAAACCTTGTAAACTACCCGAGTCGAAATTTAGAGCCGATTTAGCGCCACCTACGGTAGGACTTATGTCGGACCTCTGGGCTCAAAGGCGATCCTAACCCATGTTAAATTACGTCCGGCTTAGCACCCAAAAATGGCACAAATTTCCGTTTTTTTTTTTTTTTTCAGTTTACGACTAAAATCGGACCTAAATGGAATAAAAATTAGTGGCTATAGACGCCAAGTAGGACTACTGGGCTCTAAATCAGTTATATTTCGGACTACTGAGCTCTAAATCAGTTCTATGTCGGACTTGAGGGAGCTATGTCGACTTTGATTTTCGACTCGGGTACGCACACAGGGTGAGCATGAAATGCGCCTCTACTGCGCGTATACGCGCAGTTACAGCCATACAGACGTACTGTAGTCGCTCGTAGCTTCCGTGCGATTGGTGAGCGTGCGCCTCTCCTCTGCCCCTTCTCCACCCCTTTGTACGCGCGTTTGAAGCAATGCAAACGCAACAATCAGCATCTACGGCGCCGGAAACGCGGTTACCTAAAACGCGCGTCGCCTGCGTGTTTCAAATACTCTGTGTTCTTAGGCTCTTAGTGTTGGTGCTATCATTAATACTAATATTATAAAGTTTAAAAAGTTATACGTTGTTTAAAATTCTTAACATTTAAATAAAATAAATATTTTTGTGATATAACTATAACCTATAACCTATAGGGACAGAACAGTAACCTTAAACGTCAACGCAGGTATAACCGCGCGGGTCGTCTAGTGAAAACTATATGAGAAATTCTAATTAAATTTTTCAAAGAACTCAACTTGATGTCAGTTTTACCAATTTGAGTTGCTTTTTTACATTCTTTAATTATTTTCAAATAAAGTAAATTGATTTTAATATTAATAGTTCCTTTTTTTTTGTTACGAATACGAGAAAGTCGAACTAATATTTGTATCACGATTGTTAAACATTTTTTTCAACCTTGAGTGATTAGTGCAATCGACTTCTTTGATATTATAATAATAACACAAATAATAAGCTGGTAATAATGTTCTACTTTTAAATGAAGCAATAGTTTTCTACGAGCTTTCAATACATACGTATAATACCCAGCAATAAGTATTGCACATCGAGCTTTATGAATGATGAATGATGTTACTATTAGTCTGTCAAAGTAATCGTTTAAATCGTGTTCAATTCTTCCATACTTGATCTCACACTAGACATCCTACGCGGTATAACCCGAATTGATGCTTATATTGTTGTCATATTTATGGCCGTTGTTATTTTTTATGGCCTATGTTAGCTCTGAATGTGTTATTTTTTCCTTATCTCGTAATAATTTTCATCTATATATCTATTCCTTTTAGAAAGAAGTTAATAATACCTCGTATATAAAATATTTTCTTCACCTCTAGTATTTTTATAATTATATTGAATGTATGAAATTATTTTGATAATTAATTGCATGATTTATTTTCAGATAATCAAATAAAAACACACACATTTTTTTAATACTATAAAAGTATGTGGGTGTATTTAAATAGACATATTAAAAAAGAACATAAAATCAATATTTTAAATATTCCCACTGCGTTAGAAAAATAATTATAATTAAAAGTTTAAAGAACCAAAACCGACTTCAGTATTATGTACAAACTTTTTTTTTGTTTTTGTTAATTTTTCTTAAAAAGTGCTAAATTGATTCCGATAAAATTTCTATGGGACGACCTCTGAAGTCTGACCTACTGATTAAAAAAAAGAATCATCAAATCGATTCATAATTGAAGGAATAATCACGTAACAAACATACAAAAAAAAAACAGCCAAAAAAATAATTATTGTGTCTGTATAATTCGAAAAAAATTTTTTTTTAACATGAACTGAAAGTTGAAACATAATTCACAACAAGCTAAGAAAGGTAACATGTTTACGAACGAAGATTCCTTTCTTTTTGAATGGTATATATAACGATCTACAAAAATTCTTATTGTTTTTTTTGCTACAATCTTTACTATATGGTCATATACTGTTGACATAGGCTACAATGACAACATTTCAAAACAATGTATGATATTTGTATGATGTAAAATCTCCTTGAATTCACGTCTCAATGCGTATTGCTCAAAATTGTAAATTTATACAGCGATATTATATTGTGATATTTTATCTTTATCTTGAAACAAACACAGCATTGATGGCGATACTTGAAGTACAAAATTACATTATAGGTAATATTCTGGAATTAAGATAATTTTAATTTATAATAAATCATATAATTCTAACTTTTTTTTTTAATTACACCTAGATTCCTATTCCAACATATCAATGTGTTGACGTATCAACCCCTTTTTTACGAAAAATACGCGGACGGAGAAGTATGAAATTTGGCACAGTTAAAGTTTATATGGAGAAGAAAAAAAATTAAATTAATTAAAAAAACACTACACACACTACGGCACACACACATATTATGTACAATGTATATATTACACAAATTTTGTTTATTGTCAAAGTCTGTTGTCAACACGGTTTTAACACAGGTCTGGCAACGAATTTTTTATTGATCACGGAAGTAATAAAAAAAATTTGCTATCAATATTTACTATAATGATATGTATGTACTAGTATATATGAATATAAGTACCTTAATTTATTTTAATAAATATAATCTATATCATTTTTAAGCTTACGTTTTTTCGGTCAATTATGTTGATATTGTTACGTATTTTCCATGATAGAATCTGTGTTAGAAATAAATAACTAGTTCATTTTTTTATTATTTTGAATATATATAATATATATAATAAATATATATACAAAAATCATTGAAGGAAACATTATTCAATTTAAATACAAAAAAAAATACTATTTTTTATTAGGAAAAATTATTTTGTCATTCCTGCCTGTCATGCCTATACACCCACGCAAACTCAATTCTTAAATTATGAAAGTGTATGACACAAATCATATAATATTATAAGTGCAAAGACGGCTTGAAAAAATGTTACATGTATTGGACACGCTATGAAAAGCAGAATTTTCCATCTGATATTGGTGAAATCATCTATGTTATTTTGCCACTCTTGAAAGCCATGAAACCGAGCGATAAACTAAATGAAAAACAAAATATTTTATTAATTATAAAGTATATTGTATTATATATTATTACTCTATGGACGCGCGTATATATATACGCATATATATATTCGTTTTTACTATACATGGTTTAACTAATTTTTTTATTTTGTCACCGTAAATCATCAGCCCTGATATATATAAGTACTTAAGTATATGAATTGATTTAAACTGCTCATTACTTCTTGATTGGATAATTATTCAAATACAATCAATTGTTGATTTATCAGAGAACTGCTTTATATAAAGCTAATAATTTTTAAGTCAAATATCTAATTAATTACCTTACATACGAGTATTTATTAAACAATGGTTTCAAATAAAAATTACAACATTCTACATATTTACAAATAAAATAAATAAATAAATAACTAGTTAAAGACATGGTAAATGCTTTACGTAAAATAAATGCTTTACACAAAATCACAAAAGGCCTGTTTCATATCTGCCCCCCCTCACCCCTATGCATTGTGATATTATTACTATCATATGAATCAACCCTTCCATCTCTAATACGTACTTTGATTCATGAAGTGCAATCTCTTAGATTTTTTAGCGTTTCTTCACCTAGGTTCAAGTATTTGAATTGCAAACGACGCAAACATTTAATTTTGGATAAGTGCGCTGCTTAAAACCGATCCAAATTTTTCCAGCACCAGTCCGGTTGGGCTTTCTCATAATAAAATAATAAGAACAATAAAAAATAAGAGAAGAAATATCCTAAAAAATTCCAGAAATATGAAATTATATTATAAAAGTAGAAAAAGACTAACAAATCTACAGATAACAAACTAACAAACATATTTTCTACAACTAAAACTAGAATTTAAATACATATTTTATGAGTCACCAAACTCTAACTTCTTGTTAAATTCCATTTTAATTTTGCACACGACACTTCCATTTTTTATTTAATTTATTTTTTTTAGATTACAAGTCGACAGTCAATAAGAAGATATTATTTTAATTAGGAATTTTTTTTTTCTTCAAATTATTGTAAATCTTGAAAAGGGCAGTAGAAGTGGATCAATAAAATAGTAATTATCAAATCTTGAAAATTAGTCGAAATCTCATAGACTTATCAATGTGATAAATAAATGGTCAATTAATTTAATTTTTTTTTTTAATTACACCCAGTCACACGCGATTTAACGTTATCTAATACTAATGAGCGAAAAACAGTTTGTTTGTTTCAACACGCTTATTTTAAGATCTAGAAATGTACTGGTCTAAATTTTAAAACTACATTTTTGTTAGAAACCATGTTTATCGAGGAAGATGGCTATAAAATATCAGGCAACGAAACACAGAAACAACGGAGTGACCATAATAAATTAATTAAATTAATGTGTGACAAGTATCGAACTTTAATGGAAGTTAAACCATGAGGCTTGTTTAGTTTCGTGTAAAGTACAGTAATTTATTACATAAAATTTATAATGACATTTATTATTTTTTAAATAATAATTATTTCCCGAATAATCTACCTATTTAACGTATTTGACATTTACCACTATTGGAATTTAAAAATGTTTTTTTTTTCCTCTAAAGACCGACAATAACTAAATTACGCATAAATACGTGGTTATGTTTATTTTGTTTTTCTGTTTTATTTGATACGTCTCAGAATCTTGACTTAAAGAAAAGACGTATGTATTATATAATAAATTTACAAATAAATTTTAATTACTTTTTATGTAATAAATGTATTAACGTCTTGTTATACGCCATCTTGTTTTTGACACACTTATAAAGAATCCTTGCTTACTTAAGTTTTTTTTTATTCTCAATTAAATAATTAAAAATAATTATATTAATTCTGATGGTCTCTAACAATTAATTGCCAAAAAAATCTACGGTATAAATCCTGCTTTGTAAATCAAAAGTGGGTATAAATAACAAAATGTTAACCATCATTCTATAAAATTCCGATTGAATGCATTCGAGACTCAAATGAAGACATACATATTATGCCTTCCAATAAGACTTTAGTGAATTTTAATTTAAAAACAAATTGAAGTAAATATTATTAATTGTCAAACATCTATCGGATTTTATTATTTTATTATGGCTTAAATTACATAGCCATAAATGGAAAATGTAATAAAAAAGCCATTTGTTACAGGAAACCATGAAACAATTTAATATATGTATATAACATTGTATAACGAGCTTGCAAAATTGATACTTTATTAGTCATTATACAAAATTGGCAATTTATTTAAGATCTTTGTAGCCATATCTATATCAAGATAGACAAAATATACATAATATTAAGTGATAATATATATATATATATATATATATATATATATATATATATATATATATAGAGAGAGAGAGAGAGAGAGAGTTTACTCCTTAAGAACGATTCTCTAAATAGACACAAATAATTCGTAACGCCGAGTTGCACGAAACAAATTTTAAATTTAAGTGTTTATTAAACTAATTTAATCACAAGAATCGTGATTATCTGTTGCACGAAACCTACATCTGATTAAGTTAACAAAAAAATTTAGTTTAATTAAAGACCTATCTAACGGATGATTAATTCCAACAGCTTTAAATTAATCATAAGATCAACTAATTTTAAGATTAATTGCAAGTTAGCGACGGTTTCGTGCAACTCGCCGTATGTGACACAGAATAACAATTATCGCCTATTTCACAGTTAACAGCGAAAATATACTCCTTAAGAACGATTCTCTAAATAGGCACAAATGATTCGTATGTGAGAGGCCTACATTTTCCAGTGGACACCCAATAGCTGATATGATGATGATGATGATGATGATGATGATTTCTAACAACGTTTTCGTCTAAAATCAATTCTCTCTCCTCTAAACAAATAATTATAATACATACACTAAACATAATATACATAACATAACATGTTAAAGTCAAGTAAATTGAAGTAAAAAAAAAGAAGTTTTAGTTAAAGCTGTTTCCAGTAGGTACGCATGATTCAGTTTTTCCGTAGCAAATTTTCGATTAAGTAATCTTGATCGGTACTTCGTCTTAAACGTTTTAGTACTTATTCATATATCTTAATGTGGGTGGTAAGTCATTCCAAATGTTTGCTCCAGTGAAACTGAAGCATATATATATATATATATATATATATAGAGAGAGAGAGAGAGAGAGAGAGTTTACTCCTTAAGAACGATTCTCTAAATAGACACAAATAATTCGTAACGCCGAGTTGCACGAAACAAATTTTAAATTTAAGTGTTTATTAAACTAATTTAATCACAAGAATCGTGATTATCTGTTGCACGAAACCTACATCTGATTAAGTTAACAAAAAAATTTAGTTTAATTAAAGACCTATCTAACGGATGATTAATTCCAACAGCTTTAAATTAATCATAAGATCAACTAATTTTAAGATTAATTGCAAGTTAGCGACGGTTTCGTGCAACTCGCCGTATGTGACACAGAATAACAATTATCGCCTATTTCACAGTTAACAGCGAAAATATACTCCTTAAGAACGATTCTCTAAATAGGCACAAATGATTCGTATGTGAGAGGCCTACATTTTCCAGTGGACACCCAATAGCTGATATGATGATGATGATGATGATGATGATGATTTCTAACAACGTTTTCGTCTAAAATCAATTCTCTCTCCTCTAAACAAATAATTATAATACATACACTAAACATAATATACATAACATAACATGTTAAAGTCAAGTAAATTGAAGTAAAAAAAAAGAAGTTTTAGTTAAAGCTGTTTCCAGTAGGTACGCATGATTCAGTTTTTCCGTAGCAAATTTTCGATTAAGTAATCTTGATCGGTACTTCGTCTTAAACGTTTTAGTACTTATTCATATATCTTAATGTGGGTGGTAAGTCATTCCAAATGTTTGCTCCAGTGAAACTGAAGCATACCCTATACCGTGATGTCTTGTGTTCCGGCATTTTTAGGAGAAGTGGCATGTTCCTACGTAATTCATGCAGTTAAAAATCCTTAACCCACATCCGATTTTCGAATAGATGTTCGGGTTTTTTATCCCATATCATTTTATGAATAATACAAGCAAGATGAAATGAAGTTCTCTCCTCGCACTCATATTCGACATGCCTTTGCTGTTTAAATACGATGTAACGTTTGCACTATCTGAAACTGGTGTAGTAGGTACTTCTTTGGATCTTGTTTTATTACACGAGATGCTCGAAAATTGTTTTGTTGGTCTTAACGTAAGTAGTTATACATAGGTACTACACACTAAAACCAATTCGAATGATGAGAAGAGAAACTGCAGGCATTCAGTAGTTCAAATATGTATAACACAACATATAAATTATTTTGCATTAATTGTATGCTTTTGCATTATCACGATCGAATTGATCGATGAACCCTTTTAGCAACTTAAGTCGTATGTTGGAATATACTATATTATAATCAATTTTTGTTAGAACGCGTGTGTTCATAATAAAAGTAAGAAATAAAATTCAATGGAATTGCAGATATAAATGGTATTTTTTTAATTAATATTTCTATAAAACATAATAAAAGTCTGTTGCAAACATAAATCATCTCGCGTTAATAGATACTCAGACGCCCGCGTAGCGAGTAAAAATATTATGATGCGCTCACACCAGTATGCGTATATAACTGGTTTCGCCATTCGGATAATGACTTTTGACACAGCATTGACCTCTAATACAAAACAAAGATTTAGGCTCATTTCATACTTTAGACAATTTTCATTAAAATTACTGTTTTATAAAACGTTTAAAACTTTGACCTTTAATAAAATAATCTAGACTATTTCATAATAATTATAGATACTAAAAACATAAAAAGCTTTTAATACAGCAATAATTTACGCTCTAATTGTCTTTACCTCGACGTATATCAGTTTATTTTTTTAATAAAATGTTTTGTCATCAATTATTACCAAAAAAAAAATTAATTGGACAAAAAACCGGTTACAAATTTGAATGGCTCTACAAATTTTATGAGTTAGATTACGCTATTATTCTGTTAATATTATTAGAACAATCATGCAGATAATTTTACAAAATATAACTTAAATATACACAAATATGAATTAAAGAAGATCGAGTCTAAAATCTATAGACAATTTTCAACTTCAAAACTACGTTATTTTTAATAATATGGGGTATGTTCCGATGTACACTATGGCCACTTTAAGTTGTGACGTCAATTCAGTATACTGCGAAGCCGTTTCGTTTTTGTTTGCTGTACTGGTTACTGCTTAAAATGAAACAGTCCAGTACACTGTCATCCACATTTATCAACACTGTTTTCAAATAAAAATATTTATCATGTATATGTTTTCTGTTCAACAAAAAAAAAATATTATTTGAATGTTGTTACTTTTGAAACTTAATGTCCGAGTTTATTTTCAATTGAATTAGTTGCATAATAAACGTAAGTCTACATTCAATTTAAAGAAAATATAGGTTGTTATTACTTAATAATAATAACAATCTTTCGTGGAAGCTGTTAAATCCTTAGGCGCTGTTATATTTTTTGAACACGTAATCAAAGTACTGAGAGCACCTCACCTCGAAAGCGCCAGTGTTTAAAGTACAAAAATTGCGGCGATTTATGACGTCATACATTTTACTAGGGTACTGCAGTTGTGTACTGGCAGTCCATAACGGAACTAATTTTTCACTAGTGAAAGCACTGACCAGTGCTCGCAGTATATATCAGAGCATGCCCCCTAGGGTTTCTTCGGTTGTCAAAGTGTTTATACCAAAAGGTTGTAATTTTTTTTTCAATTTTATTACATAATTTATTAAAATAAGCGATCGCCCACATATATATAGATCTATATTTTAAGACAATTACCTATTGTTAACATTAGTTACACTAGTTTATTGAGTAATAGAAATGTAAAAAAAAATATAAAGACGACTGCGTAGTGGTTTTCATAGCCTTAAATATTAGTGATATTTTTACTTAATATGATGAAACCTAAAAAGAGACTTTTTATTATCTATCTTTGTACTTATTAATGCAAACAGACTAAATCTCGCTCGTTTCTAACTTTTCTTGTTATGCTTAACTACTCCGTTTTGTCTTAAAGTATTGACTTTAAGACAAAACGAAGAAATAATCTATATATACCGCTTTGTTTACAAGTTATTTCATTCAACATGATATCTTAAAATGTAAAACTAAAATAAAACGCTCTTACTGACTTTTTACCAAAACATCAAAGAATATAATGTAATACAATTACAATATAGACTGTAAATGCCATAGATATTAATAGTTACCAACAATTACCAACAAGTTATGTGTTTGTATTTTTCACTAATTTGCTTTTTAAAATTATTCAAAAAAATAAAAAGTAAAAATGGTCTTTTATATATATCCTGTATATATATAAAAGACCATTTTTACTTTTTATGTTTTACTGGTACTAGTTGACTGGTAAATAACTAACAATATTTAAGGAGAATACTCGGTACATGATTCTCATTCGAATTATTTAAAAAAAATAGGTACTTAATTTTTGACCAAATTTTCATAAATTTCAATTCAAATAAATGAAGCGTTGATACTTTTCCAGTCATGCCGGCGGCACGCGCACAGGTGTTGTACTGTGCCGCTGGTTCACATCTAAAAATTGCCAAAGTTCACATCATTTACCTAGTCAACAAATTTGTTGCTTAAACGAGTAAAATATCATAGTATTTTTGCCTATCCTAAGCCAGGATTAAAGTATTAAGGGGGATTGGATCATGCTTGTTTATCCTGGTACCCTGTTAACACGTGGCGGCGTTTGGACGTAAGTAAACTAACTACCTGTTTTGTGTCGAAAGTGCAGCTAGCTGCTAGGGTGTCCAGACGACGCGTAAATAATTAGATAATTGTTGAGTAACTTTAAAGTTTATTAATATTTACCTATTTTTTTTAATAAATTCGAATGAGAATCATGTACCGAGTATTCTTCTTTAATATTGATAGTAATTTACCAGTCATTCTGTATAATAAAAATTATTTTACACATTGATGAAGTATAGTTTACCATGCTATCATAAATTTGGATACATGTTATATTAGTGATCACTTAAATAACTTTACTACTATTAGTCAGCGTACAAAATTCTCTTTAATGACATAAACTTGTAATTTGAAATAACTTGAGTTATTAGTATTAATTACTTTAATTTCCAAGTAACATTAATCTTCGAATATATATAAACATTTCAAAATGTTATCAAAGTTGGCAATAGATTATTATGAAATTAAAATTTATTGAAACGTCAGTTAACTCCGTATCGCTAATCTCTCGATCCTGTTGTAGTCACTTTTATTCCGCAACACAATACTTCGATCTCTTTTAGTCGATCGATCAATACTTTGACGTTTAATATCAGATTGGTATTATATACTCCCTATCCCTTTATTAAGGCAAGTCTGAAGGTTATCTGTTACATCGGGTTCTAAGCGAAGTGCTATGATAGATCGTCAAATATGTGCATATTTTTAGCCTGTATGATACATTAATAGGCTTGGCTTTATCTGCGATTATTTTTGATACTTATTTTATTTAACCGAACTTTTCTTACAGTTTTACTGCTTATTGCGTCTCCCACATGATCAATTGCAAATGTCAATCGCATGACGTAACTGAAATTTGCTATTAAAGTATAATTTATGCAGTTGCAATTGATGCGTCGGTGTGTTTTCCTCAGTTGCATCAATTATTATTTTTTTCCTAATATTCTAATTTTTTAAGTCGATGAATAATAAAGTTAAGTTTAAATTAAAATAGGATTTTATTCAAACATGAAATTTATATCTTAAAAATTACGCTCACATCTTAAAACGAATAAGCATCACTTAAAAAAAATTGAGCTTATGAGTGTTATAAACACACGAGATCAATAAATTATAATTTTACATTTTACATGATTGACAATTACCTACAATTGATACACAATTGTTTCAATTTCAATCAACAAACTCATGCTTTTGACCTTAATTACGTTTAATTTTTATAGTTAAAGTACTGACAATCTGTCGAGCTTTCAGCCTAAACAAAGTGTCCTGAGATAAGCACGTATAAATAAGCTTTATACAAGCAAAACAAATTCCTTAATTATTTTTTTATAAATGTAAATAAATGTTATAACGTTATGAATGACGATATTTTGGCATAATTTAAATCAAAATCAATATTTTAATAATGTACTTATGATTTTAGCCTTTAATAAAGTAAAATAATATGCAACATAATTAGTCGATAGTATATTTTTTTTTTTTTAACTTTGTCAAACAGATATTAAGATAATTTTATTTATAATGTCTATGTTTTGATGTATGTATTAAATCTACTTAAATAAATTTGAGTTTGTAAAATATGTGTATTTATTGAGCAAAATATAATACAATTTCATAATAAGAAAAACCCTTTACAGATTCATAAATAAATTGATGTCCATAGAATTGAAATGTCTATCATCTGTCGCCTGACATTTTACATTGTTTACCAAATGTCAAATAATTTCTTAATAATCTGTCATATCTTTTGTTAACTGCTACACGCGTGGCTACACGGTTTAAGGATATTATCTATGCTGTGTTGCGACATATAAAAGTTGTCATAGGAATTATATTTTTTTTTTACAAAGGCCACGCCTGTATTATATTATGTACTTGTTCAAAACTTTCCACAGTAAAGGGAAATGATACTCGTAAGAGGTATAACATCCGTTGTTTATGTTTCTATAAATTGATAATATATGATATCTATACAAATAATAAATCTGTTAAAACCTCCATTTTATTAATACACTATATATCATCAAGAATAAATTTCAATAGCGCGTATTTTTTTGTATCAGCGCCATCTCTTATCGTGTTTTTCTCTGATCACGTATCACGTAAAAAGTACAAAACCAATGTTAATAACTTTACTACATAAAAATTGGAAATAACTCACAGTATAATTTAGTTTTTGTTTCATTGTAATTAAATTTAAAAATAAATATTTAAGAAAATAGAAATAGGTACCTACGCCGCCAACGCCATCTAGTCTAAGGAATCTTTAAAACTCACAAAACTTATATTTGAGTTATTATTTTGTTAAACTTAAAAGTTTACTAAATATGTCGGATAGGAATAGAAATCGTTTTAATATTTTAGATAAACATCATTTTCAATTAATATACTATTATGTTAAATATTAATTATGTTAAATGTCACTAAATATAAAAACGATATTCTACAATTATACGATAGATGGCGCAGATAATTTTCTGAATCGCGCTAACCAAAACTTCGGCCAAAAGAATGACACTCGCCCGTATTTAGAAAACTGTTTTTCTTTTTTGCATTTAATTAAATACTTTAGGGTACTACGGTCTTGATTATTTGTTTGTTGTTAAAATTTAAAATATTTGGTCGTTATTTGTTTGTTGATTGTACAAAGTTGGATGGTTATAGCTATTTAAGTTGTAATCTATATATATATATATAAAGTCTTGTTAGTTACACCGTTTATAACTCGAGAACGAGTGGAACGATTTTTATGATTTTTGTGTTTTTGGATTTGTCTTCGTCGGGAATAATACTTATTAAAATATGGTATTCATCAATGAGAAAATAATTAATAAAAAAAAAATCAGTTCAAATGTTTCATCCGTACTATCTATATATATAGATATAATAAATCTGTCACTCAATCGGTCTATTATAAAATATTTTCCAGTATCGACGCAGGTGTAGGTGACAAAAAAATATAAATGTATAATTTTTAAAATTTTAGTTAAAGACCCGTGCGAAGCCGGGGCGGGCCGCTAGTGTTTCATACACAACGGAAATATTAATCGCCCCACACCTCATTTATTTTATTCAATAGAAATACATAAATAATGTTACTTATACTTCTAAATAATATGATATTAGGTATATTTGTAACATTTTAAATACAATTTAAAGCATTTTTTGTATACAAATACCCACTGGTTTATGTTTAAAGCTTAAGAGGTATCGTTTACCGGCTGCGCCTGAAGTATGTATGTATATTTACCTAAACCTTGCTCATGAACCACTCTATCTATTAGTGAAAACCGCATGAAAATCCGTGCAGTAGTTTTTGATTTTACCGCGAAGAGACAGAGACATACAGACAAACGCGGCGGAGGACTTTGTTTTATAATATGTAGTGATATTATTAATTACAAAAAATATATATTCCTTAATTTTGTAGATGTGTCTATAGCATCAGTCAATTGCCGACAAAACGCTCAAACCAATCTTCATTTTACAATTTTGTGCACGTTTGCATCACTTTATTTTACTTCTTTGCATGCTAGTGCTAATATAATAATAAGAATAAGAGTTAGTAGATCATATTATATCAATTAGTTATAGAGTATATTGGAAATGAAGGCGACCTTAAAGGCTCAACACCCAGTGACCTTTACACTCGAACTAATTTCAATAATACTGTGAGAACTAGGCAGTACCTAGGACTTGTTTTGTGACCACTGGCTATTATTTATCTAGCAACTTTATCTAACAATTTACGTAAGACCTCCCTAGCCCTGATAGATATTGCATAAATGCATTAATCCATGCATCTATATTTTATCGCATTCGATTTGAATTGATATAATCACAGATATAAATTAAAACCTAGATCTAGACATAATCTACTTATTATCGAAGAAATTGTACATATTTTTACCCGACTGCGACAGAAGGAGGGTTATGTTTTTCAAGTGTATGTATTTATGTATGTATGTATGTTTGTATGTATGTATGTATGTATGTATGTATGTATGTATGTATGTATGTATGTATGTATGTATGTATGTATGTATGTATGTATGTATGTATGTATGTATGTATGTATGTATGTATGTATGTATGTATGTATGTATGTATGTATGTATGTATGTATGTATGTATGTATGTATGTATGTATGTATGTATGTATGTATGTATGTATGTATGTATGTATGTATGTATGTATGTATGTATGTATGTATGTATGTATGTATGTATGTATGTATGTATGTATGTATGTATGTATGTATGTATGTATGTATGTATGTATGTATGTATGTATGTATGTATGTATGTATGTATGTATGTATGTATGTATGTATGTATGTATGTATGTATGTATGTATGTATGTATGTATGTATGTATATCCATTTCTTTGGCACGCCCTACAGCCCAAACAGCTGGACGGTTTTTGACAAATGAGGTGTCGTTGGATTTGTCTACATTGTAGTAGTGACATAGGCTATATAAATTTTCAGAATGGCGCCCGCAAATGGCGGAATGAGGGGGGGGAGTTGAAATTTTTTTTCTTACTGCAGCAATATGGGTATCAAATGAAAGCTAGTAAATTGTTTTATTCTTTTTAGTTTATAATAAGAGTATTTTACGCAGTCGGGTTTTTTGATTTTTTTAATTAAGCATACTTGTTATAAGTAGTTTAACTTTTTATAGCAAATATTTCTAAAAACAAAATCAAATTTAAAGGGAATTTATTACTAACATTGTTTTTTTTTTTTTTAATATTCTATGCATTAATACCACAAAGCTTTAACTACTTTTTTAACTTATACTACCCAATTTATTTATTTATATCTTTTATATCTAATGTACTTTTGGACTTCAATTTTCTTTTAGTTACTCACAACTTCCATATTATTGTATCTAAAATAATATATTATTTGGTAATCCTTTCTGGTACTTCTTATATAAACATTGTAGTGTGAATTCATATACATTTCTTCTTCGATCCTGCAAATGTAAAAAAAAATAATTTTATGAAAATAAATGTTTCGCATGACTTTTTGTAAATATTATTTTATATATTTAACAATGAACATATCAATAGAAAAACAAATCAATAGAAATACGGAAGTGTCTTAAATCATTAAAATAATTATTATCTTCAATAGCCGCCCACTTACTAAAAGGTCATTTTACAATGGACAGTAGATAAGTCGAATTTTATTCACTGGGCGGCGATGGAATGTTAGGCACCTTGGCATTTCGGAATTGATACATATTGTTGACGCAAACTGTAACAGGATTTCATAAATTATACTTATTAGAGTACGAGTTTAATTAAAACTTGTAATTTTAATATATATATATTAAACACACACATACAAACCCGCACGCATGCATACTAATAAGGTAAACTGGGTACAGTTGAAACAATTTTATTTATTTTTTCCTTTGTTTCAACCATACCCAGTCTACCTACGAGTACGTAGTACACGCAGAGAATTCACGCTTACAATCCTTCTAATGTTATAAATTCTTAACTTTGTAAGAATACATATTATATTATGTATGAATGTATGTAACTTCCTACAAAAATGAATTACCCATTGGGATGAACTTTGATCTGTATATAGATGGAAATTTGAAAAACGAGCAGGCAATTTTTTCCTCGAAATTCAAAAGGAATCGAAGTAATATATGTATGTGAATAAAACTGCGAAACGTAGATAGTAACCTGAAGTATAAGTAATAATTTGATTTTATAAGTAATAATTAATCACATATAACTTTATTTTATCGTTGACTTCTGGTGAACACTTATGAATATTTTAATGATATTTTTTTTAATTACGATAATTAAGGTTGACCGTATGTTACCAGACGTTTCTGTTGGAATAATTCTAACGTGATCTGGAAAACACTAAGTGCATACATTTTTACTCAACATAATTTTTGTCTGTACACGGAACTCTGATAAAATTTTTACGAACATGTTCGACGCGCTCTTGATACATTATGTGATGTTTCACTGAGAATTTCTTACAGAAAGAAATTTATATCTACGAACGTGTGCACTCTAGCTTTATAACGTTGTTTTTATTGTAATTCGAGCACTCTCTAAAAACGGAGCTTATAACGGACTTTCTTTTAATCTTTTACGGTCCTTATCTCGGTACTATTCGTACTTCTTAGATTAAATAGAGGTATGTAATATGTATACTTATAATAAACTAAATAAACGTGATTTTCGAACTTCAAAGCATTGAGGCAGTAAACATGATCATTATAAATGGTACTAAATATAAAATCGTTAAATAATCATTACACAACAGTAAAATTTTAATATCTCATTCACACCTGATCGATAGAACTCAAACCAGTGAAAACCACAGACTATGTAGAGTTTCTACCACTAGTAGGTAGAGATATACGGTATATCTGTATAAATGCCTATTAATTTATCTAGCCATTTAATGTTGCAGTCAAAGTCAACTTATTCGGGTGATCGAAGGCCTTCGCTTAGCCTGAGGATATGGTGAACAGTGCCTTTGGCAAGCCTAAATGACTCGCCGAAGGCACCTCTTCTTGGTGTGAACAACAAAGTATGCATTACACCAGGTGTAAGTAAGCCAACCATAAGGCTGAGTCATAAAACCAAAAAAATAAAATTAAAATAAACACAAAATTTAATTAATAAAAAAAAGTGATTGTATAAGTACATGTTGTACTTAAAAACCATTTTTCCTGCATATATGGTATAAATTCTTGCTACCATTGCCTCTGTCAAAAAAAATTAAGTAATATTCTTTTATTTTTGGTTGATTTGAATATAAATAAATATATTGCTGTACCAGGTACATAATAGTAAAAGAAAATTTAATTTTATAAATATAACATTATATTCTAAGTCCTGCTTAATAATGTAAACTAGTCTTTATAAGTGATCATGTAATTAAACATGATTTAAGGACCGTTTACTACCTTGAAATTAAAACTGGAACTATTTTTAATATCATATTAAAGTGTTTTAATGTGTATATTATAATTTATTACATACATGTTATTTTGAGCATTATTATTTGATTTGGTAATAAGTGTTAATTTGTTATAATGTACCTAAATCTATATATGTAGTATATCAACTACTAAAGATATAGATACACAAATAAAATGCCATAGATATGTATTTTAGAGCTTATAATATTATATTATATATTTACTTTAACACACTTTTTTTTTATAATAAATTGTTTGTCGTTTAATTTGTAGTGTAATCTACATTTTTTTGTTGGAACAATTTTCAAAACAATATAAGCTAAGTTAACATAATTTCACTGATATAAAAAAGCGACTGAATAATCTACAAACCTATTACTATTATCCTAAAATCCTATGCTTTTCTGTAATAAAATTAATAGTTCTTAATATTTTGTCAAGGCCTTCCATTCACTTGCGGTTTGCAAAATGCCTCTTAGCCAAATTTGTTTTGTCCAGCCAGGAAAGAACTAAGTAACGAATTTATTGAGGAAGTAATCTATGTTTTATTACCTTAAAACTATTTTTTATACGCATTTAACTATATGCCCGATTTATAAACATGTGTACCAACTTCCTTAAAAAGACACAGTGGTATATTCCATACGTATTTCACTTATATTGAATGACTCTGACAACCTGTTAAGGTTTTATATTTTAGAAACATAATAAAAAATTTCATTCTTCAAATATTTGAAAGCTGCTTAAATAAATTATTGTACTTTTAAGTTAAGCACTTTTGTACTGTACTTTACTGTATCAGCCTGTAAACAACCCACTGCGAATCGAAGGCCTCTTCTCCATATAGAAGAGTTGGAGCTTAATCCACCAGGCTGCTCAAATGTGGGTTGGCGGATAATTTCTTTACCACGAGTAACGATCGTTATCAGGTGTCTATAATAACAAAGGGGACGAACAAGATTACATGCTCTCCGAGGCACGGTAGGGAGACAGGCGGGGACATACACCCAGACCGGACACAAATATTTGTACAACTACAATAGAAAGTACTTTATATATGTAACTTTATGTACTGTACTTAATATTATGTTTTATCAATACTATTAGTCACAATCACTATGAGCTTCGTATTTATTTACTTTAAAATAATAATGCTGACGCTGTCATACAGATGTTTGTCGTGGTCTGGGCGTTTGTGCTTGTGTATTGTATGTGTTTCCGGACCCCCGACACAGGATTCTCTTCTTACTGGGGGCCGTTGAGTGTGAGATATATTTATCTTTTATATATTTATTTATAATCTATCTAGATTCCGTACGAAAACAGGAGCACGGAAGTTTTTAAACCAATAAACAAATACAGGAACAACAAGCGTAAAAAAACAGTGTTATTTACTATTGTCGATTACAACATCTATAATAATTAACAAATTGTAAATAAGTTGAAAGCGAAGGTGCAAAAACGGTTCATTTACCGTCGGTAGCAGATCGAGTTGAACCGGAGCCGCGCCTCTAATCCAGGACGGATGCAGCCGCGTTCCGTACAAAAACACCTTCGGTTTCTACATAATTACAAAAAACTTTAACGAGATATCCGTAAATTTATTTATTCGTTATATTTTTAGTATACACTTATATACGATAGTTCTGGTGTAGTGATATAAAAAGTTCCTATAATTTCAACCGTTTTGGTGTAGTGGTGCGAATAGTCACCTCAACGCCCGAAGGTCGTGGGTTCGCTATCCGTTTGGGACAAATATTTGTATTGGTACAAATATTTGTTTCTGGTCTGGGTTCCTGTGCCTCGGAGAGCATGTAAAGCTGTCGGTCCCGGTTGTTATCTTAGACATCTAAATGATAGCAATCGTTACTCATGATAGGGTCAACCAATATACACCAATCCACAGTGGAACAGCGTAGTGAATTAAGCTCCAACCCTTCTCCAATATGGAGAAGAGGCTTTTTCCCAGTAGTGGGACGTTTGCAGGCTGATTCAGTTAATTTCAGTTCAGTTAACGTCAAAGGTCGCGTCTTTCGACCCCTTTCGAAGCGGATATGTCTATTTGTGCATTTTTATTATAGTCTGGGTATTTATCTTTAAGATTTCTTACCGTGTCTAAAATAAGTCGTAAGTCTAAAAAATACTGTACTGTACTATATCAGCCTGTAAACAAACCACTGCAGAGCGAAGACTTCTTCTCCATATAGAGGAAGAGTTGAAGCTTAATCCGCCATGCTGCTCCACTGCGGGTTGTCGGGTAATATCCCTACCACGACTAACGATCATTATCAGATGTCTATGATAACAACCGGGACCGACGGCTTTACGTGATCTCCGAGGCACAGTGGGGAGACCCACAAAGACATTCACCCAGACCGGAAACAAATATTTGTACAAATACAAATATCTGTCCCGAACGGGAAATCGAACCCGCGACCGCCGGCGCGTGAAATTGAGGCGACTACTCGCACCACTACATCAGAACGGTCGTCTACACCAAAACGGTTGTCTAAAAATAAGTACTTTTAAATCAATAATAATTACGGTAGTACAGAAGCTTTCATCTGCGAGTCCATCTCGCATTGCGTTCGTTTTCGTTTTTAATATTTTGCTCTATTTTTTTACTCATAAGTACATAAACACTTATTACATATTTAAAATAAATGCTTGTGTTATCGCATATAAAATTCATATCAAATATTATTTATTGTTATTATTATTTAGCTAACTACTAAGTAAAACTAACTTAATAATTATATAACAAGGGACAAATCAAATTGACATCTAAATTAGAATGTTAAGCCGAAGGTAAAAACAATTGATACGAAACGTGACATTGTAAACATGACCTGTGAACGAAAGGTGAGGTCAATTATCGGTCCCGTGAAAACTGCATTACAAGAAACACATAACAATAGGTAATACGTGCTAACTAAATTATTCAACGATATTTCACAACCCTCATTGATCAGAAGGTTGATTGCGACACCCCATTCACACCCCCACTATTCCGATTATTTTGTCACACAACATCTAATTCATATATATTTTTGTTCATGAATATACGACCTTATGTGTCATTATTATCTATTTCGAAAGATTGATACTTCTTGAGTCAAGATTTTATAATAAATCGATTCATGTAAATATTAAACAGTGTGATTAGAACCAGTGAACCTTTCGCCGATTACAAGTAAATAGTACTTGATATTACCTTTAATATTAAATTACACAAAAATCACATCCCTAAAATTGGCCTGATTGTACATGTTCATCTCTCATTGTTCATATCTCATTTTACCAAATATTTTTGATAATATGAACCATAATATAACCATATAAATTGACTTTTAATTTGTCAAGTATTCAATTACAACTAATATCTAATAAAGCAAAATTGAAATAAAATGGTTACTACTCACAATTTTTTTCACGAGATAAGTTACAAATAGACAATGTTCACAATAATACGTTGACATATTTTTTTATTATTTATACGCCGTAAGGTTTCAAAAATATCTACTCAAGCTCATACTTTTATTACAAGAATAATCAATGCAGTTGTGTTTACAATTTCAATCTCTTGGTACAGAACTAGATACTATCGTATATAAAACAATAAAGATACCGCGTTTTATATACGAATTAAATAAAAGAAATTAGCTATGAGTTGGGGTGAGATTCTTCTTTACTTTACTACTCTAGCATCGAATGAATTTGCAACAAGGCCATAATGATAGTTACAATACTACGTCTGCCTCTTGTTTTTGGTTTCATAACCTGGAAAAACTATTAATGCAATTAATAACGCGTGACTCAAGGAATTTAAGATATAGATTATAATATGAAACGATTTCAAGATAAATATCGGATAAACACGGAAAGACTTCGAATTGATTTGACTATAACAATTTGATTTTCTAATAACAATAAAATGAATATAGATCGTAGTGTATTATGATCAAATCCGGCATGGTGTAACGACAATCTAAATTTTACATAACAACCTTGAAATGTTGCTACAATTTTTTTAAAGTTATTATAAGAAAATGTACTTGAACCGAAATCCGCCCAAATTCGGGGCACATAAAACAATGCAGTCAATGTCGTTTCAATCACGAGCACATTCGTAGGTGAACAATATCGATTCAGCACGCTCATGTCAACGATCGATGTAAATAGGGTCGCCAACTTTTTTTATGATAACTATAGCTTTTTTTTTTAAGGAACGTAATCAAAAAAGATAGCTTTAGCAAGTACTTATTAATATTTTACTAAATTTTATTTTAAAACATTAGCCTAGTTTGTGACTAATAATAACAAAATTTATTTATTATGTCGTTTGTCGTTATTATCTTTTCCTTTTTAAAGTTACAAGCTTAAGGTGTGTTATAATTAATTGATTGCTTATGTTAATTGCTAAATGTTGTAATTGTATCTATAGAAATTTTTTGATACTCTTTGAATTTTCAAGTGCGGGTAAACTAATTCCCAGTTTAATCATTTTCTAACAAGGATTTTAATTTTAGATACCAATTTATGTTGTCTCACAAGTTGCCTTTACCAATACAAATTATGAACGACAACCCTTGTTGTATGTCATAATCAATAGACAAGGCTAAACTCATGTTTTGTAATTGAAAAAAAAAATCATTAAATTATATTGATTAATTAATAAGTACAAAAGAAATGTATGTAGTCCAACGTTTATTAATATTTCAATATCATGAACTCAATAACAATTATTTTGATTTATATACTTACGATTAGTACGAATATTATAATGTTTCCTATTAATTATTTTTTATTTTTTGTTTTTTAAAAGTTTGAAAAATATAATGATATATATTATTATATATATTATCTATATCTGTCGGAAATCAAATATAACACAGATACAAAAGTTTACTTGTAGCATGCAGCTGTAGTGCATAACAACGTCACAATGCCATCCTATTTTAACACCTATGCGGAGCGAGGCTAAACGAAAAGGTTCAAATCCCCGACCTTACCGCTGAGGTTACACGACTAATTAAATCGACATCTTGTTTAATATCTTAATACTACACTATATTTAATATACTTATGATTAACTTATTAAGATAAGAACTATATGTGAAATAATAAATGCATTCAAACGTTCTACTATAATTTAAAATAATAAAAAAGCCAATCATGGTTGGTCAAAAAAACACGCCGTAATTGGGCAGTCAAACCTCAGAGGATATAAATTACCTACGCTATTTGGTGTCAAGTCTTACAAGCTAACGACATTCGTAATTATTTTTAGAGCAAAAAAACACTATATTTTGAGATTGCGTGATACAGACATTAAAAAAATGTCTGCCTAATCTAGGTAACAAACCTCTCGCTTACGTTAATGATCAATAACTGATTTTGTATATATTAGAATGAGTCATTGATAATAATTTTGTCAAACGATTTGATCTAATTATTTCGACCTTATAAGAATTGAATATTACTGTGTTTTTAAATATTTATTAACTATAACCTGTATTAACCATAGAAATAATTCCTATCTATCCATAAAATATTGCCTATCGTTTCTATGAATTGTCGTATTTTAATTTTTGTCTTTACCTGCCTGTCTAAACATATCCTAGTAAGTAGAGCATGTTAAAGTTCACGGATCCAAATCCAAGCAAGCATTTCTAATAAAAAGGCATTTAAATATTTATGTATTAGGTACTATATATCTACTCACACGTGTTTTCATTAGCTTTAAATATTATTATTTTTTCTTAAATCAGAATTTAACCTACTGATTTACAATAAAAATAAATTATGATATAGAGACGCACTAAACTACATATAAAAATAATCGCTTTTGTGAAATAACTTTGAAATTTCACCTCGAGCAGTGAAGATTCCTACGTGAAAAGGGATATATTTTAATATGTATATATTTTATAAACATAATGTAGTTATAGCCATTTTTTGTATACATACTACAGCTATAAATAATCTTAGTGTATTATTATAATGTATAATTATATGTATTATTATAGTGTATATGTAAATTAGCTATAATAAACCAAATTTATGAAAGCACACAACTCAAACCTTAGTGGTTTTTCACTGTGCTTTAAATGTGTAAATTTATATGAATATTTTGTAACAATAATAAAGAGAAAAAAGTTCCAGTTAAAAAATGTACCGGGTTACGCACCGTTCTCTTTAAAAGGAAAAGCGGTCTTTGCCCAGCTGTGGGTCGTAACGAAAACTATCGTGTTCGAGTTCATTTCATAATTATCACCTCTGAGGCCTCTGACGATTCATATCCTCGATTAAGATACATCTCAACTCCATGAACGGTGATTTAACGAAATGAAATATCGTGTGGAAACTCCCAAATTATGTTCATATTTGTGTGTAGTAATAAAACTCGTTCTTAACCAAATCTTCTTCCTTACTACGAGTATATTACTAAATACGTATATAACATAATATTATCATTATATAATTTCCCCTGGATATTAACCAACAGTTGTAATATAATTATACCAAATAATTGTGTTTATTTTAGGTTAAAAATCACAAGTAAATATTCTAAAAAGTTTTCGTATTTTCTTGGTGGTTTGCTAGACAATAAAATAAGTGAAGTACATACCATTTATAATTTGAACAGTTTGTAATCTTAAAAGTAAATTGAAACGATGTGGCTTACTAATCTCAATTATGAACAAACAGGAGAGATGTTAATAATACAAAGGAAGTCTATAAGCATACCTGTAGACACAAACAATCGCGCGCGCGTCTGCACGCATGCACATACATATGCTACCTACAATAAGAGAATGAGCAATGTTATGTTTATCCTTATTATGACGTTTATTAATACTTATTTTTCAGTCTAAAGCTAAGCATTTTCAGCATCAATTAAAATGCTTAGCTGTACTTTGAAAATTAACACTTAAGTGCTAGTTTTGTCGTCAAGGAGGGGGGCCTGGTGACCTAACGCACAAGATTTACCTTTTTCAGGCATTCGTTTCCATTACCATTCTGCTTGTAATACTTAAGAACTTTTCAAGTTCATGTATGAAAACAATAAATAAATAATTAAAATTCATTTGGATTAATTGATTTTAATTTTACTAAAATAGCACAGATAATTTCGCCAATGTCACGTAGAATGGTCGCTGTAAGAAATAATAATGCGTTATTGACACATGTCGAAAGAGAAAGACCGATATAACTTTATATTGGCGCGCAACAACAATATTTTTAATATTTAAATGCAATTTTAACTAAAATTATTATTAAAGTTATAATTATTAAATTTTTCACATTGTTTAAATATTTTTGCAGCTATCTTTTTTGCTTTAATTTTTAGAAAATCACTAATGTCAAAAAACATGTAGGTACTACAAAAATGTCAACCGTATAAAAATTACTATACTACAGACTAAAATAGATAAGTATAAAATAGCATAATTTATTTATAACATATTTATATTTATTTATAAATATAATAAAAAATTAAAATAATATTGATTTAAAAAGTTTTAAGTACTAATTTGTTATATTGTATTAATAAATATGACTCATTTCGTTCCTGCAGACTTTTTCATGCAATTTTATCGTATTTATTATATTTGTGTTTTTTATTAGCATAATTATATAATACAATAGTTTATCTTGGATCTGAATAATAATGTGATAAATATTTGTCATGTGCGGGAAAAAACCCATTTGGGTGGGTGTAAAGTTCCTCATCCGCCATTGAAAAGGGAGGATCCTCCGACCAGACGGGTGTTTTGTCTGGTGGGTTACTGCCCCCGACGGTTGTTGTCAGGTTCTTGTATATATTATGTTCAATCGCTCGGATAACTTTGATAGCGCGATGTAGGATACGTCAGTTCGTATGTGGCGAGATAGATGTCGCTACATCACTCTCCCTCCGAGCCGGTGTGATGCTTGCCGGGCCAGTGGAATGTTTCAGTGAGTCGAAACCAGTTTTCACATAGTTCACGGTGAGCTGGAACTGTCTGCGGTGATCCCCCAGTGAGTCGTGGTGGTGCAGTGCTGCGTAGTGGCTGGCTGCTGCGTCGACCAGGAGAGAAGTGCGTCTCTGCTTGCTGATCGGCCGAAGTGCAGTGTGCTGTGCTAAGGTCGCTGAGAAGGCTGTGGTTGATGATCAGGAATGCGCGTCCGCTGCATGCTGGTGGTCAGGATACCCGTAGTAGCCTTGGATGCTGGCTGGCTGTATGACTCGCTACTCGAAAGCTTGAGGAAGTGATGATGACGTCACGATGACGTAGTTTTGCGAAGTCTGTGCTGACGTTCGTGCTCGGGGTCACCAGTTTGGGGGTTTGAGGAACAGGGTGTGAAGTTTTCTCATCCACCATTGAAAAGGGAGGATCCTCCGACCAGACGGGTGTTTTGTCTGGTGGGCTACTGCCCCCGACGGTTATTGTCGGGTTCTTGTATATATGTTCAATCACTCGGATAACTTTGATAGCGCGATGTAGGATATGTTAGTTCGTATGTGGCGAGATAGATGTCGCTACACCCGTAACCACTAGCGCATCAGTTGCTATGGCCACTGCGCCAACGCGTCATCAATTATTCATACTGTATCAGTCTATAAACAACCCCGAACAACCAACCGGAAACAACCCTGCTGAGCGAAGGCCTCTTCTCCATATAGAAGAAGGGTTGGAGCTTAATCTACCACGCTGCTTCACTGCGGACTGGCGGATAATTTCCCTACCATGAGTAACGATCGTTATCAGGTGTCTATGATAACAAACGGGAACGACGGATTACATTCTCTCCGAGGCACGGTGGGGAGACCCATAAAAAAACCACCACATGGACATACAATCAGACCGGAAACAAATATATGTACAAACACAAGTATCTGTCCCGAGCGGGAATCGTACCCGCGACCGCCGTGATGTTGAGGCGACTACTCGCACCACTACACTAGAACGGTCATCAACACATAAAAAATGTTGCACAGATAAAATTAATTCATAATTGAAAATTTTACACTAACATATAGCTAGCCGGTGTATGGAACTACCTAACTTTTTTAAACGTATATGCCTACATTTTATAGGTAAGCAGTAAATGAGGTCTTTCTTATTACCTCACACGGCACCATTACTTTTATTAGAAAAAAAGAGAAAAAAAAACAAAATACGCATACATAATTCAATAAGAGTAATTAATCATAATGGTTAATGGTGAGCGTCAATAGACGCACATGTCAGGTACTTTCTCGCATACAAGTAATGAAAATCAGTCACGATACGGTTCTCCTGTCACAATGAACTTCCTGCTCGAGTAATTATTTGACGTCACTCGTGTTTTCGTTCTTAAACGTCACCATAAATGTCAGAATGCTAGAACTTGTCTTTAAATTTAATCCATGGCCGCATTGATCTATAAGGGTTTTCCATAGATCAATGATGGGCCGTGAAATTTTCTCCGTGTGTCCACTCCGTTTATACGAGTATTAATCATAACGTGAAACATAATAAGAACTATAAACAATTAAAATTATAAGTAACCTAAATAAGCTAAAATCTTTTTAAAAAATTGCCCAAACAGGGTTAATACTTTTTGTGATTTATTCTTTCATAAAAATTTACAAACTAAAATTCGAAAACTTATTGCTTCGGATACAGTAACATAATTGCAACACGTAACAATTACTCTCTCCTCTGCCCTCGCTACAATTTTATTACATGTATAGATAATATATCTTTTGTATTCAGTGCATTTGTTGCTAGCTGATTCTTGTAGCTTTTATTAAAGAACAAAGCCAACCGTAACCAGATTACGTTAAAGATAATTAACATTCGAATTAGCTGATTAAAACTTTCCTATAAAATGGGTACTAATTAGATCAATCGTAACGTTTATTATATAATCTCAAGTTACAAGTCCATTACACAAAGAAAATGTGCATATCGGTGTCACACAGTGCACCACAGTGCCACATAGAGATGAGATATTATTAAAGAGGAAATTTCTAAACAATAGCTTGATTACATAATCTAATCTAGACCTGTAGCATAATTATTCCTATTCAAATGAGTATTACGTAACATGGTTTTATTCTTCTTAACGCCTTTCTTAAGACTATAATTATCGATTAACAGAAAAAGAACGTGCCAAAACAAAAGACTCGGAATTAAATAGACCGCAAATTTAATGAAGTATAAAAAAAGAACAAAAAGAACGCTTTAGTTCTATTATTGATAAATACTTTATTATTAACTAGCTGCTGCCCGCGACGTCGTCTGCGTGAACGCTATTAGATTACACGTTGTTACAGAATACTTTGAAGAAATAAAGCTTCGCTGCTCGTTCCCCATAGATGATAGCGTGATAATATGTAGCCTTTATGTTGACCCGACTTCTTAATAATATTCGTGCCAAATTTGAAGTAAATCCATGCAGTACTTTTTGAGTTTATCCCGGACATACATAGTACATACAGACAAAGAGACAAAAATTCTAAAAACTATATTTTTGGCTTCGGTATCGATTGTAGATCACACCCCAAGTATTATTTTAAAAAAATATTCAATGTACAGTTTTGACTTTCCTACCATTTTATTAGATTGATATTAAACGTATTTGTTTAGAATGGCTGTGAAAAATTGCCAAATAGGTTTTCCGTTTCAATATCAACTCTTAATACGTGTTAAATTAGTTTTTAATTAATTGTGGTAAATTCATATTGTTTTAACGTAAAATTAAATTTTAAACAATACTATACAATCTGATTATCTATATAATGACAAAAAATGCACCAGTTCTCCTGTTACCAGTGTTTCGACTGCAAACAGACCTCAATAAAGTTGGCTTGGAAGTATAACCACTCAGATTTATGAATAAGTGCTCTTAATTGCTCACAAAATGGTCAATACAAATTCGCAATTGCTCACCCTATCAATTAATTATTTAATTAGTTATTAATAATTAAAAATACAGAATTATTTTTGCCTATTACACGTAAACCAATAGACTTTTCTTAAAATTTTTTTTTTTAATAAATTGCTCACAAATTGCTCCCCCGGAATCCGTATTTGCTCCAGATGTATCATTAATAGTTAATTAATAATTAATTTTTTTTAAAATTGCAAACGTGAAAAATTAAAATTCTTATAATTCAAATAGAATATTTTTTTTAAATAAACTATATGCAACTTAATTGCTCCTTAATTGCTCCCCCGAAATCCGCATTTGCTCCAGATGTATCATTAATAGTTAATTAATAATTAATTTTTTTAACAATTGCAAACGTGAAAAATTAAAATTCTTATAATTCAAATAGAATACCTATATATTTTTTAAATAAACTATATGCAACTTAATTGCTCCCTAATTGCTCTCCCGGAATCCGCATTTGCTCCAGATGTAATATTAACAGTTAATAAATAATTAATTTTTTTAACAATTGCAAACGTGAAAAATTAAAATTCTTATAATTCAAATAGAATATATATTTTTTTAAATAAACTATATGCCAATTAATTGCTCCCTAATTGCTCCACCGGAATCCGCATTTGCTCCAGATGTATCATTAATAGTTAATTAATAATTAATTTTTTTAACAATTGCAAACGTGAAAAATTAAAATTCTTATAATTCAAATAGAATATATATTTTTTAAATAAACTATATGCCAATTAATTGCTCCCTAATTGCTCCACCGGAATCCGCATTTGCTCGAGATGTATCGTTAATAGTTAATTAATAATTAATTTTTTTAACAATTGCAAACGTGAAAAATTAAAATTCTTATAATTCAAATAGAATATATATTTTTTAAATAAACTATATGCCAATTAATTGCTCCCTAATTGCTCCCCGGGAATCCGCATTTGCTCCAGTTGTATCCTTAACAAATAATTAATAATTAATTTTTTTAACAATTGCAAACGTAAAAAATTAAAATTCTTATAATTCAAATAGAATACCTATATATTTTTTAAATAAACTATATGCAAATTAATTGCTCCTTAATTGCTCCCCCGAAATCCGCATTTGCTCCAGATGTATCATTAATAGTTAATTAATAATTAATTTTTTTAACAATTGCAAACGTGAAAAATTAAAATTCTTATAATTCAAATAGAATACCTATATATTTTTTAAATAAACTATATGCAACTTAATTGCTCCCTATTTGCTCCCCTTTAATCCGCATTTGCTCCAGATGTAATATTAATAGTTAATTAATAATTAATTTTTTTAACAATTGCTAACGCGAGAAATTAAAATTCTTATAATTCAAATAAAATATATATTTTTTAAATAAACTATATGCCAATTAATTGCTCCTTAATTGCTCCCCCGGAATCCGCATTTGCTTCAGATGTATCATTAATAGTTAATTAATAATTAATTTTTTTAACAATTGCAAACGTGAAAAATTAAAATTCTTATAATTCAAATACAATATATATTTTTTAAATAAACTATATGTCAATTAATTGCTCCCTAATTGCTCTCCCGGAATCCACATTTGCTTCAGATGTAATATTAATAGTTAATTAATAATTAATTTTTTTAACAATTGCAAACGTGAAAAATCAAAATTCTTATAATTCAAATAGAATATATATTTTTTAAATAAACTATATGCCAATTAATTGCTCCCTAATTGCTCCACCGGAATCCGCATTTGCTCCAGATGTATCATTAATAGTTAATTAATAATTAATTTTTTTAACAATTGCAAACGTGAAAAATTAAAATTCTTATAATTCAAATAGAACATATATTTTTTAAATAAACTATATGCCAATTAATTGCTCCCTAATTGCTCCCCGGGAATCCGCATTTGCTCCAGTTGTATCCTTAACAGTTAATTAATAATTAATTTTTTTAACAATTGCAAACGTGAAAAATAAAAATTCTTATAATTCAAATAGAATATATATTTTGTAAATAAACTATATGCCAATTAATTGCTCCTTAATTGCTTCCCAGGAATCCGCATTTGCTCCAGATGTATTCTTAACAGTTAATTAATAATTAATTTTTTTAACAATTGCAAATGTGAAAAATTAAAATTCTTATAATTCAAATAGAATATTTAAAAAAAAAAACTATATGCCAATTGATTGCTCCTTAATTTCTCCCCCGGAATCCGCATTTGCTCTACACGTATCATTAACAGTTAATTAATTATTTTTTTTTTAACAACTGTAAACGTGTTGTTAAAAAAATTAATTATTAATTAACTATTAATGATACATCTGAAGCAAATCCGGATTTCGGGGGAGCAATTAAGGAGCAATTAATTGGCATATAGTTTATTTAAAAAATATATATTCTATTTGGATTATAATAATTTTTCACGTTTGCAATTGTTAAAAAAATTAATTATTAATTAACTATTAATATTACATCTGGAGCAAAATGCGGATTCCGGGGGAGTAATTAGGGAGCAATTAATTAGCATATAGTTTATTTAAAAAATATATATTCCTTTTGAATTATAAGAATTTTAATTTTTCACGTTTGCAATTGTTAAAAAAATTAATTATTAATTAACTGTTAAGGATACAACTGGAGCAAATGCGGATTCCCGGGGAGCAATTAGGGAGCAATTAATTGGCATATAGTTTATTTAAAAAATATATGTTCTATTTGAATTATAAGAATTTTAATTTTTCACGTTTGCAATTGTTAAAAAAATTAATTATTAATTAACTATTAATGATACATCTGGAGCAAATGCGGATTCCGGTGGAGCAATTAGGGAGCAATTAATTGGCATATAGTTTATTTAAAAAATATATATTCTATTTGAATTATAAGAATTTTAATTTTTCACGTTTGCAATTGTTAAAAAAATTAATTATTAATTAACTATTAATGATACATCTGGAGCAAATGCGGATTCCGGTGGAGCAATTAGGGAGCAATTAATTGGCATATAGTTTATTTAAAAAAATATATATTCTATTTGAATTATAAGAATTTTAATTTTTCACGTTTGCAATTGTTAAAAAAATTAATTATTTATTAACTGTTAATATTACATCTGGAGCAAATGCGGATTCCGGGAGAGCAATTAGGGAGCAATTAAGTTGCATATAGTTTATTTAAAAAATATATAGGTATTCTATTTGAATTATAAGAATTTTAATTTTTCACGTTTGCAATTGTTAAAAAAATTAATTATTAATTAACTATTAATGATACATCTGGAGCAAATGCGGATTTCGGGGGAGCAATTAAGGAGCAATTAAGTTGCATATAGTTTATTTAAAAAAAATATTCTATTTGAATTATAAGAATTTTAATTTTTCACGTTTGCAATTTTAAAAAAAATTAATTATTAATTAACTATTAATGATACATCTGGAGCAAATACGGATTCCGGGGGAGCAATTTGTGAGCAATTTATTAAAAAAAAAAATTTTAAGAAAAGTCTATTGGTTTACGTGTAATAGGCAAAAATAATTCTGTATTTTTAATTATTAATAACTAATTAAATAATTAATTGATAGGGTGAGCAATTGCGAATTTGTATTGACCATTTTGTGAGCAATTAAGAGCACTTATTCATAAATCTGAGTGGTTATACTTCCAAGCCAACTTTATTGAGGTCTGTTTGCAGTCGAAACACTGGTAACAGGAGAACTGGTGCATTTTTTGTCATTATATAGATAATCAGATTGTATAGTATTGTTTAAAATTTAATTTTACGTTAAAACAATATGAATTTACCACAATTAATTAAAAACTAATTTAACACGTATTAAGAGTTGATATTGAAACGGAAAACCTATTTGGCAATTTTTCACAGCCATTCTAAACAAATACGTTTAATATCAATCTAATAAAATGGTAGGAAAGTCAAAACTGTACATTAAATATTTTTTTAAAATAATACTTGGGGTGTGATCTACAATCGATACCGAAGCCAAAAATATAGTTTTTAGAATTTTTGTCTCTTTGTCTGTATGTACTATGTATGTCCGGGATAAACTCAAAAAGTACTGCATGGATTTACTTCAAATTTGGCACGAATATTATTAAGAAGTCGGGTCAACATAAAGGCTACATATTATCACGCTATCATCTATGGGGAACGAGCAGCGAAGCTTTATTTCTTCAAAGTATTCTGTAACAACGTGTAATCTAATAGCGATAAGATTATTAATAAGATTATTAGAGTCGTTACAGTAATAAATCATCATAAAAAAGTCAGTCAGAAGTTATAAGAAATCCATGTCGAAAATATGCTAGTCTTGTTTTATCAATTAACATTATATTAATACAAAGTGTATTTTTTTACTATAACATACATCCAAAATACGTCCAAATAGTATAAATTAAGAGTATTATTATAATATGTTCCGTAAGTCTACTGGATACAACAACAAAAAAAATGTATATTTTCGCTTTAGTATATTGGTATAGATTCGAGATTACATTTTCTAATAAAATTTGGTTGGACGATGGTTCTCTATTCTTAGTATCTATTATTTTAGAAAAAATAAAACAAAACGAAATGCACAATGCAAACTCAATTAGTTTAAACAAGGCGTATTCTAGGCGCAATTAATTGGCATATAGTTTATTTAAAAAATATATATTTTATTTGAATTATAAGAATTTTAATTTCTCGCGTTAGCAATTGTTAAAAAAATTAATTATTAATTAACTATTAATATTACATCTGGAGCAAATGCGGCTTCCAGGGGAACAATTAGGGAGCAATTAATTGGCATGTAGTTTATTTAAAAAATATATAGGTATTCTATTTGAATTATAAGAATTTTAATTTTTCACGTTTGCAATTGTTAAAAAAATTAATTATTAATTAACTATTAATGATACATCTGGAGCAAATGCGGATTTCGGGGGAGCAATTAAGGAGCAATTAATTGGCATATAGTTTATTTAAAAAAATATATATATTCTATTTGAATTATAAGAATTTTAATTTTTCACGTTTGCAATTTAAAAAAAAAATAATTATTAATTAACTATTAATGATACATCTGGAGCAAATGCGGATTCCGGGGGAGCAATTTGTGAGCAATTTATTTAAAAAAAAAATTAAGAAAAGTCTATTGGTTTACGTGTAATAGGCAAAAATAATTCTGTATTTTTAATTATTAATAACTAATTAAATAATTAATTGATAGGGTGAGCAATTGCGAATTTGAATTGAGCATTTTGTGAGCAATTAAAAGCACTTATTCATAAATCTGAGTGGTTATACTTCCAAGCCAACTTTATTGAGGTTGCAAACAGCACTAAGATATAATTTGGAATAAGTGACGAGTATATCGCGGGTTGCAGACCAAGAGCTAAGCTAAGTTAGTTTAGCTTAGCTTACACAGTTTTTCCTACTTGCGTGCAGACTGCAAACTATGCAAATTAAGCTATGTGAGGTAACTAAAACTAAAACTACTTGATTTTTTTTTTAAATTGACTTAGGAGTTTCAGAGCTTAGCGATTACAAACAAACAATTCAATTATTTCCTGTTTGTAATAATAGTATTGATATATACGTTAGTAAACGAGTAAGTACCTTTATTTTTATTTAAAATGTGGTATTTTTTGTATATATTCCATAAATAAAATTATAATCCAGTTAAGTGAATGTAATGCCAAGTCAAAGGTTACAATACCGTTCACTACAGAACCAGTTAACTTATAAATTAATAATAATAATACTGTGACAGATTTTTATTACATTATAATATTATAAATATATGAATATAAATATATACCACGCGAGTTGAACTGAGGCTATCCCGTAGGTCCCAAAATTAGCGCGTCTAAAGAAACAAAAAAAAAACAAACGCTTTCAGTTTATTATACTGCAGAAATTTATCTAAATAAATAATTTATAGATATTTTTTTTATTTCATGTCTCTCTAAATACGAATTATATAAATATATATATATACAGTATATATACATTTAAGTCATGAACTAGCAAGATTACGGGTAGTTGGGTTTTGAGGCTCTAGGACTGCCTGCCTTGACTGTGTTATATCAAATCCAGCATAGTATAGGATAAAGTATATTCTGGGCCTGTTTCACCGGTTACTGATAAATCTAACTGACGTATAACTGTATCCAACATATAAAAATATATGATACATTTTCATACATAACACCACTTTATCTGTAAAATATTTCTATTCGCAATCTGTGAATACAAAACTTTTAATTTATTAGTTAAGGTGCAATAGGTCCCTTATCTATATACCATTGTAATTATAACTGTGCAACTAACTCGTAAATCACCTCATCTTGATTTTGAAAGATTTATTCATTAATATGACTCTCATACTAAAAAATCCCATCTCTATTTCATTTTCTCAAAATTTATATTTGAATTTTAAAAGTCTATTATAGTTTTTATCCTTATACTTAATGATTCTCGTATAAAAAAAAAACTTTAATCATAAAAGGCGGGCTAATATTTACCCTGTTGATAATAAAATTTTCATTTAATATATTTTTTGTTCAAATCACTTTTTTGATATAGGTACTATGTAATATTTAGGAAAATATTTAATACAGAAATAAATTAAATACCAATATATTTATGTATAAATTAAAAAATACAATTTTGTTCTTCACCTCTTAATGTATAGAGTTTGTATATATATTATATAAAATTAAAAAATATATATTTATATTGAAATTTTAGTGTCCTTGTGTATCTAGGATAGAGATTTTATTGACTCACTGCCACACCAAGCATTCCTTATATTACCGTTTTTTTCGTTCAATCATTGACAGAATTCCGTATTATATATCGTATCTATTTAATAAATATATAAATATGTTACAAAAACGTTTTTTCCCATAATTATTTAAGATTTTAAAACTCCGCTTGCAAAATACATAGTCACGAATGTAATGTAGCATTGGATACGTTCACGATTCCGGCAATTCATTTTATAAAAGGTAATAATAAATGCATAGAAGACAATAGAATCCAAACTAACAAAATATAGAAGCTTATGACAAACAAGATGGCGCGGTTTCTCCCGTGCTTATGTTTATTACCTTAACACTTTTTAGCGTATATGAGTAGCTTCTAAAGCAATAAATTTCTTAAAACTTAGATAAAAAGAAATAAAATTATCACATTGAAACAAACAATCTTATGCTTTAAACATTATATATGTACTAGTATGTAAATAAGTAATTGCCGTTGGATGTATGTTATACCTACAATAAAAAATGCAGTAAGTAAACATAGATAAGATCAGTTAATAAATAAAAACCTATGCATATACGATTATGTATAAAGTTAAATAAAAATAAATCTAAACAATGTAATATAATATAACAATAAGGTACCACCTAATATTTTACAACCGTTCTAGTGTAGTAGTGTGAGCCAGCGGTTGCGGATTCAATTCCCCGGTGGGTATCTCCACCGTGCCTCGGAGAGCACGTAAAGCCGTCGGTCCCGGTTGTTATCACATACACTTGATAACTCATGGTAGCGAAAATCATCCGCCAACCCACAGTGGAACAAGCGTGGTGCATGAAGTTAGAACGCTTCACCAATATAAGAAGAGGCATTTATCCAGCAGTGGCAGGTTTATAGGCTGATATCATTCATAATATTTCTGTTTATAAAGGTTTCCTGAACTAAATCTTACTATTTTACTAACTAATCTTACTAATTTCTATTATATTTCTATTGTACTTATTTAAGCTACATAAAAGCTTTATAAATTTATTATAAAGCATATTCTATATAACTACATATCCATTTTAGTGCAATACAGTAATCACAGAAATAAAAATATATTTTTTAATTTTACTTATATTAAATACAACAAACTATCTTGAGTATTTTCAAGATAAAATTGGTAACTCCTGAAATAATTACGTTGAAAAGACCTTTTTTTTATTATTAAGGTATAAAAACCAAACCATATGTCTATGTTATTAACAATTTAATACCGACAAATCCTTGAATCGTAGAACTACAATAGCTTTTATGGTCTGTTAAAACAATCAACTCACAGTAACTACTAATATCATTGTTTAAATGGATTTTTCACATGAAAAGGATTCATGTTTTTATCAGCTGACAATAAAAGACGGATCAAAGGTCAAATTCTTAAATGTTAAAGTTAAGTGAGTACAGCATTCGTACAATAGTATTATATTGTCTTTATCATATTCAAAGATTGTTTACTTGAATAACACTAAAATACAAGAGTACCTAAATAGGGTTTTATAAGACCTTAATACTTTTAGGTATTTCGTAGCTTTTAATGAAAGTCACAGTAATTATTATAAATAATATTTGTCAATAGCTGATATTATTTTCAATCTTGACCACCTAATAATAAAGTGCCCAGGAGCTTTTTTGTTAGCCGGAGACCCGGACGAAAAGCGTCATTTGCTTGCTACAGCAAGAAAATCCAGCATTCCACAGTGATGAAGCCCTCCTATCCCTGTCACCATAAGGAGTATTGGAAAACAATTGTGTTCTTCTACAGACTGACTAAACAGTCGCAGTCAACAATTTTAAACTAAGTTTTTCTTAAGAACACTGCCACTTATAACTTGGGGAACTAGACTCTATCTTTTTATTTATATAATAATAGACTTCTTATGTATAAGTTTTTTTTTTTTATTCCTTTCATTAATGATTACTAAATATTTAATAACTATTATTTATTCTTCTAAGGGACCTAATTAAAGAAGATTAGTATAGAAAATTTCTGTCTCTCTATGTCTCTCTCTATGTCTATGTTTATATTTATATTTTTTCTCTATGTCTATCCACGACAAATTTGTTCAAGTCTATACTAAAATCAACTGTAACCTATTTCACAATAAAACCTTGCATCCGTGTTCAGTACCGCCTTACAATCTAAATCAATGTCCGTCCACCTCCGTCATTAAAAGTTATAATTAATTACATTTATATATCAACAATACGTTTATACGAGTATATCCATTTATGACACAAACGATCGAAATAAAACCTTGTCTTTTATAACAAATGGCTTAAATTTATATCATAGCAATAACAAATAGCGTGACCATTTATTTTATATATAAATCGAGGACGTCTTTTCCAGAATTTATATATATATATTTATATTTTACTAGTTTTTAAGAAAACGTTACATTTTTAATGACAAGCTGTGTAACATTTATTTAAAAAAATTGTTTATTAAGCTACGCTAACATGTTTTTAACGACTATGTACTTGTTTTTAAGCCCCGCCAAAAAAAAAATATGTGGGTCACTCTATACGAGTATCTGTCTAATTTCTAACTGAAAATGTTTCAATAAAATGTAAACAGCCGTTGAAAATTAGAAAACATAACATTTTCTTTCCCGTTGGGGACAGCATAACAAATAGCCTTAAAGCGGGACTGTCTTGCATAATATTGAACATATGGTCACCTTAGTAATAACGTAATTAGGTCCACTTACATCTAGGTGGGGTAAATCGAAAGGACTATGGAAGGACCTTGGGATTTGAAAGTACACAATAACCGGAACATACTTGTATCACACGTATTATTCTCTCACGGAACATTCTCGAAGAAATGTAAAAAAATTGAAATTGTTTCAACATTACTTTTTTTTTTTGTATTATTTGTCTTTTTACCAAATGCACAACACTTCTAAAACAATATCATGAATTGTATTATTAGTAACTCATATTTTTGGGTGTCTAGTACTGCTGGAATTGCAATACTGTACCAGGAAACGTAGAATTGTGGAATCACAACCAGGAACATAGGTGACCTTATTTATTTATTTTATTTATTTATTCTTTATTGCACACCACAAATACATACATACAAAGCATGATTACAAGTTTTTAAGTTAATAATGTGTAGTACGTATTGCGTTTATAAAATATAAGTCACAAAGTTTCGCATTATCACCATACCTATTGATTATAATCACCGGTTTGGAATTTTTTAACTTCTTTATTCCATCACGTTTGGTAGTGTTGTTATTCATCCGAAAAAATGATCGACCCTACTAAATTATTTATTTATTCAACTTAGTCTTTTATGTTCAGACATACAAAGGATAATTTAGAAGCTCATACTTACAAACATAGTCATGGTCATGTTTAGGCTAGTTTTAAGAAAGTAGTTAAGTAAATAAACATTTTATTTTTTTATTAATGCCAATATTATTGTGAATTACGCGATATTTGATGGTGTGTTTGTGATAGTAATGGAAAACCAAATGTACTTTATACTATGTGAGGTTTTATCTGAACGATAATAATTAATTATCATTAAGTATGTATATGTACTCAATCGCTAGTTTATAGTCGTATAACATGTTCAAATTACTTTTGTGTTTTTTTTTCTTCTTTTTCTTTCTTGAAGCTTTTAGGCACTATATTATTTCATTTTTTGAAAACATTTTAGGAATATATTGTTAAATTCTCTGTATTTAGGCATATTAAACTGTTTATAACGCCATTGGTTGTACAATTATTATGTCTATACATAGTTTCAGTACTGTTATGTAACTTTATTGTGCAATTGTTTGTTGTCCTAAATAAAAATAAATAAAATAAATACCTATGTGCACTATTAAAAGCGAATTTGTGACTAAAATTTTATTGCAAGCAATCGGTTTGAAACAATTATTTGCCTTTATATCTTGTTCAGGCGTATAGATTATTGCAGAAAGCAATGCTTTTAATATTCTATTATTACGTATTTAATTTCCCTTAGCATTGTACAGAAGCTTAGGTAGAAACTTAGAAAGTAGGTATATATCATTTATAGTACGCCGTACGTTGCCGTGCGGTGACTGGTAAACAAAAATAGTCCCGACCGCCTTCTTGCCGAGGCGACTGAGGCCACAGTGTTTTTTTTTTTTTTTTTACGTGGGGAAAATCCATTATGGATACCACTCCGGCGCGGGGGCACCGAAGTGATTATGCCCGACTCCCGCGGGCTAAAAACCCCACGTGTGAGCAGTCATCCGCCTGGGTGGGGCGAGATGGGGTCGCGCTAGCATTCACCACCTCGCCTCGGCGGTAGGCCCGGATGAACATCCGGGGCCCCGGCACAAGGTGGGCGGCCTTGCTCACAACAAAGGCCACCCCTCAGACATGTGGGGTCGCGCTGTTAAGTTGGCCGAAGTCCCCCGACTATCGGCCAGCGACCCCATTATTACGAGGGGGGGAGGAGGTGGGCAAACCGTCTCCTCCTTACCCCCGTGCGTCTGCGTCGGAGCGGATCAGCAGAGGCGTCATCCTCCCTAGCCCGCTCCGCAGTCTCCTTCTGCGTCATTACCTCTTCGCAGAAGGAGACCGCCGCCTGCCACGATCTCTCACTGTCGAGCATGGCTCTTACGACGCTCGGCAGTGAGAGATCCCGCCCGAGGACCGCTGAAAGCGCGCGACGCTGCGGTTCCCAGGCAGCACACACCTCAAGCGTGTGGAGCGCCGTATCCTCTGGCGCCCCGCACGCGTGGCAGGCTGGAGTCGCCTCCCGTCTGGCGATTTTGTGCAGGTACTTACCGAAGCACCCGTGTCCGGAAAGCACCTGCACCAAACGGAAGGTCAGCGGCCCGAACCGCCGCCTCACCCACTTACAAAGGACTGGCCTGACCGCGTCCACCGTCCACTGCCCGGGAACCGGCGGGGCCAGGTCCTCCGTCCACCGCTGTAACAGGGTATCCTGCGCCTGCCTCCGCATGCGTGCGACCTCCTCCCACATCAGGGTTTCCCCCCGGGATCTCCTCGCCGCCACGAAGTGGTATATTTCGGCGAGGATCTCCGCCTGTAATTCCCAGGGGGGATCACCGGCCAGCACGCACGCCGCCGTCCAGGATACCGTCCGGTAACCGCGTATCGCCCTCGTCGCGATGACCCGCTGCGGACGTCGCAGCAGGGTCTTATTGGCGCGACTGAGGGCGTCCACCCAGACGGGTGCCCCATACATGGCCATACTCCGGATGACCCCGGAGTACAGCCGACGGCAATTGGCGCTCGGACCACCCACGTTCGGCAGCAGCCTACCCAGTGAGGCGGCGGCTCCCACGACTCTCGGGGCTAGCTGGGCAAAATGAGCCCTGAAAGTCCATCTCCCGTCCAGGGTGAGACCCAGGTACCTCATCTGGGTTCCTACCCGGATCGGGACTTCATCCAGGGTCACCCGCGTACCTGGAGGGGGTCCCCCCCGAGGCCCATGAAACAGTAGGGCCTCGGTCTTCGTCAGGGCGACTTCCAGCCCCAGGGCACGTATACGGCCGACCACGAGTGTTGTGCCGGCTGTGGCCAACCGCATCACCTTTAGCCACGACTAGGGTGTCATCGGCATAGCACAACACCCGCACGCTTGCTGGAAGCGTGCCCCGAAGCACCCAGTCGTAGCCGACGTTCCACAGGAGCGGTCCTAGCACTGACCCCTGTGGAACCCCGCAGGAGACGCGACGTCGCCACACGCCTTCGCGTCCCTGTATCAGGACTTCCCGCCCCTGGAGGTAGTCGCCCAACAACCTCCGCAGATACAGGGGCACCCGGTGGTAGCGGAGCGCCTCCTGTATCGTCGCATGCGGGAGGCTGTTGAAGGCGTTGGCGATGTCGAGCGAGACAGCCAACGCCTTTTCTTTCTCGCGGACCGCCGCCTGTGTCCATCTTTTGAGCCAGAGCAGGGCGTCTAATGTGGACCGCCCCGCTCTGAACCCGTACTGGGCTTCGGACAGCCCGGGCCCAGTTCCCTCCAGGTGCCGGATGACACGGATGGCTACCACTCTCTCCAGGAGTTTGCCCGTGTCATCGAGCAGGACAATAGGCCTGTATGCGGAGGGCGAGTCGACGGGTCGTCCGTCCTTCCGCAACAGGCACAGCTTCCCGTCCTTCCACGACTTTGGGAATCGTCCAGACACGAGGCAAGCGCTGAACACCTCCCGAAGCCGTTCGCCCATCTCCTGGAGGGCAATTCCAAGCACCCGGCCCGGGATCCCATCCGGGCCAGGCGCCGTCCTCTTTCCGCGCAGGCGGCGGACCGCAACCTCCATCTCAGCCTGCGTCACAGGCGGGATGGAGGTCTCGTTAAGCTCCTCAAGAGGGGAGACGGCCATTGGTGGAGGGGTGTGACCGAGGTCTCTTGCAGGAAAGAGCCCAGTCAGTACCCTGTCCAGGACCGCGGGCTCCAGAGACTCGGCGACCGGGCGCGTCTGGTGCCGGAAAGTTTTCCGGGCAGCCTTGTACGGACGCCCCCACGGATCCCTATCGAGGCTCGCCAGGGCTTCGCCGAAGGCCTGCGACTTCGCCCTGACGATGGCCAGCTGTAGCTCGCGCTTGGCGGTGCGGTACACTTCGTACAGCTGGCGCTCGATCTCCAACTCCACGAACGGCATCTGCTCGTCAGTACGGCCATGACGTCGCCTCCTGGAGTGTCCGTATGGTCGCCGTGCCACCGTGCAGGCATCTCGGAGCTTCGCGATCTCCGAGCTCCACCAATAGACCTCGCGACGCTCGAGGCGGTGCCGGGACTTCGGCATGGCCGCATCGCACACGGCTGTCATCGCGTCGCGGAAGTGGTCCGCCGCGTCGTCTACCTCCAGGTGCATAGGGGAAGCAGACCACGACTGGACGATCGCCGCCTCCCTTGCCAACTCTGCGTCGAGGTGGCTGACTGCCCAGCGAGGGAAATGCACCGCCGCGTGCCGAGGTGCACCTCGGTGGGAGGTGGAAACCTCGAACCTCACGTATTTGTGGTCCGAGAGAGTCTCCACCTCCGAGAGCACCCTCCACGCCCGCACACGTGTGGCGACGGACGGGGAGGCGAACGATACGTCCACCACGGACCCCCCGTTGTGTCGCACGCACGTGTGGGCCAACCCTGTGTTGAGCAGGGTTAGGCCCGCGGCGACCGCCCACTCCCTGACTACTTCCCCGCGAGAGTTAGTGGATGGGTTGCCCCAATCCCGGGCCTTGGCATTCAGGTCACCGAGGAGGACGACCTGACGTGGCGCCTGTCTCCCAACCGCAGCGGCCAGGAGATCTACGAAGGCCTCCAGCTCCGCTACGGTTTTGTTGGGGGAGAAGTACACGCCTACCACGGCATACTCTCCCCACTTAGCCACCACGTACCCGGCCCCCCTCTCTTCGACTGAGAGGGGCGGGCTGCCGCCACCGGATCGCCCCACAATGGCAACAGAACCATCCAGGTCTGCAGCCCAACAAGGATGGGAGGGAGGGACGTAGTACGGTTCCGCTGCCACTGCTACGTCTATACGCCACTGCACCAGTGCCTGCATGAACAGGTCTTGGGCCTGGGCGCAGTGGTTGAGATTCGTCTGGAGGAAGTTGTGATTTTCGACCCGGTCCATATTATTCAGACATCACAACTTCCTCCCCGTCCGCTTCCAAAGGGACGACCCTCTCCTCAGCAACTTGGCTTGCAGCCGCTGGAGTGGCCCGGGCCCCGGCAGCTTTTCCCTTCATCGTCGCAGGCTTGCACCTGCGACCTCCCATCACGTGGCCGGAGGCCCGTCCTGAGTCCGCACAAATCGCGCAGCGCGGGGTGGCCTCTCCGCACGTGGCCGCCTTGTGGCCTGCGCTGCCGCAACGGAAGCACAGGTCCCCCCTGTCTACCGACGCAGGGCACTGAGGGCGCGTATGACCCAGTCCCATGCACCGGAAGCAGCGCATAGGCCGTGCCTCCAGGGCCACTACTCGTGCTGAGCTCCACCCGATCAGAATCCTGCCCTTTTCGATCAGCGCTTTCGCTGTCGAAATGGGGCAGGAGACGACGATGGACCCCGTGCCGCCGAAACTGGGGCGAATGCCCCCCGCCTTCACAAGGCCGACGTCACACCCCGTCGCCTTTGCGACTGCTGCTGCCACTACCTCCTTGGTGGCCGTCTCGTCTAGGCCCGAAATCCGCACCTCTACACATTTGACGGGTCTGACGACGTTGGCCACTTCGGACAGCACTCCACGGAGGGACTCCGCGAGCTTGTCCGCCTTCTCCTGCTTTCCGGAATCAGGGATCTCCAGCATCCTCGCTCCCGTAGCTGTCTGGCGGAAACGGATTCGGTCAATCCCCAACTCCTGAAGGTTCACCTTCTCTTGGGCCGTTCGGAGTATGGAGCTGTAAGTCAGCCCCGTTTCTGCGGCTTCCGGCTGCAGGGAGAGAATAACCGCCGCAGTCTTGGGGGCCTTAAGCCCGGACGGCTTGGTGGTCGGCTTCGCAGACGGCTTGGCGATCGTCTTCGCGGACGGCTTGGCGGTCGTCTTCGCGGTCGGCTTGGCGGTCGACGTCGCGGACGGCTTTCCAGTCGACTTCTCGGATGGCTTTCCGGTCGACTTTTTCGGCTTCGCAGGATGAGCCGCAGGTGCAAGGGCAGGGGTGGACGACTTCCCCTTTCCCTTGCCCTTTCCTTTCTTCACCACTGTGGCCCAAGTTTCCGCCTGGGCGACAGTGGAAGGGCCTGCTGAGGGCATAGCTGTCGCCTTGGAGCCTCGAGGCGCAGGTAACGGCCTATTTTGTGCCACTGCGTCTGTCCTTAGTGGAGGGCGCACTGTCGGAGCCGGCAGCAGCCGGTCTTCAATCGCCGCGAGTTTGGCATTCATCATCTCGCCGAGAGAGCAGGTCAAGGACCGCTTGAGCTCCTCGACGAGATCTGCCCCCACCACAGTCGCAGGCACCGCTCGCGCTCCGGCAGTGGCAGCGGTGGCGGCGGCGGTAGTGGCCGCAGCCGCCTCCGCCTTGGCCTCGCTGAAGCCGCGCCGCAGCGCCCTCACTTCCGCCTTGATTGCTTCGATCTCGAGCTTGAGGCGACGATTCTCCGCCCTCAGCCGCCTCGTCTCCTCGGCCTCGCTCCGACTCGCGAGCGCTTCGACCACCTCAGTAAGGGTTGACGCAGACCTCTTCAGTTTTCCCACGTACTCCCCCTTGAGGTTGCCAGACTTCTTAGCAACCTCCAAAATACAGGCAATGTCTTCGCCTGCACGCGCCCTCAACTCCTGTGCATTTAGCGCGCCGACATCGGCTGCCGCTAGGAGCTCGGACTCACTCCCGTCCGTGGCTCCTTCCGCGACGCCACCGAGGCCATACTGCCTAGCACGCAGTACGGTATCCAGCTCGTCACTAATGGGCAATGAAGCAGATTTCAAAAATCGACCTCTTGGCGAACCCGCCTTTGAGCCTGACGCTCTCCCACGTCTGGCGGTGTTAATCTTCGCGGATGTCGTCTCCTCCGTCTCCGTGTCTGAGCCCACGAAGAAAGCGGAGGAGGACGACCGCTTCCGCCCCTCAGAGTGGCTCTGAGAAGGGCCACGACTGTTCAATTCTATGTCCATGTCGGACTCGACGTTGGATTCGTCGACTTGACGGTCGGCCTCAGCTTGGCCCTGAGAAGGGCCTTGCGGCTGGTCCTGAGAAGAGCCTTGGGTTTGGCCCTGAGAAGGGCCGTCGGCTTGGCCCTGAGAAGGGCCTTTGGTAAATCTCCCTTTGCTGTCACGCAAAGGAAGCATCACGTCAGAATATTCGCACACACAAATCAATCGATCACCCAAGTATCGTTTACAGTATTCGGTCACCTGCCTGCCACCTGCGTTACCGGGGTCAGGACAGGGTCCAGGGGAGACGACGTGGACGTAACTATAAACACTTGGGGACTCCCCCACCATCACCATATCCTGCCACAATACACTGCGCTTACCGACCTGCATACAAAGCGTGACGAGTATTGGCAAACGCCCCCAAACATGACCAGTATACTACACCGAGCACAGGCGTCAAGTTCCCGGTGGCTCTACTATTCCTGGCTAAGGTAGGACTTGAGAAGAGCCGCCGAAAGCTATTGTATAGAAGCTGCTTCGAGCCGGTCGCTCCGGCGGTTGATAGAGGAAGCCTACTTTCAGCAGTGAAGTCCAATGGCTGTTATTATTAATTAAAACTAACTTCATTTGACGCTTAATTATAAACATATTAATAATATACAAATCCTGATATATCGAAGAACCATTGATGCTACAACTCCTATAAATAAATAAAAAATCTTATTAATATTATAAATGCGAAAGTTTGTTTGGATGTTTGTTACTTTTTCACGCAAAAACTACTGAACGGATTTAGATGAAACTTTACAGTAATATAGCTTATACATCAGAATAGCACATAGGCTACAATTTATAAAGATTTTGTGTAATTTGGTCATAATTATTATAACATAGTAATTATCAAAACGCGTAAGGGACGCCTATTTTTTTTTTTAACACTACACATCAGGGTTCAAAAATTTCAAAAATTTGGAGCCTATTACGCGTATAAGCTATATTATATTTATTAACCTAGTTCTCTTTTATCATACTTCGCGCTTGTATTCTACTTTCATTCTGCATACTTTTTATTTTCTTCTGTCATCCGTACACATTAATTGTTAATTGGGTATTTTCCCAGCAATAGCTAAACTATTCAAAATAAATAAAACTATTCTGGGGGAAATGAATGGAGATGGGGCATAACTTTATTTATAACAAATTTATCTTATTTTTTTTTACAATATTCTAAGATCTACCATTGTTGTCAGCTTAATTTATAATTATTACATTACGTAAACTTAAAAACCATGGACACCACATGGAGACAAATGGTTTCTTAAAAATAAACTTATCTAACACAATACTATCTAAACACTATAATAACAGTTTTATACATAGGTACTTATATAAAAAAAATTAAATTTTAGATAAAGATACATCCTTAAACAAATATTCCTACTTTTAATTTACACTAAATATGTTTGAATATGAATATGTTTAACACACACACAAGGTCGTCTGTTCCTAAGGTAGGCAACTTAATGCCTGTGTTTTAGGTAACAGCCGACTGATATAATTTTTTTATATAAATATACATATTAATAATACATATATAAATAAACATATATTACACCCAGACTCGGGGCGGGAATCGATCCCACAACCCTTGGAGCAGAAAACAGAGTCACTGCAAACTGCGCCAACGGGTCAGTCAAACTATTTTATATGTTGTCTAAAATATACATACTATATTTACATAACATATTTGCTAATTCTTATTTCTATTATTTGCTATTATCCCAAATTTTTTTACAAAACTGCAGGAATCAGTCACTGCTATCGGCGATTTCGTTCAACACGTTTTTAGACAATTTCACACCAATCTGGCACTCTGCCTCTCATAATCAAGGGTCGGGCAGTCCAAAAGGACGTGGTAGATACATTCCGAACACCCAGGGTCGCAACCGCACGACGGACTCTCCTTACACTTGAAACGATGCAAGTGTTCGGCCGGTATGCTGATTCCATTCATCAAGCGATCGCATACGAATGCTTCGCTTGATGTATGAAACCGGGCAGCTGTCATAGTCAAAGGCACGTTTTAACTTCAGCAAAGCCTCCTTGGCTAAATAGTCGGCACGCTCATTACGCTCTAGTCCTGCGTGGGCTTTGATCCAGTACAAACTTACCTATATATTTGTCTTGGAGCAAAGCCCTTCGCAGATTTGCCCGCGCCTCAATGGCAATGAAGGGCTTTTGGATTTTTAAGCGTGAGCAGTGCCAACGAAGAATCGGTCACGTATATCCCGACTGATACGGACCACTTGTCCGCGGCCATCCGCTTCACCCGGCATATCGCCAGGAGTTCCGCCTGGTAGACCGTGCAATAGGACGGCAAAGCAAATTGAGGGTTTTGGTTTCAGCGGCGCCTCTCCATACGGATAACGCCGCACCCACTTTGCCCTCAATCTTGCTGCCATCCATGTAGATATTAAAATCGTGGCTATTATTGACCATGAGTTGCTCCTGGTCTACCAGACACTTTAACTCAAGGTCGAGATGACAGGTGGGGTGTGGAGACCGCAGATCTGAGGACATTCGTTCCACCTCCCGATTCCCTATCACCCACTGGGGCACCCCCGTCCTCGCACCATACAGCGCCGCGGCTTTGTGAACGTACGGTATGCCCTGCATAACTTCGGCGCGAAACCCCGCTGGACCATATTCAGCCGCTTGCGAATACTGATCTTTTCGACGGCCGTCACCCAAACGGCAGCCGCACACAAGATCACAGGTTCAATCACCGCTCTGTAAATAGTGGTTGATGACTTCAGGATGGAGACCCCAGCTGGCCTTAGCTGCTTGCGCCAGCTGATGGTAAAAGGTGACCGCGCGCTTGCAGACATTCGCGACGTGTGTGTTGAAGGTGAGTTTTCGGTCTATGGGTCTAAGGGTCTAAGTCTATTTCATGGTACTTAAGACCTTCTTTTCTCGAGAATTCGGCAGTGTTGCCAACTCCGGGGTTTTCCCCCTAAATTTAGGGGGAAAAAATCTCGACCGGGGGATTTTTAGGGGGAATAAAATGTTAGGGGTTTTTTTAGGGTTTTTTTTTTCAGGTATTTGGATAGGGTACGAAGTATAATGCTGATACTGGACGCCGGATGACCTTTTTTTTTTTTTTAGGTATTCGGATAGGGTATGAAGGATAATGTTGCGACTGGACGCCGGATGACTTTTTTTTTTTTTTTTAGGTATTCGGATAGGGTATGAAGGATAATGTTGCGACTGGACGCCGGACGACCTTTTTTTTTTTAGGTATTCGGATAGGGTACGAAGGATAATGTTGAGAGTGGTTGCGGGATGACCTTTTTTTTTTTTTTTTTCGTCGTCCGATAATTCTGCCGATACGATAATTATCGATAACTTTGACCCGATGAACACCCCTACCGTCAGGGGGTTTCAATTTAGTGGTTTTTTAGTGGTTTTTGAGGGAAAATTTAGAGGGAAACTTTTCAAACAGTTGGCTACACTGGAATTCGGTTGACCAGAACGAAGCATCAGTAAGTGCGCGCACGGCGGGGGTGGAGGGGTAGTCCAAGTAAAGTCGCGCCATTGCCGAGTGTGTGACCCGAACACGGACAGACACGTGCGTTATGTTCTTTTTGAGTTTTTCTCTTATAACTAATTCGATTCTTGGAGCGATTTATTACTTACGATTAGTACAGCAGGCATACTAATTATTATTTTTAGTTAGTATATTTTAATTAGTAGAAGTATAGATTACTTTTTATTTTTATTTCAGTCGTATTAGAAATCCTTTTTATATTAATTTGATTTTAGGATTGTAGTTAGTTATTTAGTTTGTGTTTATGTAGATATGTATGTTTCGTGACTAATTTGCTGCACCGTTTGTGAAGTAATTTGATATAACATAGGCTACATTTTATCAATACACCAACGCGGGTGAAGCCGCAGACGGAAGCTAGTCATTTATAATATTGCTCTAAAGTTATATCACACAAAATATATATATATAAACACATCCACGCACACACAAACACACACACACGCGCACACACACACACACGCGCGCGCGCGCGCGCGCACCCATACGCATGCATATGCACGCACAGGCACGCAGACGCACGCTCACGCATGCACAAGCACAGACACGCACGGACACGAATGGATACGCACGGACAAACACGCATCCGTACGCACACGTACGCAAATTCACGCAAACGCACACACACACACGCATCACACGCAGACGCACGCTTGACGCACGCACATGCACAAACATGCACGCAAACACGCACACGCACACACATTTTAAAACATTATATATATTTTAGTTGAATATTAATATTATACTCTAATAAATGCAATATTACGACTTGCATACACATAATATAACAGTATTATAATTATACTGTTTGTATAACGATATTATTTAATGCTGCCATTTAAAAAGTTTCTTTAGTAAAAAGCTAAGATATAACTTTTACGACTTTTATTTAACCATACAAACAATAAGGATTTAATATACATAGTAATGTGATGAATAATAATAAGTATCCTTTTAATACAATTTATCTGAACAAAACCATAAAAAAATCTTTTAATGCACGAACAAAACAACATTTTTTGACAACTGTTGTCGGTTTACCTCTTTTGTTTGAAAATTGAATATTCTGCTTAACGACTAGTTTTAAACAAAAATATATATTGAATTCGCCACTTTGAATAAAAGTGAAAAACATTTGCAGGAAAATGGAAACAGCGAGGTTGTACAGGGTTAACAGGTACTTTGAAGTCTTACAAACTGCTTCATTTCATATCTATTTACACCTTGCCGTATTTTGAACTTGCGCGCTATAGATTATTGATTTTCTGTTAAAAATAACTCTGCAGGATGTAAATAAAGCATTAAATGCCTTTTAACATTTTCCTGCTAGACGTTGTTCTAATATTTATTGTTATCGTGTTGAGAAACTTATCGTGAACGTTTTTATCAATACAGTGGTGCTACGAAAGAATTAGCCGATCGGACGCCTATAAAACCTAAACTGGGAAAATTTTTAGATTTTTATTCACCAGAACATCTAAATTTGACGCCAAAACATGTAAGCAAGCAACGCTTATTTCATTTAATACTTAGTTTACATTTCACTTTCTACTTTTTATTTATTTATTTAATTCTAAATATTTTTAATTTTCAGCCATCTAAACTTTCTAATTTGCCAAATGATAACATTAAGAGTTTACTTACTCCAGAAAAATATTTTAATTTCAATGATAAATGCAGGTAAATCAAAAATGTAGTAAATAATGTGCTATTAAACAAGAATAATTATTATTTTATTTATAATACACAAGAATAATTAATATTGAATAAAAAATTACAGAACTGTTAAGGCACAGCAAAAATTTAGCAATGTTTGGAGCAACTGTTCTTTTGAAGGCAACCAAAGCTTCCCACGCTTAAACAGACGCTTGAGGCCTATTAAGATGGATCTTGAAACTCCTACAAAAGTTAAACAAGCTGTGGACTTAGTAAGAGGTATTTAAACAGATGCACATAATTAAAAAAATTAAAATAATTCTAAATTTTAATTTAATTTCTAATTAAAAAATTTTGCTCCTGTTGTAGTTGATGGTCCAAATGGATTACGTTTCAATACATCTCTGGCAACTGGTGAACTGGTGGGCTCGCCAGCTCAGTCTCAAACAGACCGCCTACAACAATCAATCAATACAACTAAAGCTGTGTTCACCATTGAACCAATTTCATCTAAAGTAAGTATAAGCTTATTTTGAATGTAATCTCTACTTCTATGCCAATAGAAGCAAGGATATACATATAACTATAAGAAATAAGAATTTACATGCTTATTTCAGAATCTAGTCTTCTTACTAGATTCTGAAATTTGTCTACAAATATATGAACCAAAAAAATATATTATATATATAATGTCAAAATATGATTTGCTGCTATAGTCGGATCGCAGAGCAGAAAGAATTTCGTACATTGACCTTTTCCTACTAACTTTACGTACAAATTTTGTATGAGCAAGACGCAATATATATACGGACGGACACGGGAGTGACAAAGACAGGTAGTAAAAGGTCAATGTACGAAATTCTTTCTTCTCCGCGATCTAACTTTAGTTATGCTATTTATTATATTTAGAACATAAAATGAATTTACTTTTTTTTATTCTTGTAGATTCTCATAGTCAATAACAAGGCTTGCTCTCTCCTTGGTTATTCATCTGGGGAATTATGCGATCTCCGTTTCTCAGATCTCTTGAGAAAGAGAAGCTGTAAAACATTTAAGCTACATGATGCAGGAGATGCTGATATTTCTGAAGATGGCACTATTATTTTACTCAGCGGAAAGGTTAGTTAAAAATAAAATAACCCTTCAAACTTAATTAGATTTATTGTGTTTTAAATTTTATTATATTTTTGTTCAAGTTTTGTATCAGAATAATTATGATGAATAAGATCTAAATTGAGTTTTTATTAAATATTAATACATCCTTCATCCTTGATTAAACAGGAGTTTCTTTTCCTGCATATAAATCAAGTACAGAGTATTACATCAGAGTATATATTTAGTCATTGGTATTAGCGTGCCAGTACCCTTGCTCAAGGATTGAACGTTTTTTTATACCTCACCAATGGCAAATGCAACATCTAAATTTAATGAAAATGTGTCCAATATCTTGCAGGTTGTTGAACTTGTGACAAAAGTTGGTGGGTCAGTCCAAGTTTCACTTTGGATAAGACAGTTAGAAAACGACGGACCTTGTTTGGTAGTCGCTGAACCAGTGATATGTAAAAATGTTGTGGTAAGATATTAAAAGTTTATGCTATTTCTAGATATTTAGGAACAAGAGTAACAGTGAACCTACAGAATAAGATTGACTGACTGGTCACCTTATCATATCTCGGCCTACAAACATCACATATTATAATAATTATTATTAAATAATAATATGTTATAGTATATATTGTAGAACGATTATGTTAAGATTATCATTATGTAAATTTTCTGTTTATAAATAATGCTTTAATTATTATAGTTTTTTTTTTTTTATATTTAATATCTTGATATATCTATCTTATATATTTCTAGAAATGTTTAAAGGAATGTTTTCATATATTTTTAACAATACATTAAAATTTAATTTTTAAATACATACAATATTCCCTGTTTTCAGTTGACAATAGATGCAGATACAGGTGTAATACTGTCCTGTGATGGAGATGACGCAGCAATGTTGTTCCAAGCTGAGTCATCTGAGAAACTAATTGGTTTACCTGTGGCTTCACTCATACCTTCTATACAAATACCTGCATATGATGCTCCCATACCGAAGAATGTTTCTAAGCAGAAAGTCACTGGTATGTTAATAATGAATACTATTTACTAATAATATTATATTATATGCAAAGCTTTGTTCCACTAAATACTTGTTCCTCTTTCACAAAATCTACTGAATGGATATTAAAAAATATATATTTCGCACCCTTAATAAAACAAAGATGTAACTCAAAAATTACAATTTGTGGGAATTGACGTTTGAAGTTTAGCACTTTTTCCGCATTGTGTTTGATTAAAAATTACCGATTATTTGTAAAGCTCTTCATGACTTTTACTATTGATATAATTAGTTTAAACTATAGAGATTTATATAATAATAGAAAAAACACTGTGTTAAAATCTATAATAGCTGTAAAATGGTGACGAAAAAAAAAATGCCGACTTAAATCTTTTTATGGCAAAAATTACTTATTAGACGAACAATATTTTAGGTAGTAACAGAAGTAAATCCAAATGTTACACATCATCATCAAACGCATTTTCTAAGAGAATGAAGTATAACAAAAAATCATCTTTTTATTTTTAAATAATAAAATATTCCATACTTTCCTTTTAATCCAATACCGAATTATTTGATGTTACTCAAAACCACAGCACTTCAATCTCCGCTCACTGCCGGTGCATCCCTGAATCACGCCACTTTATAAGAACTGACTTGTCAGTTCCTGTTAATTGAAAAGAGATTGAAAGAGAAAAATCTTTCTCCATATTATAGTTAAAACGCCGGAGTCGAAGTCTACCTATTCTTTACGCGACGTAGACGCGTTTTATTGTAAAATCTCCAAATCCACAAATTTTGAGTTACATCTTTGTTTTATTAAAGGTGCGATTTGTATAGGTGTTTTTTTTTTTTTTTAAAGTAAATTGTTATTAATAAATTTTTTTATTTTTTATTATTACATTAAAATAACTTGATAAACCGATTAAACGCTACTTTCCTTGGTTTTTTTGCATTTTTATAAATGGAATCCTACATTTACAACCATTGATTTTAAACTAACTTTTCGGAGACAGTATGTAGATGCTCAGTCGTGTCGATAAAATGTGATAAAAACTGAATGGTTTATCTTCCAACATATTATTCACTTATATATATATATATAAGTATTTATTTGCAATATAATATATATATATATATATATATATATATATATATATATATATATATATAAATTATTATAATATAAAGTTATCTAATTATCTTTATAACAAAATCAAGAAAACCTATATTTCAATAAATCCATACATATAAGTTTTTGAACTTTCACGGTCACTATTGGTACTTTGATTTCAATGGACTTACAGCGATTCTTGTTTTGCCATGGTCACAGTACGAACTGACTCAGTTAAGGATTTAAAGTATAAATCCATATGTGTTATTTTATAAATTAATGATTTTCAGGTAGAACACTGGATGGTGGATCGTTTCCTCTTTGTCTCTGGATATCTAAACCAAATACTATGGAATCAGCATCATGGTCTTCAGTAAAGACTACTAAAGAAAAACCAGTATTTATAGTAAATGTTAGGGTAAGTGAACATAGTATTAATTATTGTATATTAATTAATATTGATTGTTATTTAGTTTTTCTACAACTTAATGTAAAGTATGAGCTAATAAATACAGTTGAATGAATGCGACTTCATGTATTTTTTATTAAATAAATTAATTAATTTCTTACTAAGTTCAAAATGTTATTGCCAATATAAAAAAATATTAATGTGACACATAATCACTTTTTTTTTATTATCAATAAAATCTCATTGTCCCTCAGGTAACTTACAATGTAAGTGGTCTCTTAGTAGTAGATGAGAGTGGTATCATCACAGCTTGTAACCAGCACTTTGCAATGCTGACTTTCGGTAAACCTCACTCTGAAGTCATTGGTCATCACATTGAGAATGTCATTCAGAATTTCTGCCGGGAATCTGATCTTGTGAAGTTGCAGGACAGAAACCGAAATATGACGCTATCTGTTAACAATGAGGATGAAGATTCAGGTAACTTTTATAGTGAATATATTTTTTTTTGAACCAACATTAAACAATTTATTATAGCTAATATGTTTTAGTTTATTACTATAGCATGCTCACTCAGCAGAAGTGTGCCCATAAATGCAATTTTTATGAAGTTAAAATAACATATCATTAGTATTTTAACATAAAAATTAGAAATTGAAAAAATTTATGATTTTAACATTTTCTTTAATAGTAGTGTGAGTGCTGATATAGTGTAATTACTCACTTTGCTTAATATCTCACATTGAAAATGAATAATTGCAGCCTCTGACACCGACGATGATTCCTGTGAAGCGTTTAATGGCAGTCAAAAGTCCGCATGCATGTCTTTAAACGTGCAACAGTCCATGCTATCAACAACTCGAGAAAAATCTTCGAGCGCACTCTGTCTCGACAAATCCTGTAGCATGGTCACCCATACCCCCACACCAACCCAGGACATGGTCTCTAGTATCAGCACCACGGAACAAAGGAACGATATGTCTGCTTTACCTGACGTCACATCTGGAATGTCCGGCATATCCATAGACGACGAAAACTACTGTCAGAGCAGTATATCCAAATCTCGCTCTGAAAATATACTTCGTTCGGAACAATCTAATCAGGTGAAACAAACACCGTCTAAGCAAATCGAAAAATCTGACTCGATTTACTACACTTCACAGCATTCCCAAGAGGTCACGCCGACTGGTAATTCTCGAGTTCGGTTAAATGAAACATCGTTGAGGCTTTCTTTTGATTCAAGTAAATACAAGTCGATGAAAGCTAATATAGGACAAGGGAAGGAGGATAGGAGTAGTATATCGTTGGATTTTTGTGATTCAAATGAAACAAGTGCTGATTTCCTAACGCCTATTAATGAAATGCCACCACCGGGGTGCGAAATAGAAGATCTACCGAAACATAACGGTAATGATGAAAGCATCGATAGCTTGAGTAATGACAACGATTTGGAAACTCAAACTGAATCAGCGCCGAGGAAAAAATATGAGGGTAAGATACAGAAGTGATTTTATACTTTAGCTGTTTATTATTTATCTTTAATTTTCTTCTTGGTTCTGAAATTGCTAGATAAAATTGCAGGACATAGCTAGTAAATGATATATTTAGAAGTATACTGTACTGTATCAACCTGTAATCAACCCACTGCTGAGCGAAGGCCTCTTCTCTATATAGAACACGGTTTGGAGCTTAATCCACCATGCTGCTACACTGCGGGTTGGCGGATAATATCCCTACCATGAGTAACGATCGTTATCAGATGTCTATGATAACATCCGGGACCGACGGCTTTACGTGCTCTCCGAGGCACGGTGGGGAGACCCACAAGGACATACACCCAGACCGGTAATAAATATTTGTACAAATACAAGTATCTATCCCGAGCGTATCCCGTCGTATATTTAGAACAGATTGGCTAATTAATTTGATTACTGTTAATTTCGTAGACGATCCTTCCGAAACGCCGTGTCCCACAAAACGCGTACTGCGCACGCTCATAACGACGTCCACGCCGCAACACGCGCGCAGCGGCCGCTCGGAGCACGACAACGTGGACTGCGGGTACAAGGACGGCACGTACAGGGGCGTCGTGCTACACAAAGACGGAACGGAGCTTAGTGAGTTTACATACTTTTATACTAGCTTCTGCCCGCGGTTTCGCCCACGTGAATATCGTTTAACGCGACCAAAAAAAAGTATCCTATGCTACTTCTAATACCTCCAAGAATATGTGTAAAAAGTTTCATGATGATCGGTTAAGTAGTTTCCGCGTAAAAGCGTAACGTAACAAACTTTCGCATTTATAATATTAGTATGAAGTATGATACATGGAAAAGTATAATAAATATAGAGTATAGAGTATAAAAAATATCGAGCACGTGGGCTTATTAGGTCGGGGAAAAAGTCTTTTCGTATTTTGTATGTATAAGATTGAAGAAAACTCTCTTTGGTTGTTCTGTTTGTATCTGGCTGGTTATAATAAAAATTAATATCAATTAATATAGGACATTAAGAAAAAAAAATTAAAAGTAAAAACACTTTCCCGCCATTTTTCAATTATTTTTCTGTACGTCAAAATGAGTGAATGTAACAAAGAAATTAAATACATTCTGAAGTTTTATTACAAAAAATTTTACCTAACCGACTCCAAAATTGACAATAATTGTACAGTATAGTATCGTCATAATTTGATTATAGACAAAATAATACGTAATTATTTTTTTTACTTTTGATTGCATTTTTTGTTATACAATTTTTTTGTTTTGAAGTGATTTTTTTTTTGTTGAAATTTTGTTTTATTTTTTGATTTTTAGTGAATCTGTAGGTGTTCGATAACTAATTTTATTTATATTAAGCTGAACAGTTACAGTTCACAAGCTACAGGGTACCACCCTCGAAAAAGCTCTTATCGACCTAGGTAAAAAAAAAACTTTGCAAAGGGGCAAATATATGTTGTACTAAGTCGACGCGTCAAAAGTTTGGAAGGCATAGCTTTGTCAGATTTAGACGTTAATAAATTATTAAATAGACCACATGACGACAGATCATTGACGGAAATAACAAGGCTTCGAAACCTGTCTTTTGAAAATGAAGGCCACACATAATATAATCCGTGCGCGATGAGAATGGGATGCTACCTTTTGGAATTGAGACGTTTCGTCGACCAGTTTTAGCGTCGGCAAACTAGGGCTGATGATATTTTTTTTAATATCGGATTTTCGATATATCGATATTTTTAAATATATAAATATGTTCGTCACTGCAAAGCTATGTCGATCAGAAAAATTTACATCTGTCAAAAAGATCAAGCTAACTTGTACAGGCTATAGGTTAGTAATTATTGTTTAATTTATATAAGCCAAACACGTGTATTGTCACATATATTTTAAAGTACTCGTTGTTTTATATGTTCAGCTGTTTGACTACTACGATTATTAAGCACTAAAGAATTTATTGTAGAAGCAACTCATTCAAATGCTACTGCTGTTTCTGATTGCACGGGAGTAAAATATTATCGATTCAAAATTTTATGTGTTTGATGACCTTGAAATATTTGGCTGTTTTAATATAAAATGTTAATAAATACTTGACTCGTTCAGACTCTGGTATTCTCCATTTTTCTTTATGGCTCGGAATCTTGGACAATTCGCTATATGGAGCAGAAGAAGATCGACGCGTTTGAGATGTAGTGCTGGCGAAGAATGCTGCGTATACCGTGGACGGCCAGGAGAACCAATGTCTCAATCCTGCAACAACTGCATATAAAAACGAAACGTTCAAGTATTTGCTACCAGCGTGTCCTCCGTTATTTTGGTCATATAGCGCGAAGGCAGCCTGACAGCCTAGACAAGCTGATGGTGCTTGGCAAAGTGGAGGGGAAACGACCAAGTGGCCGCCGCCCCACACGTGGGTCGGATCAAGTTACCAACCTCACTGGTCTCCAAGTGACCGCAGCCCTGAGGAAAGCAGAGGACAGGACGGACTGGAGAAAGTTCACAGAGATCGTGACCCAGACCCTGGATCAAAGTGGACACGACCTTCAGCTATGAAGCAAACGACCGAGAGAGAGTTAATAAATAAATTAGGGAAATAGAAAAAAACATAAATGGAAGTACAGTAAATTAAGCTTATTAAAACGATTTTGTAAATTAAAGATAAAAATTTACTTAAAAAAATATCGACCGTCAATATTTACATTTTAATATCAAACTATCGATGTATCGTCCAAAAAAAATATTAGTAATAAATATAGCTATTTTTAAATAATAATATCGATATTTCGATATATCGATATTTTATCAACAGTCCTACGGCAAACACGCGTCGAAGCTCTGGTACGCTAGTAGTGGTTTCTGTGCGCGTGGATTTCTGTTTGAGTTTTATTTTAAATGAGAGATGTATATTTTATTAAATTGATAAAATGAAACATTTTATATATATTTTCATAACTTTATGATAGATCGCAAAAATAATTAATACTAGCTAATACAAAAAAAGAATAAATCTAATTTGCTCGGCATTTTTTTGCTAACACTACTTGAACTACTATCTGTCATTTTAGATTCACTTAGATAAGGTTTCGTCCCATTCTCATTGCGCACGGATTATACCATAGTGATGAAGGCGACACGAGGTGTCCAACCCAAACAAAATCTGTTCACCATGTGCGGCAGTGCGGGGCGCGCGGGGTGAGGCGGCCGAGTCATAAAATGCGACATAATTACGCAGACGGGATTCATTGTTTATATTCTGCCTATTTTGAATTGCATTAACGAAACGTAATGAGATCAACGGCATAAGTCATAACGTGCCTTCTTTTCTGCCTTTCATTAGGTATTAGTTTTTATATTATGTTATAAACATTTAAGTTAAATTATTTATTTAAGTTGTTTATTTATTTAATTTCAATGCCACCCAAGATTCTAACTTCGCTCTAAAAAGATTCGTTTGCTAATTGACTAATACTTAGGTACACTTGTTACACACACAATGTCACATCTAAGTTTTTAGTCTATGACAAATGACGCAAAATGGTGTCCGTTAAATATTTTGACAAATTAAAAATTTTAAAACTATTATCTAGTTAGTGAACGATAAAACTTTGTTCCTTTACGCGGTCGCAGGAACAAATATACGCATTATCAGAGATAACCCAAAAGCTGATAGTCAGATCGAATTTATATTCGAAAGCTGGTGCATGAAAAAGAATCATTAAAATCGGTGCACCCAGTAAAAATTTAGGAAGTAACACATAAATAAAAAATACAGACGAATTGAGAATCTCCTCCTTTTTTTGGAGTCGGTTAAAATGGGAAAAGGCGACTCAAGTAAAAAAAAAAATCGTGACGTTTATGGACCTAATGCAGTGTCAGTAAGAGTAGCACAAAATTGGTTCAAGTGTTTTCAGTCTGGGAATTTTGATATCTAAAATGCAGCTCGCTCTGGTCGGTCTCATACGGATATAATTGATGCCATTTTTGAAAAAGTCGAGAAAAATCGGCATGTTAGTAGTTACATGGCCAAGGAACTGAGGATTGACTACAAAACAGTTTTGACCAATTTGAAAAAGTCTGGCTATACAATAAAACTCAATATTTGGGTGCCACACGAGCTCACTGAAAGAAACCTAATGAATTGAGTACTCATTTGCGATTCTCTATTGAAACGTAATGAAACTGAACCATTTTTGAAAAGATTGATCACTAGGGACAAGAACGTGATGAAAAAGATCATAGTCGAAGAATAATCAAGCTCCACAGACTATAATTAAATCTAGATTAACACGCAATAAAGTGATGCGGTGTGTATGGTGGGATTGGAAGGGCATCGTTCATTATGAGCTTTTACCGCTGAGTAAAACCATCGATTCGTATCTCTACTGCCAACAACTAATGACACTAAAGGAAGAAATTCAGAAAAAACGACTGCAATTGATCAACAGAAAAGTAGTGGTCTTTCATCATCATAAAGCCAGACCACGCACATCTTTGGCCAAAAATCAAAAATTGAGAAAGTTTGGTTGGGAAGTGTTCCACCATATCATCCACATATCATCATGTCATGCCATATCATCTTTAGATTATCACTTGTTGCGGTCTCTTTAGAATTGTTTGAATATTGTTTTAATTAGGTAAAAAAAAGGACTGTCAAAACTACTTGTCGCATTTTTTAATCAAAAATTCCAAGATTTCTACAGGAATGGGATTGTCACTACCTACAAGATGGTAACAAGTTATCGAACAAAGTGGTACAAATATGTTATAATTTAATGTAATTAAACTTTGAAAACAAAGTCTTGGATTTGTATATAAAATACGAAAAAGCTTTTTCCCCGACCTAATACCACAGTATAGTAATATATACAATACTCCAACTTCATACAAACGGCCTCGATCTCGGAATGCACTCGGAACGCAAACAGTCGCGACTGTGCCGCAGTGACAAACGGACCGTGTGTTATTTTTTTTAACAATAACCACACGATTTTTTCACTGAAAATAATTCCAATTCGAATTTAATATGACGAGTAGGATTTATTTGTGCTGTTTTGGTTGCATGAATTCGCCAATAACGCATCCAGAGATAACTTTTTTTAGATTACCTAGAAACTCTGAAATGTAAGACTATAAAATAATTGTACGTACTAATAGGTAGGTACATAATGTGTGTCTTTTTACCCGACTGCGACAGAAGGAGGGTTATGTTTTTCGAGTGTATGTATGTATTGTATATAATATGTATGTATTATATATAATATGTATGTATGTATGTATGTATGTATGTATGTATGTATGTATGTATGTATGTATGTATGTATGTATGTATGTATGTATGTATGTATGTATGTATGTATGTATGTATGTATGTATGTATGTATGTATGTATGTATGTATGTATGTATGTATGTATGTATGTATGTATGTATGTATGTCCATTTCTTTGGCACGCCCTACAGCCGAAACGGCTGGACGGTTTTTGACATATGAGGTGTCGTTGGATTTGTCTAAATTGTAGTAGTGACATAGGCTATATAAATTTTCAAAATGGCGCCCGCAAATGGCGGAATGAGGGGGGGGGGAGTTGAATTTTTTTTTCTTACTGTAGCAATATGGGTATCAAATGAAAGCTAGTAAATTGTTTTATTCTTTTTAGTTTATAATAAGAGTATTTTACGCAGTCGGGTTTTTTGATTTTATTTAATTAAGCATACTTGTTAATGGATAAGTATTTTTAATTAAACATTATTTTAGAATACGCATTTTTTATACTTTAAACTTTAATAATAAAGCATTTGGTACGTCTCAGTTGAGGAGCAAATATTTTTCGGGTGCAAATTTATAAGACCGATTCGTTATTCAAACATAAACATGGTTTTTTAATTAAATCTAACAATCAAAAAAACACGCATTTTTTTTGAACACTTCCTATTCAATTCACAAAGTATTTTATTTGTTTATATAAAAAGAGTATATTTACAATAACAAAACTAAATGGAAACACAAAGTAGGCAAATGTAATTAAAATGCTGGAGGCGGGCAGCCCTATCGCACGTTTACGTAGTGCGCGGCTGTCACTGTTGGCATTTATTTCAAATATACGGCCGAGTTACAATACTGTATATATTACTATACTGTGCTAATACTGTCTAGGAGTATGCAGTCCGTGCACGTTTTAAGGCCTTAGTGTAAAGGTGCGGTGTACACGGTGTCGAGCATGCAGCTGGGCACCGGGCAGCGCGTTCGCTGCGTGTGGCTGCGCGTGCGCGCCGCAGACGCGCCGCTGGAGCTGGCGCCGCGCCACGCCACGCTCGCCTCCAGCCTCGCCTCCACCGCCGACAACTCGCTCGTGCTCGTGAGTATCGACTGCGCGTGCGCGCCGCAGACGCGCCGCTGGAGCTGGCGCCGCGCCACGCCACACTCGCCTCCAGCCTCGCCTCCACCGCCGACAACTCGCTCGTGCTCGTGAGTATCGACTGCGCGTGCGCGCCGCAGACGCGCCGCTGGAGCTGGCGCCGCGCCACGCCACACTCGCCTCCAGCCTCGCCTCCACCGCCGACAACTCGCTCGTGCTCGTGAGTATCGACTGCGCGTGCGCGCCGCAGACGCGCCGCTGGAGCTGGCGCCGCGCCACGCCACGCTCGCCTCCAGCCTCGCCTCCACCGCCGACAACTCGCTCGTGCTCGTGAGTATCGACTGCGCGTGCGCGCCGCAGACGCGCCGCTGGAGCTGGCGCCGCGCCACGCCACACTCGCCTCCAGCCTCGCCTCCACCGCCGACAACTCGCTCGTGCTCGTGAGTATCGACTGCGCGTGCGCGCCGCAGACGCGCCGCTGGAGCTGGCGCCGCGCCACGCCACACTCGCCTCCAGCCTCGCCTCCACCGCCGACAACTCGCTCGTGCTCGTGAGTATCGACTGCGCGTGCGCGCCGCAGACGCGCCGCTGGAGCTGGCGCCGCGCCACGCCACGCTCGCCTCCAGCCTCGCCTCCACCGCCGACAACTCGCTCGTGCTCGTGAGTATCGACTGCGCGTGCGCGCCGCAGACGCGCCGCTGGAGCTGGCGCCGCGCCACGCCACACTCGCCTCCAGCCTCGCCTCCACCGCCGACAACTCGCTCGTGCTCGTGAGTATCGACTGCGCGTGCGCGCCGCAGACGCGCCGCTGGAGCTGGCGCCGCGCCACGCCACACTCGCCTCCAGCCTCGCCTCCACCGCCGACAACTCGCTCGTGCTCGTGAGTATCGACTGCGCGTGCGCGCCGCAGACGCGCTGCTGGAGCTGGCGCCGCGCCACGCCACACTCGCCTCCAGCCTCGCCTCCACCGCCGACAACTCGCTCGTGCTCGTGAGTATCGACTGCGCGTGCGCGCCGCAGACGCGCCGCTGGAGCTGGCGCCGCGCCACGCCACACTCGCCTCCAGCCTCGCCTCCACCGCCGACAACTCGCTCGTGCTCGTGAGTATCGACTGCGCGTGCGCGCCGCAGACGCGCTGCTGGAGCTGGCGCCGCGCCACGCCACACTCGCCTCCAGCCTCGCCTCCACCGTCGACAACTCGCTCGTGCTCGTGAGTATCGACTGCGCGTGCGCGCCGCAGACGCGCCGCTGGAGCTGGCGCCGCGCCACGCCACACTCGCCTCCAGCCTCGCCTCCACCGCCGACAACTCGCTCGTGCTCGTGAGTATCGACTGCGCGTGCGCGCCGCAGACGCGCTGCTGGAGCTGGCGCCGCGCCACGCCACACTCGCCTCCAGCCTCGCCTCCACCGCCGACAACTCGCTCGTGCTCGTGAGTATCGACTGCGCGTGCGCGCCGCAGACGCGCTGCTGGAGCTGGCGCCGCGCCACGCCACACTCGCCTCCAGCCTCGCCTCCACCGCCGACAACTCGCTCGTGCTCGTGAGTATCGACTGCGCGTGCGCGCCGCAGACGCGCCGCTGGAGCTGGCGCCGCGCCACGCCACACTCGCCTCCAGCCTCGCCTCCACCGCCGACAACTCGCTCGTGCTCGTGAGTATCGACTGCGCGTGCGCGCCGCAGACGCGCTGCTGGAGCTGGCGCCGCGCCACGCCACACTCGCCTCCAGCCTCGCCTCCACCGCCGACAACTCGCTCGTGCTCGTGAGTATCGACTGCGCGTGCGCGCCGCAGACGCGCTGCTGGAGCTGGCGCCGCGCCACGCCACACTCGCCTCCAGCCTCGCCTCCACCGCCGACAACTCGCTCGTGCTCGTGAGTATCGACTGCGCGTGCGCATGTGCGCCGCAGACGTGCCGTTGGAGCTGATGCACCGGTCTGAGATAGTCTGAAACCATTAAAGAATACAAAAACTACTAGGAATATTCATTTCAAATTGAATCCAAAAGCATTCAAAAACAACAACTAAGGATAAAATACGCGTCACGGTAAAATTTACTAGGCTAAATTTAAAAAAAAAGCAGCAATCGTAAGACAACTTTTCTGAATTCCCAATAATTTTGGATGATAGACTTTCCTATTACATTCCCAATTAAAAAAAAAAAGAACAATCTTAAAAACATCTTTTCATCTGTCACACCTTAGTGCCTGAAGTCGAAAGTCTTCGACCAATGTGTATTACCAGTGATGACATACGGATCTGAGACGTGGTATCTATGGGCCTTTTAAACAAGCTCCAAGTCGCGCAGCGTGCAAAGGAGAGGGCTATGCTTGCTATTTCTCTGCGAGATCGAATCAGAAATGATGAATTCCGCAGACGAACGAAGGTTGCCGACATAACCTAACGGATTTGCAAACTGAAGTGGCAGTGGGCAGGGCTATGTGCCCTCTTTCTCTCTCGCTCTCGCGCTCGAAGAACTGACGGCCGATGGAGCAGAAAGGTTCTCGAGTGGAGACCACGTACCGGCAAGCGTAGCGTCGGACGGCCGTCCACGAAATGGACAGATGATTTGAGGAATGTCACCGGAAGCCGTTGGAAGGAGGCTGCTTTGAACCAGTCGCTCTGGAAGTCGATGGGGGAGGCCTACGTTTACCAGTGGACATCCAAGGGCTGATATGATGATGATGATTAAAAAAATACTTTATAACTAAGTTATACTTTATACTTTCAAATAACTGCAGTTTTAGTACAATTATGATAGATTAAAAATAATATCTTAGCGACTAAAATATTTGTATTTTCTGAATTGATTGAATTGAATTTTCTGAATTCTTTGGAATTCAGGGGTTAATCTTGATAATTAAATACATAATTCGCATAATTACACTAGTAACTTATAAAAACTGCTTCCGTTTATTTACTCTTATTGTGCTGACGAATAGGTAATTATTTATGTTACACGTATTATTTCAGGGTAACAAATCAGCAAGCAGTAGACCGCGGTCTATGTCTTTAGTGAGCCAGTCCGGAGAGGAACAGATTGCAGGAGAATATAACAAGAATTATGCTACCCTCAAACAAATTGGTAAAAAAATACGATAACTTAAGTCCTATAAAAATTCTATGAAGTCCAAATATAAAAATTGTATGAAGTGTAGATATATTCTCTATTTACGATACTACAACCCTAGTATTACATTATAAACAGCTTATCTCAAAATGAAAACTAACGCTCAAAAATAAATTCAATCTTGGGTCTCACACCGATGACGGAACTCGCTTGATGCGACCACCCTCACACGGCGCCCGTCGCAGTTGCTAAGAACATTACATACTACCCGTGCGAAGCTGGGCCGGATATCATTATAATATCAAACAATTCAAATTAAAAAAATTATTAAAATATATATACACAAGACGTCCCGCATGGTTTGTCATAATTTTTAAATTGACTCAGAATTTTTTTTCTAATAATAATAATAGGTAAGGGTGCTTACGGTTGCGTGAAGATGGCGTACCGACGCGCGGACCGACTGCTTTGCGTCGCCAAGTTCATCCTCAAGGAGAAGGTAGGCGCCGCCTTCTGGAGCGACGCGCCCGACGGCCGCCGCGTGCCGCTCGAGCTCAGCCTGCTGCTCATGCTCAACCACCCGAACATCGTAAGTGACCAACACACATATACACGCACGTAAACACATACGTACACACATACACACGCACGTTCACACATACACACGCACGTTCACACATACACACGCACGTTCACACATACACATGCACGTACACACATACACATGCACGTACACACATACACACGCACGTACACACATACACACGCACGTACACACATACACACGCACGTACACACATACATACGCACTCGCTATTATCACAGTCTAAAAAACTTCCATACGGCGCTTTTAGAAACAGGCTTACATTACGATGATTAATATTCTACGAGGGAAATAAATAGTTCGATTACGCTTTTGTTTAGTTTCATTCGGAATTCAGTATTAAGGTACCAATAGGGTAGTCTAGTATGTTTGAAAAAGTACTTCAAAATGTTGATTTTCCTAATAAAAAGCCACAAAAAATATATATATTGGCAAAATAAATGGGGGAGGCCTACGTCCAACAGTGGACATCCAACGGCTGATATGATGATGATGATTAAACTTTTTTTTATTCCCGCGAAAACGCTGTCAGCCATTTTGGTGACGTAATATGTGTAAAGTAGCTATGTTCCGATGTACACTGATTGTGAGAGCATTCTGACGTGTGACGTCAATTCAGTATACTGCGAAGCCGTTCCTTTTTAGTTTGCTATACTGCGCTATACTGATTACTGATAAAACGGAATGCAGTCCTGTATACTATCAGTTTGCAAATAAAAATATTTATCATGTATACATTTTCTACGATACACATTTTCTACGATCTAACGATACCGTTCTGATAGCAAGCACTGAGGAAGGGTTGTGTGAGATAGTTAACAGAGTTTCGCTACACAGCAAAAAATTCGGACTGAACATGCACGTCTTGATAACCAAAGTCATGGTGATATCGCACTCTCAGAAGATCCTCGCAAACATCCAGGTCGACGGCATCACGCTGGAAAACGTCGACAAGTACAGGTATTTAGGCTCGTGGCTCACTGACACTTGGGAAAGCAATACGGAAATCCGTGCTCGCATTGAAGTGGCCCGTGCTTCTTTTACAAACATGCAGAAAGTCCTGTGCTGTCGACAACTCTCCATAGAATTAAGAATCCGGCTCCTTCAATGCTATATATGGCCCGTTGTTCTATATGGATGCGAAGCGTGGACCATAAAAGCAGAGCTTCGTAAAAAGATAGAAGCCTTTGAGATGTGGTCATACCGTCGCATGCTTCGCATCAGTTGGACGGACAAGGTTACAAATCTGGAAGTTTTGCGTCGTATGGGAAAAAACCCGGAACTTATTCGGACTATCAAACAAAGAAAAACTGCCTACCTTGGACATGTACTAAGGCATGATCGGTACTCCCTCTTGCAGATCATCATGATGGGAAATGTGCCCGGGAAGCGTAAACCGGGTCGACGTAAGATGTCCTGGCTCCATAACATCAGGGATTGGACAGGTATTAAGACCGTCGAGCAACTGTTCAGATTGGCGCTGGACAAGGAAAAATATAAGAAGCTGACTGCCAACCTTCAGTAATGGAGTGGCACTTGAAGAAGAAGATACATTTTCTGTTCAACAAGAAAAATTATTATTATTTGAATATTGTTGACATTTTTTAATAACGATATTAATTAATAATAATAACAATCATTCGCGCTATTATATTTTTTTATCACGTCATCAAAGTACTGAAAGCACTTTACCTCGAAAGCGCCAGTGCTCACAGTACAAAAATGGCAGCTATTTATGACGTCATATATTTCTCTATGGTATTGCGACAGTGTACGTCACGTACGTACGTCAGTAGAGCGGTTAAAGATCAGCTTAAGTATCAGAAATATAATTATATCGTAATAGATGTGTTGATTTTTATCAAATTTCATAATTTATTTTACACTACCGAAAGTACCCTCTTTATCGACTTTATTTAGGCGCTGTTGGACGGCTTTATGCAGTAGACGCAAGCTGAGTAGCTCGTATATTAAGACTAAGTAAAAGTAAAAAATAGACGTAAAAGTAAGACGACCGTTCTGGTGTAGTTGCGAGTAGTTGCCTGTATTTGTACAAATATTTGTTTCCGGTCTGGGTGTATGTCCTTGTGGGTCTCCCCACCGTACCTCAGAGAGCACGTATAGCAATCGGTACCGGTTGTTATCATGGACTTCTGATAGCGATCGTTACTCATGGTAGGGAAACTATCCGCCAACCCGCAGTGTAGCAGTGTGTTGGATTAAGCTCCAACCCTTTTTCTATACGAAGAAGAGGCATTCGCTCAGTAGTGGGTGGTTTACAGGCTGATACAGTAAAAAAAGTAAAAAAAGGCTGGGAATTTTATTTATTATTATTTAATTTTATTAAATTATTAATAATATTGAAATTATTTGATATTTTTGTATCCAGGTAAGGGTAATCGACTGGTTCGAGAACGACAAGTACTTTCAAATGGTGATGGAAAAGCACGGCGCTGGGATGGATTTGTTCGAGTTTATTGAACGACGACCGCGACTTGATGAGCCGCTACTGAGCTATATATTTAGACAGGTAATAAACAGACACTACCTACACTATACTTATATTATAAAGCTAAGAAGTTTTCCTGGCTCGTTTATTTGAATGCTATATTTCCGTTCAAATTAAAGCAGGATTGCGTATCGGTATACTCAGATTGTCTGAGAGATACTCGCTGAAGGTCATATAGGTATACGCACCGACCTCCGCACGTCCAGATGAAGGGATAGAGGCCATCTATGAAGACATAAGTCGGACCAGTTCGTACGTAATGAATAAAATCTATGTTGGGTTGGAGGATTTTAACGCGAAGATAGACCAAAGACGAATCGATAAGCTTAGGGTGGGGCATTTTTTATCAGACATATTTTGATAGCGGAACCCTAGATGATAGAAGCTGGGCAATTTTCGGGAGAAGGTTCTTTATGATGTACTCTTTCTTCCAGGAACCACAAGTACAAAGTCATCCATAGCTAAGATTTGAGGGGGGGGGGAGTAGAGAATGTTTATTGACAATCGTATCAAAAAATCAAAATCAAAAACAACTTTATTCAAATAGGCCCTACGAGCACTTTCGAATCGTCATTTTACAAAATTAATATTGTAGTGATTATTATTATTTTTTGTAAAAGTAAAGCTACCACCGATTCGGAATGTAGATTCTGCAGAGAAGAATCGGCAAGAAACTCCGCAGTTACTCTTTTGAAAATAATATATAAACTGTGTTTTGGTACAAAATTAGTAATATCTTGCATGAAATACAGCGCCACTAAGTCCACACGTCTTTATCAGCTAAATAATCCTGGACCGAATAATAAGCTTTATCTATTAACTTTTTCTTAATAAGTTCTTTAAATTTATTATGAGACAATTCCAGAATTATACCCAACCTGTTCGTAGCTCGGTTGAAGATCGGAGAGCCGAGCATCCGGAGGCCTGGAACAGAAGCGTGGTGGTACTCTTCAAGTAAAGCGATAACACCTTTTTGAAGAACTTTCGGTTTGTTTTCTAGAGTTACTACGAGTCGTCTGACAGACAAGCTTGATGACTTCCGGCCTCCCGATCAAGCCTGATTCCGAAAAGGCTAATACCATAGACCACGTACGCTGCGACAGATTATACAAAAGACTGAGGAGTATAATCGGCCATTGTACTTGGCGTTTGTGGACTTTGAGAAAGCCTACGATTTGGATATAAACTTGGTCTGTGCTACAGTCTATCCAGCGGTTCCGTATTAACTACCGGTATATCGAAGCATTGCATTGTTTGAACGAAGGTTGCCGACATAGTCCAGTGGATTTGCCTCTATCTCTATATCTCTATCTCGGTCTCGGACTATGGGCCTTTTAAACAAGCTCCAAGTCATACAGCGTGCAATGGAAAGGGCTATGCTTGGTATTTCTCTGCGAGATCGTATCAGAAATGATAAGATCCGCAGACGAACTAAGGTTGCCGACATAGCCTAACGGGTTTGCTAGCTGAAGTGGCAGTGGGCAGCACATAGCTCGAAGAACTGACAACCGATCCAGTAGAAAGGTTCTCGAGTGGGGACAACGTACCGGCAAACGCAGCGTCGGACAGTTTTCCTCTATGAGATGGAAAGAAGACTTCAAGAGACCCGTCGGAAGCCAATGAATAGAAGCTGCTTCGAACCGGTCGCTCTGAAGTTCGATGGGTACCATAGATGTGAATATATATATAATATATATTAACCAACAATCACACCACGTTAACCTAGCCCTGTGCTAAGTTCGTAAGAACTTGTGTTACAGGTACTAGGAACGGAAATAAATTTAAGAAATTTATATAAATACATATATACATAAATACACATCCATGACCCGGTGCAGACATCTATATTCGTCATACAAATTATCTGCACTCGGCGGGATTCGAACCCGCGACCACTGCGTAAAGTATCCAGTTGCCTGACCATTCGACCAGCCGGCCGTGAAACCTATATTCAGCAGTGAATATAGGTATCCATCCATCAATGGCTGATATGATGATTAATAAATTCTATTTGTGGTCCATTTCCTGTTGGTTAGTGAAGGTTACAGGTCCAAGAGAATAAAATGTCATGTTAGGTGTCATAAGAGCGGAGCAGTAATAATAAACTTTGACCGATTTAACAAGTATCTAAACTCAATACCAGTGAAACTCCGAGGGACGTCTATATAAACATATTTTCATACTTATTGTTCGATGCAAAATGCATGATTTATTAAATTTGCATTTTTATTCTTTCTTTAGTACGAAATAAACAATCAACCAGGAAAGACGAAAATTGAATCTTAATTACATCTGCATATGGTCGAAATCGGGCTGGATTACATTTTAAAACAATTATTATTGTATTATATCTTTTTTTTTAATTTTCAGATAGGTCAAGCTGTGGAATACTTACATTCCCTCAGTATCCTCCATCGTGATATAAAGGATGAAAATGTGATAATAGACAATAAATTCCACGTCAAACTGATTGATTTCGGCTCAGCTACTTTCATGAGCAGGGATACACTATTCTCAACCTTCTACGGAACTACTGAGTATTGTAGTCCTGAGGTGTTGGCAGGAAACAAGTATGTGTTGTTATAATTATTTAAACTTTGATCATATATTACATAATCATTTATAGAACAACGACATGACGACATTTCTGATGCAGTGGTACGAGTAGTCACCTCAACGCCGGGGGTCGCGGGTTCGATTTCCGCTCGGGGCAGTTATTTATTTTGTGCAAATATTTGTCTTCGGTTTGGGTGTATGTCCTTGTAGACCTTGTCCTTGTTTTCCCACCTTGCTTCGGAGAGCACGTAAAGCCGTCGGTCCCTATTGTTATCATAGACACCTGATAACGATCTTTACTCATGGTATGGATATTATCCGTCAACCCGCAGTGAAGCAGCATGGTGGATTAAGCTCTAAACCCTCTTCTAGATGAAGAATAGGCTTTTGACCACCAATGGGACGTTGATAGGCTGATTCAGTTCAGTTATAAGACAAAACAAATAATGTATTATTTTATAAAGAAGTTAAATGTCGTGTTATTATTATTATTATTTATTTATTATTATTATTTTTTTTTTTATTAGAATAATAATACTTTTTTTTATTCTCTGTAAAATTGTCGTAGATGTTTTGGAACATTTTAGAATTTTTAACCCAATGTTTTTTAATATGATATCTTAAAAAGAAAATATGTATATTATAAGGTCTCTCACAAAAACAAAAACAGTTACATGAGAATAAAACATAAACATTTTAATTATAAAAAATGTTTTCAGATACGCAGGTCCTGAGTTGGAGATGTGGTCGATGGGGATAACGTTGTATGTGCTCACATTTTTTGTTAACCCATTCTCTGACATTGAAGACACTATACAGGGACCGCTTACCTTCCCACAAGTTGTCTCTGAAGGTAAAATATTTGTTTCCAATATTTCTAAAAACCATTAAAAAAATACTAGTTGATATAGTATAGAAAAGACTATACGGTACGTATCGTACGTCTCCTATCCGTATCTTAAAAATATAGAGTATACGAAGTTTTTTTTTTTTTTTTTTTTTTTTTTTTTTTTTTTTTTTTTTTTTTTTTATTTGGGTCAAGCAAACAATGTCACAATAAAGTTAAATAACAATATTATCAAGCACAAAATACTTTGTTAAATGTGACATCAACTCCGCTAACCACTGGTTACCAAGAAAATAAAAAAGAAAATCTTTAGTTGAGAGCTGAGAGAGGAAAGATATTTGATTAAAAAAATTAAAAAAAAAAGAAACAAATTAATAATCGCTTTTAAAAGTAAATTAGGTATTTTCTGTGTTAGTACATGAGTTATTGTCATCATCCATAATTAGTTTTTCTATAATTAATTTTTTGAATTTTGGTGGTTCGGTACAAAATATGTCAACATGATCAAAAAGCTTATTATAGGTGTCGGTCAGACAACACATAGGTGAACGTAGGCCGGAGTTAGTGCGGCAATTGGCTTTAGCAAAAGTGTGTGTTGTACGGCTGGCTCGCATGTGCGGTCTGAGCGGCACCCTAAAACTAATATTACTGATAATATCACTGCAATCGTACCTGTTAGTTATGCAGCGAATTGTGTATTTATTGCCGGATACTGTCACTATAACCAGAAACGCGTTATGAATAGCGGGAAATAAGAAATATTTCGGTGTGACATCCCTGAATTTTACCTAATATTTACTCAATGCGATGCTTAAAAAATAAATTATATATTAATAATCTTCTAAACTTTCTTGTGTTGAAACTTTAATGGGTATAAAACTTTGATGTACGCAGTAAAATTTCTTGCAATGACCTGACATGTGACATCGATGTAATGAGGCGTAACAGTTTATTGAGGTCAGTGTGTGTGTCGCGCAGAGCTGGAGCAGCTGCTGCGCTGGATGCTGTGCAAGGACCCGCTGGCGCGCTGCACCGTGCCGCAGCTCATGGCGCACGCCTGGATGCGCCAGCCCGTCGCCATCGACCACTACGCCTTCCAGGACGTCGTCGACTGCGGTACGGCTCGCGACACACTCTCACTCACACACACACACACTCACTCACATTCTCACTCACTCACGCTCTCGCTCTCGCTCATGCTCTCTCTCACTACACTAAGCTAGATAGCTACAACACAGCTGTTATGTGAAGACGCGATGACTTGACTCTAAAGTCTAGAGTAATCTAACATTTGAAATGATCTCTATCCATGTCCATGTCGTTATGTGAGACCGTGAGAAATAGTGCCGAGACGTAAAAATTACTCCTAATCTAACATACTAAATAGCTAATTTTTTATGCTATATGAGGCCAGACAATTCATAGCAATCAGAGCGACTAAAAATTTGAAATGGAATTTTTTAGTTATTTTTAAGATATGTTTGAACTTAACAATATTTAAAACATAATGGAATTTTTTTTCTTTCTTTATGAAACAATATGAGATGTATGAGATATTCATACTTTAAAAATATTACTAAAACCGATTTCCAGAAATCATCAAAGATATCAATCAGATCTTACACACAATCTTACAGTCACACAAAATACAGTCAATTTAAGCACCTAATATTTTTTCAAATTAGTGAAAAAACAGAGTGATATTTTTCAATGTGTAAAGATGAAAAAATAGTCAAAATTTTCACAAAAATCAAATTAAAGATCATCAAATTTAAATTACAACATCTTATTTTCCTAATCTTTTGATTTTGTAGGTCATTTCGGATCTCATGGCATGACCTAATTTAGAGTTATTAAAATTAACACTTCTGTGTTTGAAATACCTAATGTTATTTAGCAGAAAAAGAAAATTGCATTAAATAAATCCGATATAAAAAAGTTTGCAAACAATTTTTCAAGCAAAAGTATTTTCCCATCATAGTATTTTCTTTTAGCAGAGAACTGTTTAAGGCAACCGTCATAAAATACAAAAAATACAAAATACAAAATAGTTTATTGAAAAATTGTCATTGAACAGTAATAGTTTTACTAAAGCTTACTTTGGCTACACGTGTTGCGTGTACATTTATTTTTCGTTTAATGACGCAGAAATAAAAAAAAACATACTTTGACAACTAATAAATACTACATTTACTTATACATTTCACTAAATTAATTAATCTATGCTAAATATAAATTTACATGTGATGCTAGTATCACTAAATCGTATTTAGATAGTAGTTACGCTTAAGAAATTTGTAATTTACTTGGCTAGATCATACCAAGTATGAGATATGTTGAGATATTTTCTAGATCGTCACGAAGCGAATCCTGAAATGTACTTTAGTGGCAGCTTGGGCTCCCCGCGCTCTGCGTCGCCTGTATCTCTCGCTGATCCTCTCGCTAAAGGTATTTAAGTAAAATGTGAAGTTATAGTTTACCTACGTCTATAAAATAACATATATCATATTATGTATACTTAGTTCTGTAATTTGTTACTCCATTTATTTATTTATTTGAGTTTATTTAATTTGAATTTCGTTTGTCGTCTTTTTTTATTTAAATACAACAGAAATAATTAACGCCTAGAACTATTTATAAAATGTACACATTTGTACGGGCTAATTTCATAATCTAACATTGAAAAATGTTCTCTACAATTATCAAGATGGCTTTCATACTGCCATCCACAATGCACTTTTTAACAATAAAAACCCAACTTCAGTTAACCCACGAGTGGTATCATTGATATTGAGGCTTAAAAAAAACTCTCTTTGATTTCCCATATTCTGATTCCGACAAGACATTATTAAAATCAGCTTACAATTAAAAGTAAGGTTAAATAAAATTATTATAATAGTCGTATCGCGGATCTTCTTCTTTTGTAAAGAGCTAAAAATTCCAATGACGTCCCAAGTAAATGATAGGTATGGTTTCCAGAACGCTCGCTGCCGTCGGAGCCGGTGGCGCGCTCCGACAAGCTGGTGTCGCACGAGCCCAAGCGCGGCTCCGTGGCGCTGCACGCGCTGTCCGCCGAGCGCGACGCGCACTCCGACAACTACAGCCTTCGCTCCTCGGCCGACGTGAGCGTTATCTCTCTCTCTCTCTCTCTCTCTCTCTCTCTCTCTCTCTCTCTCTCTCTCTCTCTCTCTCTCTCTCTCTCTCTCTCTCTCTCTAGTACCTCTGTGTGTTATGTTTTCCTCGCACTCTCTCACATTGAGAGTTCAGAATATATTCTGCACTTTTCGGTCGACCTAAGCATTCTATATAGTTCCTCTTTCTATTGCCTAATTCTATTATCTGTTTCTATTGGTGAATATCGCAATAGAGGTCTATTGTGATATTCACCTCCCTCGCATAGAAGATTATTATTCAGCGCGACGCGCACACCGAGAATAACATTCTGCTCATTTTGGCCGACGTAAGAATTATATAGTTCTTTTTCTTACACACTACTAATGTCTAATCTAATTAGACGCACATAAACAGCGTAGTAGGCAAGAGTTATCGAACATGACGAACCCTACCAAAACTGTAGCCTAAGATTTTTAGCTAAATTAAAATTAATTTAACTCTATTTTTTATACCACTCGTATATTATTATTGCCATTATATTAAATTTGCATCTATAATTTTAAACATTGATATTGCCTTTTTAAATACTTCCACGCAACAATCTAAATAAAAATAATCCAATAGGCTTTTGAGACTTGCCCTATATCTTTGAATATACAAGTGATTATTACATAAAATAGTAATCCTTATATTATTGAAAAAGGAACATGCATGAACTACAATATTGTAATACCTTCAGTATAATTAAAAAAAACACGTGTGCGTCACGGACACCCGACAGAAGTGATAACTTTAACTAATCTAAGTTGAACTATTTAATATTGAAATTATTTAACTTGAGAAAAGCTTAGGTTATTACTTAGAGAGCCATATGTATGAGAGAAAGGGAAGCCAGACACACTGATGCCGTTACGCGTTACGTAAGGAAGCGGTTTACCCTCCCGTAAGAAGTTATCACTTCAACAATGAAATATAATTTTTATATGTTACAACATCACTCCTCAGATACTAGATATATCGTCGAAGCCGGTGTCGGACGCGGCACTCACCGACATCAGCTCGGACGCGACCGGACACGCCGCCTGCGACATCGACTACGACTGCGACCAGTATGAGTGCGACAGCTGGGACGAGTGCGAGCAGGACAGCTTCTCTTAAACCGGCGTACGAGCGGGACGGATATACGGCGACACTTCCTACTTCAAATATTCCCGGGGTCAGGGCCGGATTTAGAGGTCTGGAGGCCTCGGGCAACAAAAGAGTGGAGGCCCCTTGGCTCCAAATTATTTTATGTAAAAATAAAACGCGAAAAAAAATATGAAAGGAAAAGTTGTTTACTAGTCTGATTTTATTTCCGAAGTGTCTATTGTGGGGGCCCTTCTTTTGTGAAGACCCCGGGGCTTTAGCCCCGGTTGCCCTCCCCTAAATCCGGCCTTACTCGAGGTATTGTCGCGTAAGAGAATAACGAAGGCACTCTGACACTTCTCTTTCTAAAACCCTCTTTGGAAATATTGTCGTATAATGACATGTACGGACTGAACGGTCTAGTATATGCATAATATAGCTGTATTGAACACATATGCACAATACAAAATCTACTAAAATGTAAACGTGCTGCTAAATGTATAAACAGCATGTTTCATTGTATGCGTACCAAGGAATATTCAGTCTGTACTAAGTGTAAGAGTGAGATGGAGATATCTTTTTTTTAAAATTCTTAATTTATTTGTTAAAATAAATGTTACTTCAATAATAGAAGTGTATTAAGTATATTATTTAGATGTAACATGTATTTTAATTTTATGTATTGTATGTATAAATGTATGCGGGTCACATGGTCTTGTAAGAATGTAGGATTGTCGTATCGCTTTGATCTACTTAGTAAAAAATTAGTAATTAAATATTTAGTATTAATTGCCAAAAAAAAAATAGACAAATTACTGTCTGTATTTTTAAATATTCACAGTAGTGTACTATAATTTTGGATTATTTTATACTATGTCTGTTTCATAGCTTGATAGTGATGTGAATGTTGATGTACATATCGACGCCGCAGCAATAGTAATATAGCTTTATTTCTTAATAGAGTTTACCACCTGTAATGATATCATCCTTTGAAAAAGGCACATAAATAAATTTTGTTCCTAGAATTCCGCCCTGCAAACCATATTAGGACAAATGCCAAATTATTGATATGATTTTAATGTAATCTGATAACCTTGTACCTTAGTATCGACTGCTTATAATTATTATAATTACATTAATTGACCAATCCATAGACTCATTTATATATAGGTAGACAATTGATTTTTTTTATTATTATTATTATATATTTTTAATATGAAATTTTAATATATTCAAACCATTCAGTATTAAAATATACAAAAAGTTTATCTAAATAGATTTTTTAAAAAATGATCTTAACCTGTATTTATTAGGAATTGATAAAAAACGTTTCCATTATTGTAGCTATAAGTACATAGAACTCAGGTACATTATTTTTAATTTTAAAAAAAAGTAAATTAATAGCCTGCAAAACTGTTCGTATTTTTCTTACAATAAGAATTGAATAAAATCAATATAGGTAATTTCTATTTGCTTACTACTCTACATTATATGTCTAATTATTACACAAATATAACCGGACATATCTATTGGTAAAAACTGCATGAAAATCCGTGCACTAGTTTTTGAGTTTATCGCGAACAGACAGACAGACGCGGCGGAGGAGGACTTCGTTTCACTTCCAAAATATGGATACATATCACCCGTATTGTATATAATATTCCAGAAACAAAATTGACATATAGGATTCAAACGTTATCTTTATACAAAAACTACAAATTGACAAAATTTACAAAAAATATAGTATTGCTTTGTAAAAACATGAATTCAACTATGCTGATTTTAGAACTATCAGTTAATTTTTTTAATAATAAGAATTCAATTAACGCTACAAATGGATAAACATTTTTCAGAAAGTACGATTAATAACGAAGTATCATTACGAATAATTTCACAATAATTTTAAAACTTTCTGTACTTCCGTTTCAGTTAATGTGATAAAAATATAGCTTTACCAATTCACTATTGAATAATGTAATACTAATGTTAAACAAGTCAAAGTAATTTAAAAAACTAAAAACCCGACTGCGTTTCTGTGTAATTTGGAAATGAAATTATTATTATTATTTTATATATACCCAGTGTCACTCACTGTAAATACGAATCTAATGACACATCTCAAGCTAAAATCCATCGAGCCGTTCAGGCTGCAGAGCAACACAAACAATTATACATACAAACACACTCTCGAAAAACATAACCCTCCTTCTGGCGCAGTCGGGTAAAAAACACATGAAAGATCTTACTATTAGAAATTTATACATGACCTACGTATAAACGAATTATTTAAGAAACGCTGGCATTATAGATAATGTATAAAAGTTTATTAGTAAGGTGTAAAGTGTTTGTATCAGGCCGCTGTAATATTCAGTGTTTTTTGTTCAGCACAATGGTGTGCAATAAAAACGCTGCACAATGTCGTAGCGGCCTAATATAAGGACATTCTCTCCATTATTTTTATTTTTTTAAATTATTTACATTTTTTTTTTAACTTAAAATCAGTTCAATAATTATTGTTCCTAAAATTTTTATCATATACCGAAATTTTTAATAATTTAATCTTAACATTACTTTAGTAAACAAGGATTTATTCTGATAAGTAATTATTACAGTAAAAAAAATTTTAACCTTAAATAATAATGTCGAATCTTATGATTAATTAGAATAATCAGAATCAGACAATACATTATTAGTATTTTCTCACATTAAATAGATTTAATTGATATGTCGAAAAAGAACCAATTATTGATTTGTAGACAGCATTGTAAATATCACGATGTAATTTGTTACATATCTGTTGGGTTCAATTTTACTTAGATAAAAGGGTGTCCACTATAAGTCAATATTTAAAAACATTTTAATTCAAATTCCAATTGTTTTATTAAATAAAGATCGTTCATTTTGGCGCGCGGCTACGTATGTGTACTTGTAAATATTAAGTATTGTGTTGTGTGCGTGTATTTGTAAATACTATGCTTTCATTTGTGTGACAGTGACGCGATAAACGTTTTCCGAGAAACGAGTATATCGCTTGATAGTGCGAGTACAGTCAACAACAATAAAACTGGTCATTTTGATGTAAAGATCTTGTAATATAATGATCTTGTAATATAATATGTATTTGCAAAAATGGTCCAAATGTCAACCACTAATAGGATCTATGTATTGGTCTAGTTCATTAAATATACGACAACTTTTACAAGAAAAAAAAATTACCCGAAAAAATGTGACGTACGTAAAAAATTATGGGCAAATAAAACTTTCTTAGATGTAGTATTATTATCAATATTATATATATTTGATTTGGTTACTTATTTTTCTCAATATTTGTATTTCATTCAATAGCTTCATAATGTAATGATGGATTCGATGTGAGGGATTCAAAGCGCTGAAATAAAAATTGTTCGCAAGTTCGTTAAACGAAATAGCCAGCAAAACAAATAATATGATCACCGCCACTCAAAAACATTTTCAGTAACAAAAGAAGAAAGTGAAAAAAATAAATAAGGATAGGAAACTGGGATTTATGTTTGCTTCTGGTTATCTCACTCATTGTACAAAACGCTCGCCATATACGAGTTGTAGTAATTACACACATAATTATGTTTAACTATAGTGACAAGATCTAAAAAACGCGTGTCGTATGAGACGTCCCTAACGTGTGCACCGGCGAAGAGTACGAAGGAGAGAGAGAGACAGAATGAGTCTTTTCAGATTTTAAATCAATTCTTACAACAAGAAGCGAACACGGGAGCAAAGTAACATGTGTAAATTTAACTAAATTTAAATCTATATACTTACTGAGTAATATTCACATTGATCGTAAAAAGTATGTGCTTTTGATTTAGTCCCAAGGTTGACACATTTTACCACTTTGGTAAAAACTTCTAGTATTCTGTCAGCTTTTAAAATTTATTTGTACCGTTAGTGGTGGAAATTTGGACAAAACATCTTACATTTTTGCTCATTTCATTCTAGAAAAACACGAAATTGAGAAATTCAAAATAAAATTCTATATATATATTTAAATTAGACGCACTTGATCTGTACTTCACATGCACAGGCAGTTATTGTATTCGTATAAGCTTTGATGCACACAGCAGGCGCCAAGATGACCTAAAACATCAATTCCTGAATATACATCCATCTAGTCATTTTGCAAAAATACGTTATTTTTAATTGTTTCAGTTTAAAAACATAAAAGATGTGATTTGTTATTGTATGCGCTTATAAGTTGAAAATTACATTTAACAATTTAAATTATTGTATTGAAAGTGTCAAACGTTTATTAGTCAGTAACTACCTGATATTTTTATCAAGAGTGCTATTTTTTTTTTTTAACTATATTATTGACAGGGGTATCTTGTAGTATTCATATGTGGACACAAATGGGCTCATTTAGTTTTCTTAATATTATTAGGATAAAAAAAATGATAGCTTTTTTTTAAAGTAAAATGTGTGAATGTAAAAGAAGCCAAACTTGCTTTATTACTTATAACAATATTATGCAGTCTATTGTTACGGTAATTTAATTTTAAAATAATTATGAATCGAAGACATTGATCTATAAAAAAACCCTTATAGATCAATGATCGAACATAATAAAAATTTGACTTCAATTTGTTTCGAATAAAAAAAAAAACATTTTTCGTCACATTGTTGTCTTTGTTTCTCGGTGAAATAATAGAAATAGTATATTTTTGTAGTTCCGATTATGATTTAATAGATAAAGTAGGGTTTAATTTACTGTCCGACGAGTCTGTTTTTCGACTAGTGCCTTACGACGGACGGTGGTTACGTTGCTGGGTGTAGGACAATTTCACCATTCATCGTAATAAAAAAGAAAAGCTATATATTTGTATGAAGTTTTATTTTGTATTCCATTTTAAACTTGTCTTGCAATGTAAATAATCCCAAATAATTAAGAAGTTTATTCTTCAAGAAATACCAGTCAATAATTTTAAGTAATATGATAATTATTAAATTGTCTATTCTATAAACAACAAGATTTTTGCCATTCAGCCGTTACTAAAATAAAAACTACAACATTAGTTGACAATCTTTGCATACGCCTATCGGTGCTAATCCACAGGAGTTAGATTTATTTGATTAACAACACTATACAAAAATAGCACATTTTGAATTTTGAGCATAGATATATAAAGAGGAAGCTTACAGACAAGACAAAGACGTCTTATGCACATCTTGATCGACCCAGCTGACGATAGGATTACACTAGCTAACGCTCCCTATGTAGGGACTACACACACACAAAGCACCATACACTGCCTCCGCCGGCGGACTAGCTTCTTGGTATACATACCAGTTTTTAGGGTCACGTACCATGTACCAAGATTATTAATCCTGGTACCCAAAAATACCAAGATTTGGCCGGGGACCGACAAAAATACCTACTTGGGCGTCGATTCCATATTAAAGCTAAAACAAAAAAAGGTCGTCAATTCCACATTACACCTAAAAAAAGGTCGTCGATTCGACATAATTATAGCTAAGAAAAAGGTTATCGGGAATCACTAAAAAAAAGGTCATCGCTTTTACATATCGATATATTATATCAATGTTGGCAACACAGCTCAGGGGTACCAGTTTTTCGTCATCGGTACCAACTTTTCAACCTGCTCGGTAGGTACCAGCTAAATAGGACGACCGTGGGTACCAGGAATTTTGACTAGCCGTCTGACATCCCTGGTTTCGACTGCTCGCACAGTCGCACACGCCTAGGCGTGTAAGGCCGTCACTCTATCGACTCCGCGCTCCGGACAGCGCCTTCCCCCTTTCCGACGTCGTCCTAAGCCGAGGTGCGATCTCACTAGGAGACACCCTAAGGACGTACGCTCACTCTGAGCCCCACTAGGGAGCTCCCATGTTTTCACGGCTGGGTATCAGTACAAGTGGAGGTAGATATGGTCCGCGCTCACCACGCCATATTGTATTAAGAACAACAAGTCGACAATGTGCATAGCCAATGGCGGAGGACATTTTGAACAGATCCTGTAATCTTCTTGTAATCAAAATCGGTTGTAAAACAATTAAATCGACTGATTATTAAAGTTTGAAAACGTCTTGTATTTTATTGCCTCTATAATTCGTCCTATCTCTTAGATAACATCAATACTTAATGTAATGGTAACAAAAATATCGTTTTGTAGATTACATGTTTAGCTCCTGCAATAGCACAAAATAATGATAACTTAATAGTCTAGTTTTATGTTCTTTAATTTTTTTAATAATGTATCATCGATAGTATCAAGAAGAATATTTTAGCAGTCGCTAGAACCATATTTTATTTTTCTAATGACGTCAAATTTATCATTCTGTGTCATTTATTTACTGACTTATTCCAATTTTCGTAGATGCTCTAGCGTCTAGCAATCTAATCGCAACCCAATCGCAACGAAAAAATTAAAATGGTTGCCATTTTGTAGGGGGGAGAGATATGACATTGTAGGAAAGTCAAGGAATTTATATACTTACAAACTGAAATGCGCACGTGCACTGAAAAAACGTTCTTAAGAGAGGCATTGCATCTCTTTCTACCATGGATTCAAGGCAACTCGTAAGAAAAAGACATACCAATAGTCAACGAATCAAAAAAAAAAAAAAAAATCGTTCCGAGCATTAGCTCGGAACGATTTTTTTACTTTACATGTTGGAAACAAATGTCAACCTTATGTCAGTTATTTCAAGGACTCGAGGTGCATATTTGAATATACAATTTTATTAAGTGAGCGTTCCAGTTATGATATAAATTCCTTAAGGGAAGTGGACTTATCGATAAAAATACCTAAAAAATTCTTCCCTTAAATATCGGTATGTCATGTCCGGACAGATTATATACAATATGTGTAAAATAACTATAGTAAAACGGTTGTGAAAGCCATTAAGCCTAATTAATAATAATAGTAAAACGGTTTTGATTGCAGAACTAGCGGCCCGCCCCGGCTTCGCACAGGTATTTAACCAAAATTTTAAAAATTATAAATTTATATTTTTTATCATTATCTATCGTATAATGGTAGAATATCGTTTTTATATTTAGTGACATTTAACATAATAGTACCTATATTAATTGAAAATGATGTTTATCTAAAATATTAAAACGATTTCTATTCCTATCCGACATATTTAGTAAACTTTTAAGTTTAACAAAATAATAACTCAAAAATAAGTTTTGTGAGTTTTTAAGATTCGTTAGACCAGATGGCGTCTATGTCGCGTAGGCGTATTTCTATTTTCTTAAATATTTATTTTAACATTTAATTACAATGAAACAAAAACTAAATTATACTGTGAATTATGTATAATTTTTATGTATTAAAGTTATTTACATTGATTTTGTACTTTTTACGTGATACGTGCACGAACAAAAAATGATAAGAGATAGCGCTGATTGAAATTAAATCGCGCTATTAAAATTTATTCTTGATGATATATAGTGTATTATTAATAAAACGGAGGTTTTAACAAATTTATTATTTGTATAGATTCTTAAAAATAAAGTTTTACAAATAAATCACATCAACTTTAAGTGTCAACATGTTTTTTTTTTTTCTAACTAATAATTTTTATGCGAAAAATGGCAGGTAAATAAACTGAAAAAAAAATTGTGTTAAATTGTATTCGTGTACGTTAGTGAAATCAAACTTACTACTTATAGTTTAATAAAAGAATGTATGAAAGATAAGATGTTAGAAACTATTTGTTTATCAGGATACTCTTATCGCAAGATACGAACTAGTATTTTATTTTGAAAATACTCCACTGTATATCTGTGTGTCAATCCATTCCATCCATTCCAATGTCATTCTATTGTGTCAAATGTGTAACTGGCAACAAAAGTTAGCTACACAAAGTTAGCACCCCATCGAAGGATTTTTGAAATCAAAATGACCTTAATCGATAGGTCTACGTTAGGTCTGTATAGGTCCACCAAAATTTTTGTTAGGTCTCCTACAGTTTTTTAATAAATAATTTTTTTATTTTTGCAAAAAAATTATGCAAATTTAGCACCCCATCGAAGGACTTTTGAAATCAAAATGACCTTGATCGATAGGTCTACGTTAGGTCTGTACAGGTCCACCAAAATTTTTGTTAGGTCGCCTATAGTTTTTTTTTAAATATTTTTTTTTTAATTTTGTAAAAAAAATACACAAATTTAGCACCCCATCGAAGGATTTTTGAAATCAAAATGACCTTAATCGATAGGTCTACGTTAGGTCTGTATAGGTCCACCAAAATTTTTGTTAGGTCGCTTACAGTTTTTAAATTTCTTTTTTTTTTTTTTTGCAAAAAATATGCATCTTAGCATCATTTAAAAGCAAACTGATTGATCTTTATATTTCAGCATTCTTTATCGTTAGGTCAGTATTGGTCTATAGTTTTTGCTTTTATATTATTCATTTTTTTTTAATTTTTTTATTAACAATTATAAATAATTTATCACTCGCGCATGCGCTAACGCACATAGCATGGCGCGAAATTCAAAGTTTCCCTGTTCCGTTTTCATCGCGTCAATAAAAAAAATACAAACTGCTCGCATGAAGCTCTCTAATTATTTCTCATGAGAATGAAACTTATTGCTTACACGTATGTAAAAAAACGTAAAACCAACAACTTCCCGATTTCTTAAGGGCTATATTCCTTTGCCTTTTCCTATTGGGGATAAATTTTAAAACAACAACATAATTTAATATTTGTCACATCAAATAATTTAATTTCTTCTGGAGATTTATTATTTATTTAATTCTCAAAAACTATAGAAAAAAATCCAACCGTGGGAATGTTTTTGAAAAGTTTATATAAATATTGCGTTTTAAATATCCTCTTTATTTCGCATATATGCAGTACTTATTTTCACATTTCTATTTATGAAATATGTTAATGCATTGCTTCATAACGAACTATATCGCAAATATTTCTTTTAATACTTTTTTACCATTACTAATTTAGTATTGTTACTAACAAAGGGTATATAATAAAGAGGTGACACTTCGAACATAGAGTTGAGCTAAAAATCGTTTGCTATACTTTTATTCCAACTTTACGGTCGAGTTCTTTTTTCCATTAGTTTGGTAGTAATGAAGCATAGTATGGTCCCAAATTTATCGTACCAGATGTCGATACTAGTGTGGTGAAATTATCGATAAAATTATCGATACTTTTGGTGCATTGGCTTCTTTTAAATATATATTTTTGTATATTGTAAATAAAACACACTTATTATTTATATTTTAATATCATAATCGGAACTGTCATCTTAGTAAATATTATAATAGGATAATTTTGTGTGATCCAATAATTATCGATAATTTCGTGTTATTCGATAATAATCGATAATTGTTTTTGGATCCGATAACTATTGATAATTGTGATTCGATATTTTTTGTTTTTGTTATTCGGATAGGGTACTGAGGCTTATGTCGATACAGGACGGCGGATCACCTTTTTTTTTAGGTGTTCAGATAGGGCTAGGGCGTAAACGTCGGTACTGAAGGCCGGATGACCTTTTTTTTATCGTTGTCCGAAAATTTTAGCGATCAACTACTGCGATAACTAAAAATATCGATATATATCGATAACAATTTTCCGATGAACATCCCTAACATCCATATACATTACCTTTTTTTTATTACGCTTCATTTAATGCATGTTTTTGCAAGCATTGTGACAGATTACTCGAGTGATTTCAGTACTCGAGTGACTCCAAAACCACTCGAGTGACTCGACCACTCGAGTGGTACTCGAGTGAAATTGCAAAATGACTCGAATGACTCGAGTAGTAAAATTGGACTCGAGTCACATCACTACTAACTACTACACAACAAGTCAATCTTCTTAAATAACATGAATGTGCTGAATATAGTAACAAAGCAATAAAACCAACCAATCAAAATGAAACGAATGAGACGGAAAATACAATGTTGCTTTGTCAGATAGAGACGGTTTGTTTTTTGCGGCGGATCGGTGCGCTCAACGTTAGTTCTGTTCTGATTATCGGGGAATTCCCTGAACGTAAAATATATTTAGACAACTATACTAGTATATTTGAATTTATTTGCAATACTGTCTATAATATTTGAAAAGGGCCTATTTAATTTATCAGATGTGAAATTTTTATTATGACATTTCAGGCTTCAGCCTGACTGGTACCTATGCACTATTATTATTTCGACCTTGCATATCATTTATGGACAAAGAAGAGTAAGTATACGAAAATATGATATCTCCGATTTGGCTTCGGCCTTATCAATAATGGAATCGAAAAAAAAAGTGAAGTTACTTCAGATTTGGCTACGGCCTTTTATTATATATCGGAACATACAAGACTAGGTTGTATGGGCTATATTCCTTTGCCTTTTCCTATTGGGGATAAATTTTAAAACAACAACATAATTTAATATTTGTCACATCAAATAATTTAATTTCTTCTGGAGATTTATTATTTATTTAATTCTCAAAAACTATAGAAAAAAATCCAACCGTGGGAATGTTTTTGAAAAGTTTATATAAATATTGCGTTTTAAATATCCTCTTTATTTATTTTTTGACTATCGTTTATAGAATTTTCTTAAAAATACTAATAATATTTATTACTTTAAAATTGTGTAATTCACGTGGAAATGTGTTTAAAAAACATTACGGCATATTATTTTTTACTATATTAATTTTTATTTTTACATTATATTTATTTCACGTGTATAAATAAATATTATTAGTATTTTTAAGAAAATTCTATAAACGATAGCCAAAAAGTAAATAAAGAGGATATTTAAAACGCAATATTTATATAAACTTTTCAAAAACATTCCCACGGTTGGATTTTTTTCTATAGTTTTTGAGAATTAAATAAATAATAAATCTCCAGAAGAAATTAAATTATTTGATGTGACAAATATTAAATTATGTTGTTGTTTTAAAATTTATCCCCAATAGGAAAAGGCAAAGGAATATAGCCCTTAAGAAATCGGGAAGTTGTTGGTTTTACGTTTTTTTACATACGTGTAAGCAATAAGTTTCATTCTCATGAGAAATAATTAGAGAGCTTCATGCGAGCAGTTTGTATTTTTTTTATTGACGCGATGAAAACGGAACAGGGAAACTTTGAATTTCGCGCCATGCTATGTGCGTTAGCGCATGCGCGAGTGATAAATTATTTATAATTGTTAATAAAAAAATTAAAAAAAAATGAATAATATAAAAGCAAAAACTATAGACCAATACTGACCTAACGATAAAGAATGCTGAAATATAAAGATCAATCAGTTTGCTTTTAAATGATGCTAAGATGCATATTTTTTGCAAAAAAAAAAAAAAAGAAATTTAAAAACTGTAAGCGACCTAACAAAAATTTTGGTGGACCTATACAGACCTAACGTAGACCTATCGATTAAGGTCATTTTGATTTCAAAAATCCTTCGATGGGGTGCTAAATTTGTGTATTTTTTTTACAAAATTAAAAAAAAAATATTTAAAAAAAAACTATAGGCGACCTAACAAAAATTTTGGTGGACCTGTACAGACCTAACGTAGACCTATCGATCAAGGTCATTTTGATTTCAAAAGTCCTTCGATGGGGTGCTAAATTTGCATAATTTTTTTGCAAAAATAAAAAAATTATTTATTAAAAAACTGTAGGAGACCTAACAAAAATTTTGGTGGACCTATACAGACCTAACGTAGACCTATCGATTAAGGTCATTTTGATTTCAAAAATCCTTCGATGGGGTGCTAACTTTGTGTAGCTACAAAAGTTGGAACAAGACAAGTAAATGACAAATTTTATGGCAGTGACTGCAGTGAGTCGGATTTTGGCTTATCATCGCAGATATTTCGCCAATTGTGCCACAAATTTTGCACTGTTTACTTTTTCTCGTAATAAACTTGTAACAAATTTGTTTAAAACTATATTTTTACCATCTAGAAGTAAATTGGTAAGTGTTTTTATTTATTTATATATAAGTAGTTGTGTATGAAACTTTAAACTTTTGTATTAGGTTTATTTTAAACTCGAGTGTTTGAAGTTATCGTTCGCTTATTATCAGAATTAGTTATATTGTTAAAGAATAGGTACTTTTATACGTAAAATTTAAAGTGAGTGTTGTTTTTAAAGGTTATAATAATTCGTTTAAAAACACTATCATTGCTTTCAACTGTATGTATCTGAAGTGTAATATTACAGCATTGTGTGAAATTTTAATTATGATATAAATATATTGTTACAATAATTCTTGAATTAAGTATTCGACCGTCTATAGTTAAAGCATATATAAAGATTTTTCAATTTACCTTATGTAAATAAAAGTATCTAGATGATAGTTATAGTTAACATCCTGCCCTAGATTAACATTAACTGAAACTTCCATATTTCTCTAGTACTATACAATGTATATATTATACTCATACTACAAAAAATTATACCTATATATATTTATTGTAATTGTACTTTATGATAGTGATTATTTATAAACCTGAACTGAATTGAACTTAAGGGGGGGCTAACGTATTTAAATTTTTTTTGGGCATTTTTTTATTTTTTATTTCTGGTTCTGAATCAAGAATTCTTCAAGAATATTGTGTCCAATTTTTAGAAGAATCGAAGGAAATTTGGGCAAGTTACAGTGGTTTAAGCGACCGCACGTGGTACACAGCTCCCCGCACCGTAGAGCCCCTGACTGGCCCGAGTGGCTGTTCTTACCTGGCGGCTCCTTTCCCTGTATAAATTTGAACCCAAAAACAAATGAACGTATACCTGAACTGTCTATTCAGTCTCAGGAGAGAATATATTTCGGCTGCTGAACTGCCTAAGTCTAAATACCAACTAAGTACTAGTTGACATGAGTTTTCATGATATACAGGTTGACATGGAGTATGGATCTATATTCCATGCCTTGGACGCTAAATTGCCCATGTCAACTACCAGTGACACGCATTTTAGTACCCGAATTGAAGCAAATTCGCGCTCGAATGCCTTAGAAAACAGTGAAATAAAGTCATGTTTGTCGCTCTAAGGCCGATTTGTATTATTTATCTAGCTTCTGCTTCCTCTATGGCCCTGGCATCAATGATTTAGTTTGAGGTAAGCCGATAAAACTTGCTTATAATTGTTGTATGTAAAATTTGTCTGTGTTCAAAACTTCAAAGCTGTTTTCCCAAAACTACCGTTTTCATAGTCGGTGCCCATCATAACTGCAAAACTACTGTACCGATCCTTTTGAAATTTTGAACGAGCTGTTTGAACATGATTTACGAAGTAATGCTGGAGAGTTTTTTGTTGAATTTGTTACTATTTTTTTTTTTTTTACAATGATAAATGTTTTTTTTTTTTCGCAAAAATCACATTTTTACCTTCAAAATGTTCCCGAAAATCGAAAAATTGAAATTTCGAAAACTGAGTCAGCCTGTTAACATCCCATTTCTGGGCAATGGTCTCTTCTCCATTTCCTATATGGAAATGAAATGGAAGGGTTGGAACTTAATCCACCTCACTGCTTCATAGTGGATTGGTAGATATTTTGCTCTACCATAAGTAACGTATTACTTAAATATATTTCAAATAATGTGTCTATGAAAAGCTAAGTGAAATTATTACTATTAGGCTGGGGAAAAAGTTTCTTTGTATTATACACAAATTCAAGTTTAATTACATTTCATTAAAATATAATATGTGCCATTTTGTTGAGTAATTTGTCGTCATCTCGTAGTGACACAATCCTTTTGCTGTAGAAATCTTAGGATTTTTTATCAAAAAAAAATGTGACAAGTAGTTTTGAAAGTCTTCTCTTGAGGTTAACCTAACACTACTTAAATAATTCTGAAGAGACCAAAACAGGTGAAAATCTGAGGGTGCAAGGTCAGAACTATATGGAAGATGCATTAACACTTCCCAACCAAGCTGTCTCAATTTATTATTTGTAGCCAAAGATGTGTGTGGTCTGGCATTATAATGATGAATAACCACTCTTTTTTTTCTTTTTTCGTTTGTTTTTCAATTTTTTACTTGAATCTCATTAGTTGTTGGCAATAGAGATCTGAATCAACACACAGCACTACATTAATGCGTGTTTATCCAGGTTTCGCTAAAGTCTGTGGAGCTTGACTACTCTTTAACCAAGATGTTTTTTGGACATTCTTGTCGTAGGTGATCCTTTTTTCATCGCCAGTGATTAATCTTTCCAAAAATGGCTCAGTTTTCATTATGTTTCAATAGAGAATCGCAAATGATTACACAATTTATTAGGTTTCTTTCGGTGATCTTGTGCAGCACCCAAATATCAAGCTTTTTTGTACAACTGTTTCGTAATCTATCCTCAGTTCCTCGGCTATGTCGTTAGTACAAATATGACATCAACTTTATCCATATGAACAGACCTTTTCCATTTTTTTTTTTTTTTTTTGTAATAAAATTTCAGAATGTATTCAATTTGTTCATTAGATTCACTCAGTTTGATGGACAGAGAAAAAATTTACAAATGGCGGAAAAGTATTTTTTACTTGTATTTTTTTTCTATATTTAATAATATTAAAACTAGCCAAATATTACCCATGTGCAGAAGATTTGCTGATAGCCTCATGACGTCACGAGTCACGACGCAATGATCAGTAGGGTTGACAAAAAAGGTCACACAAAGGTTGGTTATTATTGTATATATTTTATTGTATATATTAAAACTAAAAAAAAATAGTGTCGGTTGAATTATAAATTTTATTACAAAGTATATTTATTAATAGTAATATATAATACTTTAATGGTTCCAAACAACGAAAACAAATAACTAACAAAAAAAAAATCTAACAAAACAACAATGAATTAATTCAGAGCGAAAGCAAAAAATTACACGTACGTATCGGCTGTGTTGCTAGCGGTACCGATCAGACGAGCACGGGACGCGGTTGTTAGATATGTAAGATTGTATGCTGTAACAAGCTTCATCAGTTGCCCTGGCATATGACTTGTCAGGGCGTGTCGTTTTAGCCAATGTGGTATCGGTATTGTCAGTTTTATGCCTTCTATCATTACTAGAGGGCAAAATGTTGTTGAACTGTCTAGATTTCTTCTGAGAGGATTTTTTTTTGCTTATATCACTGTATACCGTGCATCCCTTGTAGTTGACCGGATGGTTGCAATAGCCCAAGGCGCATTAAGCGAATGCATTTGTAGATAGGTAAGGCCGGTGAAGCTATTGCTGGTCTGAATCATGTTTTCTGAAGGAGGTGAGTTCGAGGTTCTTCTGCGTTTGTAGTTGTTAGCAGTGAGTGCTTTTTGCCAGGTTAAAGGTAGACTAACCATTTGACGTGATGATTCTGCCGTGAAGATGGATGGCGTATCTTTTTTAGCGATAATTGGTAGAGTAACTGTACTGTTGCTTGTTGATGGTAGGTTACCAAATGATTGGATACGAGGCCAGTTAAATAGCCCAGGGTGAAATACATATATGTTGGACATGGTCTTATCATTCTGTTTGACATGACGTGTCAGGTTAGGTATGTTATTGGTTTGTTCATTTGTTCTATCATAGGATTCCCACGAGAAGGGTCGAGACAGCTAGTCGCTCTTTAGGTGACGCCCATTCTCAAAAGAAGGCGAAAGTCGACGATGTTTGCCAGGTCCATCGAGTGTGGCGTTAAAAACTGAAAACTCTTCAGTTCGTTTTGGCACGTATTCCGCCGTAGACTTTAGGGTAACTTTTTATAGAGGATTTCTTCCTCCTGGTTAGGACGGTAAAGCTGAAAGCGACGGTCCCCTGTGACATGACCAAGGGATTACAGTTTGTGGTAGTTATATCCTACCCCCACAGGTGTCCAACACGTAAAGAGTGCCAGACGGGTAAGGTTACTTAACTGCCGCCCGAGGCTCGGCATTTTGGCTCATTTAGCACTATCCGGGAGGGCATGTGTAGGGTCGTGGTTAGGTAGTTCTTACGGATTCGAGCAACATAACCCCCACTCCACTTAATATATCAGATATTTCTATTCATAACTTGTGAATACTAAAGTTTTATTTTATTAATTGAGGTGAAAAAGGCTCTAAAGGTCTATTTTACCCATGCTGATATAGCATATAAATAACTTAAATGCGAGATAAACTATATCAGCAACCGGTAAAACAGGTCATAACAATTATACATCAATGTAAGTAGGAAACTAAAGCAAATATAGGATGAGCATTGATAAAAGCCAATTGTTGCTCTTTAATAAAGCTGATTGTATATATATTTTTTTATAAGTAGACTATGTTTCCGACTCACTACATCGTATCTTATTCTACTGGCTTTTTGTTGATTGTTGAGGATGAAGAATTTATTTATTAAGCAGATAGCAATAAATTTTCAAGTGCTAAAGTCATTATTCATAAATTGCTTGGCAAGAAAGAAAAACGTTGTGATGATTCTGCGTGTTTTTTAAAATAAATTCAGAGACAGAACCACTAACCCACACTGGGCAAGTGTAACTGATTACTCTCTAAGTCTCTATCACTTATCCCTAACAGAAGAGGCTATGTTCAGTAGTGGGTTATTTATAGGCCGTTGCAATACAAGACAGTGTAAAAACAATGTAGCATTAAGGAATACCAAAGGAATACTATTTTTTATTGTCTTACGGCGAGTTGCACGAAACCGTCGCTAATTTTCAGTTAGTTGCAGTTAATCTTAAAATTAGTTGATCTTATGATTAATTTAAAGCTGTTGGAATTAATCATCCGTTAGATAGGTATTTAATTAAACTAATTTTTTTTTGTTAACTTAATCAGATGTAGGTTTCGTGCAACAGATAATCACGATTCTTGTGATTAAATTAGTTTAATAAACACTTAAATTTTAAAATTTGTTTCGTGCAATACGGCGTTAAAAAATTAAATTTTTATATTTTTCCTTTATTTTTATATAAAGTATATAGAGAAAGATTTTTTATTTTATAGTAACATAAGTAAAGATAAGCTCAATACCACAATAAATATTTTGCATTTATGCTTCTATCCACTACAGATTTTCATCTGCCTATGCTCTATAGCTTTGCCGATATCCAAATAATTGATTTGGTAACAAAAACTTTACCAGAATACATTAAGTATGTATTTAAAAATGTTATGTCAGTTTTTATCCAATTGGAAATCAATACAGTTTTTACATATTTAATTTTTCTCAAATATTGGAAAGTTTCTGTAGCTCTGGATACTTTTCATTTCTGCCGTCCAGTCTTTACAAAGGTTGGTAAGAAATAATTATTTATTATTTATTTTTTATTTTTTTAAAGATTTTTTTTTAAATTTAATTATTATATTAAACACAATGTATATAAAATTATAATTATGAGTTGCAAAAGAAAACTACTAAGGTTTGTACAATGCTACAATCTATAGTTTAAATCATATAAAAACAAACTCAAGTACAGTTACAAATAGGTCATACAATTAATAATATCAGTGATCATACAATTGATTATAAATTTATGTTTCCTCGAAAGATATCTTTGAAAGATAGAATTTCTTAATCTAATATTTAATATTACTCCTATTGATACTTTCGACCAAAGTGGATGGTAGCAGATTAACTATTAGTCGAGGGCCAATGTAAGCGGTCGTCCTTTCGCCCTAAACATTATTGGCGCGACCTGTGTGGAGCTGGTTTCTGGCTACGGCTCGTGCAAAAATGTAATGTTCAATATGCTGCATACAGTTACTACTCCAAAAAATTTTTTTTTTTTTAATATTATACTCAAACTTTTTATGTACAGGTAAAACTTTACAGTGAGTAAAAATTGCAATTTCGTCATCATGAAATTTAGCTCGAATAATGGGTGAAATTATATTTTTCAATATTCTTATTTGTTGTAATTTGTATATTGCGTTCAGGTAACTTTTGTAAATAAGTTATTAAATAATAATATCATTATTATTAAATAATAATAACTTTTTTTATTTCTAACGAAATAAAAAAGTTATCATAATTTTTAATTTTAATTTGTCAGTGAGTCACAAGATGGGCTCACTGAAAATTAACGCCGCACATTTAAATAATCTTTTCGTAATTTTTTAAGTTTTTTACTGTTTACATATTATATCAATTGTCTCCTTTATTTTTTAATTTTTGTACCTTTTTATTTTATTTTTCAATTTTGTATATAATTTTTTAAAGTGGAAGGAATAAGTGATATTTTTTTTAATTACAGATATATACATAATGTAATAAAATACGTATATATAATCCATAAGTTTTCTTTTTTTTATGCAATAGGGGGCAAGCGAACAGTCGGTTCGCCTGGTGGTAAGTCAAAGCGACACCCATAGACATCCGCTACATCAGAGGGTTAGCAGATGCGTTGCCTTTCAAATATGAGTATGCTGTTTTCTTAAAGGTCCCTAAGTCGTATCGTTTCGGAAATACCGTATTATACAGTAACGGCTGAACTTCTAAAACCCCTGCAACAAATATTTATTATATGTATATGCACTTCTAATCAAAATTCCAAAAATAAGGTTTCATAACACTATTTCTCAATTAAAAATATATATTAAACAGAGACATTGAACTGTTTGTAAACATTACATCAAGGTCTCAATAATAGCAAATTAAAGCCGAATAAATAATTTTTTCGGTTCGTTAAATGATACTATCATTGTTGTGAGTACAATCGCTTAAATAGCAATAGTAATAATTTATTTTGTATTTAAATATACCATAATAAATTGTTTAAACGGTTAATTATACTTGGGATACGATATGAAAATGTGAGATAAAAACTACTTTTCATTTATATTCGTATTATTGTAATAGTCTACAAAAAATTTTAATATAAAAATAAAATATAATCCAGCTTTAAAGACTTTTCAAAATTGAGAATAAGTATAAAATTAAATCGATTAATACGTTATATTAATTCGTTAAAAGAAAGAAACATAATTTATTATTAAAAAAGAGTTTAAAATGATGGACAACTTTTAACACTAATCTTATTATTACTTCCTAAAGGAATAGGCTTTATGCCATACCATAACTACTAATAAATTAATAACATCCTTTTCTATGAAACAGCATCAGCCAGTTCCAATCGACAGCATTACAAATATTTGTATTATATTTACCTTCCCCCATAGACACACGCTCTACCAATAGGCTTACTTAGAATAGAATATGTATAATAATTAATGTGACTACTCTTCGCCAATGACATGAAGCGGCTTTAGAAAGAGTTCAAAGACGTTTGAATATTGTAAATCTATACGTTAAGATGTTACCAAGTAAGCTAAATAGATACAAAAAATCCAACATCCTTTTTCTACGCGTATTTGGCATAATGTATAAAAACTCTGTTGTGTTTTTTATATTAAGCCTGGCTATTAAAAGTAATAAACAATTTTAGAAGATTGATAATAACAATTAAGACATATTTTGAAAGTTGTTGCTAAAGCTCGCTTCGGTCGCAAAGATTATATATTCGTTTTCTCGAATATAAGAGGAGCGTGGTCACCGAAGCGTTCAGTCTGTGCCCAGTAATTGTGGGTGCGGGATCCACGATGCGTGCTCATTATGTGGTGTTTTTAATGTGCGTATTGTTGCAGTGCGGCGCAACCAAATACACCGCTTCTTGGAACATGGTCTTCGAGTATCCAGAAGCGAGGAGGGATGAAACGGTGGTCGACGATTACCATGGAACTAAGGTACGTTACGTTTCCAGTTACACGTATAGAAGGACTAGTGCATATTGAGAGTGTAATTGACCTTAGTTTTCGCGCGATTTTGCCTGCGTTGATAATAATAAAAAAATACTTTCTGACTTAACTTCAAAGCTTTATTAAGCTATATTATAACATAATGTGATTAATGTGTTTCTATGAAATAGTAGTTTTTGTGCGACATGCATATATGTATAAAAACAGAGCTAGGTTCTATTTTATTTATAATTATTACTTAAGAGTCGAAAATTATATTATAGAGTACTAAAATTTATTTTTTAAACATTTATCACTAAAATTAATCAATTTTATTTGCTCAGTAAATCCGGAGTGTTTTAACTTATTACGCTATATTATTATATTACAATGTTTTGTAATATTTTATTACATTTCTTATCTAAACGTTTGTTTAGTAATGTACATATTGTAATATCTCTAATCGATTAATTTCAGTGTTAGAGTAATGAAATATATATTATATTTTATTTATTAAAACTATATTGCCTTTAATCAAAAGTGTGAATGTTATTTTGAGCTAAAGTGTCTTCAGGTTTTAAGAAAAAACTAACGACAAGTTACAGCATAAAATTCTTAAAGAGTAAATTATTTTAGTTGAATTAATTATCTGAGTGAGTATAAATTGCTTGTAATCGTCAAGTCATATATGTTACGCACACTACGTACAGGTCCGGACTAGTCATTGACTTAATCTAGACAACTAACTGTGGGCCCCACGCTGAACAGGGACTTCGTGTTTTATCAAAAATTAGATTAGATTACTTTTAGGTTTGTTTTTCCCTTTACCCTCTACTTTAAAATAATATTTATATATTGTATTTCTTTCTACCTATCAACCTAAGTACATAAAAAAGTAGAGCACCAAGACTGGCATGTCCTAGAGAACTTTACCTATATATGACAATAAATCCTTAACCAAAGACTTAAAGCTTTACCCAGCCTTAGTATGCATATAAATATGCTTATCAACCTAGCTTGTACAAATGTACATACCTAAGTGAAGTGGGAGCCCAAGACTCGCAATATCTAGGGGTCTTAATATAGCTTAATCCGGCCCCGTTTGAATACAGCAATTTCACATTGTATTAGGAGTTAAAGTGAACTCGTGTAGGTAATGACTGGCGTCTACGACTATACATTTTCTGTGTTTTTGTACTAGTGACAGACATGAGAATTACCCAATTACTAGAAGTAATAAACATCACAGTGTTTCTTATAAACAGACATATAAGGTTGGGAAAAAGTTTTTTCGTATTTTAATTACAAATATTATTTTTTTTTTCAAAGTTTAATTACTTTTAATTATAATATACTAGTGGCAAAGATTAAAGGATAAATAAAAATCCAATAAAAACCGCATCGGAACCATAAAAAAAGTTATTTGAAGCTTAAAGTCTCTAGTTTTATGATTTTGGAACGAAAAAATTTTTCGAGTAATGAGTGTCGCGCAATCCTAATGAGTAATCATGAAGAAAATTTCGACCTTTTTTTTATTCAGTCCACGGATTTGCAAAAAAATATATTTACTAAACCACGATATGGATCAGATAGACAAGTTATTCAGCTTTTTTTTTTTGTAAGATTCAATACGACCATTTCTCGCTGAGATTATCGTACAATGAATTGAAATGGATCATTTTGTCTTTGATAATAAAATTTGATAATGAAGATAAGTTTCAAAATCTTGAGTAAATTTTCTAAAAGGTATTACTATCGTTTTTTGAAAGATTTTTTTTTTTTTGAAAAATCATGAAAAAAACAGGGTTTTTGAGGCTTGTTGTGAAAATCACGCGCTGTGTTAATATTGCGAAAACTACTTATGTTGACCTTTTACAGCTCAATGTACCCACAAAAATACTACAAAGTGTAAATTCGATCCATCCAGCTGATTCTTTGTTTTATTCGATTGATTTTTTTTTTATTATTAAAGGATCACGTTTTTTTTCTCTAAAACGCCAATAATCTCAAAAAAAAGAAAAAAAATCACGACTTTTCCACGTTTTTATCACAAACAGCGGTTAAAGTAATGAAAAGAAAAAATATGCCGGAGGTTGCACGGTCGGATTTACACTTCTTACGCACGCGCGCGCCCGTGTGTGTGTGTGTGTGTGTGTTTGTATGTAAGTTTCTTCAGAAAAAATGAGACCCGGTGGTTCATCTGTTCCACCGTAATTAATGACTCTAAAGTCACTAGAAGCTTCAAATCGCTTTTTATGGTTCCGTTGCGGCTATTTTTCACAAAAATACAGCTATCTGAAAAATCGCTAATAATTTGGATTTTTTTTCGATTAGTGTATATGCATACCTATGTGCCATTTTGTTCGAAAACTTGTTACCATCTTGTCGATAGTGACATAGTCCAGTTAGTGTAAAAATCTTGGCATTTTTTATTTAAAAAAAAATGCAACAAGAAGTTTTCAGTCCAGTCTTGACAGTCCTATCTTGATGTTAATCTAACACACCCAAAGAATTCTGAAGAGACCGAAACAGGTGAAAATCTGGGAGTGCAAGGTCGGGACTATATGGTGGATGCATTAAACCTACCCAACCAATCTCTCAATTTTTCGTTTGTAGCCAAAGATGTGTGATCTGGCGTTATCATGATGAAAGACCACTCCTTTTCTGTTGATCACATTTTCTAAATAGGAGTTGTAATAAGTACTACAAGCTGCTCGTAGCTTGTGATATATTTCATATCTCTCTTGTTAAATTTAATTTTTTATTAGAGATTTTATCTAATGGTAGTACCTACTGTTTAATATCGACATTTATAATTAATTATTATATAAATTGTTTCACTTCATCCGTTCAATATATGTATATACACACATACCTATATGTATATACATTTATATTGAACGATAATAAATTTACATAAACTTGCATACATTTTTATTATTACTAATTGAATAGTATTATTGTTTATGATTTAATTATTATTATTTGGTCATTTTTCCCTCTTTAACCTTGTCCTTTTTTTATGTGCTAATTTATCATTGGAAACTTTTTTGTAATGATTTTTTAATATTTGTTATTTATGAAATTATGTTTTGTTTCCATATAAAAATTATGAAAAAAAACAGAATATAATCTAACAAAGGGTCGATGAATCAAAACAATAGGATGTTATAAATATAAAATCATTTATATTCAATACAGGTCCTACTTGTTCGTTTGGATTCACATGACGGCCATTGCATTGACGACCGTTCTGGTGTAGTGGTGCGAGTAGTTGCCTCGACGCCGCATGCCGCGGGGGTCGCGGGTTCGATTCCCACTCGGGATAGATATTTGTATTTGTATAAATATTTGTTTCTGGTCTGGGTGTATATCCTTGTGGTTTTTTTAGCCTTATAATAAAAGGAAAAATATATTAAATGATGATAATCATGAGAACAAGTATCTGTGCAATGACCCCTAATGTCTACTATTGCAATTTTTTTTTTATATACGGTGAAGTAAACCAGGGCCGCCAACTTTTTGTTTGTCTACTTATAATACGAGTATATTAAACTTTTAACTATTTTTTGTAAAATCTTGTATTAAAAAGACTATAAAAAAGAAATAACATTAAGAAAACTATATTTTCTCTTTTTTCTCTGTCGTTCTTAATTCTGTTTCAAAATATATTAATGTCTGATATAATTAGTAATATTTAATGAATTTTCTTGATAAATTAGACTAAGACTAGCTAAAAGATAACTTGTGCGTCTGGAGTAATGTGTATTTTTATGAAAGTTGCTAACAGAAAGTACTTAAGGTATTTCGAATACTTAGTCGCTACCATGTACGTGTGTGTACCACATTATTATTATTATTTAGTGAACATAATAATTATTTGGTATGCTTTTATTTACTCATAACATAGCGTATTTCGTCTCACAATGCGATTATTATCGCAATAATTAAGACGTCACGCACATATTACAATTGCTTTAGTGAGTTAATTGACATGCGTGATGAATAGCGTAAAATTTGTTGATAAATCATACTAATCTCAACAACTTGCCCAGGTAGGACGACCGAGCCCTGCTCGAGTGAAAAAAATAAATAAATAGAAAACAAAGTTTTTCAGAAATATGACATAATATGTAATTCTATATTCCATTTATTTAGGTTACAGTTCTGGCTACAAAAACTAAAAGCGTTGGCAGCAATGAAATTCCGAACCATATAATTTTTCTAGATATAAGATCTAGTTAGATCAATTTTTTGCTAACGTAAATCCCTAAATAGCAAATTTTATCGAAATCGTTAGAGTTGTTGTTGTGAATGTTGTTCGTCGAGAATGTTATTACAAATGTTTACAAGAATTGCTCTTTTAATAGTTAATATAAAACATTAGTGTTAGTTTAGCCAAAACTAAACGGCGTTATCTTCACTGCCCCGCTGTGCTTTTATAGCATACCTAGATAATCTTATATATATAGATTTCTTATTACTTCCTTCCACTTTTGTCGATTCAGTAGTTCCAGATATTGTCGATTTTTTGCCTTTCAAGGTTAATTTTCCGAAGATCTATTGATTGATAGATCAGAATAATATTATAAATATATGTTCTGGCTCTATAAATAAGAATGTATGCTACACTATTTGTTTCTAACATTTACGACTTTTGTCGTGTTTAATGGCTAAAAAATAAATTGGTAGAAAATTTATATAACAAACCAAGTTTGTTCTTCTAATGCAGTAAGATTTCTGGATTTTAATGTAACTTATCAATTTCCATTTAATTTCTGAGACAAAACCATCTAGATGCCTAAATGTTTGTATGTTAACTTAAAACAGGAAATGTTAAAATAGCAAATCTATAGTTTAAACAAGCGTTATATTTTATCCAAATCCTTTTAATACTCGTATTAGGTAATACTAATAATTGTTTTATATATTTAAGGCAGAAATTTATTATTTATAGATTGCTAATTAATTTTTATTACCAGATAGCAGATCCGTATCGATGGCTCGAAGACCCAGATTCGGAGGAGACGAAAGCATTCATAGAAGCCGAGAACAATATAACTCGACCGTTCCTCGACTCGTGTCCAGTGAAGGAAGACATCCACAACCGACTGACAGAGTTGTGGAACTACCCGAAGTACTCGAGTCCCTTCAGACGAGGCGACCGATACTTCTTCTTTAAAAACACAGGACTACAGAATCAAAAGTTAGTGGAATTGTATTTTATATAGTAACCAGACGATTGCCATAGTCCGCATTGAAGTTTATGGTTACGCGTGATGTTATTAAGCCTACCAATTTTCTCAATAATAAGGCAACATTAAAAAAAATGAACTGTTAGCGCGCCCCAACAAGCTATCGGGTTAATTTTAAATGATCCACATCTTATCAATATTTACGACAACACAGAAGTCGTGTTAGTATTGAGGACATTACAGTGAAAGGGTAAACGTAAATATTTACTTTATTTAGCACTTATATATTCCTGATCAGAAGCTCAAAACTAAGCTTCATTCTTCTAGTTTCGAAAATAACAGAAATCCCATACAAACTTTTCCCCCATTAAGGGTAGGTAATAATAAAAAACATAATCATATTTCGTTTCAAACTTTATTTTTGTGTTTTAAACCGATTTGTAATTGAAGACCCGGGTATAGACACACCTACCTTTTTCTCGAAATTCCAACGGGATTGAGATCACAGGGCATAGGTAGTACGATAAAACATTCGTAATTTTACATCTAAATATTATTTTCAGTGTCCTCTACATGCAAAAGAGCTTGGACGCCGAACCAGAAGTCTTCCTGGATCCGAACACTCTATCAGAAGACGGTACGGTTGCATTATCGGGATATCGCTTCACTGAAGACGGCTTGACATTCGCGTATGGCCTCTCGGCGAGCGGCTCCGACTGGATCACCATACACTTAAAGGATGTTGTCACTGGTAAGGTAAAATATTTGTTATTATATCTTTTGTTATATGCATATTTTGCCGTGCGGTTACCGGTAGAGAAGATTAGTCGCAACTTCTTTCTTGCCGAGGTGTCGTAAAAGGCGACTTAAGACCAAAGTAGTGCGAACGACTGTACACTAATCAGGATGGTGATGGGCAGCAGCGTCACCATATGCCACAAAACACTGCGCTCTCCAACCCGCCTACCAAGCGTGGCAAGTATTGACTAACCCCCCCCCCCCCCCAAAGAGATAATGGGGGAGGCCTACGTTCAGCAGTGGACATCTAACGGCTGATGTCGTGATGGTGTGTTGGTGGATACATATATATAATTGCATTAATATAATATATCATTAAAATAATAAATAAATTGGTTTTCTGTAACGATTTCATTTTGATAAATTACAACATGAATAATAAATATATTTATTTGTGTTGTTAATGACACAATTGCACAACAAAGATATATTATCCAAGCTATAATCTGTCAAAATTGTAATGTGTGTTTTAATGAGACGACTTGTTTGCTTCAAAGTTCGTTTATTAATCCTTTATTTTATTAGAGTAACACACTTTATATATATAACAGGGAGGCTTACATACACACACTACAAAATTAAGTGTGTTCTTTTTATGTAATAATTTCGTAATTGTTTATATCGTATCTTTCTAGGGCTGACACTAAATTCATACAATTATAATATTCATAACTTTTATTTATTCTTCATTTTCATTGTCAGATTTAGTTGAATGACACCACTAAGTAGAGAATTATTTTTTTTTTTTTTTTAATAAAAATAAACCCATCATAACATAATATTTCTTATAGGTAAAGATTACCCGGAAGTGTTGAAGAATGTCAAGTTTGCTTCGATGGCATGGTCGAAAGATAACAAAGGATTGTTTTACTCTGTAAGTATAAGAACATAAAATATGTTTAATACCGTATTGTTGATACCCGTCTGTTTTGACTGGTATATATATAATATAAACTTGGTTTTCACCATAAGACAATAATTATAGCACCCATCTAGTCAAAGTATATAAACAATCCTTACATACCTTAAAATTATATATATTTTTTTCCATTCAATCAAGCAATAAAAACCTAAGGGCTTATAATTAAATTAATAAAAAGTAATATTTATGTAGTCGTTTATTAGATAAACAATTTCGTTTATAATAATTAAATTAAGACTATTAGGTGTTAAAAAGAAAATTCCACGACATGCATAAGTGCTGCAATTTTACTACAGTCATAAAGTCAATAAAGTAAAGTCGAGTGGAGACCACGTACCGGCAAGCGCAGCGTCGGACGGCCGTCCACGAGATGGACAGACGACTTGAGGAGAGTCGCCGGAAGCCGTTGGATGGAGGCTGCTTTGAACCGGTCGCTCTGGAGGTCGATGGGGGAGGCCTACGTTCAACAGTGGACATCCAACGGCTAATATGATGATAATGATGATGAAAGCCAATATATTTGCTTTGTATTTCAACGTCAGATTGTTTTATATGTTATCAGATTGACTGACTACTAGTAGTATGTTTTATAATAGCCTTGGACCCTAAACAATATTAATGAAAAAATAATGTTTAATATCTTCCAGTAAAATAATGTTTAATAGTTCCACTTTTATTATCACATATATACCTATATGAAAAAAAAACAACAATTTTATTTTCCTTAAAACTATTACTCATCAATACCATTGATTATCTCATATATATGATGATTACTTAATTTATATTTATAAGTTTTTGTACATTGACGTAATTTATTATTCCACTACTGCTTATACAATATGTATTTTTTTACAGCCGACATTTAATGCTCGATGTTAAATAACGAGCTGGTGAACAAAATGGGGTATCTAGAAAAGGTCTAATTGTATACATATTTTTATTTTTTGCTTGTTTTAATTGAAAAACATAAAAATATATATGATTATATAAAAATATTGATGAATATTTATTTGTCTTGCAATTAGGATGTTTTGTTCGCCAGCTCTTTTTTCTTTAGCATTTGGGGGGCGGGATGGGGATAAAAAACCCGTAATGTTGATTAGATATATCCACATCTTCATTAACCAAAGAAAATTAACGATATAAATAATTCAAAAAATATTTAGAAGCAAAATACCTTTGGTTTCCTTACCTTTTAAAATCAAAGGAGGAACATAATGTTCGTATGCAATACTATTTATAATAATTTAAAATTATATATTACACAAACTAATTTATTACGCCATAAAGTCTGAATGCAATAAGGGCATAATCAATGCGACATGTTCGTTTATTCACGTTACGGTCAACGTGTATGATAATTTAACGTCAGATGAAATAATACAATCTTTTATAATATTATGAATAGTCTCCCTCATGAATGTTATGAATTATTTTCTTATTAAAGTCAATTTCAATTTATGCATTAATAGTTACGACAGCCATTTAAATTTTATACGATAAATGTTTCAAACGAGATAGTATATTCATAATCTTCAATAATGTAATTTATATCGATACGATGTTATGATATTACTTATATTCACAATAATTTTCACAAAACGATATTTAAATATGGTTTAAATAGCTTCCTCCCGCGGCTTCGCCCGCGTTGATGTCGGTTATCGCGACAAAAAAAAAAGTTACCTATGTTACTTCTAATACCTCCAAGAATATATGTACAATGTTTCATGATGATCGGTTAATTAGTTTTCGCGCGAAAGCGTAACAAACAAAGTTACATTTTACATTTTATAATATAGTATCTAAGCCCTAAGGATATAGGATTAAGTAGTACACAAGTTGTAACATTAATGTTCGATAAATTCCAGCGATACCCGGATCAAACAGGAAAGACTGACGGCTCCGAGACTGAAGTGAACCGCGACCAGAAGCTCTGCTACCACCGACTGAACACGCCGCAGTCTGACGACGTCATAGTGGTCGAGTTCCCCGAGGAGCCGCTCTGGAGGATGTGAGTGCTTTCCTACTTATGACATCCTAGTACCTATAGTTAAATAACTACTGTAATACTGAGACCGCCCATGGAAATCGTTGTGTATTTGTGTGTTGGTATTGATTTCTGAAGAATGTGAGTGCATATCTACTTATGTCATCCTGGTACCTCTAGCTAAATAACAACTAGTGGTCGCCCAGTGGTCGAAATTCGACCTAATCTATAATTAACAGCATTGGCATCATCATAAAAATATGATTGCGCATAACATGGTGAGCATATGCAGCAGTCATTGAACCTGATCTATGATTAAAAAAAAATGTTGCAAAACCCGTATTTAAAAACCGTGTTGACAACAGACCAGAGTCTGTGACAATGAACAAAATTTATGTATATATGTACATTGTACATATGTGTGTGTGTGCCGTAGTATGTAGTGTTTTTTTTTAAATTAATGTATCTTTTGAGTATTATTATAAAAAAAATATTAGCATTCTGCACTTCTTCTCCATATAAACTTTAACTGTGCCAAATTTCATACTTCTACATCTGCGTAATTTTCGTAAAAAAAGGGCACAAAGTTTTTGCTTCACATATTAATATATAGATACTAAGACCGACCATGGAAATCGTTGTGAATTATTACAAGTGCTGGTATTGATCTCTGAGAACCAACTCTGGGAAATTTAAGTGCATATTTATTAATGATTTCCTGGTACCAAAAAAAAACTTTGTTTTTTATCGCGTCATTTTGAAGTTACCCAAACACATTAACAAAAGTATTAAAAAAAGAAGTTGTGTATATATTTGAGAGATATCTGAATATGCGTTAAAGCATATTGCAATATACAGGGTGACTGGTGAATTACCATCGATATTTGGGGAGAACGCTCGGCGCGCGGTTCCCATTCGGGTCATGCAATAAAAATAGGTACTTAATTTTTGACCAAATTTTCATAAATTTCAATTCAAATAAATGAAGCGATGACACTTTTCCAGTCATGCCGGCGGCACATGCACAGGTGTTGTAATGTGTCGCTTGTTCACACCTAAAAATTGCCAAAGTCACATAATTTACCTAGTCAACAAATTTGTTGCTTAAACGAGTAAAATATCTTAGTATTTTTGCCTTTCCTAAGCCAGGATTAAAGTATTAAGGGGGACTGGATCATGCTTGTTTATCCTGCTACCCTGTTTACACGTGGCGGCGTTTGGACGTAGATAAACTACCTGTTTTGTGTCGAAAGTGCAGCTAGCTGCTAGGGTGTCCAGACGATGCGTAAATAATTGGATAATTGTTGAGTAACTTTACTTAAAAGTTTATTAATATTTACCTATTTTTTTTACATGATTCGAGTGGGAACCGTGCGCCGAGCGCTCTCCCCGAATGTCGATGGTAATTCACCAGTCACCCTGTATATTGCAAAATGTTATTGTACTATCTTCTAAAAAAGAAGGTTTAGAACTTAATTCAGCAAACTGCTTCAATGAGGGTTGGCGGTTATATTACATGATTTTCTCTCGAAACTGATTAAGTAGCGGACAAAGCTGGTTGTCTAGTCAAAAAAACTACCAAAAAGAGAAAGAATTACGACCTGCAAAAATTCCTAGGCTTTAAATTAGAGTTCATTTAACACGTTGCTTCAAGTAACTTACTATAAAAAACAAAGGAACGCTCGACTATGCAGTTTTTTATTCAATTTAATTGTTCATTGTTTCGGCTTATGATCAGTATTTTATTCAGTAGTGTTCACCGTTCTTTTTTATTGGCAGATATATCAATAGTCGAATGTCGATTGAAGAGAGGCGCGCGTACGTTGATTCATTTTTCATGCTTTATAAAGTTTTTTTTTTTTAAATACAGTAAATAGTAATTAAATTCGATTATATTTAGTTAGAACTAGATTTTGTATTTTGCTTTTTCAAATATACTGCTATAGAGTAATCTAAGTCATTAATATTTGTAAATTATTTTTAGGCCTCCGATAACTTTATATTAGATACGTACAAGCACGAAGCAATTACAAAGAGGAGGTGTTGTAATCAATGTAGTCTAGCATCCACCAATGTAGTCCACACATCAAATCGTAGTAGATCTACTCACCACCAGTTGTCGCTTTCGTCAGTACAGCTGTCGTTGCCGAACAATTAAGTTGCTCTCGTGACTAACTCCTTTTTATATATTTAAAAAATATTCTCGACCCGCGCACGTTGTGAACATGAAGTGCTGTGTTGTATCGTGTAGAAGTTACACGAACAAATCAAAATCAAATAGAATAAACATATCTTTCTACTCGTAAGTAATATTTAAATTAAATATATTATTTATTTTGTCTACAAAGTTCGGTGATTACCATGCCTCTATCGGCAAGTAGCAAAACTACTGGTCTAGCCAGGGCCGTACTTAGAATTGAAATGTATCTCTACAATACGATCCCAGATACTGTTCAAAAGCTTTCAATTAACAAAGTTTAAAAAAATTGTCAATGAGCGTATGTGGTGAAGGTTATTACAAAATAATTATTGAAGATAGCTCATTCACTCAGCGAATAACCGCTCAACTGCCCGTCTCGACTACTAGTTGACAAGAGTTTACAAACTAACCACAATAACTGTAAGCGCTCGTGTCAAGTAATGGTCGCCATGGCTATATTGCCCATGTCAACTTTTTTTCGACACATCACATTATATACATGTATACTAAATTATCACCGGTAGGAAATAACGTAACAAAACGTGAGAGCCCTTGGGCAGTTTTGTGCAGTTGGTAAACTAAAAGGTCATTGTCCGGACACTCAAGCAGATAAGGTGTTCTTCCGAGGCAATTTCAGTCGAATTGTTGTAGTGAAAATTCTAATTATGTAATTTTATATTCTGGGCTAAGGTTCGAACCTATAGTAGTTGGGTTTGACGTTCAATATTTGAATTTGAATAATCTGATCTAATAAAAAAATATTCTTTCTTGCTATTATAAGAAATCTATCGGTATCTACAATTTATAACTGTTGTTTATGAAAATAAAAGCATGTTATGTATCATATTATGCAGCATTATTCCATTTTACTTACACTACGTCTGGCTTGGGAAAAAGTTTACCAATTTTGGTATCCTTTCTGTTTTTTTATATATTATATAGCAGTGTGTGCCATCCAACTTCAAATTACATATAGGCTTAACTAAAAAATTCTGAATACGGCCCTTGCATTTGCGCTAGACATCTAGTGAAATATTGTAGAACAATTATAACGTCTGTCAATTTAGTCAATTACGTGTTTTAGCCACTGGTCGCTAGATGGCTTGCCGCTATTTGAGCCCCTCGCACCCCCGCGCAGTTGCGACACTACATTATATGAATAAAATTTCTTATGACACCTCCTCTTTTTAATTGCTTCGTGCGTACAAGCTTCTTCTATTATATTGTATTTTGATATATTTGTATAAAAGAATTATCGAAATATTTCTTTCAGCTGTATATAAATTCTGCACGAGTTGTTTTTTTTTTTTATTTGTTTTTATTTCAGTGTAGATGTAATAGCGATCATAAAGTCCTAAAATATCACATAGGGTCGTAGTATCGATCTAGATATTTAGTCTGACGATGATAAAGCTGAAGTCAAATCACAATCAGCTCTTTGGTTTTCCTCTAGTTAAAAGAAATTATACTTTGTAAAGATTATTAGTTTCTTTATTGATCACACCTTAAGCGTTTATACAATGGTGAAATAAAGTATTAACGTGAGACAAGTAAATACAATAGTGGTATGATTACTTAGTCTTAACACTATAATCTTTACTTAATAATAATTACAGAATCTACTGAGCATGTCACAACACGACGACGATCTACGGTAGACTACTCCCGCGCACGCCCCGCACCCGCGGGAAGCGCGAAGCGCATGTTTTATAATATACTGCCTAATCGATAGATAGTTTATAATACATAGTAGGCGCGTTATAACTTTAAATATTTAAAAATCGAATTCTATATAAACACGTCATCGCCGTTGCATTGTCATCGTCCAAAGCATTCAGTTACTCCTTAGTCGCGTCTAAGGAAGTTTAACCTCAATAGATAAGATTGGTCCGTTGGCGTAGTTGGTAGTGACCCTGCTTTCGGCTCCAGGGTTGTGGGTTCGATTTTCGTCCCGAGTCTGGGTGTAATATATATTTATTTATGATGATTTATAATATTTTTAACGAACTAACCTGCTTGTGTCTTCTGTTTTCTTGTTTTACATGAACTTTGTTAATGGAAGAAAAATATTTTTTTCTGATTTATTATAAAAAAGAAACTAAATTTTGAATTGTAATCTAAAAATATTCCTATTCTCAATATACAAAAATAATATTAGGGATAATAAAATTACGATCTTTATCCGTTTAATTTATTTTTAAACACATTTATGTAATCCGTGTACATAACTTAACTTTATCAGTCAATTTAGACAGACTGGCGCCGTAATGCGATACGTGACGAAGCTGCTTACTCTCCGTTAAGAAGTTATAAAATAAATAAAGTCCGTGTGGTCCGCAGCGGCGCGGAGGTGTCGGACTGCGGGCGCTACCTGATCGTGAGCCCGGTGCGCGACTGCCGCGACAACCTGCTGTTCTTCGCCGACCTCAGCGCCGCGGGCGCCGTGGCGGGCGCGCTGCCGCTCACGCAGATCGTGCACAAGTTCGAGGCCGACTACGAGGTCAGCGTTCTCTTACACACTCCTTAGGAGTCATCCCTTGACATTACGTGAGGTGTTTGAGGGGGAGGGTGGTCTCGGCAAATATCACGTAATTTTTTTCCGTCATTAAAAATCTTAAATACTAGTCTTCAACTAGTCTTAAATAAATAAAAAACATACATACACTCGAAAAACATAACCCTCCTTCTGTCGCAGTCGGGTAAATATACAAGAAAATTGTTTTTTATGAATCTAATGTAATCAAGCACACATTAACTCATTTGCATTAAAGATACGTATTTTAAAAACCTCACGTGAGATTTTTTAATTTCACGGAGGGAGGAGGTGGTCGAGCAAAATATCACTAAGGGGAAAGGGGGCGTCTTAAAATCGCTAAAATTGTCTCACGTCATTAATGAATGCCCCTTACATGCCTTATGCTTACGCATCGTGAACTCTTATTTTGATCACATTGTATAAATGTTGTAAACACGATAGTTTAGTTGACATGGACAGAAGGGACAATTGAACCGTCTGTGATAAATCTTGCTATGTAGATAGTTAAAGATATAGATTTTATACCGTTAAACCCAAGTTGTTCAGCTAGTAAGCAAACATAAAATATTAAGTTTTGAATTATTCTTCCCATCTTTTAAACACATGTGCAAAAAAACATGTGTATATAACTTATAATAGTAATTATAATTTCTTTAGCAAAATATATAATACCAGTCTGACAGAGCCATCGTTGACATAAGTAACGAGCATAATTAATATGCAGGATGCTGTTACACCTTCCGCAACTGATTATCTTAATAAGGTTACCACATGTACAAGGTTTACCTTATATATAAGATAGATCACATGTATACAATACTCAGAATTATTTATTATATTTCGCTTCTCATTTTTTTTTAGTTTCAAATTTTCATTGTATAATGTCCTATATATTATCATAAAATTTAATGTCATATTGACGACCGTTCTGGTGTAGTGGTGCGAGTAGTCGCCTGAAACCACGTGCCGACGGTCGCGTGTTCGATTCCCGCTCGGGACAGATATTTGTATTTGTACAAATATTTGTATCCGGTCAGCTGATAACTATCGTTACTCATAGTATGGATATTATCCTCATGATAGATAAATTATCCGCCAACACGCAGTGGAGCAGCGTGGTGGTTTAAGCTCCAACCCTTCTTCTATATGGAGAAGAGCCCTTCGCTCAGCAATTAGTTATTTACAGGCTGATACAGTACAGAATGTCATATCAAATGAGATACGTATTTAATTTTGCAGTACGTTACAAACAACTTGTCAGAGAACAGTTCGGAGTGCATATTCCGTACGAACAAAAACGCGCCCAACTACAAGCTCATCAAAATCGACCTGAACAACCCGGCCGAAGAGAACTGGGAAACAGTGATACCGGTAATTATTGTATTGTTTTCTTATAATTTGTAAATAATTGTCTTAAAACTGTAAAACTTTTTATTATATTGTGATATCATATATAGATAATCATTATATTGTGTGACCAAAAATAGAAAATTAGTTTGATATACTTTGTCATAACTGGTTTTGATATAAAATGTTTCCTAATGTTTTACATGTTTACTTATCCCGTCTACTATAATATACAGACGCAACATAATTATGTTCATTGTAATAAAAATGAAAAATGTTTTTATTATAATTTATAGGAGCATCCTTCAGATGTACTGGACTGGGCGGCTCCGGTGGACAATGACAAACTGATAGTTCACTACGTCAGAGATGTTAAGGTACGACTTTTATAATATTAATATAATTTGATATCCAATATAATATCCTATATTATAAATGTGAAATGTATGTTGGTTTGTTACGCTTTCACGCGAAAATTACTAAACCGATCATCTGAAACTTTGTACACATATTCTTGGAGGTATTAGAAGTAACATAGGAATATATATACATTTATTGTCGCGATAACCGACATCCACGCGGGAAAAGCCGCGGGTGGATGCTAGTATTCTATAAGGTTTCGTATAAAATTATAAATATAAATTCCAGAGCGTCCTTCAGCTGCACTCGGAGTCGGGCGAGCTGCTGCAGGTGTTCCCGCTGGACGTCGGCTCCGTCGTCGGCTTCTCGGGCAAGAAGCAGCAGTCCGAGATGTTCTACCACTTCATGTCCTTCCTGACTCCCGGCATCATCTACCACGTGGACTTCACGGGACCCAAGCCATACAAACCTACAGTGAGTGACACTTCTATACTAGCTGTGCCCCGCGGTTTTATCCGCGTTAATTAAAGGAAAAAACGTACTTAAATATTTTTTAAAAACCTTTCTTCTAAGATTGCCCGCCCCATCGGTCGAGTGGTCGCAAGGGCTACTGTCGAGCAAGGGGTCTCAGGTTCGATTCCTGGGTCGGTAAACGTAGAATTAGGTTTTTTTATTTCGAAAATTCTCAGTAAATAGCACGGGGTCTGGAATGGTGCCCGGTGTATGGCAATAGGCTCGCCCGCTATTATGTGGGATTCATAACTCGCTTCGCTAACGGAAGCTCTCAGAAAAGATAATTTTTTTCCGTTTTTGTAACGTTTCTTATTATTGCTCAGCCCCTATTGGTCGTAGCGTGATGCTATATATCCTATAGCCTACTTCGGTAAATGGACTATCCAACACAAGTTTTTTTCAATTCGAACCAGTAGTTCCTGTGATTAGTGCGTTCAAACAAAAAAAAACTTTAGCTTTATAATATTAATATAGATGTAGTCTATACTTTATGACGTATGTTTAACCTCTTATTTATATTGATACTAATATTATGTAGCTAAAGATTTTGTTTTACGAATGAGCTTATATGTTAGGATCTCCGAATCGGGAACAATTACACAGCAAACAATACTCTTTGAGTTGTTACTTTACGTAGTATTATTACATGGCTTTTGATATAATATATACTATTGTTACTAATTAACTTTAAAAATTTAGGAAGAAGACTAAGCAAGCCTTTTTTTTCCAGGTATTTAGGGAAGTTGAAGTGAAAGGATTTGATGCATCACAATACGAGGCTAAGCAAATATTTTACTCAAGCAAAGATGGCACCAAAGTTCCTATGTTTATTGTTTCCAAAAAGGTATGACGCGATTCATTTGGTATATTGTTTAGATTATTTTAAGTGGTTGTTTTTTTTTTTTTTTGTGTGTGTGTTGTTTTCTTTTAAAAAAAGAATATTTATCATGAGTTTGTCTTGTATATATGTATTGAATTTGAGACTTTTATTTATTTTCTTAACTAATCTACAAATCAGATAGTATTACAATCATAAACAACGATCACAAAAGCATTGAAATTGAACATGGATGAGAAATTCTACTTAATTTCAAAATGTGAATGTATGTACTGTAATGCGAAATTTTTCAAAATTCACTTTAAAACTACGATCGTTTGCAAACTTGAGTACTAATACAGTCGATGTCCCAAATTAACAAAAAGGCCCGCAGCTCCTAGTGGATCGGTGTGGCTATTACGTAACTTGCACAATCGCGAGAAATCGCTGTGGTGTCGAATTTCAATAGTAACTGAACATTTTAACTGAGGCTTAGCTAGTATTGAAATTTGACACCTCAGCGATTTTTCGGGATCGCGCAAGTTACGTAATAGTCCCGCGGAGCCCTGGCGACGCTGTGCGGCGAGTGACGCGAGCGGTGGCGCAGGGCCTGCCGCGCGACGGCTCCAGCCCGGCGCTGCTGTACGGCTACGGCGGGTTCAACATCAACCTGCAGCCCAGCTTCAGCGTTACGCGGCTTGTCTTCATGCAGCACTTCAACGGCGTCGTCGCCATACCCAACATCCGGGGCGGCGGGTACGTCTACATCCATCTATTCTTACGCCTCGGCCAGCCTAGCTCGATGTAGCGATAACTAAATAGCAATATTATAAAAGCAGTGGCTACACTAGACTTTAACGTGCAATGACAATAAATGGCTTTCTTACGAAAGACGTGTCTCATTGTAAAAAATTTTTAAAACCTTTCTTATTCAAGTAGTTAATGACAGCACGATGTTCGATTTTATCCATTTTTTTTTAATTATCACTACTTGTTCTACGTTATAGTCTGAGAAATTGTAACGAATGCAAAATGAGGGTAGTTTCATAAAAAATAGCATGCTCCTAACTATACTAGCTAGGAACTTTCAAATTACGCTCATAACAATTAAACGTAACCCGACAGCGAGTACGGCGAGCGGTGGCACAACGCGGGCCGGCTGCTCAACAAGCAGAACGTGTTCGACGACTTCCAGGCGGCGGCCGAGTACCTGGTGGCGGAGCGCTACACGCGCGCCGAGCTGCTGACGGCGCAGGGCGGCTCCAACGGGGGCCTGCTCGTCGCCGCCTGCATCAACCAGCGGCCCGCGCTCTTCGGCGCCGCCGTCGTGCAGGTCGGGTCAGTACCTCCTCAGTACCTGCTCAGTACAGTACCTGGTGGCGGAGCGCTACACGCGCGCCGAGCTGCTGACGGCGCAGGGCGGCTCCAACGGGGGCCTGCTCGTCGCCGCCTGCATCAACCAGCGGCCCGCGCTCTTCGGCGCCGCCGTCGTGCAGGTCGGGTCAGTACCTCCTCAGTACCTGCTCAGTACAGTACCTGGTGGCGGAGCGCTACACGCGCGCCGAGCTGCTGACGGCGCAGGGCGGCTCCAACGGGGGCCTGCTCGTCGCCGCCTGCATCAACCAGCGGCCCGCGCTCTTCGGCGCCGCCGTCGTGCAGGTCGGGTCAGTACCTCCTCAGTACCTGCTCAGTACAGTACCTGGTGGCGGAGCGCTACACGCGCGCCGAGCTGCTGACGGCGCAGGGCGGCTCCAACGGGGGCCTGCTCGTCGCCGCCTGCATCAACCAGCGGCCCGCGCTCTTCGGCGCCGCCGTCGTGCAGGTCGGGTCAGTACCTCCTCAGTACCTGCTCAGTACAGTACCTGGTGGCGGAGCGCTACACGCGCGCCGAGCTGCTGACGGCGCAGGGCGGCTCCAACGGGGGCCTGCTCGTCGCCGCCTGCATCAACCAGCGGCCCGCGCTCTTCGGCGCCGCCGTCGTGCAGGTCGGGTCAGTACCTCCTCAGTACCTGCTCAGTACAGTACCTGGTGGCGGAGCGCTACACGCGCGCCGAGCTGCTGACGGCGCAGGGCGGCTCCAACGGGGGCCTGCTCGTCGCCGCCTGCATCAACCAGCGGCCCGCGCTCTTCGGCGCCGCCGTCGTGCAGGTCGGGTCAGTACCTCCTCAGTACCTGCTCAGTACAGTACCTGGTGGCGGAGCGCTACACGCGCGCCGAGCTGCTGACGGCGCAGGGCGGCTCCAACGGGGGCCTGCTCGTCGCCGCCTGCATCAACCAGCGGCCCGCGCTCTTCGGCGCCGCCGTCGTGCAGGTCGGGTCAGTACCTCCTCAGTACCTGCTCAGTACAGTACCTGGTGGCGGAGCGCTACACGCGCGCCGAGCTGCTGACGGCGCAGGGCGGCTCCAACGGGGGCCTGCTCGTCGCCGCCTGCATCAACCAGCGGCCCGCGCTCTTCGGCGCCGCCGTCGTGCAGGTCGGGTCAGTACCTCCTCAGTACCTGCTCAGTACAGTACCTGGTGGCGGAGCGCTACACGCGCGCCGAGCTGCTGACGGCGCAGGGCGGCTCCAACGGGGGCCTGCTCGTCGCCGCCTGCATCAACCAGCGGCCCGCGCTCTTCGGCGCAGCCGTCGTGCAGGTCGGGTCAGTACCTTCTTAGTACCTGGTTAGTACCTCCTCAGTGCCCCGACCTCGCGACCCTGGCCTATACATGACACGACGCCATGCGAACATATTAAGTAGTCATTACTCCTATAAACTATCTTTTATTGTCGCAATAATACATGTCACGTAAAATATTTGTCGTATTATCTCCTATCGCTCTCGGGCGATAAAGTAGTGAAGTTTATAATATATAACAAGTAAATAGGTATAATATAGAAAGTAAATAGTCTAATTTTTTAATTTTATTTAAAATTAATAATTTACATCATTTGTAAATAGTTATTGTATTTTTTTAGAGTTCTAGACATGCTGCGGTTCCAAAAGTTCACGATTGGGCACGCATGGGTGTCAGATTACGGCAGCTCCGACGACAAGACGCAATTCGAGAATTTGCTCAAATACTCGCCGCTGCACAACATACAGCCGCCGGATAATGGTGTGTCATTGACGAAGTGATATTATTCATTAATGCATCAGTATACTAATCTGTAATCCTATATTCTAAATGTGAAATGTAAGTTTTTTTGTTACGCGAAAACTACTTAACCGGTCATGAAACTTTGTACACATATTCTTGGAGCTATTAGAAATAAAATAGGATACATTTTATTTGAAAAAAAAAATTAATTCATCCACGCTCGCAAGTTACTCGACAACCAAAAATTCCCCGCCTCTTTTCAGGTGTAAATCGAAAAATATTGATCCTACGAAAAAATTGATGAAAACCAAAATTGTAGGAAATTTAATTTTAAACAAATTTTGTGATAACTATTTTCCGTGTAAAATTGAAAATGAACGAGTTATTCAAGAGACAAAAAATAACCCCTTAAGAGCGTTAACGACAAGCGCGCGATGTCAAGTTTAGGTAATTCAGTGCAATTATTACTCACACAAAGGTAATTTCACTGTGTGCGTAGCGTATAGTCAAACAAACTAATTTTGATACTTTCGAATCTAAAAAATAATAATATTAGTGTGCACAGATGACGATAGTGATTTATCAAGACCTAATACATCTTATATTAAATTCGTTTTTATGTAGTATTTTCTTGCGTTTACGCGTTGACTATTTATAATAAAATTGTGGCTTCAAAACTCGAATTTATTTACAGCACTTGTTCTTTACAGAAAATATATAAAATAAGCCTATGTTGCTTAGAGGAGAAGTATTTCAAGTCTAGCTAGCTTACAAACAATGAGAGAAATTATTAAGGGTAAATATAATTTTCAGCATTCTGCATCTATTCCGCATAAGCTCCCTATACACACATATATACAATATTTGCTCGTTTAAAGGTATAGTACCTGGATGACCGAGCTTTGCTCGGTTAAATTATATTTAGATACTTTGAAACATAAATTATATTTTCGATATTACCAACATAATAATAAAATAATAGGAACTGGTTATTTAAAGTACAAAAATAAAAATAGTTCTCAGTAATAGTTTTTCTTACAAAAGAAGATACTTGAAAAAAAAATTGGTCTATAGACACATGGATTCGAACCAGGGTCTTCTGATTTTGAATCCGCCTATCCGAGCCATTATAAAATTATCAATGACAGCGAAATTTACCTTTGTTTCCTAATAACATTTTTTAAAATAAATCCTAGCTAGACCGATTTATAGCCCCCGAAAGCCCCTACTAAAATTCATGAAAATCTTTGGAGCCGTTTCCGAGATTCAGATTATATTATATATATATATATAAGAATTGTTCGTCTAAAGATATAATATAAAATAGTATAATATTGTAGAATCGAATATGATAGTTCATATTTTACGTGTTAGCTTAGTAATATTAATAATGAAAAAACAACGATAGTCAATAGTCAATACAGTATTTATTACAAATAATACACACAACATTTTTTTTTATTTTTAAATACATACACTCATTTGCAAAAAAAACGGGCGGTTTCGATTTTCTTCCTGGCTGAAAAAAATAAAATACCAAAAAGGTTTTAATCATTTGAACATGTTACTGGCCAGTTATAAAAGTGCCATAATGTTTATAAGAGTACATTCCAAATTCAAATTTTTGACTGAGCCTGGTTTTCAAAGAAAATAACTTTTAACTACATTTTGTGGCGCGAATTCCCTATAGTTAATATCGACTCTAATTAACTTTTTGTCAATTTTTATTAAATTATCTGGTGTCCTTGACATTTAAAAGTATTGTTATTGCTGTTTAGCAATCTCGAAAATGGTAGATAAAGTGATAAAAGCGAGCAAAATTATTGCGCTGCTTGAAGAAGGTTGCAGTCAATGCTTCGTGGCTCAGAGGCTAAATGTGAGTCGGTCGACAGTTCAAAGGACCTGGCAGCGCTATCAAGAGACCGGTTCCGTCAAGAGAAGGCCTGGTTCTGGCAGAAAGACATGTACCGAACCACGGGATGATCGTTTTCTAGTTAGTCAAGCGTTGAGAAATCGCAAATCTTCTTATGTGGACCTCAAGAACACCCTCGAAGAAGTAAGAAATGTGCAAATTAGTCTATGGACGGTCAGGAGGAGGCTTCTCGCTGCTAATATACACAGTCGTCGCCCGGCACGCGGCCCTAAATTACTCCGTGGACATCGAGTTGCCAGGCTTAGCTTCGCTCGAAATTGTGTGTCATGGACTCATGAAGACTGGGATAGGGTATTGTTCTCCGATGAAGCCAGGATATCTCTGCATGGTGAAGACCGACGTCGGCGAGTGCTACGTAGACGAGGAGAACGCTTTGCAGAGGCATGTTTTGAAGAAATCACACCTTATGGAGGGGGCTCTGTTATGTTTTGGGCAGGAATAAATTCTATGGATCGTACGGAGTTAGTCTTCATCGAAAACGGTACACTGACTGGACACCGATACATAACGGAAGTTCTAATTCCTTATGCACAACCCGCTTTAACCGCACTTGGCGAAAACTCAATTTTTATGGACGACAACGCTCGCGCCCACCGGTCTGGCGGAGTGGATGCGTATATGCTAGAAGTCGGAATTCGTCATTTGGACTGGCCAGCTAGAAGTCCGGACCTCAATCCCATAGAGCATGTCTGGGACGTTCTGAAGCGACGAGTGAGATCAGTGCAGCCGGCTCCGCAGACCATCAGAGAGCTGTTTTCTGCAGCTAACTGCCACCATGTAGCTATTTCATCGTGACATTTTTCGTAAGTTAGTTGGGTGATAGTTGGTAAATCTATGGAAGCTAACAATTCATTTAAATTCGATTTTCCTGATCCGATCATTAAGGCTCCTGTCACAGCACCTTGATTGACGTCCATTTTTGCAGCGCTACTTTGAGTAGAAAACAATTGAAACTGCATATTACACATGTTACATAAAAACGTAAATGACGATTTCAGACTGTCCTTGCGCTCTTTAATAATATTTAAATTACTAAAAGTACAGCCTGTTGCCGTATTGTGGTTATTAAGTGTTTTAATTTGATCTATAAAAAACTGAATATCAATTATTCTTCGACCTTCAATAACCACGCTGGTTTCGAGCGGAACCTCAGCTTCGAGAATCTGAAAAATAAAACATTTATCTTAACTGCTACTAATATATTACATATGATAAAATAGTGAAAACAGTGTAATCTGACTTCGGGTGTGTAATTGAAGTTTACACACCCGAGGTGCTCAAATGACCGTGTAACAGTAATATGTATATATATTACCAAGTCAGACGCTTCTATAGTTTGGGATAATGCCGATGATTCTGGGCTGATGCTGCTTTGGGAAGACGAAGTTAAGTCCTAAAAAAAACTTAGATGTAATGCCATACATAGGTAAATATGAAATCACATCTTCCGTGCTCTCATAATTAATATTTTTTTCATTACAATGTCTGAACATAAAATTAAAAAAATAAAATATGATTTTATAAATAAAAATGAAAAATAAAAAATAAAACGTTTTATTTGTTACAAAGATTAGGTTACATGGGAATTCCAAGGACCCCTGTATACTAGGTTGGTGACCCGTATTACTGGGTGCCCCGCACATCCACCGCGATACACTTAGGTATATTTAACAAATAAAGCAAAGTTAACTTATTATAATATAATAATAAATGTAGTATGTATATTGTGTGTAAGTGTGTGTGTGTATATATATATATATATATATAATAAAAATCATATATATTACCACTTTGTTGGTGTGATTAAGTTGGCAAGTTAGTAAACGGGGACCTTACATAGCAAATAAAATTCTATTAAAAATATTATTTATACCAACCTTTTAGCCCTAGCTTTACCTAAAACCTCTTGATTTATATTCTTCCTTTTTCGCGATAAAACTAGTTTTGTTTTTTTTTATTTTATTCCCCATGGCATCTGAAAAACATTTTGTTGTTTCGAAAACTATTGTTGCCATTCAACATAAATAAAAAAAAAATTAAATATATTACTTACCAAAAAAAAAGATCGTTAGGTCGCACTATACAGTTATAAACTCACTCGTCGCCAAGGGTCAGGAGAGGTCACGCGTAGAGAACCGAGCGACACGTCCACACTTTGAAAGCCTTTGCGGCAGACTGATTTTAAAATATTTACGCGCACAGTTTTATACTAGTTTTAAAAAATTTGTAATAAATTAAATAAAATTCAATAAATTTAATACTATTTTGCATGTTCTAAAGAATATATTCTTCTATTACAATACACTTTTCGTTGTAAATTTTAGTAAGATTTATTGGAGGAAATGATGAATTTAGCAACCGCTTTTCCTTGTTAATTTTCAGTTTGTTTATTGTTTGATTTATTATGTTACGAGTTGAAAATAAAAAAAAACCTCTCTCAGTTTTCTGCACAAGGGTCTAAACAATTAAATAACATTACTTGTTTGTAAATTTTATTAGTGATTTCGGATATTTTTAGCTTCGAAATGACCACTGTAAACGGAATTTAGAAAACATTGTTCGTGTATCTGGTTAGAATTCACGAATAGTCTATTAATATACAAATGTTCTCTGTCAAATTTTTAGATCGATATATTTTCTACAATAATTAGTAAATCACACTTTCGTTAGATACGTCTATGACGAGATAAATTGTTTTGAAAAGTACGCTTTTCGGGCCAAGCAGCCGAAATCGGCGTTAACGCTCTTAAAGCAAGATGGTGGATCAAGCGATAACTCTGGTACCCCTACTTTTTGAATTTAGACTACCAATGACACCCCCCCCCCCCTACGAATAACGAAGGAAAATGTCTACTAAAAATTGCCCGTTTTTGAGCTAATCCGACTGGGCTATAAAACAATTTTTTTTAAACGGTTTACGTATACATTTACTAAGTGTTTTAAACAATCGTTTAAAACAATGCGGTCCCGTGTGTGCAGGGCGGCGCGCGCAGTACCCGGCGACGCTGGTGCTGACGGCGGACCACGACGACCGCGTGGTGCCGCTGCACTCGCTCAAGTTCATCGCGGCGCTGCAGCACGCCGTGCGCGGCGCGCCGCAGCGCCGCCCGCTGCTCGCGCGCGTCGACACCAAGGCGGGCCACGGCGGCGGCAAGCCCACCGCCAAGATCGTGCGTACACCACCACACCACCACACACCACCACCCGTATCAGCCTGTAAACAACCCACTGCTGAGCGAAGGCCTCTTCTCCATATAGAAGAATGGTTGGAACTTAATCCACCACGCTGCTCCTACTGCGGGTTGACGGATAATATCCCAACCACGAGTTACGATCTTTATCAGATGTCTATGATAACAACCGGGACCGACGGCTTTACGTGCTCTCTGAGGCACAGTGGGAAGACTCACAAGGACATACACCGAGACTGGAAATAAAATTAAATATTTGTACAAATACAAATATCTGTCCCGAGCGGGAATCGAACCAGCGACCGGCGGCGCGTGGCGTTGAGGCGACTACTCGCACCATTACACCAGAACAGTCGTCACGACCACCTATCACCGCATATCTCGGAACTTATTCCTCGTATTAGTTTCCAGTAGTAAGACATTTGTACGCATTCTGCAGGTACGAATGGTGCGTTATATTATACATGTTCCGGGAAACGTGCAATCCGAGCTCGTTTTTAGACATGTTACATTAATAATTACAAATTTTCATGTTTTTGTGCTTAAAAAGAATTAAAAAAAAATTATTGTCTATAAAGCCGGTTTACGGACTATAATTTTTACGTGATAACGTCATAAGAAAACATAGATGTAGAATTTATGTACTCGAACGCGGTCCGATGGAGTGTAAGGAGAGATGCGTCATAAGTCGAACTGATCGTGCCTCTTTCGCTTGTTCGTCGCGACACGTGACAAAATGGCGTCATTTTTGAAAAAAATACCCGATAGCTTTCATCAATTTACTAGACGTTATCACGTCAAAAAAAAAACATATGCGATTAAAATGAAAAATAGTGGCTTTTAAACTTTGTTTCTGTAAAATATGTTTATATCTATACTAATCAATAATATATTTTCCCCTTTTAAACCAAAAGAAAATTCTCAAAAGAGATTATGTAATCTCTTGTTTTTTTTTTTTTTTTTTTTTAATAATGTGTTCTAAAACGCTGAATGTGGAACTGTTAGTATACCCTGTACAAGATAGCTTGATCTTTTTGACAGATGTAAATTTTCTGATAGACATAACTTTGAAATGACGAACATATTATTTTCTTAATTTAAATGATTTTAAAAATTGTAAAAATATTAAAAAAATACATATAACACAAAAGTCCCTAAAGATTCAAGCGTTGTCCCAAAATTTTAAGACTTTTTATTGCTTCAAAGTAAAATTTAAATAGGAACACTGAAAATAATAGACGCTTGTACAATGTTACATCGGTGGGTCGGATTTTTGTTTCGACCGTTGTAACATTGTACAAGCGTCTATTATTTACAGTGTTCCTGTTTAAATTTTACTTTGAAGCAATGAAAAGTCTTAAAACTTTCGGACGACGCTTAAATCTTTAGGGACTTTTGTGTTATATATATATTTTAAATATTTTTAAAATCATTTAAATTAAGAAAGTAATATGTTCGTCATTTCAAAGTTATGTCTATCAGAAAATTTACATCTGTCAAAAAGATCATGCTAACTTGTACAGGGTATAAAATAAATTATCTCTGTTTCAGATTGATGAACACACAGATATCCTGTGCTTCATGACACAGGCACTCGGACTTAAGTTTGAAAAGTGATTGACTGCCATATTTATATTATGTGAACAATTTTAATAGTATTGAGATGATTGGATTTTAAATAAATAGTATTATGTAAATAATTTGTATACAAGCAGCCACTATCAGTTGATTACCTCATGTTTTTACCACGTGACTGGTGATATTGTTATATATTGCTACAATTTTTATTGAATAAACATTGTTTTTATTTTTTATATTGTTGTATTTTTTAATGTAGGGATCCTACTCATATTTGACAATCAGTAAGATTTTTGGTTATTTAAAACGCATGGATTGTGGAATTAAGGTTTTCGCCCACGTCAGACTATACAGAAAGTTGTTTTTGGATAATATTTGAGGACCATAAAAAATATGTTTTAGTTAATTTTTTAACGTTTTATTTTCCATTGTTATGAACTTCCTTTAATATTTTGCTTGAGCATTTTGCAGTCTAGGTAGGGTACGCTAAATGTTAATTGACATTTTTTTAAATAATTATGTTTACAACAAATACATATATCTGCCCTGAGTGGGAATCGAACCAGCGACCGTCGGCGCGTGGCGTTGAGGCGACTACTCGCACTATTACACCAGAACGGTCGTCACGATGATTCACATGATTCCTTTGAGTTTAAGTATGCTGTACCTCTTTTATAGCAGTAGTGACATGTATTGTTTATGAAAATATTTTGACACTTAATTTTAAAGGAATCGGTTAAATAACTTTGAATGTCGTTTCTTTGTTTTTTTCAGGTAGGTTTTTATATTTTATTTCTTGTATTAAAATATATAAAGTTAAAAATTGTGAAATCAAAACTTATAAGTTCCAAATTGTAACAAAATTGACATGGTACTCACTGACCAATATCCTGGACTGAACTCAAAAGAATTTAAAGATTTTTTAAATAAAAAATCAGTTACCCTGATTTTCACTGCAGTAAATTCACCATTTTCAAATGGTCTTAATGAAAGATTAAACCAAACACTTGTAAATAAGATAAGATGCAAAATAAATGAAAAACCAAATACTAAAGCATGGACTACCATGGCTCATAACTGTGTGGATAGATAATTATAATAACACTGAACATACTGTCGCAGGATTCGCTCCGAGATACCTGTTGGACGGTACAGATCTTTTATTAATACCAAATGAACTAAAACTAAAAAAAAGCAGATGACTGGATTAAAGACAAAAAAATAGCATTTGAACGATCTATTAAGTTACATCAATATAACTTAAAATTAATGGATAGTGCGCTCCATCTGTAATCAGACCCTGGTTACCATTGAAAGACAAACTAGTCGTCAATATGTTTCAATCGAGCCCGAACTCGATGAGGTTGCATCGTTTCATCACAGAGTTCCTATGACCAACCTTCCAGCTCCATCATCAGACCCTGGTTACTCTTAAAAGATAAACTATTCGTCAAGACGATTCAATCAAGCCTGAACTCGATGACGTTGTGTCGTTTCATTGCGAAGTTCCTATGACTTCCTTCTAACTCCATCATCAGACCCTGGTTACCATAGAAAGACAAAATACTCGTCAAGTCGACTCAATTGAACCCGAACTCTATGAGGTTTTGTCGTTTCATTGCGAAGTTCCTATGGCTACCTTCCAGCTCCAACATCAGATCAGACCCAGGTCATCTAAAAACAAAGTACTCGTCAAGACGAATCAAACGAGCCAAAAATCGATAGACTCGGACTCGGATAAAGACTCAAGACTCGGTTGCGTCGTTTCATTAGGGGCCATTCATTTCTTACGTAAAACGATTTGGGGGGGGAGTAGGCCATGTCTTATTTTTTCTTACGAGCGGGTGGAGGGGAGTCTCGATAGTTCTTACGTAAGATCACAGAAATTCGCAAAATTAAAATTATTCTTTGAAAAAGCAGGGGCAACCGCACGAGTGCCGAGGTTCGCTCGGATGCGTATAGGTAATATTAGAGATGTTCCAGTGGCAGATCCACTTTCCGAGTGCGTTTTGCGCCCCTGGACTTCTCTTATGTAGGTAATGGTGAATAATTAAAACCCAAGTTTATTTCTACCAAAAACTAAAAAATAATAGTAAACGCGAGAAAATTTTCGTGCGTCGTGTTAAATATGATATTTTATGACTTTCGATGTTATTTAAGTCAACGAGAAAGTTATGATAGACTTCGATTGGCCTTTCACGATGAAGCCCCATCTCGGGCCACTGTTTACAACTGGTTTAGTTAGAGTTTAAACTTGGTAACACTTATCTCACTCGGCGTATGATAGAGACTGGTAAAAGAGTAACCTATCAGCAGATTCGGACCAGCTTAGACATCGGTATGAGTCAAGTGCACAAAATCCTCCATAAATATTTAGCTTTGTGCCCGGTGGATACCTCATAATTTGACAGAGGCCCAAAAACTTCGTCGTGTCGATTGGTGGTGATAGATTTAGATTTTCTAAAAACTCAGTGTCGCCCTCGTTATCAATGCCATCGTTCATCGTTTGTTTGGATCATATATTATTCGCTATACATAAGATCCCAAATTTTGGCGTTTGAATAAAAAAAACAAAGGTGAATTGTCATTTAATTATGTAAAAATAACTGGTGTGATTACAAATTTAAAGATTCGTGCTCTTGTTTAAGTTGATCGATTACATCTAATACTAAACACGGTCCAGCGTTAGCAACTTGAAGTGGACTGACTATCGTACCAGGGGCGTAAAATTATCGTACATGGATCGAAATTATCGTATTTTTTCGGATAATGTCTATTATAGATAAATAAATCATATAAATTGTAATATTGATATGCATGCAAGTACTCTATAGTCTATCGTTTTTAAACCACCGCTGTCAAATCAACAGAACACTGAAATCCAAATGTTTTACACGTGGTACAGACCTGAACTGATTCCCTTTCCACTTAAAGTTCAAAGAGTGAATAATTCCTTTTGTCAGAGCGAATACAGACGTACAATCATAATAATATAACGAAATGACTGCCAACTTTTCTACACAAAATATACGATACATATGAAGTGTGCACATAATCGAAATATCGAACTTATATTCTCTTAATCGCATTGGTAGATGCTATACTAACCAATAAGAAAGCGTGTACAGCAGGCGCTGGATAAAGTTACAGTATCGGCAGTGGAGAAACTTAGCAGAGCGAATCGTAGAAACCAATAGGAATAGAGAACTTGTATTTCCCGGTATTTTCCCAAGATTTTATTGGACAAAATAAAATCATGCTACTGCGATTTATACTATCAGCGCAAGAGTGAAATAATATAAATTCTCAAATTTTGCATCATGATAGAAATTATCGTACAATCTGCGTACGATAATAATATGCTATCGTATATCGTACGTAGGCACAAAATTATCGTATGTGTACGATAATTATCGTACGGTTCCGAACGCTGACACGGTCACATACATAGAATTATTAAGAACAGGAGAAGTGGCAAGGGGCGCGTGTCCGCGTAGACGCAACTTGCCCAAAACACGCACGTCACTGCTAATCAGTGTGATTTCGCCCACGGGCGAGATAATATTTAACAATGTCGTCTTGCTCAGAGGTTTGTTGTAAAAACAGAAGTCAAATCAAACATTTAACAAGTCATGGTCAGTCATCAGCAGTTATCACATGTAAATATTACTTTTTTACTATATTTTACTTAAGAATCTTTAAAAAACTAGTATACGAAAAATATATTTCTGGCTTATACTACATCAAATACATTGCTTTCTAACGACTACCTCAGTATGTTGCGGAGAAACTGGACAAGCTATGTAAAAGTTACAAAACGATACTATCAGAATGGTAATATCGCATATTTTACCGTTTTGCTTAGAAAGAGACCGAGCGATTAGTATCTACGGTGCATGTTTCATGAGCGCTGCGTTTAAAGACATAAGGTTTATATTCGTTTGTTTATAACGTTATGATTTATGAATTGTATATGTCTGCGCTGTTTTGCGAAGAGTGGTAGCGACATTCTCATATACTTTTAAAATGAAATAACCTATTATCTCCTTATTTCAAATATCTGTGGTCACATACGATGTTTATGCTAACCCTGGCATGCTGAAGCATGAATCAACCGCTAACTTACGCACCGTGACTAATTTGGCTGTCACCGTCAGCGAAGCGAGGTGTACATATAATTTGACAGGGTAATTGGTCTGATAAAATTCATGTCATGTTCATTCATGTGTGATGCAAGATAAATTATTGTGGGGTATTCAAATAGAAACAACAATTTCGATATTTTACTTTCTTTATTCTTACACAATGCTAACAGCACGAAGTTCAGTTGAGGCTCACTCAACCCATATAGTTATATAAAATATTGGTTACTAAGAACAAAATAAATAAAACGCTTCTTACTGCCATTGTGGCGCATCTATCCAATAATAAAAATTAATTTCTTTATGCGTTGTTACTTGTGCAACATCAAACATGAAGAAATTTTACCATTGGCCTCGATTTAAAATCTTTTTTACGATAACTAAATATATATAAGTGCGTTTTTTCTACGTCTCCTACGTTTAGATTCAGTGAACAGATAAAATACTTCTTAATAAAGACAATCGCATAGACCTCAGTAGACTTACGAGTGGCAACGGTTACTACTTATTACTTATCAAATATAATTCACATTTTAGACCCATTGCAATGAAATGTACAATTATTTGTGTACATATATGTATACAATTGATCGGCGTCGTGTTCCAGGGGGCACATCAACTAGACCGAACACACTCTCTCCCAACAATCGTATTATCTTTCGTTAGTCATTTACAATCTTACTTACGGCGTTAGTCATAGTCATTTATAGGCTACATGAAGATACAAGTTAATAAAGTTAACAAGCGATCTTACCCTAAGTCGATAAGAGTACTACTACTCGTACAATCTTAAAATCACGACATACCTTAAGTCTAAAATTACACATTTCATAGGTCAGGGTCGGGAAGAATGTTAAACCTACACTTAGCAGTTTAAAATCGAGGCCAGTCGTCGGGCGGGCGGGGGCGGGCGGCCGCCGCCCGGCGGGAACTTATCTACTGTCACCATGGCCGCATGATGCAACTGACTCGTCGGGACTGCAGAATCTAACGATGTTTGACATAAAAACTTGTCATTCTTTATATCGAATTTATGCTAGTAATTTTATGTTACATTAAATTCTGCCGAATCCCAAAGAAACCATTTTGGTTTGGCTTCACAGCCTCAGTTTCGTTTAATATAACTTTCTACATGATACTTTTCCGTGCCCGAATGCTACATATTAAATTTTAAACTTTATTTTATTATTTAAAATATATTAATTAAATCTACTTCGACTTACTTTACAAATGAGATAATAGTAACTTTTGTAACGTTTCGAATACAAAATACATTGAATAATAAATATAGCTGTACAATAAAGTTCACGAGTAAACCACGTTTACCGAGGACTGTTTGAGCTCAATTAAATACAATGCAATTCGCAATGTATAACAAAAAAAAATATAAACATTTGTATTTTTAAATAATAGGAAAACATTTCAGAATAATTAATAGACTAAGAATTCTTGCAAGACCCGAGATCAAAGGAACGTCGTTGTGAATATGTCAGGGCTGGTGAAATAAAGAATGTTGTCAGAAAAGAAGACGTCCCGAACTATTTATTTCGCGCAGTGAAATATTCACAAGTTTTAAGTTATTGCATGAAAAAGAAAATGAATTAGTCTAGAGAGTGAGAGGCGAGCAGAGATCACTCGATTCCGTTGCTGATGACGCTGGTTTTTGAGCCGGCGGCTGGCATGCTCTGTATTCTAGAAGGAAAATAATTACTATATAAGTGTGAATCTTATTGTGGTAAATTATGTCTATTATCAAACTGACGAATGATATTTTCGTCAATTTGATAATGTCTTTGCATTAAGGAGCTAAAAGGGTACACTGAGAAATTCGTAACCTAATATAGTTAAAAGCATACTATTTTTATGAAACTACCCTCATTTTGAAGCTACATTATTCTTGAGCGTTTGCGTAAAATTTCATTAACTCATTTGGATTCGTTACGGTTTTTCACATTACACCGTCGAACAAGTAGCGATAATTTAAAAAAAAATGGATAAAATCAAACATCGTGCTGTGACTTATAGTCCGGTCATTTTAGACAATTGAAATAAAGAAAATTCCGACAGAGCCAAATCTTCGTAGAGACCTTAGGTTTACCACAAGAAATAAAGTGTCAAAAGTCCCCATCCGTCCCATGTGAGCTTAGGGACTCATTCGGGGCCCAAGGTCAAAATTTTAGATTTTTTGGATTTTTCTCGAAAACGGTAAGTTTTATCGAAAAAGTACTTCAGAGCAAAGTTGTAGATCTTAAAATTCTCTATAAAAATGGTTCCTATGATTTTTTCTCTAAGACCCACTATTTCCCAGATATTGCGCTTGTAAGAATCATGTTCTACATAGTATGCACACACATGCCACGTATATAAAAATATGATATCGTTGTTTTTAATTAAAATTATTTGAAAAAAATGATTTGATTGACTGCGCAAAAGTATTTACAGAAATTAATTCTTCACCTCAAATACTAATTACTAAAGGAATTCGGTTTCTTCTTGCGGTTTATGGAGCTCCAAAAAAATTGATTGCATAGATACGTACAGATATTTAACATTTGTAAAAATTACACGAAACAAAAAGCAAGTACAGCTATCTTGTCTTCCTCCAACATCGGCATCTGCTAGTCAACATTTGTTTCGAGTATACTATCAAGTTCAGACATGCTAAGGCAATGAACTGAACCCTGAAGACTGGGGTTGGAAATTGATAAATAATACTTTGCAACCGATTCGAACTTTACTGCCCCCTGCTCCAGAAAAACTTCTTAATACTATTTTTTGCAATTGCAAGAAAAGTTGCAGTGCCAAATGTGGCTGTAAAAAAGTAGGGTTGCAGTGTTCTCCAGCGTGTACCAATTGCCAAGGTGTCTCTTGCTCAAATGTTCAATTAAATACAAGAGAGGAAGATTCATGTGATTTTGATGAAGAGACAACTGATTCATCTTCATTTGAACAATTTCTAAGCGTTCATCAACAGGAAGGAGAAGAAGAAATTGAAGAAAACATGATTGTTAAAGTTGAATATGAAGAGTATGAGTCAGATTAAAATAATAAAAAAAAGTTAGAACGACAGTTAAACTCAGTAACCCATATCAATAATCTTCATACTATTAAATAATTATTGTTCCTGAAAATAACGTCATAAAGGTTCGTGGAATAGGCCTGCCGGGGATACCACGTTAAAAAAAAAACGCGCCGAGTACATTACCTCACAGGTGGTGTGGAAATGTGTGCATATTATGTAGAACGTGATTCTTACAAGCGCAATATCTGGGAAATAGTGGGTCTTAGAGAAAAAATTATAGGGACCATTTTTATAGAGAATTTTAAGATCTACAACTTTGCTCTTAGGTACTTTTTCGTTAAACTTACCGTTTTCGAGAAAAATCCAAAAAACCTAAAATTTTGACCTTGGGCCCCGAATAAGTCCCTAAGCTCACATGGGACTGATGGGGACTTTTCACACTTTATTCCTTGTGGTAAACCTAAGGTCTCTACGAAGATTTGGCTCTGTCGGAATTTTATTTATTTGATCACTATTTTTATGTCTAAAATGACCGGACTATTACTTGAATGAAGAAAGATTTAACACCAAAACAAACTTGTGCTGCTAAGTTAGCAACTTTAGGGGAATCTGGATCTTCGTATGCTACTCTAAAAAAAGTTCGTATGCTACTTTAAAAAAGGGGGTAGCAGAGTTCAAACTTGGTCGAGTGTCGAAGATGATCCACGTAACGGTCGCCCATCGACGAAAACATTGAAAAAAAATTATGAATTGATTTTATCTGTTCGGAGATCGACTGTTAAGGAGATAGCTGACACCATTGGCATCTCATCTGAACGAACGCACTACATAATTACCACTGAGCTGCACTTTTCAAAGGTGTCTGCACGGTGGGTGCCTAGGCTGCTTTCAGTTGAACAAAAACGCGTTCGACCAACGATTTCTTGACTGTTTAGAGCAGTTTAAGGCTACACACACTGCTCGTGCGAGTGCGCGGTGGACGCCGCCCCGTGGCACTCACCCGGTGGTGGGCGCGTCGAGCCCCATGTGCGCGAGCGCCCGCAGCGCGGCGCGGGCGCACTGCTCGTGCGAGTGCGCGGTGGACGCCGCCCCGTGGCACTCACCCGGTGGTGGGCGCGTCGAGCCCCATGTGCGCGAGCGCCCGCAGCGCGGCGCGGGCGCACTGCTCGTGCGAGTGCGCGGTGGACGCCGCCCCGTGGCACTCACCCGGTGGTGGGCGCGTCGAGCCCCATGTGCGCGAGCGCCCGCAGCGCGGCGCGGGCGCACTGCTCGTGCGAGTGCGCGGTGGACGCCGCCCCGTGGCACTCACCCGGTGGTGGGCGCGTCGAGCCCCATGTGCGCGAGCGCCCGCAGCGCGGCGCGGGCGCACTGCTCGTGCGAGTGCGCGGTGGACGCCGCCCCGTGGCACTCACCCGGTGGTGGGCGCGTCGAGCCCCATGTGCGCGAGCGCCCGCAGCGCGGCGCGGGCGCACTGCTCGTGCGAGTGCGCGGTGGACGCCGCCCCGTGGCACTCACCCGGTGGTGGGCGCGTCGAGCCCCATGTGCGCGAGCGCTCGCAGCGCGGCGCGGGCGCACTGCTCGTGCGAGTGCGCGGTGGACGCCGCCCCGTGGCACTCACCCGGTGGTGGGCGCGTCGAGCCCCATGTGCGCGAGCGCCCGCAGCGCGGCGCGGGCGCACTGCTCGTGCGAGTGCGCGGTGGACGCCGCCCCGTGGCACTCACCCGGTGGTGGGCGCGTCGAGCCCCATGTGCGCGAGCGCCCGCAGCGCGGCGCGGGCGCACTGCTCGTGCGAGTGCGCGGTGGACGCCGCCCCGTGGCACTCACCCGGTGGTGGGCGCGTCGAGCCCCATGTGCGCGAGCGCCCGCAGCGCGGCGCGGGCGCACTGCTCGTGCGAGTGCGCGGTGGACGCCGCCCCGTGGCACTCACCCGGTGGTGGGCGCGTCGAGCCCCATGTGCGCGAGCGCTCGCAGCGCGGCGCGGGCGCACTGCTCGTGCGAGTGCGCGGTGGACGCCGCCCCGTGGCACTCACCCGGTGGTGGGCGCGTCGAGCCCCATGTGCGCGAGCGCCCGCAGCGCGGCGCGGGCGCACTGCTCGTGCGAGTGCGCGGTGGACGCCGCCCCGTGGCACTCACCCGGTGGTGGGCGCGTCGAGCCCCATGTGCGCGAGCGCTCGCAGCGCGGCGCGGGCGCACTGCTCGTGCGAGTGCGCGGTGGACGCCGCCCCGTGGCACTCACCCGGTGGTGGGCGCGTCGAGCCCCATGTGCGCGAGCGCCCGCAGCGCGGCGCGGGCGCACTGCTCGTGCGAGTGCGCGGTGGACGCGCCGCCGCCGTGGCACATGACGGGCGGCTCCGTCGACAGCGACACCAGCGACAGGTACTCGCCGTGGTTGCGCTGCGGGTCACACGCGTTCGTCTCATATTTATTGTAATTTACAACAAATTTATTGCCTGACATTTACATGTACATTTTAATAATATACATCTTGGTCGGATTCGATAAACAGAAAAATAATAGTTTAATATTTTGTTTACAATGGATCGGGGCGACGGCGTTTGGGCGATTCTGTCCTTTAATTTATATCAAATCATTAACATTCTATCAAATCAATTAGGTATATCAAATAATATGTATTATGATTGTACCTCGTTATTATTTATTTTTAAATATAAGTCAAATTGTCTTAAATAAATCATAAATGTAACTTTATTTAAATTACTACTACTTATATTTAAATTCTCAACACAAATCAATTAACGAACATAACCAACTACGTATTACACTTTGTAATCATAAAGCAATTTATAATATTTAAGTGTATTGTTATATGTGTCAGCTTCGAATGGTAAAACAAAAGATGAGAAGAGTAATGCACGTCGATATGGACTGTTTGGTGGGGCGACCCACCTTGGGGAAGTCTGAGAACTGTACAGTGAAGCCCAGCAGCTGCGACAGGTACATGAGCTGGTCCTTGGCGCCGGGCGAGCTGGCCGCGCCGCCCGCCGCCGGCGCGCTCGTCTCGCCCGCCGCGCCCCCCGCCACCCCCGCACCTGCCGCCGCGGCCACGCCTGCGCCGGCGAACAATAACACACTTTTGTTAATTCACATTTTTTTATAAATATCAGTGTAAGGTAAAGTTTCTAATATTTTCTATAACTAAAAATGAATTAAATTAGACTTGTATAATGCTGCGCAGTGAAGTGAGTTAGCGCAATTGCGCGGCGCCTACTAGGTCACTTCGTGGTGTCGATTTTTTTCTGTCACAGTGTGTGCGCGCATCGGTAAAATTTTCTCTCATCATTTTTCCTAACGCGCCAAAAGAAGTATAACTTCAAAAATGTAGTCAAACTTATTACTTCAAACTTTTTACCATTTGGCTGTGATGGTTGACTGGACCGTTGGTGGTAGTCCATCATGAGCACCCCGGGGACCGGTTGACGAACGTCACTATTGACACCCCCTGTGGTACTTTCGCTTTCCTATAAAATGCAATCATTTCTTTGTTGATTCAAGTGCCCATTAACATTATAATATCAATCACTTTTTTGTCTGTTTAATTTCAGACTGTTTTGCTATATTCACATATGAAATTAATCAAATTGGAGCTTTCAATATTAACAGCTTATACATAAACCGATCGAGTTGTTCTGCATTCTAATTCGGATTGACCCTAATAGCAATAATAATTATATTATAGTATTTAATTAATACAATTTAAAAATTAGATTGTAATTTTATTTTATTAATATTGTCTATTTAAAAGTACTTTATATATAATTGTAGTACCTTTCGCTTAACTTCGCCACTATTCGTTTTACTCGCTTCTACGGAGTTGATGTTGCTGCCTTCTGTCGTACTTGTGTTAGCTGCTGTCTGCTCCCCGTTGCTCGCACTCAGCTCCATCGCTAGAAGCACATCTGAAATTTAATTATGAATTATTTTATTATCAACTTTCAGTCATATTATATATAACTCAGTGCTTTTACAGTGTGCAATAATATGTATAAAACATATTTAGGGCTGCTATCTATCCGATATGTGTTTTAAAAAGCAAAGTACAATCAAAAGATATATTCATTATAAATAAGAACACAATAATTAAAATTACTTAATCAGGAAAAATATTTTTAGCATTGGAAAAACCTTAATTTTATTCATATGTCCATGGTATGGGTAAAATTGTTAATGGCATCCCTTAATATAAAAATCATATCCACTTCTTCACGCTCGAGGAATGTATACCGACAGAACGACTGATTTATTTTTTAACTAGAATCTTGAGGGACAAAATTGAATTATGGTCACTGGATTAAATTTGGACAACCTTTAACAATGGGGATAAGCTTAGGGGTAAACGCCTTGGTCAAATATGGTGCATATTTATTGATGTCAATACGTCGATAACATAGTGTTGCGTCTCCTTGTATGGTTGAATATTTTTAAAGTTTTTTGTTTTTAAGTCTTGCCCGTATTTACTTTACAGCTGGATAGAAAACAGTCCATTCTCTATGTCTATGGTTTCACCAAAGCAAAGTGTATGTCGCACGTGGTGCAACGTGCGGGTGCTTAGAGCATATACTACTGGAGGCAGCTTCCCGTAGGTCGAAAGTGTAGATGATGTTGTAGAGAGATATCATGTAGTCTAGACTACTGTACATGATATCTCTCTCTAGTCGCACGCGATTGGCTGTTAATTTTCTGCCTTCTTGGCATAAACTATTTCTATTTGGTGAAGCGGTGGGGAGTTAGCTGTGCTGTGACCAATCGCGTGCGAGTAGAGAGGGATAGCTTGTAGTCCAATATTTCTGTCTCTCTCTACAAGCTCGTCTACACTTTCGGCCTACGGGAAGCTGCCTCCAGTAGTATATGCTCGGAGTGCGGGAGGGTGCTCACTGTGCGCGGCGCGGCGCTTGGCCGTCTTCTTGTTGGGCCCGAGGCCGGTGGCGCTGTGCGGCGGCGCGTCGCACTGCACGAGGAACTCGCGCCGGCGCGCCGCCCCGCGCTCCTCCAGCACGCGGTACTGCGGCGAGCGCGCGCGCGCCGCGTGCCGCACCACGGCCAGCCGCGAGATGGGGTTGTCGGCGCCGCCGCCTGCACCTGCGCCCGCCCCCGCCCCCGCGCCGCCCCCGCCCTCCGGGCCCGCACCTGTCGCCGCGCCGGCGCTGCCCTCCTGCCGCACAGAACAAATTTCAATTATACAAATAATAAATATCTTTAACATACACAGACGGTCGTCTATTCCTAAGGTATGCAACTTAACGCCTGTGTTTTTAGGTAGGAGGATCACTGCTAATTACGCCAACGGACGAGTTTATTTTGATTTTTATTTTGTGTCACAATGCGTTTTAAATTGAACGGTTCTTTAGCAAAACGAATCGTTATCTGAATATAGAAACCGGGTTTTAATCACATTACGTTGTAAAAAGTCACAAGGAATAAAAAATAAATACATTTCGTTTAAAAGATAAATTTCTGAAAATCTTTTACTTGTACTCATTATTTACTTCACAGATATTAAATCACAATATCACCCCTGAAACAAAATCCATTTTGTGTTATTTCAGATTAGGATATCGAGACTTTTTTTATAATTTAATAAAAACCCACATGAAAACTATAGTCTGTTCGCGTTAAGAAAATAGTGACTCATCGTTGTCACTCAGCTTAGCCACGCCTCTTGACCAATAAGATCACAGTAAATTATAAAGTCGTGTTCACTTTGAACAGTTGAAACCCTTCAGACAGTACGCACATGTTCTTTGACAATTTTAAAAATGAATACCTCACCTATTCTTAAAAATAATAGTGGATTAATATTACATAGCTGAGAAAGACGAGAGATTTACAATGTTTTTAAGTACTTTAAACAGTGTTCACCACACTTCACACCAAAACGTGACTATGTAGAGTATAGTAGTGAAAAAGGCTATATGCTGTTTCTGAAAATACGGTTCTGACGATTCTAATCATTTTTTTAATGTAATAACTACTTAATTTTAATATTTTAAAATACTGTCATAAAAACTTTGCTTTAATATTAACAGTATGAATACGCCTTTACTTTGATGAGTCACTATTTTTTTAATGCGAACAGACTATAGACCTTTTTCTTTCTTGTATGTAAAAAAAAAAAATCTTTTAAATTTATTGTAACTCCATTGAGTTGTTTTGTGAGAATGATGTCTGTTTGTACCAAGAAAATAATTACATCTAAGATAATCCAAATCCATTATGAATCATAATATACCTCACTACACAATATTATATAAGTAAGAGCTGCAAAGTCCCAAACGGTATCCATTTATTCTGTACTATGACAGTTATCAAAGCCAGCACGTTCTACACATGCACATATCGCGCTCGGGTGCGGCGGCCGCGTGCGCACACGACACACGGCGACGAGGTACCTTGATGAGGTTCCTGGGCTTCTTCTTGGCGGGCGCGTGCCGGCGGCGGTCGGCGGGCGGGCGGGCGCGCAGCAGGGCGGGCGGCCAGCGGCGCCGCATCTCGTCCAGCATGCGCTCGGCCGCGCGCCGCTTCGACACTTTCTTGCCGTTGCCCTCGCCCTCCGTCTCCATCTCGCCCACCGTGCACGCCGTCACGAACACCTGCCATCATCGTCCTGCACTCTAGTTTTGTCACGGTGACGGTTCGCGCCCGCGACAGAAGAGACAGAGACGAGAGACCGCGACAAGTTATATCATTGGTCGTCTCGGTTGTTGTCTATCTCTCCTGTCGCGGACGCGCGTCCCGGGCGCTTATATACAGTTATATATAGTTACATGTATACGACCATGAAGTATATAATATGTACCGTATCATACAGATGTGCCTTAATGTGTACTTACTATTGTAACAATTAGATTTTAATATAATAAAGCCTAGCACCTACCTACCACTTGGATCAGAATTGTGTTTTTGTTTCACTGTTTATTTAAGAAATACCTTTTTAAAATCCTTCTTAAATAGGCCAGAACCCACTTTATTAAGAAAAAAAGAATATAGAAAAAGAATATTTCATGGTTAATAGAAGCTATAAAACATAAAACTTTGATTATGGAAGCAAAAACAGTACTCAATTTAGCAAATATCAAAAATCAATATGTAGGAAATACGTAGTATTAACAAAACATAAATATTATATGATTATTTTGAAGTACTAAATAAAAAAGCAACCATATTTACAAGGAGCTTGCATAAAGCAAAAATTTTCTGACAAAATGTATATGTTACTGTAGCAACAAAAAATTAAAAAAAAAAAATAATAACTATCATCAAAATCTGTTACCAACTTCTAGTTAGCAGAATCTGATAAAAAAAACTTTTTGTATTTGGATCCAATGCTCTACTTTTACATAAAGAGAATATTTTTATTTGAAGACATTTCACAATGCAGTTATAATCCTGAAGAACGGCCAATTAACAAATTTAAAAATATAAAAATTGTTACTTACCCTCATGTGTGGTGGTCCGCGTTCAGATTTAACAGTGAACTGAACTGAGAGATTCCTCTTTAACGCCAACTCGTGTACTAATGATACTGGAGATTTCACTTCCGAGTTAAGCAAGTCTGAACCTGCGTCACCTGTACAAGATATTTTACAATCTTGTGATAAGAGAAAGCATGTATTAAGTTATGTTTATTTCTTACAAAAATATTTCTTGGTCTGTAAAATCTACATCAATAATTTAAGACTTCATAGTATGTATCTTTCACTAGTGCGTGAGCGAGACAAGCGAGTCTTGCCGTCTCCCTCCCTCGGTAACGAGCGAGACATCATAGTGTTGCGGTCTCTCTTACATAAGGATAAACAATTGTAAATTAATTACTATCACAGAATTATAGAATAATAGTTTAACATTTGAATTAATCATTAAAGATATTCGCTTTGTATTGTTCGTTCATATTATTTTGTTTATTTGTAAGTTTTATTAAAGAATTTTAATATAGTTTTATATAGAAAGAGATAGCGATAGAAATTATGATGTTTACACATCCAGGATATGCGTATTCGTAAAAAAAAGGTCGTCGCTGCTACGCATCTATATTACTCGATAATTATTGGATAAAATTATGCCCCAATTGTATGCCTCCCGTTTTTTATTAGTGCATTATGAATTTCGTGATCGGTGACGTGCCCAAAATATTGTGTCGCGTGCCATCGGTTCGCCATCCCTGGTATAGACTACAGAGTATAGGATACACTATACAGTATAGAGTACCGCTGTCGTCGGCGTGCGAGAGAGGGCGCAGCTCGTGCAGCGCGCGCGCCGCCGCGTCGTGCCGCGCGCCCTGCGGCGTGGCGCCCTCGCCCACCCACGACCGCCCGCCCACGCACACTCGCACCCTGCGGGCGACACTCACTATGACTCACTCGTAACTACACTAGGTGATATGCGAACGAGTTTATAATTTTATGTAAAATGGTGTAATTATGTAATTTCTTAAAATTGTCATATTTTATAGCTTTAGGATGTTTTGCACTACTGTATGTATATACATACACATATATTAAAAAAGCATTTAGGTATAGGTCTCATAATAAGGCATAAGATACACAGGTCTCTGTTATGTTATAAAGCGATTTAAGCAAACTACCCAAACTCGGTGAGTTGACCGTGTAAACCGGACTGGAGGCAGCTTCCCGTAGGCCAAAAGTGTAGACGAGGTTGTAGAGAGAGACAAACATATCGGACTACATGCTATCTCTTTCTAGTCGCACGCGATTGGTCACAGCACAGCTGACTCCCCACCACTTCACCGAATAGAAATGGTTTACGCCATGAAGGGAGAAAATCAACAGCCAATCACGTGCGAATAGAGAGATAGCATGTAGTCCGATATGTCTGTCTCTCTCAACAACCTCGTCTACATTTTCGGCCTACAGAAAGCTGCCTCCAGTAGTATATGCTCTAAGGTGTGGACCGTGTGGAGCTCGTGTACCGGTAGAGCAGCGAGGCGGGCTCGATGAGGCGCGGCACGTGGGGCGCGTGGTGCGCGTGCGGGTGGTAGGGCGGCACGAAGGGCGCGGGCAAGCGGTACGGCAGGCGCGGGCGCGGCCGCGGCACCGCCGGCACCGACGTATACACGGCCGGCTGGCATAACTTCATGGCCAGCGCGTTCAGCTCTACTGTGGGCATCACCGCGCCTAAACGGAACAAAAATAATTTACTCGTAATTTAATACTTTGTATGACAGCATATATTGTAAAATAGCTTGTAATAGTATAATAATCGCAACTAAAGAAAAGGCTTCATGATTTATTTAATGACAAAAATGTTTCTCTTCATTCATATTGTCTTCAATTCTTAATAATCAGGCATGTTCCGTTAAATAAAAATTAATAAATCGTATGAAAACGACCGTTCTGATGTAGTGGTGAAAGTAGTCGCCTTTAGCCACGCGTCGGCGATCGCGGGTTCGATTCCCGCTCGGGACAGATATTTGTATTTGTACAAATATTTGTTTTCGGTCTGAGTGTGTGTTCTTGTGGGGCTCGCCACCGTGCTTCACTAAGCACGTAAAGCCGTCGGTCCCGGTTGTTATCATAACCACCTGATAACAATCGTATCCATGGTAGGGAAATAATCCGCCAAAACCGCAGTGAAGCAGCGTGGCGGATTAAGCTCCAACCCTTCTTCTATATGGAGAAGAGGCCTTCGGCTCAGCAGTGTGGTTTACAGGCTGATACAGTACAGTGGTGTAGATTGCGTTAAATAAATATAAGAGTGTAGAACTGTAGAGTGTGCGGTGGGAGTGGTACCGGCGTGTCGGTGGTGGTGCGGCTGGTGCGCGTGGTGCGCGGCGGGCGGCGCGCGCGGCGGCGGCGGCGGGAAGCGCGTGCCGCCCAGCGCCGCGCGCGCCGCCGCGTGCTGCGCGCGCTTGATGGACGACCCCTGCGGGCACCACGCATGTTATACTTTAGAATCGTACATGTTTTGATTTCTTTTTTTTGTGACTTTAAAGACTCATTTTGAAGCAAATTTTTCGAATTTCGACTTCTATGGACTCGAAAGGGGTTGACAAAGATTGTATCGGAATTAAACCAAATTAAACTTATTAACCAAAATTTTAGAATAAGACAATAAAAATAAATATATACTGGATGACTGATGAATTACTATCAATATTTAAGAAGAACACTCGGTACGTGATTCTCATTCGAATTATGTAAAAAAAATAAATAGATACTTATACCTTGTCCAACCGTTTATTATCTTTTTGACAGTTCAAGAAATTTCGACATTAGTAACATCCTCACACGTTACCAATTCGATTTGAAATAATAATCGATTTTATTTAAGAAGAACTTTCAATCGATTTAATCAAATATTTTAAGTTTAAATATTAAGTATTCATTTCTTAGTTTTTTTTTAACGCGTGCATAGTTACATTTTACGCTATTAACATTATTAAACAAGTCTCAAGCTGTGCTTCTTCAACATAGTCAGATTCACGTTTAAATGAGATTGTTTAGACAACAATAACACAAATATTTTATTATGTACTATAATTTTTCATGTTAAAAGGTTACAGTTGAGCATAATACAAATATATCTATCTACCTCAGCTGTATATTCCTCAGTATCACCCAATCGGAGTGTAACTGTGAATACTTTTTTGTGAGCAGGTCCTGTTTCTGATGTGAGGCGATATTGATGTTTAATCTGTGAAACATATATTAAGCTGTAAATGTTGTAGATCATCATCATAATAATCTACTGAAGACAGAAGGAAATATGATGAGCTGCTGTTTGAAAATGACATAGACAATAAGAAACAATTTTTCCAAAACTCAACTCCTAAGGGAATTATTTGGGGTTGCAGAGATTGTAAGTGGTAGTAGAGATTGTAGATGGTAGTGGTCGTAAAATCCCCTGGTATAGAAACCTCAAAACAACTCGGACAGTCATTGTATATTTTACCTTATTGTACCTGGCCAGTTCATTGACCAGGCACATGGGTGTCTTCTCTTTACTGTTGGCCGGCGCGGCGGAGGGGCGGGCCGCCTCGCCCTCGCCCTCCGCCGCGTGCGCGTCCACGCCGTCTGCCTCGCCCGCCGTGCCTCCCGCCCCACCGCCCGATGGGAGCGCACCGCTCGCCCCGCCCACCGCGGCCACGCCCCCTGAGCTGACGGTATCCTCTTTGGTGTCGTTCGCAATGGGCTGTATGTTTGTGCTCGGCGTTGCTGGTGTTACTACATATTTTAAAAAAATCCACTTAGCTAAATTATCTTGTAGTACATTAGCTGATTAAACTACTTTACTTATTATAACATAAAAAGTATTGAAATTATTCCTTCATGTTATCCATAAATTGAATTTGGAAACTTTATTGTGTATATAGTAGAGATGTTCCGACTAGTCGGCGACTAGTCGGTTAAGCCGACTATCCGGCCACTTTTGTAGTCGGCGATTAGTCGGCGACTATTCGGCAAGGAGCGCCGACTATTCGGTTTGTAATTTGTATGTATTTCTCAATAAAATGTATATACTTAAGAGAAATTACATTAATAAATACCTTGATTGTTAATTAATATTTTTGCTTTTAGAATCAGTTTAACACATTTTGAAATACAAAGATTTTTTCCTTTAGTAATCAGTCTCCAAAATTACTTACTGTAAAGAAAAAATGTCTATGATAATTATTATTAAACAAAATTAATATTTTTAATAACACAAAACAATATAATATCTGGTTATTAATATTAACATTTATAAATATATTTTTTTTATTTTTGAATAAAAGACTAAGATTTTTTTATTAACAGACTTAATAATATTAAACCAAGACATGTACCTACATGATGTACCTACTCTACAAAAAATTACAAAAATTCGAAACATTGATGCTTGTATCCAATAATGTAGCCAGGGTGAAGACTTTTTTATGCTCCAAGTCAAACCTACTCTTCAAAACATTTTCCAGCAAGACTTTCATTTGCACGGTTTCTTTGTTTTCTCCAATGTACATTTCTTCATATTTCTGTTACGTTTTCAAATGAGGTATTACTTCAGACACCGAAGAGCAACTTGAACTTATAATCTCCGTAATCTCCTCAAATGGCTTCAGCAATTCAATGCTTTTTCCGAGTATTTCCCATTCTTCAGTAGACAAATTTTTAAAATTAACCGATGTTTCAACCAGGTATAAAGAAACAACCCATTTTGCCGTCGCCGAAACCTTTATCGGCTTAGCCGACTATTCGGCCGACTAGTAGGCCTCTTTACAACCGACTAGTCGGCTAGTCGGCTAGTCGGCCAAAGTTATAGTCGGCACATCTCTAGTATATAGTTCACCAATACATACATACACATAAATCAGTGTGTCAAGCTTCTCAAGTCATACATAAAGTGCAAGACAATTATATACATAAAACCAGCTTTCGATATTTTTATATATGTAACTATAACACTACAACATAAAAAACCAGAACAAAAAGAATAACCGTAAATAATTTTACTGACCAAAGTCAGAGGTTAGTTTGGTTTGCGTCGACAATAACGGTGAAGTAGGCTTGCACAGACCTATTGGCAACAGATAAATTATTTTATTACTATGATACTTATATTCTATATCCTATGTTAGGTAAAAAAATTTTAGGCAATATGAAATAGTGTCATAACAAAATTTTGAAATAGCCCAGTGGATACAATACATTAATTGAAACTGATTGACAGAGAGTGACAGATTGAAATCTGTCATTTCATGCTCAGTGGTTAAGAAAAATGCCATGAGTACGCCTGCATATCTGAGATAAAATTCTAAGTCATGCACATTTTGACAAATATACTATATTTATAACTAGCGACCCAGCCCGGCTCCGCACGGGTGGAATGCTGGCACTAAATATATTTCAGAATGTCTTTATATACAACGTGTTATAGCACGTCCTATATACATAGCACGTATATAAATATGTGGCATATAGGCACGCGCCACCAGCCCCCCGGCCGACTATGTCCCTGCATTTTAAATCTGTAATATCTTCGAAAATATTCTTTTAAATTACATGCTGTGAAGGGCCATATTGATCTATATTATTAAATGCACAGTGTATTTAAGGTACTTAATTGGATAAGGATTAATGTTGTATTGCTTAAAATCGCTTCGTAAATAAGCCATTATTTCTCGTATAAAGTAAAGGATAAAAAATGGTTATTGTGGGTTATCGCTAAGAGATAGACATATACCATTGCGGACTTTTTTGTAGACCTTTTAAAGGTGTACAATACTGTAGTACATTATTTTGATTTATCTCGTAGGGTTCAGCCAACGTTTGCAATGTAAGCGCAAAAAATTGTGTTTATTTACGACATCACATTAGAAACCTCTGAAATTACTATCAGTGTTTCTCTACTATTATACATATCTATAATATTATGTATGTATATGTATATGTCTATATGTATGTATGTATGAATATGTGTTTGTATATGTACATATGTACATGTACATATCAAATTATATATGTCACTGTACACGCCATTATCCACTTTTACTATACTGTGTCCTATACCCAAATGTAGTTTGGAAGAGATCGTTCTGGGTCATTCCATGTCAAACCAACAAGGCACTCAACCTGACCATTTCAGATTTGGCTGAAACTTGGTTTATTTATACTCTCTGACATCTTAAACACAAATATAATTTTCAAATTTTTTTATCCCTGATAGTTTTTTAGTTATAAATTTTTAAAAATCACAAAATGCCGCGTTTTTAACGCGTTCTAAAATCTAAAATCTGCAATAACTTTGGTTCTATTAGTGCTAGAGAGCTGAGAGATAGTCCATTTTAAAGAGGGTTTAATGGGCTTTAATTCGATATCCATTTTGACCACATTAGAGGAAAGAGGAGAGTTTGAGTAAAACTCAAAAATCGTTTTTGAAAAAAAATGAAGTTGGTGTTTTTTAATTTTTTTCAAATTTATATATGTTTTTATGTATAGTTTTGTGAGTGCACCATAAAAAATTTAGACACCATGATGGGATCAGGAGATATGTTAAAAATACATCACTGAATTGTCACAAATTTTTTTATTTCAATTTAATCTTGAATAATTTAAGTTATGTAGGCCTAATTCTTATGTTTTTTTTTTTAGAGAAAAAAAGAGAGTATGAGTAAAACTCAAAAATCGTTTTTGAAAAAAAATCGAGTTGGTGTTTTTTAATTTTTTTGAAATTTATATGTGTTTTTATTTATAATTTTGTGTCCACCATAAAAAATTAATTAATAAATAATTCTTATGTTTTTTTTATGGTGTACTCACAAAATTATAAATAAAAACAATATAAATTTCAAAAAAATAAAAAAACACCAACTCGATTTTTTTTCAAAAACGATTTTTGAGTTTTACTCATACTCCCTTTTTTTCTCTAAAAAAAAAAACAAGAATTAGGCCTACATAACTTAAATTATTCAAGATTAAATTGAAATAAAAAAAAAATTGTGACACTTCAGTGATGTATTTTTAACATATCTCCTGATCCCATCATGGTCCCACTCTAAATTTTTTATGGTGCACTCACAAAACTATACATAAAAACATATATAAATTTGAAAAAAATTAAAAAACACCAACTTCATTTTTTTTTCAAAAACGATTTTTGAGTTTTACTCAAACTCTCCTTTTTCTTCTAATGTGGTCAAAATGGATATCGAATTAAAGCCCATTAAACCCTCTTTAAAATGGGCTATCTCTCAGCTCTCTAGCACTAATAGAACCAAAGTTATTGCAGATTTTAGATTTTAGAACGCGTTAAAAACGCGGCATTTTGTGATTTTTAAAAATTTATAACTAAAAAACTATCAGGGATAAAAAAATTTGAAAATTATATTTGTGTTCAAGATGTCAGAGAGTATAAATAAACCAAGTTTCAGCAAAATCTGAAATGGTCAAGTTGAAAACATTTATTTTTTGGTTGGTTTGACATGGAATGACCCTTCTATTAGCAATAAGACTGCCTTTGTACATCTTTCTTTATTTGTCATTTTTGCTCTAATCATGGTGTACAATAAAGAGTAAAATTATTATTATAATATGCATGTTATATATATAAACCTTCCTCTTGAATCACTCTATCTATTAAAAAAACCTACATCAAAATCTGTTGCATAGATTTAAAGATCTAAGCATAGATACGGCCAGATAGACAGCGGGAAGCAACTTTGTTTTATACTATGTAGTGATTGGGCATATATTGTATCTTTAATCGGGCAGCAGTTCCGATTAAGCTTTGATTCATCTTATTGATAGAAGAGGCCTTCGCTAACTAGTATGACATTAACAACACATTGTTAAGTTTTAAATGTAACTAGTTACCATTATGGCTTTGCTGTGTAGTGGGGGGTGGCAGGGGTGGCGGCTGTGAATAGGGCGGCGGCATGACGCCCGGCCCGTAGCCGCCGCCTACCGAGTACGGGCGCCGAAGACGAGTTTGTTGCTGGCGAAATAATAGTATATGTTTTAAGACATCACTTTGCCTTTATCCTGTATAGCATACTGAATGTAGACAACATTATAAAATATTTTCTATGTATATGAGATATATTATTAAATTTCTTTCAGTGATACTTATATATAAATAAATTCCTATAGAATCACTTTAGTTTAAATTATGCTATGCCTGGCTGACTGTCACAGAGAAAAAACGATGTCACAAAGAATGTTCTAAAATTTATTTAGTTATTTATAATTATTTGCATTTGTGAAGAAGAGTACTTATAGAATAATAAACTTTAAATGTTGTTTCTTTAATTTCAGGTAAGATTGTGTGATTAACAGTAATAGTGTATTGTAATTATTTTTGTATAATTATAAGGCCAAAAAATTTTTTTTCTTTAATTTCAGAACAACGCAAGTACATCTATTGTAAAAGAGTATTATTTTGTAATAAAAACCATACTCTTCGAAAGTTTTCCTGCACCTTTAAGCGATCACTAACTAAAAATGCATGATTTAAAATATCAACGTGTTTAATAATATTAACAATTAATAAATAATTAAAAATAAAGAAGCAAAAACGTTATAAAATAACTCACCGGTGGTACGTTGTGGTGCTGCGGCTGCGGGTGGTGCATCGCCCTAATGGTGTGCGGCGGGCGCTGCGCGGGCGCATGGTGCACGGGCATAGCGCCCATTGCACCCATCTGCCCGTGCCCGCCCATGCCGGCGCCCGGCTGCGACGGTCCCAGTGGAACTCTGCCAATGTGTCACCACGGTATATCAATACCAATCATATCAATGTTGCTGTTAGTCTAGGCAAGACAAAACTATAATGTGTATCATATTTGACAATATTATAAATTACTGTATTGATAACATACATTTGGAAATACATTATAAACTCTGGTAAAATCATAGCTACAATTTAAAAGCAGTAGTAAATTAGTAGAGACTATGTACCCTGACACAATGAAAGTAATTGATAATTCGTAGATTTTAAACTTTTTATGACGATTACACAAAACTGCACCGTAGCAGACATGTACGTCTTGCAAGACCACGTGAGAAATTCGAAAGACTTTCTAGGGGTCGCTTAGTAACTCAACTACTGCGATACTGTTATTCCAACTGCTCGACTGTTCAAAGCGCGTGATATATCGGGTCGGTGATATAAAAGTTCTTATATTCATTACAAGATAGCCTCGCATCAAAAGTGGCATCATATGTTCCATTCACGACCAGTTTAAGTAACAAAGGGAGCCGCAAAGGACCCTCGATGTATCAACAAATTACACAAAATTTACATATCAATGCAGTTCAAGTCTTTAAAAGCGAACGAGTAAAACACAGACCTTTCTTAGTGCCAATGTTTGGGTGATAATCAGCTGGTGACCGGTATTATACTCGAGCAAATAATATTGAGTTGACGTAGACATGAGTGAGGAAAAATTGTGTCTAATAGGAACCAATATTTATTTCTACATCCTTTTTATAAGATCTTTATAAAAGACAAGTTATCATTGAATTTAACTTGCACATTAAATCCCACAATACAGATTAATACTGTCGATTCGATCACATTGTTATTGCTTTATAAAATTTTGTAATGGTAACAAAATTAATTTAAAAAATCTTATCATTTGTGGTAAAGTCCAAATAAAGAAATTGTTTTTTTTTTCTCTTTACAATATTATGGTAGCGGTTCATGCCGCAAGCGTGAAAGGAGACCGAGACCAGAGACAGAGACAAGAGACCGCGACAAGTGTCTCGGTCTCTTCTGCATGTAGTGTGGGTCGAGACCGCGACCGCGACGTCGACGCGAGTCAGTTGTGTAATTATGTTATACTATGTCATTAATTTATACTGTGTTTTATTTATGCTTTCAGCTATGTTTTTCTAAAAATTATCGTTTAAATTTTCGTCTCTGTAGGAGTCAAGTCGTACATTGTATATCGAAGAGTACTGATCCGCCTGATCTGTTCAATAAGCTTTTCGCAGTCTTTGTCCTAAAACGCGGTAATTTTTTTTAATAATAAGCGCACGTGCTTTTCGAACGCGACACGAACTCTCGGCTCGCTGAAAGCTGAAAGCATAAATAAAACAAACAATATACACAATTACACAACTGACTCGCGTCGACGTCGCGGTCTCGATCTCGTGTATGTATGCAGAAAAGACTGAGACACTTATCGCGATCTCGTGTGTGTCTCTGGTCTCGATCTCCTGCCGCGGTCGCGTCGCGAACCGCCACCATTAGTTGGTAGGTAAGATAATAAATAAAATTTATATTTTAAACTAAAAAACGCACTAATCTCAGGACCCAATTATCAAATAAGATAAACACGTAAGTAAGTACTGACTGGCCCGTTGCCACAGTTGGCTTGTGACCCTGCTTTCTGCTCTAGGATTGAGGGTTTAATTCCCACACCCAGTTTGGGTGTAATATGCATATATGTAATCCCTAATATTATAAATGTGAAATGTAAGTTTGTTTGTTACGGTTTCACGCAAAAACTACCTAGAATATATTAAGCAAATACTCATTTTATGTCCTTTTTACATTTTTTCCATTTTATTTTATTTTTATTTCTATCTACTATTAGAAAAACTATAAGGTTATTTTAAAAAAGTTGTTGTTTGATTATTAATCGAGGGCTATTAACAAATTACTAAATGTCAATAAGATGTATATCTTTATATCTCTTTCTAATTGTTAGAAATGTATTTACAAATGCACCAACAATTGCAATTATTTTAAATTATATTATAAACATTGTAAATATTATTTATCATAAAAATTGCAACTTATAGTTGCAAGTTTAAATCTGGACTAACACCACTGAGTTTTCAAGAGTTGAATTTGATTAGAATTTATCTTTTTCTTATATGCAAAGGAATATTAAACTGAAACAGCCTGTAAAGGCCCCATCCTTAGCATAGCAATGTAATGTGAATGTATGTGTCCAAAAATGTATGACGACAAACTGAGACAATTATTATACAAATATAAATATTCTCTTTGAATGAGAATTGAATCAATGTCTACATTCATTGAACTTTCGTTGATGATTATCATGACAAATTTCAATTGCCGATTCTTCGCAGAGCAGCACATCATATTAAGCTACATATCAGTTGTTGTTGACCAGGGTTCGAGGATATATATTATGATATATATCAAATGATTTTTTATGATATGTATCAATACAAAATTGGTCTAAATATTTTATTTCATTTAGTAATTTTTGGTGTTTGTTACTCTACTTCTACTTCCCTAATGTAGGTGGCGTTGGAGTAGAGTTAAAACAAACTCCCTAATAGTAAGTTTATTATTTGTCTGATTTTAAGTACCTACCTAAATAAATAAAACATTAAAAATATTTGTTTTTTTTATATATTTCATTATGTTTATGTGACACATTTGCAAATAGTATACATCAATAATACAATAAAATAATAATATGACTTTCATAACAAATTGATATATTATATCAAAATTTTGATATATGACAGATATATAATATATATATGTCATATATCAAAAATTTTATATTATATCATATATATCGTATATTTTCGAACCCTATGTTCAATTAATGCCAACACATTAATTGAACTTTCATGATTACTATCATGGCATATTTCAATTGCCAATACATTGTTACACTTTATACTACAATTTTTTCCAAATAGAATCTAATAAAGTTTGATTTTGCTATATTACTCATAAAACTGAAAATTTTTCTTGTTTGAATGCTCAAAAACTCAGGATCCACAAGTCCAGATTTAAAAATATTTTTTTAATAGTCTGTTTATAGATAGAGCTTAATGTTTTGAAAATACACACAGTACAAGTGATAAGAGAAACTAATCATATTAGTCAACCAATCTCAAAAATATCGAAATTTCAAATTTGTTCATGTTTATGAGTTTTCTAGTATTATACATTGCTTATTCTTCATTAATAATTTTTATTTTATGATGATTGTTTGCTAACAATCATAGACTTATCTCTATGGAATCCATGACAATATTTGGTTAAATATAACCAAAAGTATACTGTTCTATTATATATATAATTGACGGAGTATTTATGTTAAAAATAGTTAATAAGATCTATTTAGCGTGCTGTTATGAAAGCTACAGGTAGATTTATAAAAAGTTAACAAAACAAACCTATTTCTCAAAAAATAAAATACGTGAAACGTTTATCATAGCCACAGACGAATTAAATCAGTAAGCTTTTAAATAGAACAGCAAATAAATATTAAAAAGCCGGACGTTACCTAGTTAGTGTTACGTGCCTGTTCTCCCTGTGCATCTGATGCGGCGGCAATTGGTGGTGCGCAGGCATTCCTTGGTGGCCCGGCATGTGCTGCGGCGGATGCCCAGACATTGGCTGATGATGCATGTTCGGGTGATGCATCATCGTCGCGATCGCAGCCTACACCACAACAAAATGTTCACAACAGCCGTCAAACAACAACCGACGTTCTTATACTTCGGTCATAGGAACCACAACCGTATTCTTACCGTAAATTTGTCTTGCAAATTATTCAATTTATCGGCTTTACGATCGACATAAATCCGCTCACAATAAAAGCAAATATTATTATATTTGGCAAACAGTAAAGAAAATCGTTTTGTTCAACATGCGGCCATGTTAAGAATGTTGCCATAAGTTTAAAGTTTAAACTGCAAAATAAAACAATTATTTTAAAAAATACTTCAAATTATCAAAATATAGAATAATTTTTAAAGAATAAATTTAAATTATCTTAATAAGAATTAACTTTTTAATGCTTGTTTTTAAAGTTTGCAGAAAAATATTGGTTTATACTCTATCCCGTCATATCAGATAGCTAATTAAAACAAGTATCGCCGTATTATTTTAAATTATTATACACTCTTTGTTTAAATATCGTTACTTTACGACACATCCACTGAAAATCGTAAAATCACGTAAATATACGTTATAAAGTCTCTAATTTGTGAACAAAAAATGTGGGTTAGTAGATTATTGTTAGACTTTTTAAAACACGCGAACTAACAATGAAGAAAGTAAAGAATGAAGTCTGACTCTATTGATGAGAAAGTAACCATCTTTAACTCCCTAATAATTGATCTTTTTGACAAACACGCTCCACTAAGACCCATAAAATTAAAGCACCTTCCAGCGCCCTGGCTTACTGAGGACCTCAAAAAGATGATGACCAAACGGAATGCTGCGAAATGTAAATACAAACTACAACCAACTGAACTAAACCGCGATAAATTTTTTTTTTTTTTTTTTTTTAATTTATTCAAGGCAACAAACAGTCACATACAAAAATAGTTACATGTTTAATATTAGTTTATCTAAGGACCTAATAGTGCCTATAACTAATACACCATGCCATAAATATAGGCGCTTGCGTAATAAATGTAATAGGATGTGCAGGGACGCTCAAAGGCAGTATATACATTTGTCCGTGGATGGAAAGAGCTCGTCGGAGGTTTGGAGATTTCTTCAGTCACTTGGGATCGGACGGCTTAAAAAAGAAACCTCCCTTAATATTGATCCAAACGTCCTCAACAACCACTTTTCCAACTCTTCTATTCCGAATCCTGTTAAAGCACAAACTGTTTCTTTTCTCGAGGCACGAACCAAACCCAATTATCCATCATTTAAATTTGATCAAATAACGTCATCAGACATCAAGAGACATGCATCAGCCATCTCATCTGATGCCACTGGCTGTGACGGCATTAGTAGGAAAATGACAATGTTGGTGTTGGAAGAGATTATGCCTATAATATGTCACATCTTCAATTTCTCTCTTACTTCAAAAACCTTCCCTAATGTTTGGCGCCTTGCCGATGTCATACCAATCCCTAAACTCTCCAATCCTTCATCACCTTCACACTATATCGCCCTATATCTATACTTCCTTTTCTATCTAAAATCCTTGAACGGATCATTAATTTTCAGCTTACCTTATTTCTAACTAGAAATAATATCCTGAGCCCCTTCCAATCTGGTTTTCGACCTGGTCATAGCACTGTGACGGCACTTGCAAAGGTCTTTGACGACATTCGGTTTGGAATCGATCAGAAGCAAGTAACCATATTAGCGTTACTTGATTTCAGCAACGCATTTAACACCGTTGATTACGATATACTCCTTGCTATTCTTGAGTCAATTAATGCCTCCGCTGAAGTCATAGACTGGTTCCATTCTTATCTGTTTGGTCGTTAACAGCGCATTTGCGTCGGAGACTCTCATTCCTTGTACTGCCGTCTCAGTGCTGGGGTTCCCCAGGGTAGCGTACTCTCTCCGCTCCTATTCACTATTTTTATAAAGACTGTCACTGAACTTCTTACCACCTCCTTTCATCTTTACGCTGATGACTTGCAGGTTTATCTGACAACGCCTGTTGAGAAGATCGTAGAAGCTATAAACATATTCAACTCTAACCTGACCACTATAACCAACTGGAGTCAATCGTTCGGATTGTCAGTCAATTCCAGCAAGTCACAGCTCTCCATCTTAGGTACATCTAAACAACTGACAAAAATTGCTCGCTATAACCTGCCTGATATCATATTCGATGGCTCCGTCTTATGTAACTTCAACGTGATCAAGAACCTAGGGGTTATTGTTGACAGCTCTTTCTCTTGGCGTCCGCAAATCGCTGAAATTAGTCGTAAGGTCTTTGCAACTTTCCATTCACTTAAACGATGGAAAAATTTTCTACCAATTAAGACTAAAATATCGTTAGTCAATAGTCTTATGATGCCAATCATAGATTATGCGGATACATGCTACCCAGACTTATCGGAGGAACTTGTCAACAAACTCGATCGCCTCCAAAATCTGTGTATACGTTACATATTCGGTCTGAAGAAGTTTGATCATGTTTCTGAATATCGCACTAAGCTCGGATGGCTTCCAATAAAACATCGACGTAATCTTCATATTCTGTCTCTACTCTACGCAACCCTTTTCTGTCCTACTTCACCGCTATACCTTAAAGAACGTTTTTCCCTCCTTGGCAACCCTTCTCTTCACCTTTGCCTTCGCTCTCAAAGCGATAACAAACTAAGTGTGCCAGTATGCAACTCCAGTTCATACTCTAAGTCATTCACTGTAAGAGCTGTTAAACTATGGAACGCACTACCATCTGTAATTCGCCAATCTCCGTCTATATCAGTCTTTAAAAGCCGCGTAAAGAACTTCTACTTAACTTTGACTTAAACGTCACGTCTATGGTATCTTATTTTCTTTGCATGTCCGTAACTACCTATTCTGTATCGTGAATACTTGTGCGTCTGTTAGCACATATCTATCTACTCGTTTAAGTATTGTGTATTTATATGTTTATGTATCTGCATTATGTTCTTCAATTTATGTATATTTATATGTATGTATGTGTCTGTATGTATGTGTGTGTATATGTATGTATGTATGTATATATGTATGTAAGTATGTATGTATATGTATTTATATATTGATATATATGAAAGTATGACAGAATTTTGTTACCGATGCGCAAGCCCGTTACAATGCAAGCTTCTTTCTGATGGGTTGTCTGGAAGAGATCACTATTTAGTGATAAGACCGCCCATTGCACTCTTTATATCTAGTATTAAGGTTTGTAAAATAACTTAATGTGCAATAAAGTTATTTATTATTATTATTGTTTTTTTTTTTTGGTAGTTATTTTTTTCGTTGTTTGGAAATATTAAACTATTATTTTACGTCTTCGTTTCATTCATTCACTAAATATAAAAACATAAAAACATATAATCTACGTAATAACAACAGCGTTTTTTATTTACTATTTATAATTACACATTATATTGAATTTATAATTTAACCGAGACAATTTTTTATTAGTTTGATGTAAAATATATACAATAACTAGCGGCCCGCCCCGGCTCCGCCCGGGGTATTGCAAATGATATATCATTTTCGTGAGGGATACTCACACCACATACTGGCGCCATCTGCTCCACCACCATGCAAAACCATATTGGTTTGTAGTACATGCTATGTATCAGAGATGGTGCTGTATGTGAAAAATGATTTTCCCTGTTTTCCTGCTTTTCTGTTGAAATTTTTCCTGAATTTTTTTCTGAACCTCATGGAGCCCGAGATCTTTCCAACGAATGCAAAACCGTGGAAATCGGTTCGTGCGTTCTAGAATTATAGCGTCAGGAAGGAAAACCCGACTTATTTTTATATTATAGAATTGCGACTATAATTAAAGATCTAAGCTATCCTATATCTCAAGTTGGACCAGACTGCTCACGGTGAGCCAATTTAATTTAAAATCGGTTATGTAGTTTAGGAATCCATCGCGGACAAACATCGTGACAGGAGATTTATATATATTAGATAATCTACCTTTATGTGACCTTTTTTTTCAACCCTACCGACTATCGACGCGTGACGTCACGAGGACATCGGCAAAGTTTCTGCGCACGGATAGTATAATTGTTTATTATAGTATATTTGTTTATAATTGTTTAATTTCTCATTATACTACTATAAACTCACATTATATGTACATCCGGACCCCCGACACAGGATTCACATCCTACTGGGGGCCGTTGAGTGTGAAACGTTTACGTTTATTATTAATTTGTCACGTGTAAATTATAAACATACATCAACAAAACAGAACCAAACAAGAAAATTTAATGAGATTTAATAATATAATACTACTATACTACCTACTAATAATTATAATAGGTATATACATTTTTTTCTTTAAACAATATTTCTTCTTGTCCCTACTTTCTTCCAAACGGCGCTGTCTCATTTGTGCAGCGCATTTAGTAGGCCTACCATATCCTTACTAATATTATAAATGCCAAAGTAACTCTGTCTGTCTGTCTGTTACGCTTTCACGCCTAAACTACTAAACGGATTTTGATGAAACTTAGTATAGATATAGAATAGATATCGAAAAAGAAAACAGACTAACTTTTATCGCGAAAAAAGGGAAGATGATAGATCAGATGTAAGTTATGGCGTTCTCTTATTTTAAGCCAGTTAAGCCGTGCTCGGTAATCTGAGATACTTATCAAACCAAATATGAATCTGATAATCATGTTTCGAAGGCGTTCAAGTTTATTAAGGAGAGTTTCAGATAGGTCAGAATAACAGACGTCAGAATGACAGACAGAATCAGCGTAGTCAAGAATAAAAAAAAGAAGTGTGTGGGCAAGTGATAATTTTGTTTTGATAGGCAAGAAATTTTTTCACTTTCTCAATGTGCCGATTGTAGATATATTTTACGACTGATCTCAGCAACTTGAGGTCTCCAAGAAAGTGTGCTATCAAAAATAAGACCTAGTTTTTTATCTTGTTATAAAATTCCTAAAAATTAATTGCATATAAAAAGCCGGATTACACGTTGTCGCGGCCATGACCACATTTACTTTCAACATAAAACCATATACATGTGTAACATGTGCATGTGCGTCACTTGACACACAATGCACACGTCTACACGGTTTTTTTTTGTGACGCAGGGGAATCCATTTACGGATGATATCCAGGACGCCCGGGTCGGCAATCCTAGACCTATGTCTGACTTTTTCGGATACTTTGGGAGTGCAATACCGTACTAAACCCCTGCGGGAGCCTTCAGCCGCTTTAATTGAAGAGTCCCGGATCTGCAGGCAACAGGATCCTTCCAGCGACAATCCACGGGGTTATACCACTACATGTGAAACCACCGCAGATGCCCTCTACCTCGTCAGCTCCTACCACTGCATGACTGATCGATGGTGACGACCAGGACAACGAAGGGGAGGCACCACCGGATTGACAAACTCTCGAACATGAGACACCACACGGATACGATTACCTACTGATTTTACGCCTTTCTTATCCATACATGACATGCCTGTTTTGACGTCTCTAGCCTGCTGGGCGAAATATGAAATGTTCCCGGGAGGGTGAATCCCGGTGACGATATCCCCGGGAATAGAAGTTCAGTCTATTGATCCGCACCCGAATAGATCTAGGTCTATCACGAAGAACCCCGTGATGATGACTGGAAAAGTTCTTTATCTCTATTTTTATCCGAGAAGAGAGCCCATGTACCACTGTTAAATTCATAACAAATTCTGTAAAGTAGTTTAATAGTGAAAAATTTACATCTTTTGATTTCGTTCTTAACAAATTCCATCAAAATAGATAATTAAACACTCTGAATCTTCTGCTTTCATTATTAAAATTTAAAAAAAAAGCAATATAAAAAAGACAAAATTATTTATTAAACTTAAAAGATACATTAAAATTATAACTCTGACTGACAAATGTAAAGAAATACGATAGACATGAAGTGGAAGTAATCTTCATCATTATTAATTTGCACATCTGTTAAATTTGAGTATATTGTTTCAATTTCTTGTAAGTTATCGAGAGTGTCATCGCTATCCCTCGTCGTGTCGGCCCACGACACGCGCTTCGAGCTCCGGGATATTTCTTTCTTTTTGTCGGACGCGGGGGTCGAGTGAGACACGGGCAGCGGCGGATCCTTGGTGGGGGTTTGAGCACACTTATCCAAGTAGTGTTTGCGGAGAACGTACTCGCGCATGGAGTCGTGACTCGACCGCTTCGGAGGCGGCGGTGGAGGCAACTCCTTGTCATTATCATCATTGACACACGGATTTTTTTCCTTTCTAGCTTCCTCGATCCTCTTAGTCTCCTCCTCGTTAGCGGCGAGCGGCCACGCGCCCAACTTGTTGCGGACGAGGTGCGGGCGCGAGTGTGCCGCGCAAAGGATACGTTTACGGACGAAGTCGTGGAAAACGGTCAATTCAGATGCTAGTTCGCGTCGCAGCAGTTGCTTGTGGCGAGTGGGGACGTGAGGATCACGAACAGCTAGCAGGGCCTGCGAAAAAAAAAACATCGTAAAAGCGTTTCATTGAATAAAATAAAAATCACACTATTAGATATTATAAACAGGAAATGTTTGTATATTTGTAATCGGTAAATTCTGAAATTACAAAACTAATTATAATTATTACCCGACTGCGCCAGAAGGAGGGTTATGTTTTTCGATATGTATGTATGTATAATTGTTTGTGTCGCTCTGAAGCCTGAACGGATCGATTAATTTTAGTTTGAGATGTGTCATTAGATTCATATTAGAGTAGTAGTGAGAGAGAGTAGTGAGAGTTACACTGGGTATATCAAAATAAAATAAAATTAAATTAATTTCATTTCTAAATTACGCACAAACGCAGTCGGGTTTTTTAGTTTTTTAAATTACTTTCACTTGTTCTTTCACCATTTGAAAGCTATATTGCCCGACTAGTAGTTGCGAGGAACTATAAATATCAATCAACCTGACCGGTATTAAAACTCAACTCGGTTGAAAACGCGAGATACGTATACTACAATATATAGCTGTCTGCGCCAACGATATTGCTTATAATATAACAACAATAAAGGTGGCATTAATAAAAAAAACTTAAAGAAACATCTCGAGCTGGAGGAAATCTACACGCGACGAGACGGTACCTGCGAGGAGTGTGCGATAATTATCGATAATTCGTTACTATTCGATAATTATCGAATATCTTATATCTTTAAACAAGCAATTCTTGTATATATATAATCTGAATCTCGGAAACGGCTCCAACGATTTTCATGAAATTTAGTATGCAGGAGGTTTCGGGGACGATAAATCGATCTAGCTAGGATTTATTTTTAGAAAATGTCGTTTTGTCCCTTTTTTTACGCAATTAAAAAATATCATTAGAATACGAAGGTAAATTTCGCTGTCATTAATAAGCTTAAAATAGCTCGAATGGGAATCGGGCGGATTAGAAATCAGAAAACCCGGGTTCGAATCCAGGTGTCTACAGACCAATTTTTTCCCTTTTTTTTTCAAGTTTCTTCTTTTGTGAGAAAATCTATTATTGAGAGCTCTTTTAATTTTTTATTTAAATAAGCAGTTCCTATTATTTTACTATTATGTCGGTAAGATCGAAAATATTATTTATGTTTCATCAGTATGTAATGTATCTAAATATAATTTAACCGAGCAAAGCTCGGTCATCCAGGTACTATATGTTATGTTGTCGATATATTTGATAATTTTTTCCCATGAACATCCCTACCTGCGATGCGAGTAGCGTGACGGTGGCCTCGAGCGCGCCGGCCACGAGGCGCTCGCTGGGCGCGAGCAGCGCGCTGGCGGCCGACGACATGCTGCCCACCGACTCGCTGCGCGCCGCCCGCGCGCCCGGGCTGCCCGCGCCCCCCGCGCCGCCCGCCCCTCCCGCCCCTCCCGCCCCGCACGAGCAGGCGCGCCGCCGGCCGCGCGGCGAGCGCGCGCCGCCCGCCTCCTCCGAGTGGTACGCCTGGGGTCCGATGCGCACGAGAGTATTAAAAGAGGCCAGTTTTAACGCTACGGAATTTTTACCTTACTTTTATATACTTTTGTACGTGTAGGAACGAATAATCGTAAATAAAATAGTTGTAGTGTTCGACGTTAAACTACCCACATGGATTTAATGTATTTATATATTGTTTAAAACTTGTTGTATTTTTTTTCTTTTGATTTATAAGTGATGTAATGTCTTTTTATTAGAAATAAATAAAGACGTAATCTAATGACGTATGTAATAAAAACAAAGAAAATAAACATTGTATTTTAAATTATAATGAGATGGAATATCGGATGACTGTGACTTGATACTTGAAAGGCCCCATTAAAAGCGGAGTTCATAATTTCAATTCTAAGAGGCCCATCATCAAATTGAAAGTTATTCTGTTTAAATAACACAGAAAAATGTTTTTTTTACATTTTTTGTCCTTGCAACCTAAGATTTTTTTTTTTCATAAAATCGATGACTATACCTAATGACGCATTAAATTTTGAATATAAAATCTCAAAGATTCAAATTTCTACCACAAATATTTGAATTTTATGGAGCCTTAAAACTTCAAATTTGTAAAATTTTCCGTTTTTTTTTTGTTATTTTTCAGCTAAGCTATTGAAGTTACAAGAAAAAGTTGGTTGGTAATTTTCAAAAATCTTCAAAAATTGCGTTTTGTAATTTGCTGAGACCACCTTTCTCTCCTCTCGTTTGGTCGAGTGTGATTTCGCTTGACCCCTCCCACCCTAAAAGGTTCACATAATTAATGACGCCCCCCTAATATGATGATTATTATTATACTTAAAATAAGTGTAAATTATGCAAACTCGAATACTCCCAAGACAAATACTTACGTGGTTCAATGATTTGGTGAGCAAACAAATCGCAGGAAGAATAGTTCCGAAAGTGAGTTGAGGAAATTGCTCATATGTGATTTTCGGTGCTCCAAAGTGGAGTTCAACAATTGGCTGCCATCGTTCCGTATCTAACTCTGGATCAGCCAAAAGGGATAGCAAGTCTTGACTGAACGACAGCAGGCAGAGTGTGGCCATATGAAGAATTTCTAGAATCCTGAAAATGTCATTTTCACTATGATAATCATTCTTAAGATAAAATCAGACTCATAGATGTTAATTAAAAAAAAACTTTCTTTTTTATTTTTATTTGTGTATTCAAGCCAATTTATGTTATATGTATGTATGTATAATTATACATATATGTAATATTTTTCTATTAGTATTAAATGTTAGTAATATATTAATTACTAAAACTTAAATAAAGAAAATAGAAAATTATTTGAAAAACTATCAAAAATTTACTAAACTAAAAACTGAAGTGAAAAAAAGCAAGATAAGTGCAAGTCAGACACGTAAAGATTCCCTTCACTACCGTTACGGTAATATATGTATATATATATATATATATATACTGTGCTACCGTGCAACAGCACAGCGGCCATAATCATGTATATTCTATGCAAGCTTCACGTGTTTAATTATTATTAGGACTTAAAATATACAGTCACACTGTGACACACACACGGATGGAAAGCAGTCTTTGTAACACTGTCCCGTTAGACGAAGGGAACGTACCCATACTATGATACTATGTGATCTGTCCAGGAGGGGAAGGGATCTTCAAACCCAAGGGAGTTGCTGGTCTCCAACTGGGCACGTCCCCCGGTGGCGGATAGGGGAACGCCACTCGAATGCCTCGCGAGTGGTAGGGGTCTCCGGAACCCCGCGGACCAAAACCAGCAGCGTTGGGCGCGAAAGCGCAGGAGGGGGATGACTCGCTCTCCTCCTCCATTCGCTGGCGCGAAAGCGCGGTAGTTTGGGCCCGAAGGTGCACAAACCACTGGGCCCCCTGGACCAGCTGATGTGCGGACCCATCAGCGAGGGTTCGCCGTCTGGGGTATCTGAGCGTCCAGTGGTGGGCGGGGCGCGAAAGCGCGGTGAGAATGTGGGTACGGGAGGTAAAGTCGGCGAGGACGTGGCTCCGGGAGGGCGCGGAGAAATGGGGGAAAATTTTCCCCCCATTCGGTGGCAGGAGCGGGTTCGGTCGTCCGTTCCGTGCAGGTGGGCACGAAAGCGCTGTGGTTGGGCACGGCGGCGCACAAGCCACTGGGCCCCTGGATCAGGTGATGTGCGGGCCCAGCTATGGGATTTCACCGTCTGGGGTAGCTGAGGTCCAGTGGTGGGCAGGGCGCGAAAGCGCGGTGAGAATGTTGGCAATGGAGGTGCGGCCGGTGAGGGAGTGGCACCGAGAGGGCGCGGAGATTTCAGTGGTGGGGCCGCTCCTGGCACTTTTCTGAATTAGCAGAGTGGACCAGTCGAGCGGCCCCAATCACATACGGAGGGGCCACCGGGCCAAGCGCCGGGGCGTCAGGGTTGTATGCGCGAGCGGTCCCGTGGCGCCCCACTAGGGTGCAGATGGTCCATGAGTTTTAGTGGGTATTCTGGTTTCGCAGACAGCGAGTCCCACATACCCGTCGCCAGCGAGCGGCGGGATCCGTAAATGCATTTCGTTAAAAAAATCGTTAAAAAAGGGGGTCTTCAAAAACATCACGCTTGCTTACAGGGGCGGGGGTGGTCTTAGGTTTTCGTCCGTAGTCAGTATCCTCTATAGTGCTTTTTCGAGTTATATTCAAATATAGCGCGCAGAGTTTAGCGATATTTAAACTCACAGATGGTAACACTACATTACATTAACACTACTAATACTATTGACTACACTTTTTAACTTTCTGTTTGCAAAAAATGATTTAAAGCCATGTTTATGAAAGTACGTGAAAACTCGAAGGGGGGAGGGTGGATCACGTAGTATGGGCACGTTCCCTTACGGTGTTCCGTTGGTTACGGTGAAAGCAGTTTGTGTATAGGAAAAAACACCACATAAATAAATCCCTAATCCTATTTTAAAAATATTAATATTATAAATGTGAAATGTAAGATTGTTTGTTACGCTTTCACGCGAAAACTACTTAACCGATCATCATGAAACTTTGTAAACATATTTTTGGAGGTATTAGAAGTAACACAGATACTTTTTATTAAAAATAATTAAATAATTAAATACAGGATGACTGGTAAATTACTATCAATATTTAAGGAGACTACTCGGTACATGATTCTCATTCGAATTATGTAAAAAAAAAAACAGGTAAATATTAATAAAATTTTAAGTAAAGTTTCTCAACAATTATCCAATTATACGCGTCGTCTGGACACCCTAGCAGCTAGCTGCACTTTCAACACAAAACAGGTAGTTTACATACGTCCAAATGCCGCCACGTGTTAACAGAATAAACAAGCATGATCCAATCCCCCTTAATACTTTAATCCTGGCTTAGGATAGGCAAAAATACTAAGATATTTTACTCGTTTAAGCAACAAATTTGTTGACTAGGTAAATGATGTGAACTTTGGCAATTTTTAGATGTTAACAAGCGGCACAGTACAACATCTGTGCACGTGCCGCCGGCATGAATGTAGAGTGTCAACGCTTCATTTACTTGAATTGAAATTTATGAAAATTTGATTAAAAATTAAGTACCTATTTTTTTTACATAATTCGAATGAGAATCATGTACCGAGTATTCTCCTTAAATATTGATAGTAATTTACCAGTCACCCTATACATATTTTTTACGAAAGATAAAAATTTTGTTTGTCAAAAAAATTTTTTATGGTCGCGATAACCGACTTCCACGCGGGCGAAGCCGCGGGCGGAGCTAGTGAGTTAATAAATAAATACCTGTGCAGGGCGGAGGGCACGGGCGGCGCGGCGTCGTCGGGCTGCGGCGTGAGGTCGGGCGAGCGGCGCGCGCGCAGCAGCAGCAGCACGCACTGCTGCAGGCACGCGCTGGCGCTGCGCTGTGACACACGCGTCTTAGCTACTGACATCCTTTTTTTTAAAGTGATAACTTATGGGAGAGTAAACCGCTTTTTTACGTAACGCGTAACGGCGCCGGTCTGTCGGGCTTCCCTTTCTCTTACGCATACGGCAGCGGTAGGTACACAAAATTCAAATGTACATATTCAAGAATTGCAACTAACAAGGGGAGTGCACGACCTCGAAATTTTATTTGGGGATGAGACTTTGCAGGTTTATAGTATACCTAAAGGGTATCTATCCTGCAAAGCAAAAAGACTAGATGGCCAGTAGTTATCGAGAAAAACGGCCCTAAAGTTCCACGCGCAGATTATATACCGGTAATTTCACTCAAACTGTAAGCGGCGGGATGGCCGAATGGATAGTAAGCTTGCTTACCGTGTTCGAGCAGGCGACTAGGGTTCGATCCCCATTTGGCGCTTTTTTTTTTCGTTATTTTTTTTCATTTAATTATTAGAAATGATTAGTAAAATATATCTATATTTTATCAATTAAATCTTTAAATTTAAACTTTTATCAATTTTAATTAATAAAATATAAATTTAAAAATAATCAAACTTTAATAGGATTTATTAAAAAACAAAACACAGTACTTATTAATTATTGTCATTCATATAAAAAATTAGCCAAAAATCATATTATTTATATATAATTGTCATATTGAAGTTAATTAGTTAGGCTTTTTAATTAATATTTAAAGTCCAAAAGATCGTGGTGTAAAATCAGTATATTATGAGACTGATTTCTTTAATTGATTGTTTTCTTTATCCATATCCTTAGAAATTTTTTAGACTACAGTAAGAAATAAATAGTTGGTAAGTTCAAGACTACTACAGGAGTGATATTATTATTTGATAACAAATTAATTATTTTTATATACCTTTTTTGTCGCTATAACAACTATTCGTGGCATCTCTAGTGTATACCTACGGACTATAGTACCTACTCTTGTATATATAGTTTTACCTGTCCTACCCATATATCTATAATTGTCAAATTGACGTATATTTACGATTTCCGTGAAGAAAAATCTCCAAACAGAATATTTTACAATTAAACAATAAATAACTTCAACAATAAGTAAGACTACAACTGATTGTAAATTTTAAGTAAGGGTTTCTTTATTATTATAAAAAATGCATGATTTAATTGATAATATATTTTATTTATCATTTCTAATAATGAAACGAAAAAAAAAAACGAAAACAAAAAAAGCGACAAACGGGGATCGAACCCTAGTCGCCTGCTCGAACACGGTAAGCAAGCTTACTATCCATTCGGCCATCGCGCCGCTTACTGTGTGAGTGAAATTACCGGTATATAATCTGCGCGTGGAACTTCAGGGCCGTTTTTCTCGATAACTACTGGCCATCTAGTCTTTTTGCTTTGCAGGATAGATACCCTTTAGGTATACTACAAACCTGCAAAGTCTCATCCCCAAATAAAATTTCGAGGTCGTGCACTCCCCTTGTAAGAGTAAAATATATTTTATAATCAATTAAAGATTTTTTAAATAAATATCCTTTCCTTACATTATCATATTAATATACATAAAATTTAGGTAATAACCTAAGCTTTTCTCAAGTTATACAATTTCAATATTAAACCGTTCAACTTATTGTTAGATTAATTTATATTATCACTTCTGTCGGGCGTCCTGAGACGCACACGTGGTTTTATTACTAGTACCGCGTACGTTGCTCCGTGGCCCGCAAGCGGCAGCTGCTAACAGCCTACTGGTAGTTGCTGTTGTTGTAGTGTTGCGTCAAGCTAGTAACCATATACTGACTATGTTTGACGTGACTATGAGTCATGCTTTTTCGTACGTGCAGCTGACATTCATCGATTTATAAGACGTTATCACATAAATAAAATATATATTATAGAAAAAGGTTTGCGAGAGCTTACCATTATGCCAATTAATGAATTGATGTTTTGAAGCCGCCATCTCGCTTCGAACTTCACTAGTTGAACGATGAGGTTAAGAGTCGACGCGCATAAGTTTAACGCATCTAGGTTATACACCTGACGAGGCAGTAAAACTGTTTCGATGAGATGTTCCAAATGAACACCAACGAAGGTGATCGCTTCGCCAGCGAAGAATTGTCCATGCTTCATCACCATCATCGATATAAAATCCAAACCATAACCATAAACACGCCACCACTCTTGGTGTTTCCAAGAAAAAGGGTTGTTCCCATTACCGTTGTTTTCGAACTTCGGCGGCAGCAGTTGCATCCACAGAAATTGGTCTACATCGCTCATTAGTAGATCTTTTGAAAATGGACCTCTCGAATACGCTGTCAAACATCTTAAGGCTGCTAAAGATGTCTGATAGTATTTTTTATTTTGCAAGCAAATTTGTAGATAGCAGAGTAGTTTATTTATAAACTTCGTGGACTGGAACCACTGAGATAAGCCGGAAAACATATGGTCGTAAAGATCCAAGCACTGTTCCAGCATGGCTAGTGACAAAACTATCGGGGGTATATCCTCATTTTGATTTTTTTTGGAACCATTTACCTTCTCGTCTCTTATTTCATCGAATAATTTTTCTAATTCCAAGCTATTAATATTAGTAACAGAACGTATGATACTTTGAGCTAGTGCACTATTCGCCTTTATTTCATAATCCAAGCTGCTAATAGCAACCGTTCCAATAGACAATATAGAGCGAATAGCTCGTGGATGTAGACACTCATAAACGATGGCCGTATTAGTTAACAAGTTATCAACTTGCTTTGCGCTAGTTTTACGGTTATCGAAACAATCATCCTTCCAATTAGCCAACATAATTACGTAGAGTTCTGCTAAAATAACAATTAGTCTACCGTCTTTTAGATCGTCCAATTCGTTTAATAATGCAGTCATGCAAGGTGCTACCAGTTTCGCCTTATGCGCAATATTCAGACTTATCGGTAAGCATTTACAGAAAATCGTTGTAAAATCTTTCCATGATGTGAGGAGACCTAACCAAACAGGTACTTTGTCGACCACCTCCTCTTCACTATTTCTGCCGTTTAATGAAAATATATATTCTATCCAATTATCCAAATGTTTTTTATTCGTATCGAAAAATAATTCTATCATATCCTTGAAATTACTCTCAAGTTTTCCTCTTGAGACAAACAGTTCGATTCCGAGGACGTTAAATATTTGACTATAAGTTCGAAGTCCCGGTTGAATTTCACTAAAAAGCGGACTGGTCATGTGTTCCCAAAACTTCGGATGTTCTCGAAGTTTCTTAACTAATATTTGCATATTGTTCTTCCACAAAGCGTGAAATAGAGCCATAATACATGCCAGTAGAGGACTATAAAGTAGTTTAGCATCCTGTAAATAAAATGGTAATCAAGAGATGTTTATGATTCATTAATTTAAGATGACATTAAAATGTAGTTACATTTTAATTTGTATACCGTTAGTAAATATTCTCATAGAACTTATAATACTCACTGCCTTGACAGTTCCAAGATAATCGGCCATGTATCCGAGGATACCTTCAAAACTATCATCTGGCTCTGTTTTGGGAGTTAAATCTTTGTTTTCTTTATCTTTCTCATTTTCTTCTGCCTTAACTTTTTCGTGGTTCATCATAAAGAAAGCCTCGGTAAGTCCTGGTTGTTTGCCGACACAAGTCGTAACAAAATCTAATACAGCTATTTTCAGTTCGATCGTTTCGTACTTATCTCGGAGACGGTCCAGGAATATCACTCGTACTTGATAAGCTGTCATGTCTAGTGAAGCAAATAATGACATTTGGAAACCCTAAAAATATTCATTAGAATAATAATAATTATACTCCTTTATAAAAATTGATTGATATTAATCTTAACAAATATCTACTAAAAAGTTATATATTATTATTTCAGATTATATGTAAGAACAGAGAAAAAAAAAATCATCTAATTGCGACTTTGATTTCTAAGCAAAAAGTAATCGTTCTTAATTAATAAAAAAAGCCACATCATAATTTTATTTTGTAATTATTTTACTCACATCAGCAAATCTTTTCAGTAAGCGACAGCTGAGCACCGACAAACTCTTGTTAAATGCGTGATTGATATAACTAGTAACTTTTGGCACAACTTTTAATTCATCCTTTTGTTTGTTTTGAGCGAATATAAGCCGTTCTAGAGGAGTCACCTCTTTTAGATCGCTGACTAAAGACTTCTGTCGAAGTACGAACATGATGATAGCTAGACACCGCTGTAAAGTTGATGTATATTGGCACCCAAGACCTGACACCCAATTTGTGTCTTCTTGTATTAAACGCTCAAGATAATCATTACCTGAAAGTATTTAGGACGTAAATCAATAACTAAGACTATTCAGACAAACATGATATGTAAGAAGAATTAAAGATATTGTCACCCTTGACAATAAAGATTATTATGTCCCTACCATTTAATTGGCAGGAAAAAGAATATAAAATCATAACTATTATAATTTTATTATTTGTCATTGCTTAGTATTAGTAAGTTATTATTTTTTATTTTAGTTTTCGTCTTTTTATAGTCATGTTTGTAGAGTTAGATAAAGAAAATTTTCAAAGAATGTATGTAAGGAGGAGGTTTAATCATAACTGACGACCGTTCCGGTGTAGTAGTATGAGTAGTCACCTCAACATCAGCGATCGCGGGTTTGATTCCCGCTCGGGGCCGATATTTGTATTTGTACAAATATTTGTTTCCGGTCCGGGTGTATGTCCGTGTGAGTCTCCCCATCGTGCCTCGGAGACCACGTAAAGCCGTCAGTCTCATTGTTATCATAAACACCTGATAGCAATAATGATAGAGCAAATTATCTGCCAACACGCAGTGTAGCAGCATGGCGGATTATTCTCCAACCCTTCTTCTATATGAAGAAGAGGCCTTTGCCTAGCATCTTGACGTTTACAGGCTGATTCAGTTCAGTATGTACCTATAATTGACATTAAATAATGCATTTATTTTAACTTACCAATTGAAACGATTTTCAATAATTCCAATGCGTTCTCCGTGTACATAAGACTGTACACACAGGTTTTCCTCAGTAATGTCATGCTTGGTTTTGTATTAGATTGCTCCAGTATTAGAGTGAAAAGTTTAGCGCATCTGTGTAATAGTTGACGCCGTTCTGTCGTGTTATTGTACCGCCATCCGCATACATTCGGGAAAATTTCGCGTACCATAAGTACTAGACCTGGTAGCAGTATTTCTTTTATTATTCTGTCGTCATCTGAAGTCTGAAATAATTAATTTATCTCTAATTGTTGACAGTTTTAAATTAATAAATATGTTGTTAGATAGAAACGGATTTTTAACCTAAACTAGTCCGAAACATCGACAAAGTCGTCAAAATACTATATCGTGGTATGTATCCGTTATAATCTTCAAAAATAAAGTCGTTTGAAAACCACTAGTGTCTAGGCCTAAAAAGTTTAATGTTGTTTAGAGGTTTGTATACAAAATTTGATAGGTTAAAACAGACTCAACTTTGAGCATTTCAATAATATTAAGTCTTTACCTATGAAATTTCCGTTTCGCCGTACTGGCTATTTCAAAACTAAAAAAAAAAAATCGCTAGGAACTCGAATTTAAAATTATTTTTATTTTAAAAATATAGAATTCTTTTTTTATAATTAGTCATTTGTTTAATGGTTAGCGTTCTGTTTACATCGCGTTTGTACGTTTTTCGTCATCATGGATATGTTAAAAATTCGAGTGATTATGGAGTATGAGTTCCGTCGTGGTAGCAAAGCGGCAGAAGCGGCACGCTACATCAACGACATTTACGGTGCGAACACTACTAACGATCGTACCACCCGTTATTGGTTTGCTCACTTTCGTTCCGGAAATTTTGACCTAAGAAATGAACCACGTGGTCGCCGAAAATGTTGGTCGACAATGAAGAATTAAAGGCGATTGTGGAGGCTGATGATTCTCAAACTACAGCTGAATTAGCAGCAGCTTTTGAAGTTAGCACTAAAACAATATTTGTCCATTTGCGTCAAATTGTCAAGAAGAAAAAGGTAAAGAAGCTCGACAAATGGGTGCCTCACGAATTGAATGAACGCCAGCGTGAAATAGGCGTTGAGAAGTGCCTTGCACTGCTCAACAGACACACAAGCAAAGGCATATTGAATCGCATTGTTACTTGTGACGAAAAATGGATTATATTAGACAATCGCAAGCGCTCAGCTAGTTGGTTAGATCCTGGTTCAGTACCTAAACAATGCCCTAAAGTCCCTAAACGAAAAATGACCCCTAAGAAAGTGATGGTAACTATGGTTTGGTGGTCTAGCGCCGGTGTAACTCATCACAGCTTCTTACAAAACCATGAGCATTACTGCAGATGTGTACTGTGAAGAACTAAACACAATGATGGGGAAGGTCACACGTCTCCAACCAGCTTTGGTCAATCGCTCGGCTCCGCTGCTCGTGCACGACAACATACAACATACATGAGCTGGGATTGGAAGTTCTCCGTCATCCACCATACTCACCAGATTTTGCCCCTACAGACTTCCACTTTTTCCAGAATTTGGATAACTTTTTGGCGGGAAAAAAATTCAATACCCGAGAGGCAGTACAAAATGCCTTTGAAGAGTTTGTTGCCTCCCGTCCAGCAGAGTTTTTCAAGAAAGGCATCAATAAGTTACCACTACGTGGCAAAAATGCATTGATTCCATAGGTAATTACTTTGAATAATAAAAATAAAAAATATAGAAAAAAAGTGCATTAACTTACTTAATCAAAAATGGCAATTTCATAGGTAAAGACCTATTATATATAATAATAGATATGAAACATTGAATGAATATTACCTCTAGAAAAGCACACAACAGGTCAATGTAAGTTCCTAAGAATCCGTAAGTTCCGCTGGGTTGTTCAATGGTCACCAAGTAAGTTCCAACTGCAGCGGAATCCAAAGAGGCACCATTAGCGTACTCTACATGAGTCAGTTGTTGGTTGACAATACGTGGTAAAAGACCTGTATTAATAAGCCTGGAAAAAAAGTGACGAAAAAGTTTTTACTTAACCAAACATGAATGTCAAAAAATGGTTCTATGTCACTTTTGATGAATTGGCAAAATCATCTGTGCTCTTTTGGCACCACTGAAAGCCATTAAACCAAAAGAAGTTGAAGTTGAAGAACTTTTGATAAGCAACTAATATGCTAAATATTTGAAGCCTCATCTAAAAATACAATCTTATCTAATCTCTTGTACTTAGAACTTTTACATAATTATATACGACATATAAGTGAATACAATATCCTACCTCAAATGAACTTCTTTTGGGAATATCTGAATTAATATCGTGCATATTTCGAGACATTCAACCAACAGTGGTAATGGTGGTGTATCTGACCTCATAAACCGAACCAACACATCAAACACACCTTCACTTGGACCGACCAATATTCTTGGAATTTCCTTCTTCACTGCCAAAGCTTTTAAAATACCTTTTAATACCTTTGTACCTTCGTACACTCGTTCTAGAGTAATGTTTATGTTTTGATGGCTCTGCTTGCGATCTAACGCTTTCTCTATTTCGTTATTAAAGATAGTCCAATATGTATATGGGGTCCGGAAATGTATCATAGTGCCTTCCTTTCTCTCCATGACGGTTGCTTTGGAACCGATTTCGATGCGGTACGACTCATCGCCTAGAGGAAAATATTCTCGTCCAATGATAGCGTCGTCCGCTTGCACTGACATTATCGGAACTGAGTTTGGATTATATATCTCACTATAGACGGGAAGATTTTTAAGTTGAGCTATTAGCTACAAAAAAACGAAATATACATTTGTGAAATATAAATATCTATACCATGAATATTAAATTGATTTGATTTTGATGGCTTACATTTATCACACTGTCCTTCCCCGCTTCAGCCAATCCAGCTGATAGTATCGACAAAGCATTAAAATTAAATGGAAAATACTCCAATGCTGTGTTCCAAATAGAAACTATTCCGTACTGTTCATCTCTTTGATATAGGGTCCAGAATTGTTCAGCTAAGCTTGGTGTCTTTAAGAGGTCAGCGCATAAAGGTATTATGCCAGGCTGATGGCTCAAAGTACCGTCTCCATCAAACTTGTCACACATTTCATTTAAAAGGTTGAACAATCGTTGTCGTGTCACAAGTGAACATTTTGAGTTATCCTGAAATATTTTTAGTTTAGTTATTATTATTAAAAAATACTAAAAACCATAAAATGAAGAATTAATCATTGTGAAAAAATAAAACAAGAACGAGTAGTATATAATTAAAACTGATACTTCTAAAGAGTCACCATTATTGTGATAAACAATGAAATATTAATTAAAAAACTTACTGAAAATACTGAACTATTCAGCATTTGTTGAATGAACACAAAAACTTTCAATCTTAGCGCTGTTGCTCCATAGTGTTGGTATTGATTCTCGAACATTTTTGCGTAAGTTTCACTCTGAAAACATAATGTACAAAATAAGTTAAAAATCTCTTTTTCCAATGCAGATTTTATGTGTGGGTTAAAATATTTTTAAAGTGTTCTGTTTAAAAATACGTGTGTTCTGATAAATTAATAGACAGACCAAGGAATCGAACCTGCGATCTCTTGCTCGGCAGTAGCGCTTGCGACGACTTGACCAACGAGGCGGAGTAATGATTAAAAAATATTTAAGTACATTTTCTCCTCAAATTAATACAGATAAAACCGCGGGGCACAACTAGTTTAATATATATTCCCAACGTAAATTGTTTAAAATTCTTAAACTTATACTTTAATACAGTACGCATCATAATAATAGTTTGTAACCTCTTTAGAATATTATGACAAACTAGACTCGATAAACATTTTTACATTAGAAGGTATATTTTAAAATAACAAATATATTATTATTTAAGAACTTAAAAAAAGAAAATTAAATACATAGTACTTATATCTGAAAATAAATAAATACCTGTAATGTTAACATCATCCAAGTAATAAGCATAAGACTATGTTCCACATTTGGTTCCAATTTATTTAATTCTCCCTCGACTGTCTCTTTGGTCTTGTCGATCCAACTTGTTATATTCTTGCTAAAAATTATTATATTTTATGCATTAATTAGTGTAACAAGTGTACAATAAATATAATTCATAGGCAAAATCGAAATGGTAAGTCCGGCTGGAACTCAAACCTATTTGAATGTGTTTAAGTTATTATTGCTCCCACACGATGAAATATTTATGTTTTAAAGTTAATTCATGTTAGTAACTTTAAAAAAAGTGATTAGTCAAATCTGTTTATGTATAATATTGACCATATTATTTCATTAGCATTTAATTATAATATATAGTCCATAATGTTGCCATAATAAATCTAATCAAGATTTATTTGGCATATTAAGAACATTTGGTTTTTATAATTAATTAGCCTTGTTGTTTATGTAACAATAATATAGAGTACTGCAGGTAAATTTTTTTTATTGTAGTTAAGTCCAAAAAGAGTGTTGTCTAAATTATAAGTTCTGTTGCTCGTAAACACAACCAAAATTTAAAAATGTTCTTATAATAAGTATGTATTAAGCCTTCAACATTTTTTTTTCATAGTATCTAATGCAGTAATGTCTTTCTCAATAATCTGTATACTGCAACAGTTTTTGTTAAATGGAATGATACACAAAACATATACTTTGCTCAAAGGTTTTTTGAAACAGAAGGGAGATCCCCTTTTAGCAATAAGACCTTTCATACATTTATATTTTTTGTTATTGTTCTATTATTTTTATGATAATTTTTGGTGTAGAATAAAGAATATATGTATTTTATTGCACTGTACACAACATATGGGAAAATATTTAAAAGATTTAATATTGAAACAGTTGATATAATTTGTTAAGTTTATAGTAAAAGGATCTTTATTAGTTATCTAATATACAGAATGACTGGTAAATTACTATCAATATTTAAGGAGAATACTCGGTTCGCATTCGAATTATGTAAAAAAATAATTGAATATTAATAAACCTTTAAGTAAAGTTACTCAACAATTATCCAATTATCTATGCGTCGTCTGGACACCCTAGCAGCTAGCTGCACTTTTGACACAAAACAGGTAGCTTACCTACGTCCAAACGCCGCCACGTGTTAACAGGGTAGCAGGATAAACAAGCATGATCCAATCTTCCTTAATACTTTAATCCTGGCTTAGGATAGGCAAAAATACTCAGATATTTTACTCGTTTAAGCAACAAATTTGTTGCCTAGGTAAATGATGTGAACTTTGGCAATTTTTAGATGTTAACAAGCGGCACAGTACAACACCTGTGCACGTGCCGCCGGCATGACTGTAGAGTGTCAACGCTTCATTTACTTGAATTGAAATTTATGAAAATTTGGTAAAAAATTAAGTACCTATTTTTTTTACATAATTCGAATGAGAATCATGTACCGAGTATTCTCCTTAAATATTGATAGTAATTTACCAGTCACCCTGTATATTTCATATTTTAATTTTAATACATTTACACTTACATTTTATGTTTATCCAATATTAATGTTATAATTCCAACTTCTATATACATAATTCTCAGACATGCTTCTCTATGTCTTTCTTCTAAATATATATTGTAACCTTGATTCTTGCCAAAATTATGTTTTCTAAATAATTTAAAGAGATTGATAAATTCTTGTTCTAAAAAGTTACTATTATTGGCTATTAACATAAGATTTTGTAGTATTACTAATTGTTCCCTTAAGTTTGACTCAGCCCATTCCTGTCTCACAGTTTCGCTTCCAAAGTCTCCTTGTATCTTTCTAGGCGGAGGTGTTGCAGACAATAATTTTTCAAACTGATCAATAAGAGATGACTTTAAGGACTCAACTCCGATGTCATTAATAACTTTAACAAATTGATTATAATACTTATGACTTGTATCATTTTGAAACTGAATAATATAATGTAAAAATTTGAGAAGGAATAATCTTTCAGAAAAATAGAAGTTCCAGGCGTTTGGCAGGATAAATGTTGGTCTTGTATCCACAAAGGCTAGATTCTTCAAGGCATTATCTGGGGTGCCATAGGAAATGTCACATAAATAATGTTTTAAGATATCCCATATTTGAAAAGAATCAATTTCCTGAAAAATAAAGATAATAATAGTAGCTAAATTTTTTACAAAATAATGTTTTATATAAACATATTCAAAAATTAAATTAAAACACGTACTTTTTTAAATTATACTATAAACATAAATTAATTTTTAAAAGGATTAGTAGTATATTTTATTCTAAAAATTTTGTCTGTCTCAGTTAAAAATCTTACAATTTTTAAGTAATTATAACTTACAATATAATTTTGCAATGTTTGAACAATACTCAATAACTTAGTTTGTTCTGGGTACTTGGATTGCAGTTGTGTGTATGATTCTTGCTTGAGTGGTTTATAACTTGCCAGACCTTCTTGTAAAGCTTGTACGATATTTTTATCCAAAATTGACACTAATTCCTCTTCTGTAAGACTTTGTGATGATACCCAGCGCCACAGCCGCTTCCAGTAACTGTTAAAAAAAAATTTTTAATTGTTTACTGACGACTAACAACCAACACGGTAAAACGATTATTGTATGAATACACTCACGGTGTCGCAGTAGAAGTCATCGTACTAAGTTATAGTCTTATATTACAAAGATTATTTTGATTTTAGTTGTATATTAACAGTACATTTAACATATCTACTAGTAGTTAAGTAGGTTAGAAATTATAAAATACAAGTTGAATTCAAGCAACTTTAAACAATACGCTGTCAGTTATAAAGAAATGTCAATTTGGCATAAAGAATATCTACGATCTATCCATATTCCATCACAGAGTATAGAAGGAGAAGGAGTGCAAACATAAAGTTGAAAGAACGGCATCAATTTAGGGGATAGATATTTTGTCAATAGGATGCGCTACGTTGCAACCACGATCTAGCTATTGCAACAGTACTCGTTTAAATACTTACGCGGAATTCAATAAAGTCACTTATCCTAAATTCTCACTTGCCTTTGGGCCACTAAGGCAACCATAATTTTAAAAATATAAATTAATATTTTATATTTAATTTAATTTATTTTTACATTCACGAGCCAGGTTAGCCAGTCCGTATTTACGTATTTTCGTTAAATAATAATACTATCGGTACTTCCTGAATACTTGCGCAGCCAAGTGGCAAAAAAGAGAACTATGATCTGGGTTTATTATTGTGTACATATACAGGATGACTGGTGAATTACCATCGACATTCGGGGAGAGCGCTCGGCGCACGGTTCCCACTCGAATCATGTAAAAAAAATAGGTAAATATTAATAAACTTTTAAGTAAAGTTACTCAACAATTATCCAATTATTTACGCATCGTCTGGACACCCTAGCAGCTAGCTGCACTTTCGACACAAAAGAGGTAGTTTATCTACGTCCAAACGCCGCCACGTGTAAACAGGGTAGCAGGATAAACAAGCATGATCCAGTCCCCCTTAATACTTTAATCCTGGCTTAGGAAAGGCAAAAATACTAAGATATTTTACTCGTTTAAGCAACAAATTTGTTGACTAGGTAAATTATGTGACTTTGGCAATTTTTAGGTGTGAACAAGCGACACATTACAACACCTGTGCATGTGCCGCCGGCATGACTGGAAAAGTGTCATCGCTTCATTTATTTGAATTGAAATTTATGAAAATTTGGTCAAAAATTAAGTACCTATTTTTATTGCATGACCCGAATGGGAACCGCGCGCCAAGCGTTCTCCCCAAATATCGATGGTAATTCACCAGTCACCCTGTATATCATGTAAAATCCTATACCGTTTGCACTCATGTATCTATACTCTATAAGTCTATATGTTATCAATCACGGAGTATATACATAGATACTCTCCGTGATATTACGTGATACCATACTGCATATAATTGTGAAATGTAAGTTTATTTGTTACGCTTTCACGAGAAAACTACTTAACTAATCGTCATGAAACTTTGTACACATATTCTTGGAGGTATTAGAAGTAACATGGGATACTTTTTATTTAAAAAAAATATTGTCGTGATAACTGACATCCACGAGGGCGAAGCCGCGGGTGGAAGCTAGAAAAATATATTTTATAATCAATAAAAGATCATATTATCATATATATATATATATATATATATATATATATATATATATATATATATATATATATATATATATATATATATTATAATAATTTACCTTCGTATTCTAATGATATTTTTTAATTGAGTAAAAAAAGGGATAAAACGACATTTTCTAAAAATAAATCCTAGCTAGATCGATTTATCGCCCCCGAAACCCCCTGCATACTAAATTTCATGAAAATCGTTGGAGCCGTTTCCGAGATTATTTATATTTAATTTATTTATATATATATATATATATATATATATATATATATATATATATTTATATATATATATATATATACACGAGAATTGCATGTTTAAAGATATAAGATCTATATCTATGGTCGTATCCTTTTGAGGAAAAGGATAATAGTATCTACTACACTGTTTCATTGCCGATTTCTGGAATTATTATTTTATATAAATGATTATAATTTGTTTTCAATTACATAAATAACGATGTAATTGTAAACAAAATAAGAGGTTTTTCTTTTTTGTGTGCGTGAAGTATACCTTATAATTTATTCTTTTGTCATTTATCAATAGTTTCTTTGAGTACGATAGTATTTTCAAAGTTTAATAAAAACTGCGTTATGATTGTTTCAGTCGCACAATCTGCAAGAATACGAAAGAAAACATTTTGACCACGGTCTAGTAATAAGTAGCGGTATAGTAGTTTATTTTTACTAGACCGTGATTTTGACAAATTTTGACGTTGATGTATTTATTATACGTCATTTCACATTTGACGTGTGAAGTTATCAATGATTACTACAGTTCCATCAATCTTTAATCCACATGTCCATTGTCCATTTAAAACTGTTTTGCGCTGTAATCACTTAATTAGATAGGTACTACACTATTGTTTATATAACAAGGTAATTTCGTGTCACTTTAATGTTTCGAATCTGTTATTCAACTTGTTATTTTTATAACAATAATTTTTAAATATTAACTGTTTTTCAAATAGCGAAAAATGGCTCCATCTGCTCCTGCTGTTAATCCTATGCCGGCTGAGGACTCTCTCGGCATAAGAGCAGTGTTATTAGGACCTCCAGGTTCCGGAAAGGGTACACAAGTAAGCTGATTAGTTTATAGTTACTAATTTTTAATCTTTGACCTTTTTGACAATTGATAGGACAGTTTATATAAATTGTAAAAGATGATAGGCTTCAGGTATTTGGGCTATATCGTTATGTAATAATTTGTAATATGCAGTAGATAATACTACTAGGTTCAAATTTGATTATATTGTTCAGGCACCACGCCTCAAGGAAAAATTCTGTGTATGCCACTTATCCACTGGAGATATGCTTCGAGCCGAGGTGGCGTCCGGCTCGGAGCTCGGTCGTCGTCTCAAGAAAGTTATGGATGAAGGCAAACTTGTTTCTGATGAGATGGTAGTGGACATGATAGACAAGAACTTAGATCAGCCAGAGTGCAAGAACGGATTCCTGTTAGATGGATTCCCTAGGACAGTGCCACAAGCTGAAAAGGTAGGTAATACGGTTTTACTTATTTGCTTTCTTATCACAGTCACAGTTGCTTTATTATTTTGAAGAAATTGTTAAATTCAGTATTAGTAAATTATATCTAAGTAATCTTGAATCTATAATGTGAGGAAATAATTTTTTTATCAGTTAGATAATAAATCATATGAATTTATGTCCTTTATAATGCCATAATATAAATATAGTTGTTAACAAAAAAGTAAATAACTTTAAGAAAATTTGGTAACTATCTATTCTATTTGATTTATTAATTTTAAATATTTATTTGCTATTGTTGTAGCTGGATGACTTACTTGCTAAAAGGAAAACTGCTCTGGATGCTGTTATTGAATTTAACATTGAGGACAGTTTACTCGTACGTAGAATTACAGGAAGATTGATTCACCCACCGAGTGGTCGTAGTTACCATGAAGAGTTCCATCCTCCAAAAAAACCTATGACCGACGACATCACTGGGGAACCTTTGATAAAGAGGTCAGATGATAATGTTGATGCTCTTAAAAAGCGCTTAGCTACATATCACAAGCAGACTGTGCCACTTGTTGATTACTACATGCGAAAAGGTCTACATTATAGAGTTGATGCTGCTAAATCTGCTGAGGAAGTCTTTAGTAAAATTGACAATATTTTCAAAAGTCGTATTTTTGCCAGAGGCAAATCAGCCGTGTAAATATAGTCACTAAGAAAAAGTGTTTGTTGTACAAATATTACATTTACATGTCGTTTCATTACTGTCATATATTTTACCATATTTTTGGGAAAAAGTTGTATTAGTGAAGTCTATTTTAGAAAAAAACTTTTTTTTGTATAAATATAGTAAATACAAACCACACGTTTTATTTAATTTACGTTATAAATAAGATATGATATACCTTAAATAACTTCCCTAATAACAGTATAAATTTTAGTATGGTTTATTAACAACTGGCAGTCGACAAGGGTGGTGGATTAGGCTCCAAATCTTCGCCCAGCAGTGGGATTTATACAGGCTGATTCAGTTCAGTTATTAATAACTAAATATTCAATTTAGAAATCAAACAATGGGTTAATGTGTTTTATTATTATATTCTGTCTATAAGATATACAAGAAATAAATATACTTACAATAAATTGTGATCTACAAACGTAGTTCGTCGAACACACAAACATGTTTATAGTTAGTTGAAATAAGCTCAGAGGGGCAGAGGTGATTTTTTATTATATACGTAGTATTATATTATACATGTTGCAGTACTAATATTATGGAGACAACTTTAACAATATGGATAAAAAGTTTTTTTTTTTAATTATTATTAATATTAGCTTGAACGACTAAGTGTAGTGTGTCATTGAAAACAATATCAGACTAATATTAATAAAATATAATAATACTTTAACTGTTCTATTAAATAATAAAACAATTTTTTTTTTATTAATATATGTAAAATTAATCACAAATTCTTTTATCAATATTATTACATAAACATGGAATTCCTAAGTCTTATACTGTTAATGCTATCAATATTTCTTTCAATATTACGTAAGATATTAATATTTTTTATATAAAGGTATAACACGATTCATAGAGGTATGTTATTAGGTATCGTCCATTAATCTCGTGAGGATCGAGGGGGAGGGGATTTCGGAAAAACGTCACGAAATATCACACAGAGGGGGGAGGGGGAATGAGGTACCACATCTATTTATTTTTTGTAAATATATATATCTTTTTCCTTTATAATTTTTATGTCTTTATGTCAGTCGAAAACAACCTGCAACCTTAATGTCTGTGACTCTTTGTGTTTGGATATCGCGATTCTTAATTTTTCCAAAATATTATCAAATTATATCTGCATTTAAAGATAATATTCTGAAACTTTCAATATACCTTGTACCAAAAAATACACGTGATTTTAGGTATTTGGTCTAAAACCTCACCACATATCGCCAGGGGAAGGATGTTAAAAATAAAAAAGCTGCAAAAAACATCGATATTAATGGATGACACCTTATTGTTATCGTATGAAGAAATATCTAAAATGTATGCCTTTATATTTTTCTACATTATAATACTCAATTATTTTACTGGTATATGGTAAAATTGGCTAAGAAAAGGTATTTAGGTACATTGAATATATCAAAAAGAAAAAAATACCCTATTTATCCTATAATTAAGTGGATTAATATATATTTTTAAAGTGTTTCATTAACTGCTAGTCTATTTCTTATTTCATCACTAATTATTTCACAGCCACTTATAATAAGAATTTGCACTTTAAGTATAATAATTTATTCAAATATAAATAACGTTGAAATTATATTAGAAATGTAACATGCGTTCCCTGGTATTAGTCGAGTGTGCATTGCCTCTATTCTGGAACACACAATATTTCATACAAAAAGAAAAAAAATCTGTATATATATTACGCACAAACTTTGAGGCTCTTAAGAACATTGTAAGAAAAGAAATTCAATTTTATTATAATTTCCAAAAACAGAAAAGGATTATCTAGATTCTAAATTCGTAAATATTGTCTACATTTTTGTTTACGGTATGGGAAAAATATGGTTGGTATGCGAGATGCCACTGAAAAATAAATAGAAAAAAAGAACAACAAAACGCATATCGGTAATGAATTTCAAGTAATATAAACAGGCTGTTTTAGTACTGATTTTGTTTAAATTTCAATGCATTTGCTAGAAAAATTAAACAATTGCACGACGGATATTACGAACGAACGAACCGATTGTATTTAGATATATATAATACTTTATATTATGTGAGACTAAATACTACGAATAGTGCACCTCTTTTGTACAGCACTATATCTTACATATTTTTTTTATATATTTATATAGATGTTTTAAATCATTTTAGTGCGCAGTGAGCTGTGCTTAATGTTATACTTGTATTATGTTGTATAAATACACGAACTATGTGTACGTGGCGAGAGATTTAATCAAATAGGTTTATAATACATAAAAATATACTTAATGTGTCGATTTATTATTTTTTCAAATTTAAAATATTACTATCAATGTAATATGCAGGTCTTTTTTTGTCACTTCTTTTTTAGGAGCACGCTAAAAAAAGGTGGAGAAATAGTAAAAAAGTTGTAGAAGTAGAAAGTTGTAAGTCCATACACTTTTTTATCCCCTCCAATTTAATAAATATATATTAAATGTTTTTGCACAACAATAAAACACGATAAAAATGTGTATTGCTAGGACTACGAGTATAATACCTCACTGTCACATAATTTGAACTGCGTATTTAAAATCTAAATACACGCATACATTACATACAGCGGCGCGCCAAGTTGAATGATCTATACGAAAACAACACCACATTAGCGAATGTTACATTTACTCGTACCTATGTGTAGTACTTTGAGGGTCATAGCTCATTAGAGCCATCCGGCACCTGACCAGCACCGCATCGCCTCGAGCGGTTAGTATTCTTTCTATGGTCTTGTATGGATATGCGCTCACTATATCGACTCCGTAGCGTCACCGAATCGGCTCTATCGTAAGTCGTCCACGCGCGGACGGTGAGTTGACAACTCGATGCTCACATGCTTGCCTTGCGTTGCTGCGCATTGAAAACGCACAAGCCCCGAATGAACCGCGCGCTGCCATTAAGAGGTCCGCGCACGGCCCGCGAGTGACCCAAGCAAGGACAAAACGTCGGCGATGCTCCGACCGAAATGCCAATCACTGACAGACTACTCGGAAATTCGTGGACCACGCTATGTCCACTCGTTGACCACGTCAAGTCCACTAGTTGACCACGCGAGATCTACTGGTTGACCACGCGACATTTACTGGTGACAATGCGGCGTCCACCCGTGAACCACCTGTTGACAACGAGTGGACGCCACGTGACGAGGCGGTGCGGGTCGGGTGACGAGTGGCTCTAATGAGCTGATGACCTTTACTCCAAAACTTGTATATTTTCAAACGTGAGCACAAAAACGATAACAACCCGAATATATACCTGAATAGTGTGACAAATTAACAAATTATATAAAATTAATTTGATAATAATTTATTTAGATTTAGTCGTTTTTGTATTGCCGTGCTGTAACTGGCAAAGAAGAATAGTATCTACCGGCCTCTTTCTTGCCGAGGTGTCGTAAAAAGTGAATAAGGCCATAGTAGTGCGAACGACTGTAGGTACACTAACCAGGGTGGTGTTGGGCAGTAGCGTCACCATGTTCTGCCACAACATATTGCGCTCGCCAACCTACCTGTCAAGCGTGGCAAGTATTGGTACAACCCTCCAGAGATGATGGGGAAGCGTACATCCAACGGCTGATGTGGTGGTGGATTTAGCCGTTCTACCCTCAAAGGGTTAAATAAATTTACATCAGGCTGAATCAATCAATTAATTGTAAACTTGATTTAGTTTCATACAGACGACCGATTAAAATAAAGGCACAAATATCTCGGTTTACTAAGTTTTTTTTTTTTTTAGATGCTCCAAATTTATTTTTGTTTATCCCCTACTTATAAACAAGACAACCCAATAACGCAGAAGCATTTACATTTTCTATACAATTTTGTCCTTAAAAAGCACATAGAGTGCTTATAAATATATGTATTTATATAATACACGCTGATAATTTATATAATAATACCTATATTAACTACTATAAACAACTAATTTTAAAATGACAAATTTGATGACTAGGTGATGAAATAAAACAACAAAAAAATGGACAAATGTATGTAATTCGTGGCCAGCTTTATTACCTCTGTCTGTAGGTAAATATTTAAACGAGAGGCTTCGAACAGGTACATGATTTTCTGAAGTCGATTCAAATAAAAATAATGAAATGATTTGTGACAAATTTGAGATGATATGCAATGACATTATATAGTTATTATATAACATTAAAAGGACATTTATATATATACGAAGGTTATACAAAATCGCGACTAGTATTTATTTAATACTTAAGATAAGCAATAAAGCGAACGTAGGCACCAGCATTTTCGTTATATAAAACATTACACGACCACGCTTTGCCAATTAAAACGAATTTCATAATCAACGTGTAAACACCGAGATAATGTCATAAATTAAAAAGATTAGTGATTTATTGATGCTTTAAAGTTATTAGGGTTGTCATTCGGTGCGAAGTTTTACTGATTGTTCATAAGTTTTGCTGATTTTAATTTGAAGGTATTGAAACACTATATAAATAATTAATAATTGTATTCAATTGTTCGAATGATAATTAATATCACTGTGAATATACGGTGTTTGACAACTTGATTTTCAAAACTTCTGTTTTAAAAGTTAGTGTTTTTATTTTTGTCACAAATGACAACCCTAATGACAATTTACAAGGAATCACACTTATTAGCCACATCGACACAGATAATATGGAATACATGAGAAATATCGAACACAAAATTGTCATGGAGGATTGAGACGAAGCACACCTACCGTCTGAATAAATAACTATAATTAAAATAAAATAAAAAATTACATATATTTACAAAATAAATACAGTCACGGCTGCTTCAACAAGGTTCTACGCCACTATACATAGCTTTGGATTATCGTAACGATAACTTTCTATATCTAAAACTAATTTACAATAAAGCTTTTTAGAACAACATTAACATTATTATTGTTCGACATTAACACTAACAAGTGGGGTGGCAGGCGCTAATCAATATTCTATTCTTACTACACCATACAAAATAAACCAGATAATAAATTGATTCAATGATTTTCAATAGTTCAAAATATATATCGAATTTTAAATATAAACACAACCATGAAAAAAAATATAGTACTCCAGGAATACACCAAAAACGTAACCGAACAATAATCACCGACAAAGCAACAACTCCTAATAACACTTTCAAAACACGACAATCAAGCGCTAAATGCAACCACTAGCGTACTTAAACATCGAATTCAACTCGACTACACCTATAGGGGTAGTTCTAAATATTTCGAAACATTCATTAACGGCTATTTTCGCAAGCTTTCTAGTGAACAGCTCCAATGTCTCAGAATGTCATATAATTAGTACAAACAGGATCGGATTTAGCTGATTAGTAATTCTTGGGGTCCCATGCTAAATCTAGGTCCCCTAGGTCGGGACCCCTTTACGTGGCAGGCCCAAATCGCCTCAATAGAATCCGAGATCCAACGAGCATGAGAGTCAGTGGTCGTGCAGCCGGTCGTGCGAGCGACTCGACGAGCGCGAAGTCTTGCGTTGGTCGAGATACGCCGCTGGAGCCCAACCCTCCCCTAGACCGCCTGCAATTTAAAAACCGTACGGTATAGAGAAATATTAGGCAATTATTGTCCGGCAGTCGGATTTTATACGATCCGATATGGCACGCCATATAAATGTATAGGCTAGTTTGTGCACTATGAGTAATTTTACCGACCGACATTTTACTTTTCCCATTCACTTTTATTTCCTTTTTATTCAATTTTTTTTTCATGCCACATCGGACCGTAAAATATCGGGCTGCCGGACAGTAAAATTCCTTGTAGTGCACAAACGCCCTTATGTGTTATTTGTTGTGTCAGAATGTTTTTATAACTTTGATGATAAAAAATTGTTCGGTAAAAATAATTTCCCGGTTTCTATCTTATATTGAAAGACAGTACCTACTGACGATTTTATAATTTATATAATATTATACAGCGGTTAATAGTTATAGCTCCGCCTATTTGAGTTATAGCGTAATCTATAATAAGGCAGGTCTATAATGCTATAATTATGCTTAGTTATATAGAAAAAAAAAAATACTTTTTGCGATTAGACCGTTCATACATACCGACAAAATTCTTGATATATGTGATCAATCTTTGTGATTACCCTGTTATTTTTATACACATATCGCACTGTGAAAATAAAAAGGACCTAACACAAAATGTGTTTTTTAGAAACAATTTTTTTTTTCAAATTAAATCTTTTTTTATATAGGTTTTTATATTACTAGTAGGTATATTATTTTGAACTATTACTGATTAGCATAACCCAAAATGCATTGAGAAATTGCATCATTTACAAAATACTCTATTAAAAAGTTACTGAAATTTTGAATTGTCACTTCCATTCACTGAAGTTTATCACTGATACTAGTTAGCGTTACTGATTTTCCTTTAAAAAATAATATCCAAGAATTCTATCTCTAGGAGAATCTATGACAGTTAAAGTAATACTCAAGAGCTAGAGAGACAGAGACAAGAGACCGCTACAAGTTATATCATTTATCTTCTCGGTTCTGTTTTCTCTGTCTCTCCTGTAGCAGTCGCGTGTCGCGGGCCCGAACCGCCACCATTACCATTAGAGCTATGAGTCCGTACCTGCGAGGCGCACGTACCACCAGCCGGCGCAGCCCACCTTGAGTAGGTCGGCGTGCTGCCCCTCGCGCAGCGACACTTCACTGGCACCCACCGCCGTGTAGTCCGACAGCGCCACCAGCGCACACCCCACCGCCTGAGGGTTCACACGCGACCGATACATTACTCGGGGCCTGTTTCATCGATTTCTGATAAAGTTTGTTGGTCACATAAGTTACTCATAATCTTTATCAGTAAGAGGTAAAACAGGGACTCAGGACATTTTTAACTTAAACTACTAAACTATAACTTTAGGATTCATAACTTGCGAATAGAAATATCTGACAGATAAAGGAAAATTTTATGGTGAAAAAACATGTCATACTTTTATCAGTTGGATACCGCTATATGTCAGATAGCTTTATCAGCAACCGGTAAAACAGCCCTCACTCTTTCTTTTTTATTTAAATACTCTGAATTTTAGTCTTTTAGACTTTGTTACTTTTATTTATGAAACAGATCTGAATAACAGCCTTTTACGGCTTTTTGGCAAGTTCTTTTTTATGTCATAAAGATATTGTCAGAATTGCGAAATGAAAATGAAATTATTAACAATTAAATTAATTAGAAGAAATTAGGAATATTTAATTGTGATAAGTAATTTTAAAATGTTTGTGGGTAATAAATAGCTCTAATATTGATAATATTATTCTATCGGGAATAATGAGTATTACATTGGGCCAACTAGACCTAAATGAATAATAATCATATATCTATGTGCTGTATAAGTTACTGATCTAAAGTAATAAATTTTTAATATTATCTATCTATTTCTATTTTAGATTAATGTAGATATTGCGTATTTTACTAAGAAATTTGCTTCAGATTCTTCATAAAAAAATAAGTCGTTTAGTTGTCCAAACGAAACTTGTTCTATTGTAGATTGAATATCAATACTCCTTAAGTTTGACATAATATATTATTTTTTGTTTAATTGACCATAAAATGGAATTTGTTAAACCACCATCCATCTAATTCAAAATATCAATCATGCCATCATGCATACATTTATTGTCTTAAAGCATAAAATATTCACACCGAAATTTTAACATCAATGTTTAGCGCATGCGTGTTATTGCACATTAAATCTTAGCTTCAATTTGCATTTTAATCATCTGTTAGCATGCAACATCTCCATTTGTATCTTACAATCATCGCTTTCACGTTTTAGTATTTTTAACCGTAACAATTGCAAATTGGTAATAGATTTTTTTTTTTTACGTTTCAATTAACGCATTTTAATATTTTCAATATGTTGTTACAATTAAAAGTATAGACACATAGTATATCGAGTAAAGTAATAAGTCGTGCGTGTAATAAATAGTACGTAAAACTATGATACTCTTTATGTAAAATGTATAGAGCAATAAGTATATTTAATAAATATTATTTCACATAAATGCATATAATTGTAGTTATATATAAGACAGTAATGACAAGGAATAAAAGAATATATGAAGATTTTGTCTTTAACATAGATTTCATATGTATTTAAATACTTATATAGAGTTATATAATAATCGTTTATAGTTATATTTAGGTAGTGGTATATAATATGTATATGTAATAACCGTAGAAAGTGTAATAATAATTTAATTAATATAACAAAGTAATTAGCTTAAAGTACATAATGTTTATCTGAATCTTATTGTTAATGTAATTTTAACTTACACATCATATATTAAATACTATATTATGTAAAGTATGTTTAACAAAAATAAATAAAATGTCTATAAATATTGAATACTGTTGCAACTTGTTCGAGTAGTCTGTGACGTGTAGCCACTAGCCATAGAAGGAAATAAGTAGGAAAGTAGTAGCAGACAGCACGTTGTAAGCCGTGAGTGAATGATGAAAGCTGGGAGTCGAGCTGTGCTGAATCAAGCTAACATTCTTCTTTCCTTAAGTCTTCTTCTTATATAATTACTTGGTATGTCACGAATAATTTATATTGTAAATAAACTATTGACAGATTTGGTAGTCCCAAAATAAGATGCCCCAACTTAAAATATAATACGTAGTGAATTGGGAGTTAAAAAATGATGCCATTTCGAATTATTTACAAAATCAGCATCTTAGTTTGTGACTACAGAATAGAACGTGTTTAGAGTGAAAAATTGACTTATGGAACATTTATTCTAGAAGTCTATGAATAAAATACAGATAAAAATAATATCCTTAATAAACTTACGTATGATAATTATAAGACGTAATCAAAGCGAAGCGCATAATTGAACAAAATCGAAAAGCACACGACAATGAATGACAAAACAAACAAAACATGACTTACACGATAATTAATGTTCAGCGAATAGAACTGATATATCCGCTTTACGTCGTTGTCTTTGGTTACTTTTAAACTTTGGATATAAAATCAGTCTCTTTCATTGTATTTACAAAGACTCTATCGGCTTATACGTAGAGTAATTCTATCAGTACTGTGATACGTAAAACGTAGAGGTGGCTTGTGTCGAGCCCGATACTGAAAAGAACTGTACCATTCTGTGTATGGTACCGTTGAGACCGACGGCCTCCGTCACCTGTTGAACAACACAACTTAGAGCATGGCGGCCATTTTGACGACACACGCGTACTACAAAATGACGTCACAACTGCCACAAAGCATAAACAATAGACACTTTGCGAGTATATATTAACAGATGTGAACTATGCTAATCTAATGCCTGTAAGTAAAAAAAAAGTACTTTCGTTATAACTGTTTTATTTATTTTTTTCCTAAAATTTATAGTTACAAGTAATAAGCGATGATGTGTGAATTGCAAAATCAAATATGCGGTGACGACATGACTTGAGAGATCGGGCGTTAAAGTTTTTACAAAGATTTATTTTTGAATAGGGAATTCGTAGTACTAAACACTAACCGATGCGACTAGAAATCTAGATCTAAATTACAAGATATACTACGAATTCTCTAATCGTTAGCATTTTAAATTGTTTATTATTGGAATATTGTAATTGAAGAGCGGCGGTCATTATTCCGGGAAGCGTTATGTGCGTTCGGGTTGCTAGCTTCTCATGCTCTACCCGGTGACTATTTTGCCCGCATTCCTTTATAAATTTAATTAAACTTACATTTAGAGTGTGTTTCACTTCACTCACACTGCAAACCCAAAATTAGTTTATATTATTTTATGACGATACCCTTATTTTATTTAAAGCTATCCCGAAAAAAGCACCACTATAGCCTAATTCTGGTTAGTACAACGCATTTGCGGCGAACAAAAAATATTTAAAACACAGAAATAGCGAAAACGATCATTTGTATTCCTGCACAACAGAATACTATTACACTAAATTCTGGTACTCAAAATTTTAAAACTTACTACTAAGTTCGGATCGTATATTATACATATCAAAATTTTATGTGAAAAGATTTTTGTGCAATGCAAAAAGTTTTACAGAAAATAATCACTATTTTATAAAGTTATGATTATAGTAGTAACAGAAACTATTACTATTATAGATACTTCTTGGATCAGCACATTAAATCTTTATTTTAGTCAATTTAAGACCACAATGTATAATTAAAGAACCCTGTCCCGTGACAAAAAAAAAAACATAAGTACTTCGAGTCTGCAATGTACACTTGAATCGTGACAGTGACAAGTGTCAGTTGTTGTTGTTTTAAAATTTATCCCCAATAGGGAAAGGCAAAGGCTTATAGTCCATACAGCCTAGTCTATATTTGTAAATTTCATTCCGGTATAACAAAAGGCCGGAGCCAAGTCTGAAGTAACTTCATTTTTCTTTTGATTCCGTGACAAGTGTCAATTGTCAGTTGTCAAGCGGTCATAGAGTAAAGTATAGAGGTACCGACCGGCGCGTGCTCGGGCTCGTCGTCGTCGTCGTCGGAGGGGTCGGTGGACCAGCAGGGCTCGTCGTGCGCGTCGCAGGACGCGGCGCGCGCCGGGGCGGCGCCGGCGCGCGCCGCGGCGCCCGGCCCGAGCTCCCATGAGCTCGTTTGGATTAGTGTCCTGTTGGGATATTCACTTTTAGTATACGAATTACAACTACATACGGACAACCGATCTGGTGTATTGGTGTGAGTAGTCGCCTCAAACCGCGCACCGACGGTCGCGGATTCGATTCCCGCTCGGGATAGATATTTGTATTTGTAAAAATATTTGTTTCCGGTCTGGGTGTATGTCCCTGTGGGTCTCCTCACCGTGCCTCGGAGAGCACGTAAAACCGTCGGTCCCGGTTGTTATCATAGACACCTGATAACCATCGTTACTCGTGGTAGAGAAATTATCCGCCAACCCGAAGTGGAGCAGCGTGGCGGATTAAGCTCCAACCCTTCTTCTATATGGAGAAGATGGGTTGTTTACAGGCTGATACTGTCTACGAATTAAAACATTATTGTTAAAGTATTTTCAATAGCGCACATGATCAGTGTCTACAATGTAGACCTCCTAAATCGATAAGCAACCATCAAATGCGGGTTGGCACTTTTAGCACTAGTGAATTTTTAAGTTTTTTAGTACTAATGATTTTTTTTTAAATTTTTAATTTTTACATTTGTCCCCATTTGTCGCAACGAAGAAAAACATCGTAAAGATTGGGACATTAGAAGAAATGAATTGTTGCAATGAAGTAGCGAAATAGTTAAATCAATTTTTTTCCTGAATAAGAAACGTGGCTTTTATCAAGCAGCAGAATTTTAACAGACTACTATAATTATAGTATAACACGAAATTAGTCGTCCGTTATAGCTTAGCATCGAAAAGAATAAGAATAATCTTCTTTGTGTTTTGGTTGGGATTTGATTTGGATTTCACATATATTCTTACAAAAAAATTAGTAAAAAATTGGTTGTCTGTAAAGTCGGTTTACGAACGATAAATAATTTTACGTGATAACCTCATAAGAAAACATTGATGTAAAATTGCATACTTTTTGCATTGAATTGAATTATTATCACTGAATTATCATTATTTTGTTTAATACAAAGAATGAGTTAGTTGAAAGTTACAATTTTTTCGATAAATTAACAGTTATTTGTACTCGTTAATTCAACAATTTTTCTCTTCTACTCGGACGCATCTGCCGATGGAGTGGAAGAGAGATGGATGCGTCACAATCCGAACGCTTAGGCCGATCGTGCCTGTCTATCGTTTGCTCCGCGCTCTCGCTCGCGGAACGTGAGAATGAATCATACTTTTGCTTGCGTGCAGCCGGTGTTCATCGATTTATCACATCAAAAACACGGTTTTCACAATACATAATTGAGCACACAAGTTTGAAATACATAATACAAAAAAAAATAAAAAATAAATACAGTCTGTAGCGTACCTGTGCTGCGCGCCGTACTGGCGCACGCGCTCGCCCTTGAGCTCGTTGAGCTGGTCGAGCAGCACGCGCTTGATGCGCTCCACCCAGGCGCGCTTCACGTCCGCCGTGGGCGCCGTGATCGTGTGCACCTCGGCGCGCCCCTGCCGCCACACCTCGAACTTGCGCGGGTCGCCCTTCACCGACTCCGTGAGGCCGATTTGTGACATCTGAACGACATCGAAATAGGATTAAACTTTCGGGCCTTCAACTCTAACTCGAACTATGAATTATGAATCGCCAAAACAGTCACTTTCAGTGCTTTTGATTGACATTTATATGAGACAACATTTAAATAAGAACGATTTAAAAATACTGTACTGTACTGTATCAGCCCGTAACAACCCACTGCTGAGCGAAGGTCTCTTCTCCATATAGAAGAAGGGTTGGAGCTTAATCCGCCACGCTGCTCCACTAAGGGTTGGCGGATAATATGTCTACCATGAGTAACGATCATTGCCAGGTGTCCATGATAACAATCGAGACCGACGACTTTACGTGCTCTCCGAGGCACGGTGGGGAAATCCACAAGGACGTACACCCAGACCGGAAACAAATATTTTCTCAAATACAAATATCTACCCCGAGAGGGAATCGAACCCGCGACCGCCGGCGTTGAGGCGACTATTCGCACCACTACACCAGAACGGTCTTTTATTAAAACAAGTATGCTTAATTAAAAAAATCAAAAAACCCGACTGCGTAAAATACTCTTATTATAAACTACAAAGAATAAAACAATTTACTAGCTTTCATTTGATACCCATATTGCTACAGTAAGAAAAAAAAATTCAACTCCCCCCCCTTCATTCCGCCATTTGCAGGCGCCATTTTGAAAATTTATATAACCTATGTCACTACTACAATTTAGAAAAATTGAACGACACCTCATATGTCAAAAACCGTCCAGCCGTTTGGGCTGTAGGGCGTGCCAAAGAAATGAACATACATACATACATACATTCACTCCAAAAACATAACCCTCCTTCTGTCGCAGTCGGGTAAATACAATGGATTCTAATTAAGTTATGGTGTAAGAGAGAAATTTTTATGCTCTGCACCCGTGAGAAGCCACACACTAGTGTACATGTAATTTTTTCAAATTAAATGTATACTTGTCATTAGTGAATATATTAATTTAATTACTGTGATAAAAATTAGTTTGATTTTCATACTTGGAGATCATGTTTAAAGTGGTATGTTGCTTTGTTGTGACTGTTTTTTGTCGCAGGCTTGCAGAAGAGCATAGCCTTCTCGTAGAGAAAGATATGACGACGTCTTGGTCGTATTCTCAACCGAAGATCACGCTTATTCTCTGATACCACGAGGAATGAACTTTGTAATAATAGCTCGCCTTGCTGATTTAAGTCCACCTGAAAAATATGTAAGATTAAGAATAAATAGAACCAAAATATACGTCATGATTTATTACAGATTTAGGATTTTTCGAGTACTCACAGGAACGCCCGTAATGGCTATCTGGTGCATTGAATCGTTGACACATTTGAGGACAACGAGCATACAGTCAAGAGCCTGTTGAAGTCCAGAGCTCATGGAACCGCATTCGCTATAACGTAATAAGTCCTGAAAATGTAAAGGTATTCCTTTGTAATCTCACACAAAACCAATATCTTATTACATAACAAATCTGTTTTATTTACATTACTTTGAAATTAGAAATCCCTATTCTTATAAAATATCGGTACCTTTAGCAAAAGTTGATATTTTGTGATTCTCTGCACTGGTTTAAGAAGGTAAGCGGCCAATGGTAATTTGTGTCCAAGGCGTTGCTGACAGGCTTGCAAGAAAAGATGTGTGTCCACTAATGTCTCACGTAGTCTTTCCGATCGCGGGATGTTTTGGCAGTAGTAGCTGTATAGGCGGAAGAAGGTATCTCTCTGGAAAGAAAAACCAATCAAACCGTTTAATAATACTTCTTACTTCGGCAAAATTGTAAAATTATTTTCTATAATACGTAGATATTCGGGTAAGATTACCTTTTCAACAAAACATAACGCGACGAGTTCGGTAGCCGAAATAGATCTTTCTAAGTCTTTTAAAAAAAATTCTTGATGGAATGTGAAAAGCTCGTGTAGGTTTCCGAATAATACGTCTGTTTGTCCGATTAATGCTGCTGGTAGAACATGTTGATTTTCTGGTTTTTCAAGTTCTTCTTTGTAGCCCTGGAAAGTGTGAAAAAATAAAAATACATATATCATATCAAAGATTAGAACGACAAGAAAAATAAGGATGTTTGTAGAATTGTACCGATTTAGTAATAGTTGAATAATGACTTATAGTGTCACACCATTGTTGCAACCTTTTATCATAATCCTCATAGATAGCTTCTAAGCAATCACATTCCGACGGGGTTAATTCTTTATGAAATTTCCGTTTTAAGTTTTGTAATTTTGATGTCAAAATACCCATTGTAGTATTTCGTGGTAAACTTTGTGATTTTCTTTCAATAGAATTCGGACATTTTCTATAGTTCTTTATAGTATAAGGATATTTATAATGTTTGTAGTTACAGTATTTCGAATTTTTTGACCGTTGTCTACATGATAACGTCGACTGTAAACTATGCACATAACTGTCTGAATTACTTCTCCTGCATATTGATGAACTTTTTTTAGAATGAGAAATCGTTGAGTAATGATCTTTAACAGTATTATTCCATTCTTTCATTATTTTCTTATAATCATTTAATATAGTGGCTAATATATCAGGTGAGTTCGTACTGTCCATAGTTTTTCTAAGTTCAGTACAACTAGTAGATAAAAATTGAGAATCCTTTGTTAATGAAGATTCAGGTGAAAATTCTGGAGTTAAAATTTGAATCTCTGTTTCACGACATCCATAAATTGGATTTTTGACAACTTCAGGTAAATCAACTATAGTAGCTGCTGTCGTAATAGACTCGGTGGTATGATCTTCAGAAATAGTTACAATATCATAATCAGGTAAATATTCTATTTTTTCTTCCGTTTTCTTCGTATCATTGTAACCGGGCAATGGTTTGCCGTAAAAGAAATTTCCAGTAAATGGTTCCATATGAACAGGCTTAATATTTCGCTGACGGCACTTAACACGATTATTTTTACAGACATCACTTACAGACTTCTTGCACTTTTTATTTTTCGACAACCTCTCCTTCTCAAAAAGATTTATCTGGTTGGTATAGTCGCTGAAAAGGGTAGAGTCAGATGCGGCTCGTGTCAGCCTTTTACTATTGGTCGTCGAGTTATTATTTTTTTTATAATACCACGAGTAGGATGTACCGACACTAAGGTTCGCTGAAGATTTATGGAGGTCGTATTTTCCATATTTCATTTTACAGAACGTGATGTATTGCAAAACACGACCGAGAACCTGCACTGGCGAACACTTGGCGAATGTATGAAATGCATTGCGTTCCGCTTGCTGCCTTCGCGTACTTGATTGCGTGCGCCGTATCGAATGCATCTGAAGTATATGCCTTGTAAGATGTCAAATGGTCCGTGACTGTCCACTGAATGTTCTTACGTATGATAACCATACATTATGTGCTACTTAAAATTTATTGACATATATAATTTATAGAGCGCGTAACTTATGGGAGATATCGTGCTATAGGAAATGGGCTGTGACGTATTGTGGTTTTTTAAAACGTACAAAAAAATTTCAAACACAAATTTGACGATGCTGCGTGTAATATTAAGTAGATACTTTATCAAGTTTCGAATTTCCAAGCCTTTAATTTGAATACATAAGACAAAAAGTCTTAAATATGACAAAATTATATTTACACTGAATTAATTACTCACTATACATTTTTCATCGATTAACCAGGGTTTTTATTTTCTACAGAAACTATCACTACATATTTTCAGCCATTAAATTGAATTTGATATTCTGTAATTTACATGTATCTATTATTAATTAATTTTAATTCATAAAAAAAAAACTGTTTAATAATTCCTGTTCCCCTAATAAGAAAGAGATTGGATGGTAGCGTATACTAAAAACTAGTCAGTGAAAATGGAAGACCACATTAGGATCTAAAATGGACACTTCCCTTAAGAATATAAATATCGAAATTACATCTCAAGATAGAAGATTACTTACTGTGAGTATAGATCCAAGTTCTTGTACATAAACTCTCTCGGTCTGAAGCAGTTCAGCCAACACGTGTCCGCGTCGCAACCGCCGCGCCTCCGCGTCCTCCCCGCCCGAACTCTCCGAACCTCCCGATGTTTCCATCTGTAAACGAATGATTTTGTAAACAAACATTGCTATTTCCTGTTTAGGGAATGTTTTATCACTTACTCTTCGTTCTGTATGAAGATATCTGTTGTGAATCTTAACACAATAAACAATCTTCGAAACGATAATGGTCGAAGTTTGTTTTATTATTATAATTTATTATATAAGCTATTTTTATTCATTTATAATTTTTTAATAAATATTAAAACATAAAAAGCTTAATAGATAATATACATGATCTAGTTTTGAAAATTTTGATAGGTAAACGTTTTTTACGACATGTTTTAAACTACATGACAGATGGCAGGTAGAGATTGAAGTTGCACCTACAATTTTTGTGAGTCTTCAAATAGTATACAGCCAAGGAATTTATATAATTATAAATTCCTTGTATAATACAGCATAGTTGGCATAGACTTGGCATAGACATATACTTTCGTAAGTATATTATATGTCTATGGTATACAGATCTTCTATCTTTTTTCCAGATATTACTAAAATATACGTGTTTATTAATATTAAATAATATTGAAAATTTTAAAAAATATATATCGTTAATAACTTACTCCTACTTTAACATTTTATACAAACGGTAAAAACAATTTTAATCAATATAAGTTTTATATTCGAAACGTGTTTATTTACTAAAATAATTATAGGTACATAAAATATAAAATTACAGAGAAGTTTAAGAATATTTTACGTTATTTTACCGTTGAGATAACCGTGTTGTTGTATTGCTTTCACGAACGATACCTACGTTAAAATAATTACAATTTAAACACATTTCGTTGCGTGCTTAAACATAAAATTATACTTCTATTTTCATTATTAACTAATATTGTATCATTTTTAATTGTACCTCGTGAGAAATCATAGTAACGGTTACTTAAACTTTAAAAATTTAAAACCCTACATTACTTACATTCTTATGAGGTTCAGAAAAATCCTTTACGATTTTATAACCCGTTTTCAAAACAACATTAAAAGTCTCCATTTCCAATTATAAACATATATATTTCCACTTTTAGTTAACGTTTACAAAACACAATCACAGACAAATAAAAAACACGTAAATGTTCATATAGAATTTTGTAGATGTAGAATTTTAAAGGTAGAGTCGAAGAAGAGCACATGCCGTGTGCCTTTAGTAGTGTAAGAATAAGGAACTGATGGGCCCCGGGTTGTGAAGGGGGCGCGGGAATATGTCAGGACCGTAAAAAAAGTTGCTGCCACCACTTTGTCGTCGTAACGACACGATACGTGCTCTACTTTAAACTAGTTATTTAATTGTAAAATGAGTTATTTTTTACTAATTTGTGTGATTTTTTATTCTTTATTCCTTCTATCTCTTGAAAAGTTTTAATAATTATAATTAAGACAGTTAGGGCCAGTTTCACCACTTGCTATTAAGTTCCGGATAACCTAACTGGCACTTATTTTGACAGATAACCTATACAATTACCTGTCAAAAAAGTGCCAGTTAGGATAGCCGGAACTTAATAGCAAGCGTTGAAACTGGGTCTTAATATTATAATAATTATAATTATAATATAGAACATATAGTCTAGTCAATAAGTTCAAAAACGTGTTAAATAGAAATAAAGCTCCTAAAAATATGTGCCATAGCTCATTGGATTCGGAATGACGTCTAGAAAAATGTTTTTTAAGGGCATATTAGCACATAAAAAATTGCGATTGTTTTTAACAAAAAAAGAAAAAAAAGGTATTTAGTTTTTCGTTACTAACTTTTAAAATAATAATATTTAAGGAATTTTGAAAAAAGATCCTGAAAGAGGAGAAAATTTCCAATAAAAAAATCCCAACTCCCGGAACTCTATCTATATTATTTATAAATTTTTTTTAACGCTGGAATTAGAGCTCCGCGAGGGCGTTACGGCATAGGCGCGCCGCCTAAAAAGCCGGTATATCACCTAAAATATATTTTTTTTAATATTAAATAAAAATTCAAAATTTTGAATAAATTACAGTGTAATCTAGACACTTGAACGAAAAAACCCTCGGTGAAAAAAATTTTTTTGGCGATTTTTCAAAAAGTTACACCATTGTTAATTAACTAATTTTTTTCCAATCTCTGTTTTTATAAATTACGGTATAAAAGTTTAAATAATTGGTCTAAAAATATTTCGCTTCGTGGAGCTCTTTTTGTTTAGGTACTTAATAAAGTTATGCAAAAATTTTTTATTAAAGTTAATTATTTTGTTAATTATAATTAACTTTAATAAAAAATTTTTGCATAACTTTATTAAGTACCTAAACAAAAAGAGCTCCACGAAGCGAAATATTTTTAGACCAATTATTTAAACTTTTATACCGTAATTTATAAAAACAGAGATTGGAAAAAAATTAGTTAATTAACAATGGTGTAACTTTTTGAAAAATCGCCAAAAAAATTTTTTTTCACCGAGGGTTTTTTCGTTCAAGTGTCTAGATTACACTGTAATTTATTCAAAATTTTGATTTTTTATTTAATATTAAAAAAAATATATTTTAGGTGATATACCGGCTTTTTAGGCGGCGCGCCTATGCCGTAACGCCCTCGCGGAGCTCTAATTCCAGCGTTAAAAAAAATTTATAAATAATATAGATAGAGTTCCGGGAGTTGGGACTTTTTTATTGGAAATTTTCTCCTCTTTCAGGATCTTTTTTCAAAATTCCTTAAATATTATTATTTTAAAAGTTAGTAACGAAAAACTAAATACCCTTTTTTTTTCTTTTTTTGTTAAAAACAATCGCAATTTTTTATGTGCTAATATGCCCTTAAAAAACATTTTTCTAGACGTCATTCCGAATCCAATGAGCTATGGCACATATTTTTAGGAGCTTTATTTCTATTTAACACGTTTTTGAACTTATTGACTAGACTAATATAGAACTTGAAATCAGTATAAGCATGCCTTTTTTGTTCATTTGGGGGCACGCTAATTCTCGAAAATTATGAGTCCATAATGTTTTTGTACCCCCTCTCCACTCTATGCCACGTTTTTATGAGTATTTTTCGATATTTTCGAAATTTCCTTTGAGGGCACTGTGAGCCACCACGTGCCCCCACAAAAAAGCCCTGGCCGTATAAGTAATACAATAAATTATTTGTAATTGTAAGAAATTGTAAGAAACACTAACAGAAACACAGTATTCACTTCGAAATTCGTGTAGAGCATACACTCAGTGGAGTTTCTTTCATCTGCTACAAAGGACGAGCGTGTTGTGTGCCGCATCCTACTAAGCACGTAACATTAATCGAACACTTGTGTGTGTGTGTGTGTGTGTGTCTGTACATGTAAGTGAAGCGCACCTGCCGAGAGTTCCGTAGCAACTGGGGACGGAATCGTCTATTATGCTCTACTACATTGATCTAGACGGCTGTCTAAATCAGGGATCATTGTAGTTTTTTGTTTTCAAACATCTGTGAGAATATTTGTTGAGAGCAGTGAGATTAAGTACATATTACTTCAATGGTTGAGAGCGGACATTTGTGCTAAGCACGTGCTATAGAACTCGGAAATAGGTACATGAATAGACTGTGGAAACAGCGAATCATTTTGCCACTTTATTAAGATATTGTAAAAAATCGTATATGATTTATATTAAGTCTCGATATAATTGACTAAGAGTATTAATTTTCTCATCGCACAGTTATCCATGACCCCCAACAGACTTGCGGCGCACTTGAACTGATTGACCATATTGTATCCTCAATTGCCGCCCGACGAGCGCTGGCGAAGTCGTAAATTCATAAATAAAAAAGCAATAACATTAAAATGTACGTCAAATGATTACTGAAACAATATTAATTTCAAATTACTATTTTTATTACTACATAATTTCTTTATTCATTTTAGAAATAATGGCTTTCACTAGTGTCAAGATAGCACAGATGATTTCGCCAATGTCACGTAGAATGAAGAAGATACGAAGGAGTTTGATTGGTACTTTGGTAGTGGTCGAGATTACCAACATATAATTTGTTTATTGTGAATATATTTCATCACTCTGTAATCACAGAAAGAGAGATAGGTAATCAATATTAACATAGGTTGTGAAGCAATTTTTTTCTAACTGTCAAAACCTTTCCTTTCCCGAAATAAGTACTTAATTTTTCTTATATATTCATTCAGGAAATTTTCACTTGAAAGCTGTAACAAGTTTTTTTTTTAAATTCATTTGTAGTTTTTGTAACATCATTGCACAGATAAACAAAAAAATTAATAGAGTTTATGTTTTCCTGTACTCTCTTCTTGATCCATTTCATTGCGTGTATAAGTTTTAAAATGCAAGAAATTATGCATGGCATTCATATAGACATAGCTTCTCATAGAATATATTAATATAAATATGCTACTGTGCACCATGAACTAGGAGTAATCTTTGTTCAGTTAAAGGTTAATATAATAAAAACAAGTGAACAGTTGCGCAACTGACTCTGAACCGGGATCACCCATTAAGGACCGTTACAGTAATCAAAGCTATGAAACTCACGCCCATATTCCATTGACGGTAAGAAATATATGGAGCTTCATATTAATACATCAATTAATAGATACATAATATTAATATTTTTTCTGTTTGGCCTATAGGTAACTGAGAGAGAATGCATTAGCTCCGCCTTTTGTTTCAACTGTTTTTTTCTACATTATTGGTCAATAAAGTATTTAAATACAAAATATGTTTATAATAGTAATATATGTATAATTGTATAATATAATACAAGTATATTTATTTATTTATTTATTTATACTTTTGCACACCAATACAATAAAGAGACAATACATATAGGTAAATTACATTAATCACATTGCATCAGTTGCATCAGGCGGCCTTATCGCTAACACAGCGATCTCTTCCAGGCAACCTTTGGGCAGAGGACTAGCGTAGAAGGTGTGGGAAGGGGCGCAAAACTATATGTATGAACAGACATTAAAATAAATAAATATATATATATATATATACATACATACATACATACATACATACACATACATACACATACATACACATACACATATATATACATATATATATATAAATGTATATATATATATATATATATATATATATATATATATATATATATATATATATATATATATATATATATATACATACATACATACAAATACACATACATATACACAAATACCTACATATACCTATACATAATAAACAATATGATAAATTTAACAAATAACATACCAACATATTTAAATAAGAGTATATTAACTTGTTTATTTCTTTTTCGTTACGTAATCGTATATATCAAAAGAATATTGTCTTAATTCTTATAAACTGATAAGTCATAAGAGATACGTAACAAAAAAATGACAAAAGAACTGTACCTATTATAATATTTAGACTGCTAACCCTTCGCACGATATTGCATCTTAACCGTAATAGTTAGGACAATTTGAATGACATTAATAAAAGGGCCTCCTATAAAACAAACGTTTTTTTATTAGAGTTTTTAGCTTGATCTAACATCAAGTGTTTAATACTTTACGGAGGGAGCACTTTGCGTGCTAGTTTGAATCCTACCTATAGTTGGCCGGTCGAAAAGTTTTCCGACGTTGTAAAAATCATACGCATGGAATCAAATGTCCTCTTTTTACCCGACTGCGACAGAAGGAGGGTTATGTTTTTCGAGTGTATGTATGTATGTATGTATGTATGTATGTATGTATGTATGTACATATGTCCATTTCTTTGGCACGCCCTACAGCCCAAACGGCTGGACGGTTTTTGACATATGAGGTGTCGTTGGATTTGTCTAAATTGTAGTAGTGACACAGGCTATATAAATTTTCAAAATGGCGCCCGCAAATGGCGGAATGAAGGGGGGGGGAGTTGAATTTTTTTTTCTTACTGTAGCAATATGGGTATCAAATGAAAGCTAGTAAATTGTTTTATTCTTTTTAGTTTATAATAAGAGTATTTTACGCAGTCGGGTTTTTTGATTTTTTTAATTATTGAATGAAAATCGTATAATAATGGATATTTTGTCTATCACCCATATACTGCTTCTACACACCCGCGGATTGTCTAGTTGTTAATATGTGGTTTGTTATTAATTGCTACAATTATTGTAGTCTATGTCTTTGTACATATAACGATTAATAAATCCAACATTTTTACTTACAGTTAATTTAAATAAATAAATATTTTTAGATTTTTAATTTAACGTTCGTAATAAAATTACATATATCTTGGTCAATAAGTTTAACATTAAGATTATAACCCTATTTCGTGTTTAGATTTATGGAAGCACGTCAGTTGGGTCTTTTTACAACCTAGTAAAGTTTCCATTACCGGCAGGCACAGTTCCAATCTGTTAAGATCAGTTATATGGACTTATTTATTGCTCGATTCAAGTGTGTAAGATTGATTGACGTTCTGATGTCAAGGATATTATCGTTGTCCCCATTTAAGCTAATACAGGCTTAGAATACAATTTGTTTAAATCTGTTAATGTTTATGACTTAATAAACGTTATGCTTTTGAGATATCTGCTAATTATGCCAAAATATTAAAAAAAAAAAATATTTTTTTTATTATTTTGCGCCTCTTGCCATAGTTTTTACGCTAGTCCTCTGTCCACATGTTTGGAAGTGATCCCTATGTCAGCGATAAGGCTGCCTGTTTCTACTGATACTATTTAAATTTCCATTTGTCGTTACTATTATGTACTTATTAACATAATATTAAGAATAAGCAAAACGCGAGTCCGATTCGTACATTAAGGATAAAAAAGTCTCAAATCTTATATAACTTAAGCTTGTTATTTTTTTTTGTTGTTTTATTGTACAATTTTCAATATAATCACAATATCAATAACATGCATATGTATGTATGCCCTTTTGACGATAGCGTAAAAAAAAAGAATTCGTGACGTTGAAAAAAATATGTTTTTAGCTAAATAAGTTATAAAAGAAGTTTATTAAATTACTTAATAGCCCAGTCGGATTAGCTCAAAAACGGGCATCTTGAATTGTTCTTAAATTGAAAATAAACGAGTTACTCGATAACCAAAAATTCACCGTCTCTTTTCAGGTATTAATCGAAAAATATATCGATATTTTTACGATTTTTTACCTACGAAAAAATTTATAAGAACCAAAATTGTAGGAAATTTAATTTTAAACAACTTTTGTAATAACTATTTGCGTGTAAAATTGAAAATGAACGAGTTATTCAAGAGACAAAAAATAACCCTGTAAATCAAGATTGCGGATGAAGCGAAAACTCTGATACCCCTACTTTTTGAATTTAGACTACCAGTGACACACCCCCCCCCCCACCAAATTCCGAAGGAAAATTTTTGTTATTTTTTTTTTTTTTTGTAAATCTATAATACTAATACGATTAGGCTATAAAAGAAGTAATCGCGATAATAGTATAAAAATTCTTAGCAATAACATTAATAGTCCATATAATATTTGTCTAGCGCCGACTCAAAATAACGACTATTTATATTCTTCTGACTACTTTTTCTTACTTGTGTCAAACCATATTTTAAATAAAGAAAAACATTTTTTTAAATTATTTAACGTTGAGACTGTTGTTGATACAGGAACTAAAGACTAACTGTCGATTAACACTCCATTAACAGACGCATCAATTTACAACTCTATCAGATTTCTTCAAATGACGCCATCATGTGTTCGAATCAAGCATTTCCAAAATAGAAAGGTTTTTGTTCCAAAATATCGATTTTAAATTAGATTCTGCGATATTTCACACACTGCTACAATATAACCATACAACTGATTTTCCTTGTAAGTTTTTTTCAATAAATCATTTTAAGCTTTCTGACTCAGCATCAGAAATATCAGACCGTCGTTTATTCTCATTTGGTTTGGAATTTTACTCATTATACATATTATTAAGTCAGTTTTAGTTGTAATGGTCAATTAATTTTGTCACATGTCCAATTTGATATATTCATAAATTATTACAATATAATAGTAAATACCAATGACTTTTATTTAAGGAAAACCACTTCGTGCACGTTAAATCCGTTTTAATGATAATAAATAATTAAGTGTTACTTAAGAATCACATTATTTACATAAATAGCGGTTTAACTAAATTAGTACAACAGTTTTTTTTCTTACCTCCGCCGAAAGTTCGATTTTCGTCCCTGTGAAGCGGGATAAAAGTGACACCTCACAGAGACGAAAATCGAACTTTCGGCTCAGGAAGAAAAAAAGTAAAACTTTTTCCCCCGCTTCATAGGGACAAAACCCGAACTTTCAGCCTAGATAGGAAAAAAAAAGTATGTGCAACATGGGACGAAAGTACTACATCCTTTCCCGCATGTTTGCCATTTCACATGCAGGACAGAAACTAGTACTTTCGTCCCTTGTGACTTATAATTGATCGGTTGATTTTTAAATGAAATCGATTGTTGCGATAAATATTAGATATCATTTAAAACAGTAGGAGAACAGAAATTATATTTTTAAAATACAATAATATATTATGTACATTGTACATACATACATACATATTCATATTACAACTAAAATGTCTTAGTCTTTATTTAGAGGGTCTGTTTGTATTAAAATAATCAACTCAACAGAATGATAGACTCACTTTGTTAAATTTCCAAGAGATTTCTTCCATAACCTGCGCCCATTTCACTTGGTAACTGGCCGCGTTTCGTACTTTGGTGTACGTCGGAGTCTTCGGCGACAATAATCGCTTACCCATTTTGAAAATTAGTCGTCGTCTTATAACTACACTTTCACTGTCCGGTTTTTCAATCGAAGAAGACATCACACCACTTTTATTAGTTTTTCCATGCAACATTTTTGAACTTATTTTATTTAGACCGACACATAATTTGTTGATAAGTTATTTAGAAACAATAATTATATTTATCATAACTGGTACATGAATTATTTACATTCAGTTGTTAGAGCAGCAGAGAAATACTTTGGTTTCAAATGGAATTTAGTAACGATAAAAGCAATGAGGTCGAAGTGCGTTCTTCCGGCAATATTCGGTTGATATAATTGTAGCAATTGAGACTAATACGACTTATTATTATTAGGATTATTTGAGCAATAATATGACTTATAAGCGATAATTCACTTTTTCCTCTTTATTCAACTTTTGGTCAAAGTAAAATTTTGCAGTGCTATGTTACAGTTGTTTGCTGTATCTCACCTCTTGTAATTTTCTACATGATTGTTTTTGTTAAGCCGCTTTTCCACGAGAAGGTAACGCGACCTTGCAACGCGACGCGACCCGTTACGTCGCAACCTGTTACGACGCGACAAGATACGACATTAGCGTCAGCGAGCAACTCATTGTACTACGCGAGTTACGAGTACAAACGCAATGACGAAAATCACGTTGCATCGCGTAGCGTTTAGCATTATTTGCTCTTATAATGAAATAAGTAAAAAAAACAATAATTAAGTTATATCAAGTTTAGGTGTCTTTGCACACACGGGTAATGTTGCTATAAATATTATTTTTAAAACTTGTTCGGATATTTAATGGGTATAGATTTGGTATGTGAGAGGATGTAGGAGTAGATACAAAATTAATTGAAACAATATATATACTATATTTTTACTGGATTTCGATAAGTTAAGTTTCACTTGTCAGGTGTATTAAAAATATCTTATTTAAAGTCTTGTTTTGACTAGAATGGCATGTACATAAGTAATTGAATAAACCTCATCGAATTGGTTATAAATCGGTTAATCGATAAAGATTTAACGAGTCGTGATTTAATGGTGGTGACCCGGATGAGCATAGCATACCGTTTCGAGACGAAACTCGAATCGTAGCGCCCCTGTCAACAACCGGTCTGCGCCTGCGCAGTTAAGGAAGTAGGGCAGCAGAACTCTCCATGTGCAATAAAGACCTTTATAGGACGAAATACTAAGCCTATAACGAAATTTTGTTAATAGGTACTATGTCCTTGTGTAAGGAATAAAAATATACCAAGTTAAGAAACAAGTTTTGGGGCATACAAAACGTTCTGAAATAACTAGCTATTAAACTTGAATTGATCTTCAAAAACTTCAAACCTAACCAAAAAACTAAACAACATTGTTCGTACCTACAGAACATACTTGTTTTTAATTTCATTTCAATTGTATCTTAGACACTTAAAATTCTACGACCTAAGTCCTAAAGTGACCTCACGTATAAAAATTGGTTTAATCTCGTGGCAACGTTAATAACTACATAAAATAAGACGTTATTGTGTGATTGTTAATATGGCAAAATGGTTACGAGAACGTAACAACGGGGTTACGCAAGTAACGATATCTTAAAATCGTATTGATACAATCGCCTTGAATGTTTGTTTCCATATAGTGCCAAAGTAGCGTCGTTCTAATAGCTATATTACGTTCTCTAATTACCATGTTACCCGACGGTGTTACATCATGCCGTAAGGTCGTTCGTGTCTAAGACAGCCATAACTAAATTAAAAAGTTGTTAGTAGCTAAAGCGCATTTGTGTTTTAGGTTCTTCTCAGTCACATTGTTGTGTGTATTTGCGAAAGAAATAACAGAATTTATAGATATACATAAAACCAAATGAATGAATTTTACTGATCCGCGGTCGCCAACTAGGATAAAATTTGATATCATCAAATCACAATTATTAAATATTTCAATAAAAATTAAACTTACATACTATTCAATGATATTTTTAGTTATTTTACAGGTATGAATATTTTGAATTTAAAATGTAATGGAGCTACGAAAAAATCGCCATTTAAACATTTTGACGAGCAAACAGACGAGTTTTAGATAAATAGATAACATTAAATAATACTTTAAATCTGTGGGAAACTTATGTGATATTGTGTTCCGGTCTTATGTGGCAGTTACAGCCAAGTGAAGTTTACTATTACAATGTTTATAATAATAGAGGCGATGTAAATGATAACATATCGTATAGCTAGGTATACGGTCGACTACCGACCTTACGACGGACGGGTAAACAAGTTACGAATGAACTGCGACCTACCTCGTGACATCTGTGAAAAACTTTCACTAAACTAAAGTATCTCATTGAATAATTATGTTAAAATATTAAAACAAATACGAATAATAAAATAAAAGTTTTGGAGTAACCCACTATCGATGTTTATTTTACAAATATACCAGTTATTGTAAGATTATTAAATTAACATTTACAATGTTAAAATTGTTTTAATGAATCACTTCGTTCCGTAAATGGTTTAAAAATTATGTAGGTACGTACGTTGTAGAATCGATATCAACAATCAATCTATCTTTGATTTTGCTAAATAGCAATCACTATTCACGTTGACTACTACTATGGACGTAAAATATAAACCTAAACTTAATAACATTAATCTAAATTATTAAATATTATAAAATTGTTATTTTTTGAGAGGGTTATTTTTTGTAACTACCCCGATTAAATTATAATATGCAAAGCGATTATGCTCTGAACTTAACAGATACATCAATAGAGTTACTTTCACAAAACTGTTTACTCATAAAAGTCTACGCACTAAATGATCTTTTAATGTTTATTATTTATAATTACTTAAGTTTAGTATTACTTTAAACTGTTTAAAAATTACCAATAACATAAAAGTTTATTCATTATATATATATACTAGCGGCCCGCCCCGGCTTCGCACGGGTATTTAACTAAAATTTTAAAAATTATAAATTTATATTTTTTATCACCTACATGCGCCATCTATCGTATAATGAAAGCATATCGTTTTTATTTTTAGTGACATATTTAACATAATAGTACTTATATTAATTGAAAATGATGTTTATCGAAAATATTAAAACGATTTCTATTCCTATCCGACATATTTAGTAAACTTTTAAGTTTAACAAAATAATAACTCAAAAGTAAGTTTTGTGAGTTTTTAAGATTCCTTAGACCAGATGGCGTTGGCGGCGTAGGTACCTATTTCTATTTTCTTAAATATTTATTTTTTAATTTAATTACAATGAAACAAAAACTAAATTATACCGTGAGTTATGAATAATTTTTATGTATTAAAGTTATTTACATTGGTTTTGTACTTTTTACGTGATACGTGCACGACCAAAAACGATAAGAGATGGCGCTGATACAAAAAAATACGCGCTATTGAAATTTCTTCTTGATGATATATAGTGTATTAATGAAACGGAGGTTTTAACAGATTTATTATTTGTATATATATATATATATATATATATATATATATATATATATATATATATATATTACATTATATATATATATATAATGTAATATATATATATATATGTATATATATATATATATATATATATATATATATAATATATATTATATTATATTTTTATTCTCATACCGACTTGAAAAATATGTCTCAGCAACACACGAAAACAATAGTCCCTTGAAATATAACACAGTACTATGGCGAAAAGTTACGAGTTCATGGAATTTAAAATACGCTGATATTTATTATGTACGAATGATGGCATCGCAGCTAGCTTCCCACGGATTATTATTGCCTATTACAAACTACAAAGTAGCACATAATCAAGGTAATTTAATCTGGAACTGTGTGATAATAACATGGCATACCTAATCTGATGCTGCATCGTCAGCTGGCATGTGCAGCTCCTCGCTGTCTCCTTGGTAAATAACAGCCGAGGTATCGATCGTCATAAGACATATTGGAATAGATTAAATGATAGATAAGCAATGATCTGCCGGCCTAACATGCTCGCACGACAAAATTAGTCTACCCCTTTTCTCGTATCTTTTCTCTAACTTAATGATCAATAATAATAATAACTTAATCATCAATAAAAGTTTTAACTTAATGATATCCTTTTATCTCTTCTATTGACGTAACGAGAAGAGTATCTCGTGCACGCATGTTAGCTACTGAAAAGGGGTAGACAAAATTTTGTCGTGCGAGCATGCTAGGCCGGCTGGGTCTGGCGCAGTGAAAATGAAGACGGAGCAGAAAATAATAACAGGGAATAAATATGATTCTAAAACTTGAACAATATTACATTCGTTACTAAAATTCGAACTGATTATTTCGATCTTAATTAATAGGATCTTAATTATCATATCAAGTGAGAAAATGTATTTTTAAGTCTGGTTAAGGTCAAGAAGAAAGTGTAGTTAAATAATCCGTCGGATCAACATGTCGTACGGACGCGGTAATCGAAAAAACAGGAAATAAAACATTTAACTGACACTGGTTCGAAAGTAACTTGACTAGGTCGGGAAGTGGTGAAGCGAACCTGTCGCTTGAAAAAATTAAGGAAAGGAGAAAAAAAGTTCAATTATATAATTCTCGTTACTAGTTGTTACAAACCTTTACTTTCCTTTATATAACACATGATATATGTTTATATCCTAAACTATATAACGAGCATTTTTTTTAAATCGAGATATATGTATATGAATTTTTGGCATCGTTTTATCACACCTTTATTATTAAAACAATTAAAATTTTATACAATTTATATGATCTACAGAAGGTAAGACATATAGTACCTATAATCGATTCTTAAAAGATATATTCATTGTCTAATCTTAACCGTTATAGTTTTCTTTAGATTTTTGTTTACATTTGTAAATTTTTATCTATAACAAAAAAAAAAAAAACAGAATTTAACCAATCATTATTATCACTAACAGCACTTAAATATGACAAATTTTTTTAAACTTAATTGCTTAAGAATTTTAACTAGTCTTTTAAAACTAAGACAAAGAAATAGAAATCTGTTGCGACATCCTATTATCCGAAGTGTTTTTTCTATGAATATTTGTGAGTAATAGTATACTCGTGTTTGTAAAGCACACGAAAACACTTTGAAAAAATTATGTGTAAAATTAAGTTGATAATGAAGTTATGTAGGTACTTCTTTGTTTACTTTACAAACTTAACCGACTTCAATCGCTTTATTGAGGTGTACAATTTTTACCTCTAACGAATGACGAGCGATTTGCTATACAATTCCTCAATTCATAAATATTCTACATCAAATAAAAATTTCGGCACATGTATATTATAACGTAATTAATGACCTCTGTGCTTCATCCGCATTGAGTTCATAGAAAGAACAAAATCAAACGAACAAGACAATTAAGCTTTTCAAAATTATTTTATTAAGTAGGTATACATTGAAATGAAAAATAATTATCAAAAACTATATATTATATTCTCGATAAATGAAAATATCGCGTATTATATTCACTAAATGTATCGATGTCTTTTTTTCCAATTGGTTAAAAAGATATTTAAAGTACAGTAGTACTGCACAGAACAGTTCTATATTGTATTTATGCTAAGTACCTACTTAGCATAAATACATTATCGTCGGAAGTTGAGTGTCCATTGAAGCGCGTCTCTCATGTCGTAGTGACATGTGATAAACAATAGCACTAAAAGCTTACGGCGATGTGGTTCACCACGTAAGGACCGTTACCTATTGTACGTATGTTTGTGAGGAAAATGTTCTTCTCTCATTGGAATTGTACGTGGATTATTTATATCCGAGTTTTATGAATTTCGAAAGAAAGAGAAAGATGTATTCGTTTGGAATCGATAAACTCCAAAATTATCGAATTTATTTTAGTAATTATTTTACCATTAGACGGCTATATTATCAAGAAGTAATATATAAGTTGAAAAGTAGTCGCAAATGTCAACGCTATACACATAAAGCATATAAGTAATAGTTTTACATAATTATACACATTATTATTTTCATTTATTTGTTTTTTTTTTTGTGATTTATCACCTAGGTACTAAAGAACTGTTGGATGGAGGCTGCTTTGAACCGGTCGCTCTGGAGGTCGATGGGGGAGGCCTACGTTCAGCAGTGGACATCCAATGGCTGATATATGATGATATATTTGAAGAAACAATCTACCAATATAAACTAATATGCAAGTGAAAGAAAAACTTGTAAAACGCTAAACACAGTTAATCATTAGTAGAACATGATTTATTACGAACACATGTAAACAACAGAAGTTAATAAAATTACAGCACAAAAATGTCCCGATATTGAATTTTCAAATGCATGCTGTGACTTTATGCGTCATCGCTATCAAAGTATATTGACTCATCAGGCCCCCGGTGGTTACAATATTGACCTTGTCTCGTGAATAAATAAAACGGGAAGAGGGTTTAGATACGAGAGCGATCGATAAAAATAAATTCCTGTGAACCCTTGCATGAAATGGGAGAAAAATTCTCAAGTACTGTTTTCGATCTCATCAAGTTTTCAAGTCTTAATTAAAAAAAATAGACGGTTAGAGTATACATTACAGTAGTAATGTATACATGGGTTCAAGTAGTAAGAAATTTTATCTGTATTGGAGGCAAAAAATAATCTATGGATATTTCTAGATCGTGAAGGAGTAATTTTGTTATTGTTAAAATAAAATCGATCTTTTCTAACAAAAGATAATAAAATATAATTATGCTTCTGAGTCAGGTAAAGGAACCCTATTAGAATCCTTGAAAAACCAAAACAAATCACGCCATTATTGATGAGAAGTATGCAATACGTATATTATTACATATTCTCATCAATAAGTTAGTGCACATATGATTAATGAGTTGTAATTTGTATGTCAAGGGTTTGTATTAAGGTGTTTATAAGAATACGCAAATGTATTAGAATAGTTACTGTGACGATATAGGTACACAAATCTAATATTTAAAAAAGTGGTATCTATCTATATACATATAATAAAATGGTAGGAAAGTCAAAACTATACAATGAATATTTTTTAAAAAGAATACTTGGGGTGTGATCTACAATCGATACCGAAGGCAAAAATATAGTTTTTAGAATTTTTGTCTGTATGTATGTCCGGGATAAACTCAAAAAGTACTTACTGCATGGATTTACTTCAAATTTGGCACGAATATTATTAAGAAGTCGGGTCAACATATAGGCTACATATTATCACGCTATCACCTACGGGGAACGAGCAGTGTACCTTCATTTCTTCAACGCATTCTGTAACAACGTGTAATCTAATAGCGTTCACGCAGACGACGTCGCGGGCAGCAGCTAGTTACCAATATAATCGAATCATTTTCATATACAAGGGGTACCTATATATTATTAAAGAATATAAACTTGACGATTTGGAATGGGGTCGATAATTTGTACCTATTAAGGAACTTCTGATATCTATAATTTCGCTATCTTGAGATATAGTTGAAAAAATATCGTAATATTTCGTTAGGGTATTTAAAACTCTATAAATTAAATCTGTAATCACTCCAAAGCAACAGCATTAACCGCACTTTCACTCGTACCAATTGTCATTAAAACAAGCCATTAAGATTTAACCTTTACTGGACGTTATTGATGGTTCGAGCGCTTCACGTGTTGGAATGTACGTATTATATGAGTAAGTATAGAGAAACCATGGCAATACATCGACAGCCACAACAAAGTCGAACTGGGAAATGAGAACATCGATGTTTTCATGATTTCATTCTTTGCATATTGCACTATAAACATGTAATATTATGTACCTATACATATTATGCAAAAATATTTCGTAAATTAAAGGGATTTTTCATATATTAGGTAATTGGTATTATTACTTGAAAGATATATAAGTCGCGTTCCGTGTGAATTAATTAAAGCAGCATAATGCATCTGAAGCGTTTGCGAAGATCGCAGCCGCACATCCTCGGGCCACTTGAAACGAGTTGAACCGCTGGGAGCTAGGATTAATCTCGTTAAGTGCTCCGTACAACGACCCGACTTAGCGATAACAAAAAAGCGGGAAGGTGTTCGGTGCTCGGGAAAATTGGTCATGTAACTTATGTATACTTTTACTATAGGACATGAAGATGATTTACATTTCCATGTCTAGTACAGTCATTAGTTCAATTTAAAATGTAGATTCGAGATGATATTATATTTTGATATTTTTGCAAAATGTATTGAATTTAATTAATGCTTTTTCTATTTCTTCTTCCTAACAGGAGTAGTGGATTGTAAGACCGCTGCTGTACTTTTACAACTAGGTATATAGGCCTTAATATAATTATGTGTGATATTTTTGCTGAGAGTTGAATATAAATAGAGTATTTGTTTACCTATAAATTATATTGTTTAAGGGTCATTACAACGTCTCCTCATGGACATATTCCCGCTAGATGGCGCTGTTCGGGCTTTCGACAGGTTTTTGATATTTTTGCAATGTTGCTATGCACAGATTTTAAAAATATTACACTTAGCGCATGTATATCAATGCCTATTATTTTATCACATCATTAGTTTACTTTAAAACGGAGCCATTTAGTGAAATAGTCTAATAATAATATCTGTCATATCGATTACTGTATATACGCAACACTCACGCACACACTGACATCAGAGTTGTTATCCAAATTCTGTGGTTCTTACATAAATGACGAATTGTTTACTATAAAATTGAACTAGATGGCATTGCAACAAAAACTGTCTCGTTTTGTTTCGTATTTTTTTAAATTTAGTTCGGATATAATACTCCTCCCGCTTCATACCGCGTCCCGCGCTCGTCTATTCGGTATTTTAGTGTATATGTCGATGCCGATAGCAACGCAGCCGATATGAACGTGTAATGTTTTACTTTCGCAGTTTCGCTTCGAATTAATTCTTTGTTGTTTTTACAAGTTTTACTTACTGAATGTGTATTCAATTATGTCTGATTAATGGATTTTAATTTTAAACTATTATTATACGTCTTCATTTAATTCATTTATTATATATTAATTTATTTACATATAAATCATATAATAATTTATATACGACCATTCTGGTGTAGTGGTGCGAGTAGTCGCTGCGCCGCGCGCCGACGGTCGCGGGTTTGATTCCCGCTCGTGACAGATATTTGTATTGGTACAAATATTTGTTTCCGGTCTGGGTGTATGTCCTTATGGGTCTCCCCACCGTGCCTCGGAGAGCACGTAAAGCCGTCAGTCCCGGTTGTTATCATAGACATGATAACGATCTTGGAGAAGTTTTATGATGTTGTTAATATTATATTCAACGTAATGGTATTAAAATATAGATCAAAACTAATCAATCACTGCATTTTTTTTTAATCCACCAATAAATTACTTTGAAATAGATTATTGAATTTTACGTATTTTAGTACCTACGGAACGTCTGTGATTTCTGATTAGGGTTTCGGAAAATATCCATTCTCGATCCCGGGAAACATCGGTCGGGAATCCCGGGATTGAAAAAGAAATCTTAAAATTTATGAAATTGCTTATAATTGAGGTGATACCATATTATTGAGTGATTTGAAGTAGGTAATTATGTAATATAAAGAAATATTATTTTTAATATACAAGTTCTGACAATTGCAGCTGCATTTTCTGACTGGTCAACGTTTAATTATTTATTCTAACAAAGAAAAACTATATTTACCAAATGTTTACAATGTTTACAATAGGTTATATTGGTTTAAAAAAAAAAACAAATTGACGACCGTTCTGGTCTAGTGGTGCGAGTAGTCGCCTCAAAGCCGCGCGCCGCTGGCGGTCGTGGGTCCGATTCCCGTTTGGGACAGAAATTTGTATTTGTACTAATATTTGTTTCCGGTCTGGGTGTATGTCCTTGTGGGTCTCCCACCGTGCCTCGGATAGCACGTAAAGCCGTCAGTTCCGGTTGTTATCATAGACACTTGATAACGATCGTTACTCATGGTAGGGAAATTATCCGCCAACCCGCAGTGGAGCAGCGTGGTGGATTAAGCTCCAACCCTTCTTCTTTATGGAGAAGAGGCCTTCGCTCAGCAGTGGATTGTTTACAGGCAGATACAATACAGTACAGTAATAATTAATCTACACAATAACAACAGCGTTTTTTATTTACTAATATAGCTGTGCCCCGCGGTTTCACCCGCGTTAATTTGAAGGAAAAACGTACTTAAATATTTTAAAACCAATATTAACCAACCAAGGAGAAGAAAATACTGGTGTTCTCCGCAACCTGATCTCGATTAGGCAACATATTATAGTTCTCCGCGTGAAAAGAAGTCTTGACATAAATCGATTTCTAGGTACCTATGTTTAAATGTTTGTCCATGTGCTTCATTAATTGTTACAGCAAACGATAACTCAGGCGACTTGTGTCTGCGCGCGGCGTGACTTACATAGTTTCATATGATTTTACATTATCTTCTAAATTATGCGTTCAAATTAAATGCTATAAAAGACAAAGTTTATTTTCATATAGTTGCCTCGTTGATGAAGTATTTTTGTATTCCTAAGGATTATGCCTGGCTAATACAAATGCAATAAAATCACCTTTTAATTTTTTATGATCATTATTTCGTTGCGGAGTTATTTTAAAACTATGATATCTTCTAAGATAATTCATTGAAATCAAATGATGTTAAGGACAATTTCGTTCAAAAAGGCATATTTGTGATGAAGATTTATTTGGATAAGGATTTATATCATGTCTATAAAACCACCTTCGCAAATAACACATTATTTTAGAACATACTTGATTACTATAAAAATGGTTATATTGAGTCAACCTCAAGAGATAGATATATGCTATCGCGGACTTTTTTTTTGAACTTTTAATGTTAATCAATTCCGTTTTACTTACATAATTTTTGCATAACTTTAACTGTTTGCGCAGCTTACGTAACGGAATCTCTCAAAAAATAATGTTTTTCCCGTTTTTGTAATGTTTCTTATGAATGCTCAGCTACTATTGGTCGTAGCGTGATGTTATATAGCCTATAGCCTTCCTCTGTAAATGGACTATCCAACACAACGAACACTTGTCCAAATCTTAAAAACTATTAAAACTATTTTAATGAAACTTGTTCCCTATGTTGAAATAAATGTAAGCCAGTAAAATGAGCGGTCGCATATTTTCGGAGAAATGTAAGGACAAACATACATATACATATTATGTTTGAAAGCTCTAATAGATTGTCATTTATTTGATTATTTTACAGTTTCAATAATATTACACACGTATATATCTAGCATATGGATTGGATTCATTTTTAGAAAATGTCGTATTATAGTATACCTATAGCTCAGGTGGGATGATCTCGACTCAAGGCGACTCGCGCCTTGAGTCGAGATACTCGGCGATCCGGGTTCGAATCCTGGTGTCTCCAGTTCAGTTTTTTCCTTTTTTATCCTAAAGTGCCTTCTTTTGTGAGAAAAACTATTATTTGGAGCTCTTTTTATTTTTTATTTCAATAACCAGTTCATATTTTATTATTATTATGTCGGTAAGATCGAAAAATATTAATCATATTTCATCAGTAAGTATGTAAATCGTATCTATTTATAATATCTCAAAACACGATTTACCAAAAAAAAGATTGGTCATTCAGATATTAAATATACTTATAATAAATAACAATAAAATAAATATAAAACTTCATTTTGAAATTGAGTCTTATTTGCAGAGTTATAAGTTACAATTCAATAATATTGTATTATTCGTGCAAAAATTGTATTTATATTTTATGAGAATAATATTGTATGTTCATTACGGTACCATAGAAATTAGTGTATTGTTATAAATATACGTAGAAAAAATACAAAAATATATACAAGATGGTAATTAATACTCTAAACACCATTATGCAATAAAACGAAAACTGTCGTAGTACCTACCACATTACCATATTATACTGTGACGGGAGCGATTTACGTACAGGCGTTTGTTTCTTTTTTATTTATGATGTGTAGTTTTTACAGATATAGATTTATAAAATGGGATGTAAAGAATTCCTAAAAGAGAAGTATAAAAAAAAGTAATTGACGACTGTTCTAATGTAGTGGTGCGATTAGTCGCCTAAACGCTGCGCGCAGGCGGCGGTCGCGGGTTCGATTCCTGTTCGGGACAGATATTTGTATTTGTACAAATATTTTCCGGTCTAGGTGTATGTCCTTGTGGGTCTCCCACCGTGCCTCGGAAAGCACGTAAAGCCGTCAGTTCCAGTTGTTATCATAGATACTTGATAACGATCGTTACTCATGGTCATGGTAGGGAAATTATCCGCCAACCCGTTTAGTGTGCAGAGCGTTTCCGGGGTGAATCGATTTAGCTTGGATCCATTTTTAGAAAATGTCGTCTTATTTGTTTTCATGCAATTAAAAACTCCTATAATTAGAATAGGAATGTAATATTCGCCGTTAATTATTAGGTAACGATAGCTCAGGCGGGATGGTCTCGACTCAAGGCGACTCGGGCGACCCTGGTTCGAATTCACCTGTCTCCAGTTCAGTTTTTTCCCCCTTTTTTATCAAGTTGCTTCTTTTGTGAGAAAAACTATTATTCGGAGATCTTTTTATTTTTTATTTCAATAACCAGTTCATATATATATAATATATATATTTTATTATTATTATATCGGTAAGATCGAAAAATATTAGGTAGTTACTCATATTTCATCACTATTTAATCGTATCTAAATAATTATATTTGATAAGTAAATTGCAAAAAAAAAAACCGAACAAAGCTTGGTCATACAGATATTAAATATGTATATATAATAAAAAATAACGATATATAATAAATAACGATAAAATAAATATAAAACTTAATTTTTGAATTGAGTCATATTTGCAGAGTAAGGTCACATTTAAATAATACCTACCATTAAAAAGTTTAAAATAATTTAAACCTTATCAAACCATTTGATAATTTTGAAATTTGAATGTGATTTCACAATCCTCTTATAAGATACCTATGAACCTTACCTTTTCCTATAAAATTTATATCATGTAACAGCGAAGTACTTTTACACTTTAACGATAGGTGGCGCAAAAAAATTATTTTCGACGCATTATTTGCATAGAGGTATAATACGTCTATGATTATTTGGGCGACACGGGCGACATCTATCAATGCTAATGTAAACTTCAGAACTCACACATACGTAAATCTGTCACTTTTTGAATGCCGATTTTATACTATAAACAATGTAAATATTTGCCTGACATGAACATTGCCCATATAAAAAGCTCTAAAGAAATGATAAAACAAATTAAATGTTTAAAAAAATGTATACATTTCAAGAATAATCAAAAATAAAAATGTATGAAAGTCGACCTATGCATGTCCACCTTAAACAATATCGTTTACCGTAGTACGCGCTGTAACGTATTATCATAGCTTTAATTATGAGCAGTGTTAGCAAATACGCGGTTAACACCTTCCTAGACGCTAATAGCAGTGTCAATTGTTTTCATTTATTATTAGTTATTAGTTTTATAGATTTAAAGTAAGTTAGGTAAGTTTAAGTTTTCCTAACTTTAATATTTCGTTATTTTAATGACACTTGTATTTCAACCTTACGATTACACTCGAAACTCCGAACTTTGGATTCGGGTACATATTTAATGATGCTAAAGTCAAAAACTTTTTTAATTAACGCGTAAATTTCAGAATCTTAAGGTTAACAGGACTACTGTTTGTAGAGGAAAATATAGGCTTTAAAACATGCCATGACTCATTGGGGTGAAACAATAAACATAAATATAAATCTGCGAAGTGTTGAAATTAAATGCAAGTAAAACCACGGGAGACGCCTACCATATATGTTATTGTTGTTAATAATTAACGTTAATAAAACAAAAATTAAGCAAAGTCAAGGGCACCTGCTGTCACTCACAGCTTCTTATAAATTTAGTTTGTTAAAAATAAATGCATGTCAAATAATAGTATTTCACAGTAGTTGCCATTTTATTATTTGATGGAGTGTATCTGTTGAAACACCGGTTCGTTGAAGGCAAACATACCTCGGGCTATACCACAAAATCAAATGAAGGTCAATGTGATTGCGATCGGTGGTAATGACAAGATTAAATAATAACATTACGTCACGCAGGCTGCACCTTTATGAATGACATTAAAAAAACGGATGGAAAGACATAATTATTTTAACTAAATTTACAATAATGTGCTTTTTGTGTTTAAAACAAAATACATTTTATGGGGAAGTTGATTGTGATAAAATTAAAGTGACGTTCGTTACATTTATTATCCTTATTTTAAACATAATGAATGGTTTTATTTCCGAAAATAAATGTTGGTTGGAATTTGATTTGGAGAAGATAAAAGCTTATTCATTGGTTTCTACAAAATCCTTTTTTATATAACAATTTTATTGTTTAAACTTTTTAATTGTTTGTTCGTTTTTATTTTTTTATTTAATTTTTGGTTTGGTGTTTCCTTTTTAAGTTAAAATTTTTAGTATAAATACGACACAATTTTAACTCTAACGTTCTAATTAAAAATCCTTACAATAATTTTGTAAAATTAAGTATTTTAGCTAAAAAAAAATCTTACAAACAAACAAACAGAAACATACAAATATTTAAGCCCTATTTAACATATTATTTTGTTATAGCACTCCGACCGTCATTTTTTACGTCTTTATTACATTTACAAAAATGACTTATTAAGTTTTTGTGCTTACTTTACATAATTTAAACACTGAAAACATGATAACCACTATAAGACATATTTCAAAAAAAATTGGTTTCACAAAACTTAATCCACAATCCACGATGAGTCAAAAATATCACACACTGTCACATTGAACGAAAAGTCTAGAAAAAAATAAATAGCACATTTACAATTAAAATATTAATTAAACAGTACAAACGAGTCCGAACAAGGAACGTTGAAGGAAAACTGACGAACCAAATCGTATATTTAATAATTACCTACCTACTCTTAATGTTGTACTAATTAATATATATTTTTCATTATTATCATCAAACAATAATTAGGTATTAATTTCCTTTGAGTTTTAGATTTTTTTTTATCATTTTTATTGTTTTGTTTGAATTGTTATAAAAAAATAATAGTAGTTTTTAAAATAAGACTTATGGTTTTTTTTGACACTCCGCTATTTTGATATTTGTGTAATTTTTCACTTCTATATTATGTTGTATTTGCTAAGATTAGCATGAACAACATAATATAAGCATAAATTATGTGTTTAGGTAATATGTAATGTTGATCTTTAATTAGTTACACTACGGTTAGTTACTCTTCAAATGATGAGTTCATTAACATATCGACCTAATAACTCTTTTGGTACTAAGTTTTTAAATTGCAATACTAGGCAAACCATTTTGATATCTCACTCTTAATAATACAGTTTATATTTGTTTAAATATTTTGACATATGCAACACTTTAGTTGGCCGTATATAAATTCGCATGAGTTATCCAATCCAAGAGCGTGAAAGGCCGGCCGACATATGGTAATATGGATGTTAGAAATTGGAAAACGGTGATCCGTTCTAAAGTACGGACACATAATCGGAATTCGGAAACCCAATTTAAAAACAAAGTGTTTTTATTTTGTAAGAAGATACACAAATATTAATTTTTAGATGCGTCAGATACAAATTTTATCATCAGCAATCAAGTCAAGAACGTTATTATTATTATTGATGATTACACATTTTGAATGAAAATATTTACACAATTTAATAACAATTATTATCGTGTGAAGTAATTTAAAAAAGTGCCGTTAATACATTTTACCGAAAAAAAATATACATAAGCTTATATTTTCGTTCGGCGTATAAATATTCATTTGGTAACGGCTCTCGATCATTAACATTATAGAAGTAATTGCAGTTATATTCATTACACTTTATGTAAAGTAATAAAATTAATTATCTTTAATTGTCTATTAACTTGGCTTAGTTTTTTTTTTTTTTTTTCATAAAAGGAAAAGTAAAAGACGCAACTGTTAAATTAAACCACAAGCAAATCTCAAATATAAATTAATATAATACGACGATCCGATATACTGAAAGTATTATAAAGGGTTTTATAACACCTTAGTTAAATAAGCTTTATATTCCGTTTTGCTTCCTCTTTTTGTTTAAAAAAAAAAACCTCACACAAATTAAAAAACCGTTATAAATCATTATTAGCTCGATAAACTTTATAAACAATAACAAAAGGATTTCCCAGAAGAGATGCGGGTAGAAATTCCGCTTTTATGGGCTTTCAGAGACAAAGAAGTGGAGTAAGGTAAAAAAAAACATATAAAGTTTCACTTTCATTGTGAAACGAGCACTATTGTATGCGACACTGCAGCGGATGAGGCTAGACGCCATTTTGTGGCTGCTTGCTTTTAGGATTTAAGGTTTCAAAGGTTTGATCCAAATCCAGAACTTATTTTAAGCTCCGAGATTATAAAAATAAATTGGTATTAAAATAAAGAAGTTTGTTTGGAATGTACTAAAATGAATTGATGAAATAGTACACTATTTTTACAGTAGTATATAAAAACGTTAAAAATTCAATATCTTGCCAGACGCAAACACCTAATTACCGGTATCTATTAACAGAAAAGTCAAGGTTAAAAATGTGCAAATTTTTGTTCTATTTAATCGACATTATCGAGTTATACTTTTGTTAATTGTCGACTAAACATCATACGGAAAACGTTTAAGATTCATTCAAATAAGATATTTGTGAGTGTGTAGTTTAATAAAATTCAGTAAAAAATTTATAAAGCCTATATTTATACACTGAATTGAACTGAAACAGCCATTAAACTCAGTTGGGCAAAGGCCTCTTCTCCATATCTGAGAAGGGTTGGAGCTTAATTCACTACGCTGCTCCACTAAGGGTTGGCGGATAATTTCCCTACCATGAGTAACGATCGTTATCAGATGTCTATGATAGAGGAGACCCACAAGGACATACAGCCAGACCGAAAACAAATATTTATACAAATACAAATATCTGCTCCGAGCAGGAATCGAACCCGCGACCGCCGATGTTGATGACTACTCACACCAAAACGGTCGTTTTTATTCACTAAATTTATTAAATCAGTTCGATAATTGCTGAAATATTGTATATTATGAAAAAAAGAACCTAAGAAAATTCCTGCTTGACATGAAGACAACTCGTCTTACGAGTACATAGACGATAGAGGGAAAATGCTACCTATATAATATATATATATATAGGGGACCTATTTACACATACCTACTTCAAGGCGCCGCGTCGTTCGGCGGCGCTCATTAGTAGATTTTTAAACTAGGGTATAAAATAATAGTCTGTCTCTATTGAAAGCCCACCGCTTCAGAATCATTCATTTTGTTGAAATACAAAAGAGGCATTTTGTGAGACCTACAATGTGGGTTTGAAAAGCGTCGTTATTCATGACCCAAATGGTCAAATACCAAAGCCTTTTATATCATAACTATGTAATGATGCCTATTTTGGTAAGGCGACTTATTTACCAACTTGTTAAAAGTTCATATATTTCAAGGTAAAACTTAAACATACGATCTACAAGATTCTATCGACGCTAATAAGAAATGAAGACCCATACATGACGTAGGTATTTGCAATAATCGACTAGTTGTTGCCAGCGACTTTGCTTGCAATAGTATAATATACATATAGTCATAAATACACTCATTTGCAAAAAAAACGGGCGGTTTCGATTTTCTTCCTGGCTGAAAAAAATAAAATACCAAAAAGGTTTTAATCATTTGAACATGTTACTGGCCACTTATAAAAGTGCCATAATGTTTATAAGAGTACATTCCAAATTCAAATTTTTGACTGAGCCTGGTTTTCAAAGAAAATAACTTTTAACTACATTTTGTGGCGCGAATTCCCTCTAGTTAATATCGACTCTAATTAACTTTTTGTCAATTTTTATTAAATTATCTGGTGTCCTTGACATTTAAAAGTATTGTTATTGCTGTTTAGCAATCTCGAAAATGGTAGATAAAGTGATAAAAGCGAGCAAAATTATTGCGCTGCTTGAAGAAGGTTGCAGTCAATACTTCGTGGCTCAGAGGCTAAATGTGAGTCGGTCGACAGTTCAAAGGACCTGGCAGCGCTATCAAGAGACCGGTTCCGTCAAGAGAAGGCCTGGTTCTGGCAGAAAGACATGTACCTAACCACGGGATGATCGTTTTCTAGTTAGTCAAGCGTTGAGAAATCGCAAATCTTCTTATGTGGACCTCAAGAACACCCTCGAAGAAGTAAGAAATGTGCAAATTAGTCTATGGACGGTCAGGAGGAGGCTTTTCGCTGCTAATATACACAGTCATCTCCCGGCACGCGGCCCTAAATTACTCCGTGGACATCGAGTTGCCAGGCTTAGCTTCGCTCGAAATTGTGTGTCATGGACTCATGAAGACTGGGATAGGGTATTGTTCTCCGATGAAGCCAGGATATCTCTGCATGGTGAAGACCAACGTCGGCGAGTGCTACGTAGACGAGGAGAACGCTTTGCAGAGGCATGTTTTGAAGAAATCACACCTTATGGAAGGGGCTCTGTTATGTTTTGGCCAGGAATAAATTCTATGGATCGTACGGAGTTAGTCTTCATCGAAAACGGTACACTGACTGGACACCGATACATAACGGAAGTTCTAATTCCTTATGCACAACCCGCTTTAACCGCTCTTGGCGAAAACTCAATTTTTATGGACGACAACGCTCGCGCCCACCGGTCTGGCGGTGTGGATGCGTATATGCTAGAAGTCGGAATTCGTCGTTTGGACTGGCCAGCTAGAAGTCCGGACCTCAATCCCATAGAGCATGTCTGGGACGTTCTGAAGCGACGAGTGAGATCAGTGCAGCCGGCTCCGCAGACCATCAGAGAGCTAAAGAATGTGATTACCGCGGAGTGGAAACGTATTCCCCAAGAAACCATAAAAGATATACTCACTAGCATGCCCAGACGAATGCAAGCTGTGATTTCAGCAAGAGGGGGTCACACTCAATACTAAACTTTTATCTGCTTTTAATGTATTCAAGAAAAACAAAGAAATTAACGCGTTTCATTTTTATTTAGCGAGCAGGTACAATCATAGTGTTTTGAGCTGAAACATTATTTCTTAATAATTTAATTAAAATGTTATGATAAAACTGATGAAAACTATTCCTTCCTAATTAATTTATAAAATTCTGAGGATAACAATACCTAAAATTGTCAAACAAACTAATAGTAACTATAAAATAGTTCTTTGCTTAAGTGCCCGTTTTTTTTGCAAAAGAGTTTATATTTGAAAAACCTAATTTAGTAAAGTAAGTAGTAAGTAAGTAAAAACAGTAGAGAACACTTGGTTTTGTGATTTCTAATCAAGTCTTAATTTAAAGCTTCTTTTTTTACCAAAAAAGACTAAAACTAACTTACTTTTATTGCCCATTTTATTTTCTTAGAGGTGAATTTTGCAGAAACACGTTTTTTTTTCTTCTAATTTGAAGCCTAAATCTAGAGTTTCATGCTTCTCGTAAAAAAAATGGTGTTTATATAATTTTTTTATATAGGTACCCCATGAGCTCCCCTATTTCACATAACAGTCTATTCTACATCCATAGGTGCAGAATTTACAAAAGCCTTTATTTTAAATTTAGTATGAATAGTTGTAATAAATATAGTATTTTAGTAGTTTTATAAAGTTACTAGTAAGTTTCGGCGATGCTAATTTACTTAATTATTCAGTTGGAACATGTTAAAGTATAGATATGTCAAGATAAATAAATTTTATAACATAAATAAAACATTATTATGGCAAAAAGAGACATAGATAACACCCTTATCTATATGATATCGTAGCTTTTAAAAGGATGGACCCATTTTTTTCAGTTTTTATTGCTGGAAAACGATAACATTGCCCGACCCGATGCTGCAACTTCACGTGGAATCTGATCGATATTCAACCGTTCATCAATTTATAATCAAGTCATATATCAATGAATAGGTTACAAATGAATGATGATCAAATAGTGGCGCAGGAGACAGAAAGGATGAATTTGGTGCAAACGTGAAATCTTTTAAGCGACTTTCACTCAATCGATGCATTTTTTTTAGATATACTATGTACCGTTCGTAATAAATTAGTGTTAAGTGGGATGGAGTAAATGTAGACATGACTTGATATGTCACGGTGCCGACTGCAGCAAGATACGGTGGGGTCGATAGAGATTAATATGTAAAGTTTAGAAACCATGTAATAAAGCTCAACGATAAAAAAAGCCGACGCAAAAAAAAAAACCTCTGGAGTGTGTATCTATCATGCTATAAAACAAAAGTTATGGACAAACGTGTATAAAACAAATATGGATTATCTTACAACATAGCGGTGTGTTTACTTTTGAATCACACTCACTGAATATAACTAACTACTGTATTTAATTTGTTAGTCTATCGTGTGTATGTCTGTATGAAATAAGTGAATTTTTTGTGATAAAAAGACTAGAAGTAATTTTAATGAGCTAATAATTTTCTGCGAAAGCAAATTACAATTTTTTGCAGAAGTTTAGGAGAAACGAGGTCTGTGTGTCAGTTATGATAGGAAATAGCCTGTTTAAAAAGACCCATGATCTCTGTTATTTTATTATATGCAATTAGATGTGTGTCTATAAACATTGTAGTCTTATCTAGAAAATATCAAAACTACTCTTGCTGAGACTTATTAATAAATGTTGATTCGATATAATTTCCTTAAAATTTTCGAGAAAGGTTAATGGTCCTTGAATTTATTGGGTGGTTAAATATTTGCTTAAAGATAATAATTGTGACGATAGAACTCCTTATCGAACAGAATGTGTTAGGCGGTAAGTATTTAAAATTTAAATAAATGTTTTAACAACGCGTTCATTTTGTTGACAGAATAAATTTCTAAAATATACCTTATCACTGCAGACGCAAACGTAGCTAGGGTTGCAATAAGCGCAGTCGCATTCCACGCATTCGCTCCAGAAAATCTCGCCGTTACAGCCGAGCCGGCCGCCGGTTTCCACGTCTACCCACGTCGATCGCTTCATCAGGACCACTCACAATAGTTTGGCACAGTCAACCATAAAACATCACCAAATTATTTTTTTATTATTTAATAATCACACTGCACAAATCCAATATATGGTGAACGATTATTCAACTTTGGATACGTATTAAGAGTCGGCGGGCAAAAGACGCATAGGATCGCGAGCGTGGCGGCAGGACCGCCGCGCTACGGCTCATCGAACAGACTGCTTACTGCACGCACACAATTCCCTGGCGCTCAACTACGTGCTCAAGTAGGAAGTCCTCGACGAAACACTTATTTCAAAATTTTTAGCACAAATTGTATACAAACATAAAAAAAAGAATACTAAACAAAACAAACGAAATAAAACAATCGCTCTTCAGTTGTGTACTAACACTGTCATTGACATAAGAGAAATGAAAGAATTGGAAAGCAAAGTGCGGGTACGTTATTGTAAGTAACAATAAGATATTATTATGAGTTTAAAAGTTAGATCACAGTTATGATAAATGTAAATTTTTGTACGCGGAATATTAATTACTGCAAAAATAACATGCTTAGTTGAGCATTATAAGAACGCGCAATATTTTGTCTAATATAGAAGTTTTATTCATATTAAAATTAAGGGAAAAAATCTGATTGTGTGTAACCTTTATACGCGGTTGAAGTAAAACTTCTTTGACATTGTGACAGATGACGATTAAGTTAAAAATAAATAAGTCATGTTAGAATTTAAAAAAAAAGTATATAGGTATTAATAATATAACAACAGTAATATATACACTTATTTATACCGAGCATTATACATAATAAACATATTAATTTAATTATCATTTTACTTTCAATATTTAAAAATCGAAAGAAAACACCTTAACGCGTTTCCGTTGCATTATCGTCGTTCAAAGCATTCAGTTACCCCTTAGTCGCGCCTAAAGAAGTTTTAGTTCAAAAAAACTTTTATATCTATTTATTTTTCTTTCGTGAGAAAAAACAGAGCAAACCCTCTGTTTCATAGAAAATGACATTCATTGAACACTACAAAATGCTTTGTTGATAAATATCCGTAACAATACAAACATTCTTTTCTTACTACGAAACTCTCGTAGAGATTAATATTGTTACAGGTCAATTCTTCTTGTTTATATACACGTTCGTACTTAAGTCGAGTCGACGTCGTCAGTTATCGTGACTTTACAAATAATGATAATATCATTAACAACATACCAACATTAAATTTAAAAAAAAATTAAGAAAATTGTGATAATATATGTTTGTTACACTAAATTACAAGTTAGACATTTGCTAGTATTGAAATACAATTTTTATCAAAAAAAAAATTATAAAAAAAGTTCATAAATGTATAATTAAAATAAAGAAAATAAATTAACAAATAATATTAGCTTATTATAACGTAACAAAAGAAAAATATATGTACATATTATATATATATTAAAATGTACTTAACGCATTTAAAAAAGAAATTTAATATCATTAGAAAGCGAATCTTAAATAAATGATTTAATTATTCACTAGTGAATATTTTAATTCATATAAGTTTTAATGATGTTACGAGTACAACAAACTTGAGCATTATACCTACTTAATCATAAATTTAAATCGGTGAGTACATAATAAACTTTGATCAACGTAACATTGTAATCATTTTCATGCATTAATATTACAATATAATTAGGTCATTAACCCATATAAATCGTTGGAATAAAAAAAAAAGTAGGCTAATTGGACGGTATAATTATTTCCACGCAAACATAAGACCGTACGTATAAAATCGGTTTGAAATAATCAAAGCAAAGTTTAGGCGTTTAAACGGGCACAACACTTTCATTTCTAAAATAAAAACAGAGAAATCTCGTCGGAGTAGGACAATTCCGTGATTCGGCGTTGACTGTTCAATATAATTTACCATAAAGCTCATGATTTAAGTCTTTGTTCCGACTCTTTTAGGTCGTAGACCGAACGTGATTTGTTTTTCGAAGGTCGTATTGAATGCAAATAATTTAGTGCTTTAGTTACCCTAATGACTAGATCTAAACGGATACGAAAGGAAAAATAATTTTATAATAAGTGATGTGAAGAGAAATTATATAATTTTTTAGACGCTGTAATTTATAATTACAAAAAAATGTTTAAATGTAGAAAAATCTTACCAAAGGTGACTTGAGTCAGACGCGCAAGTGAAGTATTCCGTACCACTTGTACGATACGATGTTTATTATTATTCATTTCTTAAGAGCTAAAAATGCCGAAAAAGCAAGATTCTTATATGGCGAAATTAATAATGGACGATTATATTTTTATTTTTGTTTAAACAATAATAAAACGTGTTTTGGAAACAATAATAAAAAGTTAAACTTAATTTACTTAATTGATTATTTTTAGAAAATTTTGAACGGTAATAAAAATACATTGTTTATAATATTTGTGTATATGACTGCTGTTCGGTTCTAAATCAGAAGTTTTTAAATATTAGACGGGTAAGATTTATAATTGAGAGAACTTGCTGTTTATTCAATATGAAATACTACATAATTTTTAAGATCGAACTAATTTTTTTTTTTGTAGTGATCGCCTTATTTCTATATTATTTTTCGCTACGTAGGTATACTCGTATATGAGTCTTAATACGTATTCTGTAAAAAAATCAAATTCCACCTATTTCATTTAAAAGCTGAGTTACACACGGACAGAAGACGGACTCAAGAACTGTTCGGCTTCCATTCTGTGGGTATTTAACCCTAATTATTAAGTTTTAAATAAAATTTAATATTTATATAAGATTTTTATAAAATAACATTATACATTATTTTTATAAAATAGCATTATTATAGTATTCAAGCGAAATGCGGTAATGAAAGTCAACTGTTATTAATTGCTATATACATATTCCAAATATAGATATAATAGGTAAGAGATCCTTGTTAGGTATTGCTTCTACGCGTTTAAAACTTCATCTAAAACGTCAAATGCGTTTGTAAGAATTATAATTTATAATATCTTTCGTGTAATCTATTATGTTGGCGCAAAGAGGATATAATATAAATTGAACGTTTAACGCCCAGTTGCACAAAGATAACCATTAAATGTCTTTATATATTAAGCCTTTTAAAACTAAAAGTAACAAAGTCAAGTCACTTTCGTTCTAATTTATTTTTCAAATTAGTGGCAATTTGATAATGGTGGTAAATATTTATAAATTAGATAAACACTTTTAGGTCAATGGTACAGTTAATGATAGTACATGTACTGTCTGCTCGTTGCTGACTCTCAATAAGTTGCGATGACTTAGCATTTATGATAGTAATTCGATAATGAATTAAATGTAGATTTAACATTCACATTTATACTGTCATTGAACTTGTAAAAGGCGTAGTGTTTTTTATATCACATATCAACACAAATATACTCGTAATAAGGAGAGAGCGTGAATTTTGTTAGTTTCTATCTACGTGGGAAGTTAACTCCAAAATAAACGGAGTTGTTTTCAAAATTATTGTACAATTTGAAAAGTATTGTTTATTTATTTATTTATTTATACTTTATTGCACAACACAAAATTGAATTGTGCAAAAGTCGGGCCCAGCCAACCTTAGGACGTACAAGAGCGAAAGTTTGTAGGTGTAGGTAAAGAAATTGGAAATTGAGAAAATATATTATTGTTTGTATTTATATATGTATAATATATCTACGTCACCTATGTCGGAACAAATCATGCCAATTGAGAGCTTCTACGGCATGCGCTACGTACCTACATTAATATAAATAAATAATATAAATATGTTTAACACACACACACGGTCATGTGTTCCCAAGGTAGGCAACTTAATGCCTGTGTTTTAGGTAACAGCCGACTGGTATACTTTTTTTTTTTAAATAAATATACATATATAAATAGATATAATTTTATATTACACCCAAACTCGGGAATCGAACCCATAACCCTTGGAGCAGAAAACAGGGTCACTGCAAACTGCACCAACGGGTCAGTCAATTATTAAGAATGTTTTACATGTGAATCTTTAATACTTTATATTACTATGTAACTATGTAAGTTTCTATATCTAAAAATGGAACTGAAAGGTATGCTATCTTTCTTTGAGTTTATTATATTTAATAATAATACTGTATTTAACTATAAAAACAAGTTAAATATACATATAATCAACTTATTTTGACCTGTCTGTAGGGGAACCTGTTGTACCTTGGACAGAGTTGTACCTAGAACAATCTCATTTTTTTCAAAAATTTTGCGCCATTTAGAACTGTTGTCTATGGTATTTGATACGTCATTTGTTCACATTAATGTGACGTTAGTCGCGTTTCGCCGGCGCCGTGTGAGCACAGTTAAAAAAGGTAATGTATTGTTTTATACTCAAAAAGTAAGTATTTTGGGTTTTACTTAATTCCAATTTATTTAAAATGATGTATGTTTGTGAAAATTGTCTTATATAAAATCTGATCTTAGTATATCTAGTTACTATACAGCATGAGCGTCTGCTCCTAAACTCAATAAACCGACTTGGGTTTATAAAGCTTGTTAAGTGAAGTTGTCGCGATGTTGTACCTTAGCCACCGAACTTACGAAGTGTTCTTCTTCATGTGTGTAAAATAAAATCCCTTAGTGAAGAGGGAGTTTTGATAAATTCCATGCAAAAGTCTTTGAAAAACTGGAAATGGCATGAAAAGGAGGATTTGAATTTGTACCCTTATCAAGATATCAAGAAAAAGAAACCCACCAAAGAGAGTCAACTCAAAAAGAAGTTTATCGTGTTCCAGAAATTGAAAAATACTTGGATTTTTGTTAATACTATTTAATTAAATATAAGTAAGAATTCATCCCTAAATATTAACTAAAAGACTGTGTGTTTCGTAAGTTCTTTTTTGTTTATTTTTGTTTTAATTTCTTAATATTTTTTTATGATTTATTTTTGTTTAATACAACAATTTTAATAGATGTTTTGTTGGAATTTATATTATATAATATGAAACAAAAAAAAAATATTAGGTTGTAAATTATAATTACGTAATTCGAATCCAAAGTATTGTCGACAATAAGGAGTAGAAAATAGATAGATAGGGCTTATTTAAAATAATAATAGTTTTATTTAGATAATGTTGTCAATAACTGTTTTTATTTTCTATTTGCAAATATTTATATGATTAAATAATTATAACTTATATTATTTCAACAGAAAATATATAAATTATAGGTAATAAAAGTTTTTATATTGATTTGAACCTTCTCTGTCCAAGGTACAACGGACACCGCCCAAGGTACCTCTGGTTTGTTGTACCTTGGTCAGTTTTCCTTTTTTTTTTCAAGTGGGTAGTGGTCTCAAGTCTTTAGAAATATACACAGTTTTATGATTGAATTTTCTAGTTAATTAAATGCTCTTTACATACATATACAATTGACAAACGTAGAAAGTGACATTATTTTATAAAAAATAAAAATAAAAAAAACTGGCCAAGGTAGAACAGGTTCCCCTACTATTATCAAATGAAACTAATTTGTTGTAACATTTTGAGAATCTCTATTCGCTATATTTTACATTTTGAGGAAATAAATAATCATTTGACGGCCGGCTGGTCGAGTGGTCAGGCAACTGAACACTTTACGCAGCGGTCGCGGGTTCGAATCCCGCCAGGTGCAGATAATCTGTATGACGAATATAGATGTCTGCACCGGGTCATGGATGTGTATTTATGTATATATGTATTTATATCTTAAATTTATTTCCGTTCCTAGTACCTGTAACACAAGTTCTTACGAACTTAGCACGGGGCTAGGTTAACGTGGTGTGATTGTTGGTTAATATTTATTTATTTATTATTTATTTATTCATATATCATCAAACATACAAATAACTGGCCAAGTGCGAGTCGGACTCTCACACGAAGTATACCTACCGTATGTGTTATTGTATACATAACATAACATAAATTTAAAGATTACATTTGAAAAAAAATTAATAGATAAAGCGTATTATTCGGTGCAGGATTATTTAGCTGATAAAGATGTGTGGACTTAGTGGTGCTGTATTTCATGCAAGATATTACTAATTTTGTACTAAAACATAGTTTATATAATATTTTCAAAAGAGTAACTGCAGAGTTTCTTGCCGATTCTTCTCTGCAGAATCTACATTCCGAATCGGTGGTAGCTTTACTTTTACAAAATAATAATAATAATCACTACAATATTAATTTTGTAAAATGACGATTCGAAGGTGCTCGTGGGGCCTATTTGAATAAAGTTGTTTTTGATTTTGACTTTTGATTTTGTTCTTTATTTAAGGTAGTTCCAGCATGAAACCACTTTTCGACAGATTTGGCTATAAATATCATCGCGGGTTCAGAATAGCTTTATCTATGAATTACTAAAATTTCGTAATTTTCGACCATTTAGATCGCGAGATATTTAAAGACAAAATTCGTGATTTTGATGGTAATGTCACATTTATGTAACTATGTAAAATGTCGGATTTTTTATTATATTAAAAAATTCTCTCGACAGAATTTGAAAAAAAAAAAACTAGGAGTGTTGAAAAATGTTTTTAGAATAAGTTAAAAAAATAAAAGTAGTACCTACCTCACCGTTTTGTTATCGAGATATTAAAATTAAACATTTTTTTTTTATTAACAACTTATAAATATCTGGCAGCGCTGTGCGCAACGCTCTCTGAAATAGAGTAGATTAAAAAGTAGGAAATTCAAATCTTTCACGGTTTTAGTAAAATTATATTATTAGAAATACATTTTTTGATAAATTTTGGTATTTTATAAATCGACCTTTGTGCCGTAATTGCTTGGGCATCTTTTTAATTTAATAATACTATTATAAGAAAGCGCAATACCATTTGTATATATTGAGACCATAAACAAAAATATATAAACAGAGCAACGTTGCCAGATCACTATAACTAACAATATAAGGCAGGAGGTATTAAGGTAGGACACTATACCACGCTGGAACTACCTTAATTAATATTTGACATAAACGTATCGCGATAGGAACCAGAGAGAGAGAAAATACAGACATTCTAATATAGTTTCTGTTATATTAAAAGACTAGATAGATCTTAATGTAGACAGTAAAATATTGCTGATAATAATTGTTATTATATTTGTGAAGATCATGGAAAACTACGTTTATTGCATGTGGACCGTCAAGCTTTTAATTACGTACGGAAAACTATTAAATAACAATAAATAATGAATTAATAATTGTAATTTCTCCAGATAAACATAAAATATAGTCGAGTTGGAAGCATTTTCGTAAAGGAAAATTAATTTGTTAATTTTATTTTAAATTCATATTAACTGTGGCTCTATGTGATTAATCATGTCATTAAATCATAAATAAAATACCAGTATAATATATTCAGCCGTACCAATTCACGTTCAAATAGCTTACTTTATCGATTTCGTAAATCGAAAATTTCGTAATATTTGCGGCGACTAGAAAATTCGATACATTGTGTAAAACTATTCATTGCTATGTAAAATGTCTTTGTTTGCATTTGTGTCTAACATAATATATTAGAACTTAAAATAATATAAAGTACTAATATATTTTTTTTTTGCAGTAAAGCTGAGAATTTAAGTAATAACTTCTTATAACTTGTTTGCCCAACGACTTAAGTACATTATGTGTATTGATACTTTAAACCTATTTTAAATTACTTTAAAAGGCTAGGCTACCTTCTAAGGTTGACTAGGATTATAATTCTAATGTTTTGTAAAACGATATCTTTGCCAATTATGAATCGATTTGTGTTTGTTTTTTAATAACTTTTTTTTAAATTTGATATAAATTGATAATATAGATTTTAAAAAAATATTTTTAGTACCTAATGACAGATATATAGGTAATAATTATACCGAGATATTCGATCAGTTCAGTATTACAATTAACGAAAATATTTACCGTCAACAGTGGCCCTTTTTATATCTGAATTAAAAACTTATATAATTTTATAAAGTTCGAGGACCTGACTTTTTGGTTGTACAGCCAGGGTCAACAGCGGTTTCTGCATTAGGACATAATATGTGGGCGAACAACATTACTGAAATGTACGTTCAAACTCAGATATATGACAAGTTTGGTCAATACATGTTTCTTAATAGGTAATATAACGATCAATAAATACGATTGAGTTTAAGAATTAATGTAAAAGCTCCACTCCCATCGAAAGTATATGACGAACATTTTTTTTATCCTAAGTCTGAAATGGAAAAAAATATAAGGATAATTATTTTGTAGAATTTTGAGACACTCATGTATGTACATATACATTTATAGCTACAAATTATTTTGAAATTTCTTGATCTCTTTCTTTTCTTTTATAACATATATATTTAGAAAATTAATTATGCTGTAAAAATATGATTTAACTTACTACTACGAAAACAGCTTATACACCTAACTTATATATCAAAATTTAAATTAATAAGAAAATTATATTATAGTACACAACAAAAAAAAAAAAATCTAAAAGAATTATATATATATATATATATATATATATATATATATATATATATATATAGCCTCCACTGGTGACAGGAGGAGGGCTGGTGCATTTTTTTACCCAGAGAATCGGAATTTGGATTCAACGGTGACATGCTGTCAACATTCTTGGTACAATTCCACGGGGACATGATTTATACCACAACTAAATCATTAGTTTTGAAATTTTGCATTATAAATATGTATAAAATTTAGAAATAAATATATAATTAATATTTAATTACAAATTTTCTTAAAACTATTTTACACCAGACAAACCGCACGGTTTCATGATATTTAACGTACGTACTCGTATATATATAAATATTATATACTTTATATGAAATTTTAATTAAATATCTATACAAATAATAAATCTGTTAAAACCTCCGTTTTATTAATACACTATATATCATCAAGAAAAATTTTTAATAGCGCGTTTATTTTTGTATCAGCGCCATCTCTTATCATTTTTTTGTGTGCACGTATCACGTAAAAAGTACAAAACCAATGTAAATAACTCTAATACATAAAAATTTAACATAATTCACAGTATAATTTAGTTTTTGTTTCATTGTAATTAAATTTAAAAATAAATATTTAAGAAAATAGAAATAGGTACCTACGCCGCCAACGCCATCTGGTCTAAGGTAAGGTACTATTATGTTAAATGTCACTAAATATAAAAACGATATTCTACTATTATACGATAGATTGCGCATGTAGGTGATAAAAAATATAAATTTATAATTTTTAAAATTTTAGTTAAATACCCGTGCGAAGCCGGGGCGGGCCGCTAGTTATACATAAATACTTTTAATGTGTAATGTCATATTCAAAACTTACATAGAATCGTTAGACCATGAGTTTTTATTTTTATATCGTATGTTGAGTTACCGTATTAAGCACGCGACGTCTGCCGCCATGTGCTCAATTACATATTATAAATCCCGTTAATAAATACGATGAAAGTATTAAAACGAGATCAAAATCTAAAAAGCAGATACGATCTTCTTTGGTGTTTGTTAATTTCGTTCAACCTCGGATAATCCAGAAACTTTAAAGTTTTAAACGTTCTTGATTAATTAGTAAGGTATTAAGATGAGTCGATAAGAATTATATTTATTCGTCGGTGCATTATTTTAATGTTTTCTATTTCAATGTAATTATGTATTTGGATATATATAATTTATTAATACACATATGACGATTTAATTGTTTATCAAATGAGTAGGTCAATAAAGAAATATTTTGTATGCTATTAGATTTGATTTCTACGTACTTACGATATTATTTGCGTGAGTTTTGGTTTTTCCACGAGAAAGCTATGTGCGTTAGTTATGAGCTTTTACGCTTATTTAAATACTATTTTAAAAAGTAACCTTTGTTTTTTTTAAAGTTTGTATTTTTGTCAAGTAATGACCTATATAGGTTTCTGAAAATAAAAATGAAGATTTTTGGTTCAATCGTAAAAAGTTTAATAGACATAATTATAGTCACTAATTTTCGCATTTATAATATTAGATAGTATTTTGTTATGAATATGCCACACATGATAAATATAAACGCAGGCAAAACTGCAAAGATTGTCTACGACGTATTATGTAAACTTCACCTTGTTTATTTTATAACTTAGAGGTATATGTAAAATACATATAAATATTTTAATAATTTTATTTCTGTATCTCCCTTTTTTGCATACGAATAGTCAATTGGTACTTATCGTAGATTACTGAAGTTACACTTCTTTTGGCGCGACAGTAAATTTTCATGATGCGCGCCGACACCCCAAAGTTAGCTAGTCGTCATTTTAGTTTTTTTTACTATATTTAAATAAACTTTATTTAACTAGATAATGCGTTATAATAAAACTTGCACTGTATCAAATATCTTTTTTTTTTCTATTATTAGTTTCGATTTTTTTTAAACGCGAAAGATAAAATTTTTAGATAGATTTTTATCTTGTTATGCCAAAGAAGTATAACTTCTTACGTGCGCACATAAGTACACACACACATTTTTTATGAAGCACGAGTTTCGAGGCGGTAAGGTTTCACAGGAATCGACGAAGAATACAGTGCGACAGGACGTAGAACCCATTGTTGTTCGTAGTGCAGCTGGTTAAAAGAAACCTGCGGTTCTCAGATTTAATAATAGTGCGCATTCATACATCACGCCTTATTTATTCGCATAAACATTCCTGTTTTCTCAAAATACATTTAGAACTTTTCTGATAAAATTTTACACTATATTATGTGAAAAATAGTGCTGTATAGTCCAGTTAAATAGGATCTGTGTTAGAAATAAAAAAAAAACTATCATATTTGATATAATATTCCGAAGGACAGAAAAAAATATGTAAGTTTAATCGTTTCAATTACAAACTGTAAAAAGATTATTTTTCATTGTTTTGCTTTTTTTTTACAATAATTCGAAAAAGGTAAAAAATATAATAATATATGATTTTTATTATTAATGTTTTTAGACTATATATTTTTTTTTTGGTGTGGCATTAAATGACATCAGTTATAAACTATTAAAACATATTTAATATGCACTCTGTACAACGTACATGATATACTTAGGTATGATATACCTAATACATTTTACACCGTCCGCGATGATTAAAGATAACAGTCTTCTCAAGGTGAACACACCTTGAGAATGGAATGTAATCTTAAAGGCTGGAATATTAACAAATGCAAATATCGTATCAAGTATCATATTTGAAAAAAAAAATAACAATTATGCAAATTAGTTTACGTTCAAAACTAAATAATAATAATAAAATAATTAGCGCCTCATATTCAATCTCTCAAATACAGTAATATCCTAGAGATCGTGTTGATCCCATGGGAGTTGCTGGTCTCCTACTGGGCGCGTCCCCGGGTGGCGGATAGGGGGTACCACTCGTCGCTCTCCACGAGTGGTTTTGGTCTTCGGACCCCCGCGGACCAAAACCAGCAGATGGGCGCGAAAGCGCAGAAGAGAGGATGGAGGGAGATCGAGTCTCGTATTGTATCCTATCGTATCGTATTGATCATACTCATGACAGAATCCATGGAAGACCTCTGGATTATGCTTAGTGACCAGACCGGAAACAAATGTTTGTACAAATACAAATATCTGTCCCGAGCGGGTATCGAACCCGCGACCGCCGATGCGCTGTTTGAGGCGACTAGTCGCACCACTACACCAGAACGGTAGTCAATAAATAAATATGTATATTAAACTAGAGCAAAAGATCTCATTAACTAACTATGCTAAGGTTTTTCTTGTTAAGGAAAAATATAGTTTAATTTGCAACGCTACTCCTCAGCGGATCTGCGGATCGCTGCATCGCATATGAATATATCTTCCGATATATGCGGATTTCCTTACGATGTTTACCTTTATCACTGAGCGCAAAATAAATATTAAATACAAAAGCACTCGAAAAATTTAACTGTTGTGTCCGGAATTAACCATGACCTTCGTTTAAGATCCATGTAGAGAATACATTATGTAATTTATAACTATAGTATGTCTAATTTTTTAAATTTATTAATAAAATATTTTTTACGGTAGGTTTATTTGTTATTTTTTTATGCAAATAAATATGTATTCAATTTTTACACAATGTTGATATCGTAAACAGATTCAATAAAAAATATTTAACCATATTTTATAGATTTAATAGATTTTAATAATTTATAGTTTACATTTGAATTCCGTGTCAATACATTTTTATGAGATGTGTAATATCACAGATCTGGAATTTGCAATTTAGAAATTGCATTTAACTTTAAGATTAATCTAAAAATTAACTAACTGAAATTTGTATCTTATATAATCTTATTTCTAAGCTTAAAATAGCATATCAATAGCATTAAAATGCAACTTATTGTACCACACACATGACGAAATGAAAAAGTGTCATCAAATATTGCTTAATGATAAATATTTATAATTTTTTCATAACCACAAATTGCACATATTAAAATTAAATCAAAATTTACTTCATTCACTAGGCTTTAAAAACATAGTGTTTTAATCTTATTTTTTTTTAAAGAGTAACTTTAAATTTGTCCTGTGTTGCAATAAAGTCAGCGTTTCTAAGCCCGCTTATGTCTATTGGCAATTACGTTATTAGTGTTTATATGTAAAATATGTATATATATTTTTAAATAATAATTTCACTGTTAAATTGCTATGTTATAAATGTCTAAGGTTATAATTATAAATTGAATTGTTTCAAATTGAATTGTGTCAAAAAACAAATCTTTTAATATAAAAAAAAAGTATTAGGAGTTAGTGATCTTATTGTTAGTCCACTATTTTTATATTTTATCGTTAAATATGATATGAGGAAGATCTATGTTCTTGAGCACATAGAAACTGGTGCAAGCTATAGTTTTACTTTTGTAGATGAAGCTGGTGAGTCGCTAGTTTTTAAGGTCGAGATCTTCTAGAACCAGATGTGTCAAGAAGACAATAGTATATATACTCTATAAATAGTAGAAGTACTCGTAATATAAAACATTTATAGGTGTTTATTGTAAAGATAATGCTTTAGTGTAACGCAGAGTCGCAGAATTATTTAGGTCTTTTATATGCTGCAACATATAGAAATCATTACTAGCGAACACATAAGATGAAGTATGTTTAATTATGTTTCATATCGAGTTATAATTATGAAATAAAATCGATACAGAAAAAAAATTTAAAGCATAGACAACTATTGAAAGCTATACATTCCCGTCACCAACTCGCCTTGGCATACGCATTCCATTAAGCAGGAAACAATGTATGTATCACCGATTATTATAAGCAAATAACTACTTAGCATACTAAATCTGTATTGACATATTGATATCCTTATAACTTTACTTTTTTTTGTCAACATAGAACAATCCGTGCTACAATTATTTTTTTTTTGTTTTTTAGAAAGGAATATATTATGAATATTTTTATGTAATAAATTCCAAACGTGATATAATAATATGTATTTTTTGATGTAATTATGTATTCGTGCTCTTATTGTATAAATATTAAGTTTATATTTCAAACAAAATAACTCTTAAATTATGTTTGCGAATATTGCTACTAACAAATTCAATAATACGTTGACCTTGACGTACAATGGAAAATTTCTAATATATTTTTGAGATTTTTGTTACAAGAAATCACGCATGATTTGAAATACAGATTCCCAGCCTTCGATTTTATCAAGTTCTTAACTTATCTACTACAAATATATTATTCCGTGAGAATTAGTTCAAAATTAATAATAAATACAAAAGTACATCTATGAAAATTTTACCTGAGGATATCTGAAAATTTTGTAATATTAGTGTGCGTTCTAAGCAGGATCATCTCCACAATTCTAATTGGCCATAGCATTTTTTATATTTTTTCTCTTAAAACATTTTAGTGACATATTTTAGGATTCTAAATCAATGAATAGCAGATAAGACTTGTTTATGTATTTATTATTTATTAAATTATTATTTTAGCAATGTTTCTTACAGACCAATGACATGGTTGTGCGTTACGGAAGTCTACTAATGGAAGTTTAACAAAGACATTGGATATTATTACTTAATTACTACAGAAGTTATTGACACCTTTGAATAGGTATGCGTTAAGAAATTAAGACTAAATTTTAAAATATTACGCAACGAGATATTTCCGCAAATAAAAAACAATGAATATTTTTTTTTTATTCCACTAGTTTAGATTTTAAGTAGACCTTATTTTAAAGGAGATAAATTTTTTCTCTACACAAATTATTGTTTATTTTATCAAAATAATTTACTTTTACATTCTATTACATACTTTTACATTATTCTATCTATATAATTTACTTTTACATTCTATTTTATTTACATATCAATAGTTTAATGGGTAAACACAAATAGTATAACAATACTCCAAATAGTTGCATATTTGTCTTCAGGAAATCGTTCGATATTAAAATCATCATAATTATGTCGTATAGTAATCATTAAATGTTAATTAAAATTAAATTCAAAAATCTTCTAAAATTGCGTTACGTAACACTTGAACGCTTTAAGTGTAGATTACCAAATACATATACATAAGTAGAATAAATAAATTATTTAATAGACTTGCAACGCGTCAGCATCAAAGCCGAGGGTCTTGTCCAATGAATTCTAGCTTCAAACGAAGCCCAGCGTCATAAATGCCATTGATTGGGACTCACAGAGTCATTCAAACGTTATAATAGATGCAGCTGCCGTGTGCATTATGCAACCAATGTTATGTTCGCTGTATGATTTTGAACATTTGATTTTTATTTATTTAGAGTTATGTAGCTTAACGTTGCGGAAGGAAGAATACGAGAAGTAATACAAAAAAGAAATATTTCGGTCGACTGTAATTTTAAAAATTATTGTATATTCTTATTATACACAAAGAATAGTTAAATAAGGATAATTAAAGAAATATTTTAGTGATGTAAGTTAAGTTTTTTATCAAATGTAGAAAGATTTAAGGTCACATAATTATACGTTAATAAATTGTTGGAATTTTAATGAAGAGTTTTGAAGTCTTATATAATTTTTGCTTCACAAAAAAAAACACAGATAATTTAGAAGAAATTCATTTATCTCAATATGTACCTACCATTAAAATTGATTAGTCTTAATAAAAAAATAAACGCGACGAAATGGCGTAAATAAAACGAAAATTTTGAGAAGCACACATTCACTTTATTGCACTGTACCGTGAAACTTCCACTACCGGACAAAAATATTGTTGTTTTCTTTCATCATTAAATTATAGATGATCGTTATGTCATTTATATCTCAATATCTGTGTAGATATGTTACGGCTACTAGACGACCGTTCTGGTGTAGTGGTCTTAGTGGTGGTAGTAGTCGCCATTGGTTCCCCACCGTGCCTCGGGGAGCACGTAAAGCCATCGGTCCTGATTGGTATCGTAGACATCTTATAGAGACCGTTACTCATGAACCATGGTAGGGAATTTATCCGACAACCCACAGTGGAGCAGTGTGGCGAATTAAGCTCCAACCTTTCTTCTACAATGAGAAGGGGCCTTTGCCCAACAGTGGGTTGTTTATAGGCTGATTCAGTTCAGTCCAGTTCAGATAAGTTATTTAGAAAAAATTACAATCGTATACAAGCAATCGCTTACGCACTGCCATTTAGTTAAGTGTATTCGATTATGACGTTACTATCATATATCGTCACGGATATTGCACCAATATCCTATGATTATATGGTTTACACAATGCTTATGACCACTTTCACTTGCCAGGCCATAAAAAAATGTCGTCCATGTTATGCGCACCTTACCAATATTTATTTGACCGAATACCCCTTAAATGATATGTGTATGTATGCAGTAACAGTGAAATTATTCATTTTTATATAATCTACAGTTACTGTTACTTAATAAGTACTTCCTCGTATAAATTTTAGCGTTCATTTGGACCATCCCTGAATCTAAGAGTATATAAATGAACAACAGCTATGCTGTCGTAATAAAAAAAATTGACAAAGAAATTTTGTATTTGTATAACTATCTTCTCTTATAATAGTTGAGTACATCTCTGAGTCAATTTGCTTACGATTATAATTATTACACTTCATTTTTTTTTTTAATTCTTTACAAAGATGTAATGTAAGACCCATATTAGATTTTAGGACACGGTAACCTTATTCTAACAGTAAAATGTTATAAACAATAAAACAGAGATAATATTCAATGTTTTCTAACAAAATATTATGGTCTATTTAAATTAATTACTTTCCCATCTCGGTTGTATTATTGTTATAAACAGGTTATGTCATAGAGATTAAAATCACGTGTTACGTAAGTCGTGTAATACCATCGCGACGTGGGAAAAACTTATGTGGTATCGAGGTAGTTAACAGATCTAACAAGTTTAGCTGCATATTTTTTATAGTGAGTCTTATGATGAAATTAGATACATTACTACGAGGAAATGTCGTTAAAGAATCCGTAATAGTCTGGAATCGTTCGGAAAACGTTTCCTTTCACTTCGAATATTTCCGATTGAACGATTTTCTTATCATCTATAAAATTTACTGGGAGTCACTAAATACTTACGGGCCCGAATGCCCTAAATATTTTAGTAGGTTTATATCTATTATAAAGTATTTAACAGGTAATAAATCCATTTGTATGGATTGTGATAGAGATTTAAGGTAAACATTTGTTACTTATATGTTAATTAAATAAATATAATTTAAATTTAATATTACTAAATACTAGTTAAAAATTAATATTCAAATCACAAAGTAAGGGAGAACCCTAACATAGTTAGAAAGCATCTAAACAATAAAGGTATGATCACGTTACATATATTAATATGTTAATGGTATGAAAGTTTGTCCAAATTTCTCTACATACCCACATACATAACCATATTATAAATGAAAAAGTACTTTAACTATTTTCACTGCAACGTTTTTAAAAGCTAATACAATTAATAAGCATGAAATGAGTAAAAGAAACATTTTAAACTAAGATATTTTAATTACTGAGAAATAAAAGCTACTTTAAAAAAGTAAATCTAGTATGTGGAATTGGGAGTTCAAAGTACTTCCTCAATTTCCTTTGGATAGATCTACAAGTAGAAGTCAGTGATTACGAAATATATATAAATTAATTCAATACACAAAATTAACACTTTTAATATGTTTCTTCGTCATGAATAATGTATTATTTGGATTACAATATATTGTATATAATTAAAATAATTTATATTTACGAATAACTTATTAACTTATATAGGTACTATAGGTACTGTAATACCCGAACCGAGATGGGCCAATATATAAAAATTACAAAATTTTCATAGTGATATCAAAATTCTATGTCCAGCATATAAAAACAGAAATAGATTATTAAAACCGGAAGTAAGTTAATACCCGATAGACAGATTATAATATTAACTAGTTATATAATATCAGTTTAATACAGATTATATTATTTTGGTAATTTTAAAATTACGTAATACTATTATTTTGAGTAGGTACAAAGTGGAACTGCGATCAATCATGGCCACGAACCACCGTTAAAATGTTGTTACATTTTTGAGACTTTCCAGTACTATGAGTGACAGTAAAATAACCATTATTTTGTGTACACACGTATATACGTGTTATTAAAGCTAGTTATATAACTAGCTTTAATAATATTAAATATGGATAATATATAATATTAGCCTTGCAGTAATGATACCTTGGGCGACCTACACATGCTTTCTCGCACTTTCTACATAAGAACTACTGGTTTTTACATATTTTTCCAATCTGGACGTGTGGAGAGAAGTTCCTTATTCGTAACGAGTTTTTATTACAGATAACGTGTACACATTAGAATGTATTCCTTTTTTAATTATACAAATATAAAAAAAAAAAATTGTCAGTTTTAATGATAAAAATTTCGTAATCACTTACTGTCGTTTGTTTAAATGAAATTAAGAAATACGAATATTATGTATCGATCTTTTTAACTATACATATATAGCTATTCCAGTTTTTTATTGTAATGAAAGATAAGTTATCTATTTAAATTTTTTTAATTATATATGTATGTACAACAGTTTAATTTTTTTTCCTGTCTTTAAAATATTATGTTAAAATATTCTTCCACTAGTCCTTCATTAGACCGAAATGTATTGTACTTTCATTTGACCCGAGAGGCAGTGTACTAAAATCTGTCATTTATATGATCATCACGTAGTTAAAAGTGTATGAGTTGAATAATAATGAATTTTGTACAAACAGGAAAGTTGCACCTGATAAATATACGACCTTTTGTTTTTGTTCTTGAACTTTTTCGATTGTGAAAATAATGATACAATGTAATTATTAAATTTTATAATTCTCAAAAGTTTGATATTGAAATTTTACAAAGTTGAAAAATTTTCAGGTTAAGTATGTCGACCTGAAACGTTACTCCATTTGAAATTCTCACAGAATCTCTTAAAATTCATATCACTATTTTTTGTGTTAAACAGAATTAAATTTAAAAGGTATTTAAGTTGAGTAACCTTCATTGGCGTAACTACAGATTTTTTTTCTAGGCAGCTAGCTGTCTTGTCTCTAAGGTTGGGTTCTCCTTCCTTATCCTCACACCCTTACTAGACCAAACCCGCCTTGCGCCCTCACACCCTTACTAGACCAACGGTAACCTTTAAGAATTTTTATTACTTATAGTTCAGATTATACAACAGAAAATTTTACACGTGAGAGAAGAGGGAGAGAGGAGAATTTTGTGTGGCATGTATAATATGAATGTATAATAAACTGAGATGTTAAACATATAATTGATATTGTTGGGTGTTTTATTTAACCTAAAAGGGTAGACTGGTATTTTAGCCTCGAGTAATGACCTTCTTTTCCGGAATTTACTTGAGATAACTACAGAGGCCACTTAATTTAATGCAGAGGCGTATATAGAGGTAATCTAGAAATCTGCATGAAAAGTTCTCTTCAGAAAAAAAAAAACTTGGTCTAATCGAGTCACTACCTACGTCATATGTTTCTAGTTAATATACGAGTAATGGTACAGAGACGATATTTTAATTTATTTATACTTTTTGCACACCAATACACAATAGAGATAACACATAGAAATCAAATCTATCACATTGCATCAGTTGCAACCTTTGGGCAGAGGTAATTGTCTATCGTATCGTATTATCGTAATTAATATTTTATTATAATAAGTAAATTAGTAATATAATTATATATTATTAATTCACTTATTATAATGAAAATAAATATAAATATTTGTCACTTTTAACAATTTATGTCCAAAAACGAGAAGAATTTATCTCGTGGCTGGAGAGAGCTCCAGAGAGGAGCCACCATCAAGTTTTTTTCCCGTTTCGAAAAAATCGGTAAATCCGTGGGACTAATACGTAATTAATAGACGCACCGGGGCTGGCTCCTACACTATTTATTACATCGATTTTGCTAAGCTAATAAAGTATTCATTGGTATTTTTATATTTTAGAAATTATAGCTCCATCTTGCTTCTGCTAAAGCAGAAACACTAAGACAACGAGATTACAACACTATGATAACGAGATTTACGAACTCACTCTATCTAAAGCCTAGTATTTTGTCACACGTATTTTTAAATCATCCACTGTGGCATCTAGTATTGCCATAGAGCTAGTACGACACAGCTGTAGAGTGCACGGTTTAATACACAGGTCTTGCAACAACAGTAGTGGCGGTACGTCGGCTTAATGTTGGCTGTTCTTTTTAATTTATGGCCGCCAGAGGCATGACGATAGATAGCAACGAAGTCAAATCATGTTTTGAACAATGTCAAATCCAGACAAAACAATTAAATAGTAAAACAAAAATGACAACAAAATCGCGAAACAATTATTAAATAAGTTAATATTTGAGAGAGAAAAATATACGCCGTATGATAAATAATGAGAAATGAGACTGAGTCCCTTACAGTTGGCGTGCACTCATCGATAGCAACGACGTACAGCAGCGTTGCCGCGAAAGAAAAGTTATAACACGATCGTAGGTATTAATCTCTCAGTCCTGAAATTGTGCTTCGTTGCAAGACCTGTATGTAAGACCGCGGTAAAGTGGAGCGCACGTACCTGCGCGTCGAGCGGCGCGGCGGATTGCGGCGGCACGGCGTGCACGGGGCGCGCGGGGCGGGCGGCCGCGCGCTGCAGCGTGGCGCGCTTCACCGATGCCATCAGCCACACGTCCTCCACGCGCTGGCACACCTGCGCGCACAACCCCCATGTAATGTAGCATCTATGGGGTCGTCCATTAATCACGTTATGTTTTTAGCAACTTTTTAACCACCAACTGGTGATATATAGTAAGGTTTTACATACCATACTCCCCCCATACCCAAAATCACGTGTATTTTTTTGGTACATTAAAATTTTTAGAATATTATCTTTAAATACAAGTATAATCTGATTAAATTTTGGAAAATTAAGCACCGTGGAAAAATGTCCAGACAGATATTAAGGTTGCTGGTTGTTTTTGACTGGCATAAGGTATAAGACTAATAAGAAAAGGTGTAAAAAACATATATTTACGAAAACTAAATACACATGATATCTTATTACACCTCCCCCCAATATTTTTAAAAGCATGTCAACAAGTACGTTTGTAATGTACGGAACTAAAAAAAGAATTATTCGAAATTCAAATTTCTCTATTCTCGATAAAGAATGCGTATTGCTTATATTACTTAGAATTACAATATGGCAATTTAAATAGCAAGTGTTATAATATGGTTGCGCTCTTTATCTCTCATGTACTTGAACTAAGTCACGTACAATATCAGTAGTTGCCTACTTTTAGTCATTTGAAATTATGTTTACGAGGAATTGCATTAAAAAAATTAATATTGTAAAAACATTAGAGATAATACACCATTATGTAGAGATATTTTTTGTTGTATATAAATAATTCTATTTTAGACATTTCGAAATGAAAAACATTACAGAATAATTACTGACTAGATAACTGTAAATCACCCAAGAAGTCTTCGTCAATCAATGTCTCATGCTATTTTTACTATTTTTAAATAAAAATTACAGCGATGATTTTTCAGACAATACCTTTAAATATATAAATTTAATACGAACATAATAACGAGGTAAAACAAAATATAGGATAAAGCAAGCCTCAACACTATAAACAAGTTTCCATAGTGAGTACTGTGCATATAAGACTGATTGTAAATAATTAATGGTAAATGCAACCTACAACCAACCCGTTTCTTTCTTTGTTGAACTCTCCTTTTTCATTTTGGTTGTCTGGAAGAAATGGCTAATTAGCCATAGGACCGCCTATTGTATTACACAATCTTGACTCAACAAATTAGTAACTATGCTATCCTATTTGTGGTGTACAATAAGGAATAAATAAAATAAATAAATATATACATATTAAGTGAATATATAATATGTATTATGTATACAGACCAACCAGACAACAAACAGTTCTGGTGAAGTGGTGCGAGAAATCGCTTTAACTCGGATGGTCGTGAGTTCGATTCCAGCTAGAGTCAGATGATATATAATATAAGATAATAACAACTCTTTATTGTACACCAAGAATAAGCAACATTACAAACAGAAAAATAGGAAATACCTTATTACAAAAGGGTATCGCTAAAGCTAAATTATCGCTAAAGAGCGATCTCTTCTAGGCAACCAAAGGGCAGAGGAAATGGTATGCTGATGGTATAGGTGTACAGTTTTATTTTATACTAGCTTCTACCCACGGCTTCGCTCGCGTGGATGTCGGTTATTGCGATTAAAAAAAAAACTATGTTACTTCTAATACCTCCAATAATATGTGTACAAAGTTTTATGATGAACGGTTAAGTAGTTTTCGCGTGAAAGCGTAACGAACAAACTTACATTTCACATTTATTATATTAGGAATTAGGGATTAGGATTTAGGGGTAGGGGTGCACCTGCGTGACGAGCGCGCGCGTCTCCTGCGTGGCGCTGTGCAGCAGCATGTCGCGGAAGCGGTCGGGCGCGGCGAGCCCGAAGCCGCGCGCGTCCTCCAGCAGCTTGTCCACGGCCAGCAGCCCGCCCTCGCCCGCCAGGATCTCCACGCCCGTCGCGCACCACGAGTTCGCCTGCGTTTATATCACTTCTTACTAATGTCGCTGACTTAGTCAAATTTAATAGAAAATTGACGACCGTTGTACTGAAGTGGTGCGAGTAGTCCGCCTCGAAACGCGCGCCGGCGGTCGCGGGTTCGATTCCCACTCGGGACAGATATTTGTATTTGTACAAATATTTGTATCCGGTCTGGGTGTATGTTCTTATGGGTATCCCCACCGTGCCTCGGAGAGCACGTAAAGCTGTCTGTCCTGTTTGTTATCATAGACATCTGATAACGATCGTTACTCATGGTAGAGAATTATCCGCCAAACCGCAGTAGAGCAGCGGGGTGGATTAAGCTCTAACCCTTCTTCTATATGGAGAAGAGGCCTTAGCACAGAAATGGGTTGTTTACAGGCTAATACAATCAAACAAAAAAAAAATAGAAAATTGAGTTTTAAATAAAAGATTTACCTGTACAAATATATATATATATTTTTTACTTTTGATGTCAATATAGTAACTTTTTACTGAATGTCGCCGCTATCTGTTAAAAGGTGTGGTTAAAATCGGTTAAGTCGTTTCGTAGATTAGCCGGAACGAGCTTTCAGGCAGACAATTTTTATTTTTGTCTATCTGTTTGATATTGCCATTGACATAAAATACATTAATGTTGTATATACTTCTATATAAATATTAATTAATAATAATAATATAAAGAATAGATATATTTATTGATATTTCCAAATAATGTACCTATTACTTTTATATGCTACCGTTACAGTGATTAAGAAAGAGAGATTATAATTTTTTATAAAAAAGTAAGATGAATTATAATATAATTAATATTAATATTAAATTTACCTTATCTATCCTATCCATCAGTTCTCTCGCTTTTGTTAACAACATGTTACGTTTTTGTATTTTTTCTATCAATAATGAACTCGTTCGCCTTAATTCTTCGCATTTCGATTCTATGTGGTCCACGGAACTTAACGGATCTTTCATTAATTTTTCACCTAAAAATATAATATTGGGGCGTTTTACAAACTTTAATAATAAAAGAAAATCCATTTTTTTTTCAATTTTATTATACATCACAGAAAAATATTTTTTTCGACGAAGCTAAGTTTCCAAGACTATTTTTTAAATCGTAAACAAAAAATTACCTTCTTCAATTACTGCTGAAGCGGCTTCGAGATCACAGTTGCAGAGTTTTTCAAATTCATTTGCTTCTTGAATAAGGTCATCAACCCTAATTGCCGTTTCTCCAACCTCAGTCATGTCACACGCGTTCTTTAGATGGGAATCTAAAGTGGCCTAAATAAATGTATTCGTTAAAGCATGTAAAAGTGTATTCATAAAATCTTTGTATTAACATTTTTATATTACAGTAAATTATAAAAATAATTTAAAAAGTAAAGTATAAGTAATATAAAAAGAGGTATTCGTCAACGCAGGCCAATTATAAAAAAAAGAAAAATACATATTTGACACATAACCTTAAATTTATATGTCAACAACATTAATTTGTGAGTTTGTAATATAAATAATATGTAAGGAAAAAATTAATATCGATAAATAACATACGTTGTGTTAAAATGACTTTAGATATAGTGTGCAATTTTAGAAAATGCAGAAAATCTCTATCCAGTCACGCGTGGGTAACGACTTGTTCACATGCTTTTTGCGTCGAACACGGTCAAAGGGAATTCAAGAGAAATGCAGAAAATGCTTTGACATGTCCAGCGTGTGGGACGGAATTACGAGATAAATTCGACGTAATTCAAGCCGATCTTAAACCAAATGAGACGTTTAAATCTATCGTGTTGGCAGGTTTGAAACCAGATGTTATCATGGACGTAGCTATGCGAGCTATCTCATTCTGGTCGTACCAAGTCGAACAAGAGACTTTATATCAAGAGAACGTGGCAAAACATTTCAAAGATAAATTGCAGTGTTTAGAAGAAGTTAATACTCTGAATGTACAGAAAATTAAAACAGAATTGGATACTTGTAAACGTAAGATAAACTCTTTACAGATAGAATTTAATAAGAAACGTAAGCAGGCTGAAGAATTAACAGCGCGTTTGGAAGAAAAGACGAGACAAATACAAAAATTGACATTCCAACTCGATGCTCAAAAACGTAAAGATTTTCGTTTACAAAATTTCGAAGATAAAACTGACAATCAAGAGACATTTATGAATATAACGGATTTAGTCGGTAAAAGGGCAGCATCAGAAGCATTCGTATTTAAGCCCATGAAAGATACTGACGCAAATATAATCTGTTCCCCGAAGACACCGTTATTTGACTTCCGTCAAAAGAATAAGCGATCAAGTTTTAATTTTCGACCAATTCGATCCTAATAAGTTTACTTATAACGCAAGCATGATAATATTATTACTCTAGTAGTAAGTGTAATTTTACCTGCATTTGTTTAAAGTTTAATAAAAATGTTCTAAACATCAACCAATGATTTAATTTCATGGAATGTTTCTGCCAAAAGTTGTCGAATTGTTTTTCAGTCTCCTCTAGTTGCACTAATAATCTGAAGGAAGACAAAGTGTTATATAATTTGTAAAAAAATAAAAACAAGTATTCAATTATTTATTTTTCTACCTTTCAACAGCCGCTACATGACTAATAATGTTATAAGTTAGATTTGGTTTTCGCATTTGTGTCAGTAATTCCTCCCCTTGTGTAGTGGCCGACGACAGTTCAGATTTTAAAGATTTATATCTGAAAAAAGTAATTATTAAATTAGCTTTGTATAAAGAATTTAAATAAAGTTAGCAATAAATAAATAATAAATAAATAAATAAATATGTTTTAACATACACACACGGTCGACTGTCCCTAAGGTAGGCAACTTAATGCCTGTGTTTTAGGTAACAGCCGACTGATATACGTTTTTTTTTAAATAAATATACATATTAAATATACATATAAATAATATATATAAATAAACATACATATATTACACCCAGACTCAGGGCGGGAATCGAACCCACAACCCTTGGAGCAGAAAACAGGGTCACTGCAAACTGCGCCAACGGGTCAGTCAAATATGGTTATTTAATGAGATTAAGAAAATCTAAAATATCTCACCTAGATTCTTGACAGTCTAATAATTCTTTGGTTTGCGTAGGATCGTTCCCCATATCGCAGTCTACTATTTCGTGCATAAAATCATCCAATTTACTCGATATTTCTTTCATTAATGTTGAAAACTTTTCTAATGCCTGAAACAGATATTGTCCTTTGCACATACCCTTAACAGGATACCGTTACAAATAATTATTTAAAAAAAAAAACTCAGCTCTTCGTAAGGCGATCAGCTCTTACGAATCTTCCTCTTTTGTCCACATAAGTGATTCAGAGCGCAAGGGTTAAACATCATTGAAAAGTTACGTACTTAATTAAACTATTTAGTTTATGCACCAATGAGCACACTACGTATAGTATTTTCCGATTCAAGTTCGTAAATGGATACTGTTGAGGCCCGATCCACATTACAGTGCTGATCTCGGTTCGTTCTCGTTCCGATCTCGATCCGGTAAAATATTTATTTATTTATTTATTATTATATATTGTTACATAAGAAACAATGAGAGCATTCATACTATCCGTGACAGTCAAGGTCCGATCAAGTCACGCTCCAGCAACGATTCGTCATACAAAAGATTTTACCGGATTGAGATCGGACCGAGAACGAACTGAGATCAGCACTGTAATGTAGATCGGGCCTTATTGTTATTTTATTCATCACTAATTATATGCAATTATAATGAAGCGTCGTTCTCTAATTCAGAGGGTTATCGTTGAATCTTTTTTAAATGCGTATAGAACAAACTTTAATATATAGATTATTCAATCAAATCAATTTATAATTGTAATGTTGTGTTAAGATGTAATTTACAATTGGTATACATAAAAATATTTATCCAAATTGGAAATTTTGTCTTTTTTAATTCTGTTAAACTTCACGACTTTAATAAACGATTACATAAACCTGTCCGGCTTACTTCAAGAGGATACAAGAGCACTCACGATTCGCTGTTGAATCCACTCTGAATGTGAGTACTGCAGTTCGCCGCCAAGGTCCGCCGTTAGTTGAGATCTATCGAAGTGTTCGTACAGTTCCTCGACGCTCGAACAAACGAGCACTCGGAAACGAAACTCCTCTTTAAACAGCTTATTGCTTACTTCTGATAAAGCCTTCTGGAGAAAACTTGCTGGCCGTAGAACATATACTGCGTGAATGATACCCGGAAAAAACTCCTGAAATTTAACACTTACATTATGTAAAAATGTTGAGCGATTACTGAACAATTTTAACGGATTTTTTTTTTAATTATTATCAAATTTTCGACAGTATTATTTTATTTAATATCATCCAACAAAAACTAGTGTAACGACTTTGATTTATTTCCCACATTTATACGTACGTCTTTAATCTTTCCGTACTTTTTATGTTATTTATTTTGTTCTTTTAATATAATATTTAAGTTAAATGATTACTAGACGCCGAGGGATTTTATTTTAAACAGTTGAGAGTTTATAATTAACCACTCACCGATATTCGAAGTAAAACAGCTTTTACAGAGTTCCATCTATCTTTTCTTCGATCTATTATAATATGGAAGCCCATTTCAGCTTCTAATATACTGAAACAGTAAACATAATTTGAATTTAGTAATTATCGCATTATTAGAGAAATACAAATAATTAGTAAATATAATTATAGAAATTAATCTAGAAATTCATTAGCACGGAATGTGTCTTATTCCGTTAATCCATCGCAACGGTGTTTAACTGTGATGTGTTCATGTGTCTATTGTGATAAATGGTATTTTAATCGTTTTCTCTATTGTATGGAGCTCTGTATGTTATCAACACATATTATAAAAAATCACTCTACCAGCTATAACTTTTAATTGCCTATTTATATCAATTCCGCTCCGTTAGAAAACCTTCATTCTAGTATATTTAATAACCTTTAATACCTATATCAATACCTCTAATTATGTTTCAGAGTACTTTTTGTTTTCATTTATTTGTAGAGATGATGATAATTTGTAAAGATCCAATGAGAATTGAGATATACTGTCGTATGATTTTGGGCTCATAAATACAATCTTAAAAGCGACTTTTGTATATCTATATGGGTGATATTAAAACAGACAAAGCAATATGGTTATTGTTAGAGTCGAAAAATAATCTTCTATCAAATGTTATTCGACGTTAACAATCAGAGGAATTAAAATAGTAATGATGCTTACGAGGGCACTGAGGTGAGGTAGAGAAGGAGGCGGCGGTACTCGGCGGCGGTGAGCAGGTGGAAGTTGTTGTGGTCGGGGAAGGTGATGAGTGGGCGGTGGTCTTTAGCCAGCCCGCCCGTCGCCAGTGCGTATTGCGGCAGTAGCAGCTCGCCCACACTGCGCCCGTCTTCGCTGTCGCTGCCGCAGCCATCGCACTCCGCTTCTGAAACATGCATTGTTACTTTTAGTACTGAAGAAGAGTAATTAAATAACCGCACAATACATTGTATCAATAAAATGATAGAAGTATGCCATTGTGAGCGCATCAGGGAAAAAATCTGGACAGAATCCAACTTTTGTTTAACTAAAAAAAAAAAAAAAATTGCGATATCTTCATTCAATATAAAGTTATAAGAAATTTTATTAAACAAATATTTTTATAACCGCTACCGTATTTTAACAAGGAAATTTTGTAAACAAAGTAAAGGAGATGGGGACTTTTGGGCCAAAATGTAATAAGTAGAGATATGGTTTAAAAAATTGGTCATATTTTTTTATCTTACAATATAAAAAATCAACTTAATTCTGAATCTGGGAGCGGAGAAAAATGAAAAAGATTGTTTTCATCAAATTAATCGGGTATCGATTCAACTAAAATCGATTACAGAATTGAAAAAGAAAGGTTTCTACTAGTTAATTAACTCAAAGTATTTAGATACACAATATTGAAGTTGTAAACGATAAAGTTCATTTAAATAAAGTTACATTAATAGCGAAAATATTATTTAATATTTGAAAATAATATCGATTTCGTATCGATTTAAAATAAATCATATCTTTTGTGACAGCTAACAATTGACTGACATTGATACTAGCCGTTTATTTGTTACCTACATTTCCTAGATGACATTTAAATAATAATAGAAGAAGAATTAAGTATGAAATACATTTAAAGGTTTTTTTTAATTCTGAACGATATTTATTAGTGTTTCAAGTTACTGATATTTGTAATGAGTTTTTAAACATTCTTCACTAAATATAAGAAACATTAGTGCTTTAAGAAGTTAGTAATCGGGTTTTTTAATAGACATTGTAACATAACCTCATTTTTACAAAACGTTTAATAACTCCGCTCTCAGATAGCCAAAATATAGAGAATTTTCAGCGAGCGATCCATAAGCCTAAATGCATTAATTGATACCATTTTCATTTCATTACATTTTGGCCCAAGAATGTATGGAATCGTATCCATCTCCTTTTTACTTCCGATCTTTTTGATATTTTTTCTTTTGTTCATAAAGTACATTATTAATTTAATAATAAACGCATACGAGCGGGTATCGGCTAGTTAAATGAAATTAAAGAAGAAGCAAATTTTCATTTCATTCACTGAAGGCAAAATTTAAGTGCTTTTTGTTATTAATGACGTTTTATTCATAACATTAACTTATCTAAAATAATCGTATTGCCGAGAAAATCTTATCTTAAATTCATAGTAAAGCGAAGCCTATTTTAGTGAGTTTGGCTAATGGTGGACAAACATGCAATCAGCCTCACGGAAATGATTTTAATAGCGTTTTTGTGAATCACGTAAAATCATGAAACTAATATTAACAATCAATCATTATAAATAAAAATATATAAGGTTGAATATTTACTTTTAATAATAATTAATACCTACAATAATTTATTAAGTTAAATAATAATTTTCAGTATGGGAGGTAGGGGAGCATTGGGCAGTCGGGAGGTTTGGGCACCCCCTCATTTCTCAAAATCTATTCTAGATATTTTTTTTTCTACCACAGCACTATAGTTTAATAATTGGCAACACTGCTTATCAAAAGTGTCAGCTGTCATTTCACTTGGTTGTCAAATGACATGCGCTTAACGGTTTGTTGCGTACAGAAGTAAATATTTTGTTTGTGATTTGAAGAAACATAACAAATAAATCTGCAAGAAAGTGTAAGTCTCTGTGTTAACTTCTTCTTTTGTGTTGAATGAAGATTATATTTACCTGTCAATTAGGATTCAACATTTGATAAAAATAAACTTATTCAAATCTATTTGAAAAGTGAGGTTATGGGGAGCATTGGGCATGCAGGTAGGAGGGAGGTTTGGGCATGCCCAATGCTCCCTCTGTTTTTAGTGGATTTTGGTGTCATACTTTTGTGCTTTTTTGTTATGCCTATTGGGTTGAATGGTTAATAATTTCTTTTCAGGACAATGCCGTTTTAACTTAAAAATAATAATAAGTGACGTGAAATCCCTAAAGATGGTATTTTGCGCGCATTGGAAGAGGTTTGTAAAGGAGGAAAAGTTGAAACTACTGCGATTAAATATGATATACCCAGGTCTAACCTTCAAAGATACATTAAGCAGGGTGGCGTCGTTAGATATTTCTTCTAAAGGAGATCCCCGGTTTTGGGCCTGATGTTACAAGAATGATTTAGGAACCAAAAAATTCCTTTATTTTAGTTATATAAGTAAGAATAAAATGAGCCAAGTTTGCAATGGCCAAGTTAAGATATTGCGAAAATAATGTTTCACTGGGCTATGACTTGCTTCGTAAACGCACTTGATGCTTGGTTTTCATAATTTCTAATATTGTATATGCTAATTAAAAAATATTTTTGTCTACAATACATCTTCATTTTACATTTTCTTCTCATTTTTAAAACTCAGCCAATATCGTGACTTTTACTGCACCGAAAAATTGTTTGAACTGTCTTTATAAATGCTCCTCAACACGCCATATTGGTCGCAATGTCATGAAAAATGATTGTATTACAATTTTTTATAGCAATGTATATAATAGTTAAGCATAGTAATATAGTAAAGCAATATCGTGCATATTAAATACAGTGCCCAAACCTCCCTACAGGGGTGCCCAAACCTCTCGACCACCGGGAGGTTTGGGCACTTTGGACATGTGTTCGAAGATCTTGTATAACTTTGACACTAATTATAATACCAAAACTTTTCTTAGCAATAATGACAGCCTAATATGTGTGTTCGATATAATTGGAATAAATTTTTGATTATAATAAAAAATAACAGTTTTATTAACATTTATGTAAAAAAGTGCCCAATGCTCCCCTACCTCCCCTACATAGGTAGCGTACGTTTTCGTGCCCCTTCTTTAACGACGTCTGACAGGGACGCAAATATTATCGATCAGTAAATACTAACGATAACATAAATACCTACACATATAAAATACATATAAAATATACATAATAAATAGTATTATAAATATTTTATTATAATTATAGTTATGTTTGTATGCATAGCGTAGACTCTAGGGAGTACTTTAGCTATTAATAAAACAATGTGGATTCAAGTAAAAGATGATTCATGTTACACCGCGGCGGATGCACAAAGTAACATCTTACATGACTTACAATATTAGCCAAAGGATGACACGTTTTAACTACGGCTTGGTTGCAGCCCCGACGTAATGTAACGAGAATTATCCTGATATTTGTTCGTGCTCCGTCCGAGGCACGGCTCGGTTCCGGCACGCAATTTCTCGGGTATGGTAGAAAAAAAAATAGTCAATACCAATTTTTCAAATCGTACTACTAATTCCTGCAACCCACGTTCAAACTAATAAAACATAAAAAATTCAAATAACTATTTTTGTAATAGTATAGAATAACGGGTTTAAATACATAAATAACTGACTTGGCATGTATAAAGTTCGATACAACTTCAAATGATAACAAATAAGCTCAAATTTGGCAACAAAACAACTCTGAATATCGTAAATCAATCCTGGCTATAATACAGTAGGTATTTTACTTTTGTATGAAAAATCGATGACCGGCGATGTATCATATAACAGCGGACCAGGTAACAATAGATCTAACGTATGAGCTATACCTAGTTATGTGCTAGCGAATATAGAAAAAAAGAGAAAAACATCCGTCGACGTCAAAGTGAAAGCGGATTCCCATTAGCTCCATTTAACTGGAATTATTTGAAAAATAGCCGAGAAGCGATTCTGATTTCTATCTTATGTCTATCAATGAATATTATCGAGTAAGTTTTTGTTACAATTTTTTAATTTCGCTGGCACGCCATCCGAAAATTTTCGTTACAGCCTATCGCCATGATGACACGATTGAATCAATACTTTAACAAAAATGTATCCTACGTGACATTGGTGAAATCACCTGTGCTTTTTTGGCACCATTGAAAGCCATTAAACCGAATGAATAAATGAACAAAAATGTACTGAACGACCAGCTACACAAAGTTAGCACCCCATGGAAGGATTTTTGAAATCAAAATGACTTTAATCGATAGGTCTACGTTAGGTCTGTATAGGTCCACCAACATTTTTGTTAGGTCGCCTATTTTTTTTAATAAATATTTTTAATAAATAGGTCTATTTTTTCAACAAAAAAAAAAGACCTAACAACCTATCAATAATAGGTTATTAGGTCTTTTTTTAGGTTGTTAGGTTTTTTTTTAACAAAAGTCTATTGAAAACCAACAAGAAGTAAAAAAAAAAACAACAATCATTTAAAAGTCTAAAACTTTGTGTCGTTGTTGTTATATTGCTTTATATATATATATATATATATATATATATATATATATATATATATATATATATATATATATATATATATATATATATATATATATATATATGTATATAGATCGTCTATAGAGTCACATATACGTGAATAAGTATTCTCTTCGTAACTACGGTAACAGTGACGCAATTCCTACATTTTATTACTTTTGTTATAATAATAGTCGTAATCCATACAAACTTTAATATTTTTTTATTGCACTAAGAAACTCCTTTTTATATATGTTTTCATACAAAAAAAGAGAATAAACTAAAAAAAATACATATTAGACCACATTTTTCATGAGTATAATATCGATACTTAACAAATAAATGACAATTTTGTACACAAAATTAACTTAAAAGTGCTCTCCTGTAAAGTACCTTTTTTCAGTTTCGATAGTACGTATACGTAGGGACAGTCGGTATATTTAAAACGCCCTTTCTAAGTGCTCAGCTACACTGTGTTAGTACCTGTAATTTCATGCTCCCAAATGTACCAACTTATGTGATGATATTTTATTTTAATTTTTAATTTGCAGTCGAAACACTTTTTTTTTAAATTTTACTGTACATCCACAGGCTTTATTTGCCCATGCATTTTTTTATGAACATTTTTAGAATATTATTATTATTATCGTTAGTGCGTACTTATTTAGATAACGAGACTTAAACTAGCTTAGGATCTCTATATCGCGAGTCCTTGCACTGACCACAAATTTACTTATTTAATCTATAAATATAAAACTTAACTTATTTTTTTTTTACTATTTTTTTATTTTTTATTTTTTTTTATTTTTTTTTTACATACTAGATTGTATATAAAGGTACCTTACTTTCTATTTACATCCATTCCTTAAAATATTACTTACATGCTTTAAGTCTACGTTCCAGCCATCACATCTTCACCACCAGTCTTGTTTTGCGTTTCTTGTTTTTTTTTTTTTTTTTTTTTTGTTTATATATCCGACTCCGTCCCAGCTCTCCTAGAGAGACTTCTCAGCTGTCCGAGCACATCCTCAATGACGGCGGTGTTTCTTTTTTGTATCGCCATCTTAAGGGTGTGCTCGAGTATTTCCTTTGATGTAGCCTCCATCGCCCTTTGGACAAAACGACCGATTGCATCACCACCGTCGTCGGTGTAGTAGACACAGGTCTTTGTGTGTCTAGTCACCGCTACCACAGCGTGCGGAATACTTTCATGAATCCGTAGCCTCCTAGTCTTTGTCTGGATGATGATGACTCCCTCGCGTGTCTGTCCCTGCGCCTCGTGGATAGTCATGACGCTCGACCCCCGCCCGGTACCATATCCCTGGCTCAACAGCGTCTTCTTCTCCTCTTGTGTGAAAACCAGGTATAGGGTCCCGTCCTGTCTTTCAGGGATTCGAGTGCCAGTGAATCTCTCAATTCTCAGAGAGCGGACAATGGGGTTTGAGGAATAGATGTTTTTATAGACCTCGTTGATGGCGAGTGCAACATCCTTGGGGTTCCGATGCGTGCAAGACAACTCACATGTGATGTGTATGGTCATGTTGGGTCTACAGTACCGCATTACGAACAGGTTGTCCCTGTCGATATACGGTAACTGATTGATATCTCCAACGAGGACCACTTCCTTAGCCTCCGACAGACGGGCGGCCATCACTATGGCCCCGAAGTGGTTCATGAGGGCTTCGTCCACCGTTAAACGGTTTATTTTTACGCCCTCATGAAAACCATTCACTAAGATAGAGGCCATAGTGCGCACCTTTGATTTGGCTTTTTTGCCATAGCGGTGCGTTAGCTTTTCTTTCAGGTCTTTGGCCGCTTCGAGTGTGGTTGTGGCTACTATTTCACCTTCCTCGTCGAAGTTCCCGACTATATGTGTTGTCTTGCCGCACCCGGGAACTCCATTGATCCATTTCAGTGCCGGCAGTTCCCAAGACCCGAAGACATCGCCGACTTCCGGATCGCTCGTGATGGTTTTTGCCATCTCAATTATCCGGTCGCCTAGCATCACTCTCGTGCACCTGGCCACCACCACTGGGTCCCCTTTAGGCGTGTTAAATGTCTGAGGTCCATCTTTTGGTCCCTCAGCCTCGACTGCGCCCACGAAGCCGGCTGTGGTGTTATAAGCGGCCATATACAATCCCGACATGTTGCCCTTAATTACTTGGCAGGTGTCGTTATTGTATATGGCTGCCTCGGCTTCATCGAGTTCCACCTCCAGCAGGCCTTCATGTCCGTATTGGTAGGTCTGCATGATTTTTTCGCAGATAGCCAGGCTTATCTGTCGGTTCGCTTTTGTGATGGCTAGGAACTCAATGTATGCATTTTCTGCATGTTGTTGTGGTGTGGACGCTGGTCGAAGCTTTGGTGGCGTGACTTGCCCCTTGTCAGCTCTCGTTCGATTGGCTGGTGGCACTTGAGGGAGCTTCAGACTTTCGTTTCTCATAAACCTTCTCAGTGCCCCCGATTGCCTTTCAACAGGAGATGCCGATTTTGGGGCAAGGTGGGACAGTCGGGTGCCTCTCTTTGGGGAGATCGTTGCCTGGTGATGCTGACGGCGATTGCAACAGTGATCTGTTGCAATCGCTGTCAGACGGGACTTACGGGAATTACCATCCCTGGAGGTACGCGACTCGAGCTCCGCTCTTTGGGCCTCCACCTTTTCCTGTAATCGCTCCGATCCACTGAGCATAGTCTCTTCAAGAGCCGGCCTTTTAGGGGGTGAAGGTGTTCGAATCTGAGCCTTTAGATATCCCAGATCCTCCCCCCTATCCTCGTAGACTATGACATCGTGTTTTTTAGAGGCCATTAAGCAACCGTATCTATCAGCTACGTCGCCTTTATCATAACCAACTCTCATAGAATCCACGCTTATTCTTCCGGGGGTCGAGTCGAAACACTTAGACCTTGGAGTAGCAGTGTAAAAAAAATTGTAACAGAATTGACCCCCCCGTCTCATAAAACTCACTGGTGACAGGAGGGCTGGTGCATTTTTTGCCCAGAGAATCGGAATTGCGATTCAACGGGGAAATGCTGCCAGTATTCTTGGCAGTTGGTACGATTCCACGGAGAAATGATTTATGACTGTCTGTAAATAATAATTTTAAGTTATACTTTGATTTTATATCAATCGATATGTTTTAAAAGCCAGTCACGATTTAACACGTTACTGTTGTATGTAGTTTTTCGCAATAACATAGTTTTGTAACAGTGAAAGAATTATTAAAATAGGTTCATAAGTGGCAGATAAAATAAAACATAACTTTTATCTATCACCGGTGGCTGATAAAGCTACGTGACGTATAGCGATATCCATCAGATAAAAGTATATGATATATTTTTCTTTTTCATCATCAAACTCCTCTTCATCTGTGAGATTTTTCTATTCGCAAACTGTGGATGTAAAAGTTGTAGTATGTTACATGATAAAGCCTATCTGTAACTTTTGTGCTAGATAAACTTTATCAGCTACTGGTGTAACAGATTCTTAATATAGTGTTATACAAATATATACAATATAAGACAAAGAGTAATAATACAAGAAATTACCACCAAATTGAAATCTATGAGCCATTCGGTAATCATGTCAGTTTATCCATTACCGAGTTCACTGAACTACGAGTAGCTAATTCAACACAATGTACGCAGTTGGTTATAAGAGATAAGTAATTACTTAATGAATAGTTAAAATATGTGAACTGAATGTTAAGTCGTTTTTGGGTACTAAGAACATTAATATTTTATTTTAAGCACTTTAATAATTGTTTTATAAGTATTTATTTCTCAATCTTGTTAATAACAATTTTACCATAATAATTATAATAATATATACTTATTCGCTTTTAGATAAAATATATAATTTTTTTTTTTAAATATTTTATTGTAAAACAGTACATAATAATTTTTAAGAATCGCAAATAAAAATTGTTAGCCGTTAATACCTATAAGAATAAATCTGTATATTAGGTACCTATCCTTTCTTATTTATTAAAAATCCAGATTAACTATGAATTCTTATTTACAAACACGGAAATTTCATTAATTCGTGTATTAAACAGACTTTATTTGTTTTACAGACTTTAACAAAACATTGTAATTCTTTTTCCGTTTTCTTTTGCTCTTATACTCTTTATAATAATTTATCTTAAATATATTTTTTCAGCCAGCCATTTTTATTAAGCGTATAAATATGAATGTGATCTTGCATAACATATAAAATAATTTTTATTTTTAGCCCATGTGAATGGACCCATTCCTTTTTGGTCTAATTCTAAAATCTACGCAGTTAACACCGCCGACAGGAACTCATAATTTATTAATAGTATTTATAATAAAAATGAATAAGTATAACATACGACATGAACCGTCATTTGTACAATAATATCAGCTAAATAATCACTGGATGTAACTATTCCAGCGGTGTTCATTGCACGTTGGTAATTTAAGACAAAACGTCACCGTTATATTGCATCCGATTGTTAAGATAAGCGTATGTTGAGATTATACAATTATTGACTGACTAACTGAAATAATGTTTATAAAATATCCCACTACTAAGCGAAGGCTTTTTGTCCTACACAGGAGAAGGTTACGAGCTTAATCCGCCATGCTGCTTTACCGGTTGTATGGCAGATTTGAAGGAGTCGTAGAATCGACATACTATGTACATCATAGAGTTAATCTTCATAATCATGAGCATGCTCCAAAAACTACCAAAGGATAAAATACATGTAAGGATAGTCGTTTATTCTTGTAACGTAGAGTCTTATTTAGAAGCGATTTTTTTAAACATTACAATTGAGAATGAACAGGGTAGAAATAATTGTACGAGGTACGCTGGCTAAGCAATGTCCTATTAAATTGTGCTATCTCAAAAAGGTCCAAAGGAACGATAGCATGTCTCTATATCCTAAGGTACACTCACAATATTTATTTTTAACGATTACAGATTACCAAAAAAACCTAAGGGTATTTTCAAAGCTATTTCCTTACTCTTTTATTTTCTATTGACGCATGACTCTATCCTGATTCGAATGAGTATGACAGTTCCCTTGGATATTTAATATACTATAATATTATCTTTCTATCTTCTATACTTTTATTTATTTTATGATTTTCTGATGAAATGTAAACGTTTGGATGTATGGATGTTTAACCACCGTTGTACCGCCTGTTGTACTACACAATCTTAACTAACTTCATAACTTGTAAATACTTTACTAATAACACTACAATCTTTTTACACTTTTCCACTTCTTTATTTTATTTTAATTATAAATTACACGACCGGTTTCGACAAAGTCATCGTCAGATGAATTTCCATCAAGAACCATCAGTCCAATCAATCAGTTGTAAATACTTTGTAATGTATTTTTGGTTTGCAGTAAAGAATAAATGAATAACTAAATAAATTTTTGCTATTTAATCACGGCTGAACAGATTTGGATGAAATTTATCATAGAGATGGGTTATAATCTGGAACTGCACAAGGCTACTTTTAATCGCGGAAAAATGTGCGGTTTCCGTGAGATTGACTTCTACGCGGACGAAGTCATGGCCAACAGGTACTTTATTATACAGTTTGCACCCTTGCGAAGCCATTGCGGTTTGCTACTAGGATTATATTCCTTTTTTTAATAACGAGTACAGGAATATATATTTAGTTAACATTAAAGTAGTAATAACATTCAATTGAAAGTTTAGTGTCAAACATAAAAGCAGATTTTAATTTTAAGGATAAACTTCCGAAAAGCGGATACCGAATTTCGTCATGAAATTTAGCACGGACATTCTATTTGACTATTTATGAGTCCCCTTAAAGGGATTTTTGGGGGCACGCAATATTTTTCGAAATATTGAATTTTTTAAGTACGCTGCTTAGGACACTCTATATAAGAAAGCGAGTCGATCAAAAGAAGAAGGAAAAAAACCTAGCCTAACCTATCCTAGAATGCGTAAATGCATTTCACAGCAATTAAAAAAAAAAGACCTAACCTAACCTAACGATTTAAAAAAAAAATCTTAATCTAACCTAACCTTAAAAAAACACCTAACTGCGGAATGAATTTCTCAGTCTTCAAAAAAAAAAAAGTGGCGGAATATTGCGAGTCGCCAAAAACCCTTTTAAGGGGACTATTAGATAGTCAAATGTAATGTATGTGCCAAGTTTTATGAGAAAATTCGGTATCTACTTTTCGCTTTCTTATATAGAGCGTACTAAACAGCGTACTCAAAAAATTCAATATTTCGAAAAATATTGTGATCCGCCAAAAATCCTTTTAAGGGGATGCTTAGATAGTCAAATGGAATGTCCGTGCCAAATTTCATGAAAAAATTCGGTATCTGCTTTTCGGAAGTACACCCAATTCTAATTTTAAATATGGCAGTAGGTACCTACCTACATATATTAGACATTTTACATTTATTTTCATTGAATTATTTTGACGTAACCTACAATCGGTCTTTCAGGCCTTTTTTAATAATCTTTCTCTGGTTTTGCTTCCTAGCGATAGTATTTCCACATAAGCTTCACACGAAATGTGTTAAAATTATATCTGTATATAGTAAGGTAAATCAAGGATAGATAGATTATTGAAACTAGTCGTTATAAACAATACTTTACAAGCTTTGCTGAGAAGATTCGTATCAAATGTATATGTCACCGTAAAATTGTAAATACCGTTAGATTATAATCTATCTCGCGAGATTGTGAACAGTAACCTACAGCTTACAATTTGCCGCATTATTTTTCCGTAGATTATAATCTATCGAAGTGATGAAATCGTCAAATCACAATCTTGTTAGGTTAGTATGTTACAGTTCACTATCTTTCGACAGTTCAAAATCTAGCGAGATTATAATCTAACGGTATTTACAATTTTACGATATATATATATATAATGCTTTAGTATCATATCATACGCTTAACCTAATACACACAAACACGCACAATGTAAGAGCAAAACGAAATAAGTTATCGTAAATGCTATTTCTTGAACAGTTAAAGCTATGTTCGGAATGTTTACAGTGCATTTCACAGCTTAACCGGATTTAGCACGTGTAGTAAAAATGATATCTGATACACGACTAACAGTTATATTTTATATATTAAAATCATGAATATTATAAAAATTGTTCCATTAACAACTAGTAACCAATAACTCTCCTTAAAGTAAAGAAATCAAATAATATAAGCTTACATATTTATCTATAAAAAGGTATAAAAAAACCAGGGTCATCTTTATAACTAAATATATGTCAACAAATGTTAATTGAGAATCTATAGTAATATCTAATTAATTAATCAGTACACAAGTCAATGTATAGAGAGCAGCGTCCTTAATGAAAATCTACTCAGAATTCATTTAAATTTTCGATACCATCTCGTACAAATCCAAAGCACAGAAGTAAATCCCTTGGAAATATCTGGTTTAAATTAAGGGTATATGGTATACAATTAATCTGTCCTTGTATTAAACTATGTATAATTATGTACTTATATTATTATAATACATATAGGGTTGTGCATGTAACGATCACAATAAATTAGAGTTGCCAACCGTCCTGTTTTCCCAGGACATGTCCTGGTTTTTGTAGTGTCCTGGGATGTCCTGAATAGTTTTTACGCAGCGTCCTGGGTTTTTAAATTTTAAAATTCGCGCGCCTCAAGAAATTTTTACGTTACTTTTTATTAATTTTTATTAATAAGTTTGTAATATTAGAATTTATTAGATGCTAACTAACCTAAGTTTAAAAAAAAATTTACAAACTAAAGTGTTTGTTTTATGTTTTATATTATTTCGAATAATTTTATTCAAATACTTTTATGAAAAATATGATTATTTTAATTACTTGAATTTCATTTCACCTATTTTTAATACATCATATTAATTTAACTATTGCAACTCTATTACTGCGTCCTGTTTTTAAACTGAATTGTCCTGGTTTTTCCAACTTCAAGTCCTAGTTTTTTAAATTTGGTGTTGGCAACCCTACAATAAATGAAACTAATATAAACTTGCTATCGCGTTAGTCAAATAGGATTTCATATCACGAAACGGGTCAATCGTACAGAGGCGTTTTAAACATTACCTACATATACATATTTGGTATTAAAACAGATAAGTAAATCTTGATTAATACTAAAAGGAGAATTTCAAATTAATATCAGAATTGTCCAGTATGATTTGAAAAATATGTCGCATATTTTGTTTATAGGAAAAAGTGTAAACTAGTAAAAATTACGTTACTTCTAATTTCAAGCGTAGTATTAATTATAAAGGTTAACCAATCTAACAAGTATTGAAAAGAAATGCGGTTAAAATGATGGGGAATATGTCACTAGAAAATATAGATAAAAACTTTGTATGAAATTTAATAATTATTATGATATATAATTTAAATAAATTAAATTAAATTAAATTAAATTAGGGTTATATGAATTTCTATATGACATAAGAAATGAGGAGGCCGTGAAAAATATAAAGATAATGAATATACAGCGAATTAGCTTATACTATTGAGATTAATACTCAAACATAAATCATTAAAACATAGATAAGTAAGTTTGCTTAAATTATTAATTAACAAGAGTTTATTCCAGTTCGTTGACACATTACGAGTACAAATACTTAGAAAACACATTAAAGTTCAATAATTATTTTATTGTTAGTGCCTACTACTACTACTACGTCTAATACTACTACGTGTAAATTACAAACTATCAATAGTTTTATAAATAAACAATATTGCCACTAAACTGTTTACAGTAATAATTTAAATTTTTTTAATAAAGATGGAATGATATAATATAAAACAGTATATCTACTCTATGTGTGTAAATGTACTATATAAAAAAGCAATTTATTGCAAAAAAATACAATGTAATTATTTTAGAAATATTATTTAAAGGCCTTTAAGAGAGAAGCAGAGATTTATAACTATCGAAGATTTTTTTTTTTACTTAATTACTTATTATTTTTGTATTAAAACAAATTTCTTTTTCAATTTGAAACGTTATTGCAAGGTCGCACTAGATTTTCCCGCCGGCGACATATAGAAATACCGGCTGTGAACTCAATTACTGTACAACAGAATACAAATCTACGTTATTAATCTTTGTTGAATTTGACATTATATATATAATAAATTAATTTAAAAAAAAGACAAAACGAATCGTAACTCACAAAAATTAAAAATTACCACAATTTTTATTGTATGTAACTACACTAATATTTTATAGCGTGTGTTTGACAATGTTTATAAAAAAGTTGCATATTTTGAATCTAAATATGTACATACAAAAGTACGTAATAAAGCAATATTACTTACAATAATAAAATACATTTCTAATTATTTTTATAACGGAACACGGGTATAGCCGAATTTACGGAACGGAACGTATTTTATATGGAAGGCCTTACGACGGTTACTCACGCAATTTTTCCGTAAATATTTCGGATCACCACATTTAATATACACAAAAGAGCACTTGCCTATTCTTTGACCCTTTATGAAGACATTAAACCTCATGTGCGCGATGGCGAGACGATATTTTATTCGACACATCGCGTGCGCTTGCGGCGTTCACTCCAAGCGCAGTCAGAGAACCATCTAAAGTGATGGTACACACACTCACACAAGTAAAAATTATCGATATGAAAAATTTATGTTTAATAAAATGCTAAGTTTATTGATGATTTGCAGGGATTTTTATTAGGTTAGATTTTGATTACTGAATATTTGTACTACGTGTACAGTTTCAGTAAACCTGAATTTATTTTATGCACCAGTGACTTTTGATAGCTCTGTTTCTTAGTCAAAATGTTTTTAACTACCTAAAACTAGTTAAACTGTAAATAAATTAATTTATCAACTGACGGTTTAAGTTGCATTTATATACAATTTTATTATCAATCTCAATATTGTTGTGTTTTATAAATATGTATTAGGTATCTTGATAAATTTCATGGTGTGATGAAAAAAAATAATTAAAAATAATTACGTACCTTGGTGAAAAATTTGCATTTAAAATTTTCAGTTAAGAATTTTCATGATTCCCAATAAATAATTATACCTACCCACTTTACAAGTAACCGACAAAACAAATATTAGTATACCGTGTTTTATAAGAGGTATGGTAATGTTTTAAATATAATTCACATACGATTACGATAATAGCTGATTACCATTGAGCCCGAAGCACTGCATTCTTCTGCGCACGCGACAACATGCACCACGCGGCGTTATGCTCACACTAGTGTTGTCGCACACCGACATCACTGTCAATCGGTATCCTTGACTTTCGACCTCACTACAATAACACAATGCACCTTATCACAAGGGCATACAGCTCAATATATCGAAGAATATATTTAGCACGTTATGCTCACTCAACCGCAACCGATACTCTGAAATTAGTAGCATTTCTCAAACGTTATCGATGGTAACCCGTCAGTCGATGAGATAACTGCAGATCAATATGAGATGATTCCGTTATCAATTTAACCTTAGTCCGGAAACAAATATGATATAATATTCCAAATGATTTATTTTATATATTAGAGAACATTTAAATGTGTTATTTAAATATAAGGTAAATAACGTACTGTGTTAATTATTTATATAAAACAGCTACAAAGCCCTAACTGTACAAAAGTATTTTTTTCTTATAAATTAGGTCTTAAGTACCTATTAGGTACAAAATTCCTTCAACATTTAAAAAAAATATTTTCAAGGGAACTAAACAAGATAATATTACTGTATCCTTAGTCAATGTCAAAAATCCCAGAGGATCGTATGTCATATTAAAAGTTTTCTCAAATGACATCGCGTGTAGAATAGAATGGCTGTAGAAGTTGTTACTTAGATAGCAGTTAATTTAATAAACTATCGAAAATAAAACTATCTAATGAAAGTCCAAAAAAAATTTATTAGTTCCGAAGCTGAGAAAAACGAGGCCACGGGAATGCGGAATGCGATGCAAACAGAATGGAACGACAGTTATTAAACATCTAAACGTAAACAAGTAAACAAAACGTCCAAATCGAAAACTTGGACAACAGGTAATATTTTTTTTTTTTCTAAATAAAATAAGAAACCTTTACTTGCTTTTTTTATACAATTATTTACTATTTGTTTAAGAATTTTTAATAATTTCTAATGAAAAATATATATTCGATCTTACTTCGTCAAGTATTTACGTCAATTTGCAGATATTAGTAGATTATAGATATGTAGGTATTCAATCAATAACTTCCTCAGGATCGTAAGTGATAATAATTATTTTATACTACTATTAAATCTATCTCAAATTTTAATATTTTTGAAGACATTATTTGTGTTATCAAACGCCAAAACATGTGAGTGGATTTAACTAGACAACAACGTAAAAGCTGCATTTAAGTTGAATTTCTTTCGTTTTGCTGCAAACATCTGACTAGTATATTAAAAAGTAGAGACGAGAGAGATTTGTTTGCTTGTATAATGTGTAGCTATATATTTTGTTTGTAATATACTCTGAAATTATATAACTTAACATAATTTGATAATTATTTTACCTACAAAGCTACATTATCCAAAAGTACTTAACACGATCATCAACATGGGTGAAACAACGAAGGATGCATAATACAATATGAGGTTGATTCACTGAATTGCTTTAAAAAATTCGTAAGGAGTTTCGACTCGAAATATTTTATTCCCTTTGTAGTCACGTTAAACCGCAGCCGTTCATATTTCAGACAAAATAAAAATATAAGGCCTATGAAAATTCATGAGAAACTTACAAAATCATAATGTAATAAAGTCGATGTAAACAAGATGATCCGGGCGAGTTTGACGCGTCCAGGTGACCTACATTTTTCTTTGAACAACCGGAAACAACAATAATGAAATTGAATTTAGATATAAAATGCGGCACGCAAATTACACTGCAGTAATATAAAGGAAAAAGCGTTTTAAAATAAAGCGAAGCACTATTACAAATTATAATTGTATGTTCCGCGCGATTTCATCTGGATTTTATTTCAATTGTTTTTAGATTGGTTAGAATTTTTCGTTACTGTCTGTCATTTATGAATTATAGCGCGACTTTTCCCATAGCCTTTATCATCGAAGAGCTTATCAAAAGCGAAAACAAATTACATTTCGGTCGACCGGTAAGGTAGACCCGAAGATAAACATTTCAAACTAATTATGTATAATTAAACTAATAACTAAATTTTAACTGACAATTGTTTTTATTATTTTTACACATTACATAAACGGTATCTTATTATTGTACCGTTGGAATTTAAGTACCGGTTTTCGTGATTCTAATAATAAAAATGAATAAATATAAAGCAGCTAAGCTTAAAGTGTATTAAAGCTAAAAAACAGTTGATAAACTTTCTTGTTCAAAAAAAGTAATTATTAATAATTAAAAATAAATTTATTTGTAAGTAAATTACCTGAAGTTAATTCAATCAGATACTTTTAATGTTTTTTTTTTTACCTTATAAAAACAGCACTACCTGTGATATTTAACTCTCACCTGTATAGAAATTTGCATGCCTATGAATACGAGTAGATAAAAGTCTTCAACAAAAATACTATCTAACACGAAAAAGATTTCCTATTACCAGTAGTTAAGAGTTTGGAGGATTCGCGCATATGCAAACTCTTTAGCTTATATTATAGTAAAACGTTAATCTATGATATGTTGTTGATATATTTATTTATTTAAATAACAGTAAATATTATGCTGATTACATTACAGGTTTTAAGTTGTGTACATTTCGACGGCTTCCCGCTATCTTGTGTCACACTTGTATGCTCCTTGTGTTACCGTTTTTTACTTTATTAACGTTGACTGACGTTTATACTGATTTTTACTTTTTTTTTGTTTAGAAAATTTACTAGTAGCCGAAAAATACTTAAATATTATATTAAAAAAGGAGATACTTTGGCCTGGCAAGCAGATGATGTGAAGGACGTTCTTGCTCCGTCTTTTTTTTAAAAAATAATAATATAATTTATATAGCGTGAGTGAATAAATACCTAATACTAAATGCCTTGTCACGTTTTTCTCACTACAAGTTTTCGAATTCGTCACGGTATGATTTTCTGTAGTTCGCTATGATGTTAAAACCGTGTCATGAAAAGATTAGTAGGTAAATTTAGAAACGAACATAATTATGCAACCGATTCAAATTAGCTTCGAATTCTTACAGAATTAGGATTTTGAATAACATTCAGAGCCGAGAGCCTACTTGCACATCTGTTAGAAGGATTTTGTTACATATGTTTAAAAGTAATATTTCTAAATTAAGGCATAATTATGACATGGCTAGATTCTAGAGTCTAGAAAATTGTAAATGTGATCCGTTTAGGGAGAAAGGGAACCTTCAAAAATACTACGCTTGGTCACTGGGGCGAGGGGAGTGGTCTTAGGTTTTCGTCACGTAGTTAATATCCTCTAGAAAAAGGTAATGCTTTTTCGAGCTACATATTATATTCAAATATGGCACGCAGTGTTTAGGACTTTTTAAATTCACAGGTAGGCAACACTACGCTACACTACCAGTATAACTACTGACTACACTTTTTTTTTACTTTCCGATTGCAAATAATCTTTTCAAAACATATTTATGAATTACAACTTATTTTGCAAACTAAGATTATTCATACCGTCACCTATGAGGTTTGTTTCCATTTATGTATGTACTCAGTTCTATAAATCTGATCATGTATTCTATAGACAGGTATTAAATACCTTTTTGGGCACCAGTCCTTCACTAACCAAGTTGTCATGTTAGTAGTTAGATCTTAATTAAACAGTGGATTTATTGTATCTACCTGATTGTGATGGAAATATAAATCATTAATAGTTTTGGATTTTGGGTCATATAAAAAAAAAACTACGTGAAAATTTGTTTCTTAGCAAATACTATGGTAATCACCGATGGGAAGAGGGGGGTAAAAAATCGTAAAAAAAAAATAGCACTACAATCTTTTTTACACTTTTCCACTTTTAATTTTATTTTAATTATAAATTACACGACCGGTTTTGACAAAGTCATCGTCAGGTCATCAAAAAAAAATGTTTATTTCCATACTATATTTCAAAGGGACATTATTTGTCAAGCGCTTTTTTATCACTTTTATTTTTATTTTTGTCGCTGTAAATGAAATTTTATTTGTTTATACACAATGTTTAACTTAGAATTAAAATGAAAGAAATAATTAACATAAATTTAGAGTATTTAACCCATGCTGGGATATGTACTCTATATTAGAACTAAATTTAAAAAAAAGACGTTATCTTCAGTTCATTATAATCATCATCATCATATCAGCCATTGGTTGTCCACTGCTCAACGTAGGCCTCCCGCATCGACCTCCAGAGCGACCGGTTCGGTTTTTCTTCTGTTAAAACTCATCAAAAATTATCGTATTAATTACCTCCATCCGAATGTAACTTTTGTCAACGAATTTTGTATTATAAACTGTGGACGAAATTTTCCTAATAATTTTGTATATTATAGCGGCTTTAAAGTTTAAAGATACGAGTTCTTTGAACTTAAATTGTAAATTGCACAGATAAAATCACAATAAAATGATTTGATGAGATTAAACAATAACTTCAATTCAGATTATTAATGTGTGACATTTATCGTGTGACCTTGTTCGAAGTGCTCCCGTGTCATTGACGCAGCCGGCGCAGGCGCAGGCTTTGTTCCTTCAGCCTTGACTCTTGTTTTCAATACATAAAAACACCATCCCCACCAGTTTTTATTACGTTCTTAAGCCTAAACAAAATAATCCTTTAACAGATACACAAGTTATAATACTAAATATTTACTATAAAGTTTTTTGTACATTCTCTTTTCTCAGAAGTCACAACTACTAGGTACTACCTATTCAAAAAAAACATATATTGTTTTTATTTAGCCTGTTAAATTGGAAAGATTATTCAAATAAAATATCTAATGCATTGTTACACATAATTAATAAAAATTTAATAATGTTTGTGGACAAGTGGTGAACAAAAATCATTTTGTTTATGATATTAGTACTAAAGACTGAAAAGATTCCCAAGAAGTTATCAAAATAACAAAAACAACTTTTTAAAAAGAAATTCATTAAACATATAGGTTTTTCTTTAAAATATGAAGGAAGCGATGTTTGTTTTAATAGTGCGTGTAAACGTAAAAAGAACAGCTGTTTAGCGTTGCTTCAACATTGTTTATATACCACACTCGAATAGTATTTGGACGCACTTTCGTTTTATGGTTAATTTTGCTGTATTTATAGCATAGCCCTCTCCATTACATCCAGCTAGGGTGGGCAGCGTTCGGGAAATTAATAAAAGTCTTCTCATCCGTCATACCTCAGTGCCTGAATTCAAAAGCCTTCAATCAATGTGTGTTACCCGTAATGACATACGGATCTGAGACGTGGTCTCTGACTATAAGCTTTTAAACAAGCTCCAAGTCGCAAAGCGAGCAATGGAGAGGGCTATGCTTACAAACTTATTATAATTAGTTATTTATTTAAAGCATATTGTGTAATTCAAGAATTCAAATATTCGTACAAGCTTGAACGAGTCTTGTTATGAAATCGTATCTCTGTTTTTGTTTTTGCGATTATTCTCATGATATAATTAATTTCACACGAATTTTTAAATAAACCATTGTTTGTGAAATGATGATGCCATGTATGATATTTTAATTCATATTTCGATTCTTGTCTCATTAAAATTTCTTATAAAACAATAAAATTATAGTGACGGTGACAAAAAAGTTATCAAAAGTAGCCGAAAGCAATTAAAATAAAAACAAATGATTCATTTTAATTTATTAACTAGATAAAAATAAGAACTTAGTACAAAATAATTTCCATTACGATACTGGTTTAACGTTAAAGGAACGAAAACGCTTGTTAAACGCTAGCATGACAGCGGCCTAATAATCATTGTTATGGACAGTTCCGCTACAATGAGTCGCAGCATGTTGTTCTTAGCCTATGCTATTTCTGGATAATGTAACATTTTAATGGTGAAATAATTGTAAAATCGGTTCAGTACTTTCAGATTTACGATTAGAAACAAATATACTTATAAACAAACCTCTTATTGTATATTATATGTAAAGGAATGAGATTCCTTTGAATTTTTATTTAAACTATGAATGTAACCTATTTTATAGCAATTAATAGTGCATGTATTATTTATAAAAATATTTTGACACTTAATTGTAGTCAATTATAAAATAAATGTTTTATTTTAATTTAATTCAAAGGAATCGGACAATAAACTTTGAATGTCGTTTCTTTGTTTTTTCAGGTAGGTTTTTCCCACTATGGGGATTTTATTTTTGTATAAAAATTTATAAAGAAAACTTGTACAATGAAATCATTGTTTTTTCAGAGCAACGCATAGTATCATTTTCCGGTTCCAATTCTAAGTAATCACTAAGATAGTCGAGCTGTCTTATATTATATAAAGTATAAAAGTAAAATAATACTATTTAAAAATAACTATACGTCAAAGGGTAAAACTAAACGTATAGTTTTAATATCCAATGTCAATGTAAAATTTATAAGGATATTTCGAAATTTTACAATATTTATACAAAGTAAATGTAATTATAAATCTTCCATAAATATATTGTATTAAAATCTAAGATATATGTTGATGGTAACAAAAAACAAAACAAATGGAACTACATAATATATAATTATCATTCAATGTCAAGGAGGTTCTCGTCACTGTTATGATATTGACATAAATAACCAGCCGTGTCACTTGACTTGTGTTCGTTTACAGGTTTTAGTACCTGGATGACCGAGCTTTGCTCGGTTCAATTATATTTAGATGCATTACATACAGATGAAATATAAATAATATTTTCGATCTTACCGACATAATAGTAAAATAATAGAAACTGGTTATTTAAATAAAAAATAAAAAATAAAAAGAGCTCTTAATTCAAAAAAAAAAATGAAAAAAAGATTGGTCTGTAGAATCCTGGATTCGAACTCAGGTTTTCTGGTTTCGAATCCGCCCGATTCCTATCTGCGCTAATAGAAGCTTGTCAATGACAGCGAAATTTACCTTCGTATTCTAATGGTATTTTTTAATTGTGTAAAAAAAGGGATAAAACAACATTTTCTGAAAATAAATCCTAGCTAGATCGATTTATCGCCCCCGAAACCCCCTGCATACTAAATTTCATGAAAATCGTTGGAGCCGTTTCCGAGATTCCGATTATATATATATATACAAGAATTGCTCGTTTAAAGATATAAGATTTACAGAATCACTGAAACGACATTTTCGATATAGCCTTCCAAGGTGAAGCGGGATCGCGTCTTACTTTTTTTTTTCGATCCATTTCCAATTAACGGAGAAAAAATAATGTAGTAATAAATTAACTTTTTCGTTTCTAGATAAATAGAGAAATTTACGAAAATAGGTTCTCTAGATATTAATTATTTGATAGTGATTTGACTTATATGTATATAAAGAAATTTTTGAATTTCTACATAAATTCTTCTACGGAATCAGTTATGATAAAATATTTTTTTATTTATATATGTATTATAAGAAAAATATTACAACAAATACGGGGTGTACAAAATTATATTATATATTTCAAACTATATGCGTATGGATATTTTCGTTTTTTAAATTTAACTACCGAGCGCCCACAACAGTTACAACTTCCGTTCAACCGGAAATCAGCCGTTGCAGAATTCTATGAACAATGGCGCCTCTGACGTCCATATGACCATTGATTTACAGAAAAAAGACGACATTCACAATGGGTCTAAAGGGACAAGCCAGTAACCTAAATAATCAAATGTCCTACTTTGTTAATTCATCGAGGTATTCAGTGTTATCAAATCAGTACACGCCATAGTATCTAGATTGTTTGAGGACAATAGAGTCTAGATAACTAATGTTTTGCGGGAAGCGGGTGTCACGCGCCGGCATTGTGCTCGATAGAACAAGTTTAATATACATAGGTATAATTACAGATCATATTCAATCTGCATGTAATGATGCGTAGCAAATTTAAAATATAATTGGTTTTGTTTTAACTACTGTTCTATCACAGTTCAATTAAGTTTATCATATAATAAAAAAAGCCAGTTTTGTACCATTGTAACGTTTAACAATATAATATTTTTTAAGATCGAAAAAATAAAAACGTTGGAAAATACGTTACGTTTATTCTTAATTTTTTTTTTTTTAATTATTTGCCATTACAGCAGTCATAGTAGAATAATACATATTCTGTGAAACAAATGTAATGTATCTGTACATTTAAGTAGTAGTTAGTACTAAGTTTTTCGACGACTGTTCTGGTGTAGTGGTAAGAGTAATTGCCTCAACGCCGGCGGTAGCGGGTTCGATTCCCGTTTGGAGCAGATATTTATATTTGTATAAATATTTGTTTACGGTCTGGGTGTATGTCCTTGTGGGTCTCCCCACCGTGCCTCGAAGAGCACGTAAAGCCGGTGGCCCTGGTTGTTATCATAGACATCTGATAACGACAGTTACTCATGGTAAGGAAATTATCTGCCAACCCGCAGTGGAGCAGCGTGGTACATTAAGCTCTAACCCTTCTGCTATATGGAGGAGAGGCCTTTGCCCAGCAGCCCAAATTCAGTTTAGTAAGTTTTTTGAATAAATAATACTGCAGTGAAGTAAAAATACTAAATATTTACATTATTCATTTTTAGGAATGTCTGTCAGTCCTGTTTCTTTATTTAAACACACGTTACTGCTAACGTATTAAAATAACAGCATAAAAATCATAAAGCATATCCATAAGTAGCAGGTAGTCTTCTAATTATTATGATTATTTAGAACTGAAAAATCGTTATTGTTAGTTGAATGATGGCGTGATTGAGCTAAAAGAAAAGTAAAGTAAGTAATTACTTTTACTTATTATTTACTTTAGTAAGTTAATAAATTTAAATTTTAAACGTATAAAAAAATTATAACACAATGTTAAATAAGGTTGATAACTTATATCGAATATATAAATATTAATATTTTGAAACACAGTAAGCAAAAAAAGTAGGTGTAGAAGAACATATTATGACGGTCATGTTCTGAACTCATCGGCTTCTAAATAACACGACGCCTTAAACCATACATCGTATTTCTTTAGGTCTACCAAATCATATAAGATGAGCGAAAAATTAATAAATAAACGTGTCCGCTCAACGGCAACTAGTAGGAATATTATATTACGTTACTAGGGAGGGAAATGAGACATTACAACCCGTTTTTTTTTAAATATCTTGGAATAAGGGGGGGCAGAGGGGCAGTTGCCCCCCTCTAGAGATCAAATAATAAGCGACCAAAGTACGAGCAATTGACTTCCTTACCTATTAAAAAATTCCGCATCGCATGACAAACCGTAAATAAATTCACAACTTGTGTCATCGAGGATCGAAGCAAAGACTTCCATAGCTTAACGCGTTCATATTTTTCATTCATATTTTTTATCCTCCATAATATTGCCCCATTGACCCCCCCCCCTCCCCCTAGTCATAAGCTGGCGACGCCCTTGTCTTGGAATAAAAATCCGTAGTCGCAATGTCTCAATACCCTCCCTTGAACGTATACACTTTTTTAAAACTCTAGGATTGAAAGTAAGTGAAACAGTAATTATTACGTTTTTAAATTAATTTACTCATACATTTGATGATATCGCGTATCCTAGTAACGCGTAACTAAGCAAAAGAATGTTTTTTTAGTTATAACACAAGTTTATGCATATGAAATTAGTTCAATAAGTAAAAAAAAAAAAAACTGTTTTCATCCCTAAAATTACAATTGAAAATCAAACTTTTAATCCAGGCGTTATAAAAAAATCTTATCAGTAACATAGACAACCCCAATACGAACGCCCAGATCACGATAAACATCTGTGTAGCCTTTACAAATACCGTGTTATGAGAGGGAACCCTAGCGGAACAACCGGTTGTCAACATACGTTATTAACAAGGAATTTATATATACAAACTGGATTGCGCACGTGCACTCAAAAAACGTTCCTAAGAGCATCCTAATGCAATCCCTGCATCTCTTACTATCATGAATTCAAGGCAACTCGTAAGGAAGAGACAAAATACCAGTAGTCAACGAAATGCTCGGAACGATTTTTTCACTTTACATGTTGGGAATAAATGTCAACCTTATAAGTAAGTTGTTTCAAGGTGCATATTTGGATACACAATTTTATTAAGTGAGCGTTCCAGTTATGGTATAAATTCTTTGGTTATTAACTATTAGTTTGTTGTGTATTGTTGTCATTCGAACTCTCAAATCAATGGTTTTGCGTTCAAGTTGTTTGACGTATCAGAAACTGTTTCTAGTTTCCATCATCATAATTATGATAACATATTAAAGTGAAACTCATATACGAGCGACGCAGCGGGCATAGGTAGGAAAAAAATAAATTATAGCTAATTAGCTAGCTAGTGGCTTTTTGTGCTCACCTCGCTATTAAATAACACTTAAATCCTAGATTCGTATTCACAAACTACGCATGTTTTGCTAATGTTCCAATGGCATATAATTATCAGGTGACAATAATTGCAATACGCCATTTGCTTATCAAAATATTAATTTGGTGATTAATTTATGATTGTTTCTGTCTTAATCAAATACGTTTTGGGATGTAAGATCAATTCGAAACCAACAAAAAAACAAAGGATTCGTTTTCGCAATTTTTTAGTTTAGTGTTTACACTATTATTAGTGTAAACAACTTAACGATGATAAATTATATTATTACGTATACACGAAAAATAATATCTGATTCAGTATTAACTATTTACATTATACTGAGCCCTAAAAATTGAGCTTTCGTTTCCTTTATATTCGCCAAGATAAAAAAAAATAATATTTAAAGGAAGGTAACTAGAGCGAGATAGAAAAGTCCGAAGATTTGGCTTTCAAACAGATATTCAATTATTTTTTTTACTAAATGATTAGCTTTCTTTTTATCTGAGTAGCACCTGGCGTGCGACGGTTACACTAAAAGCCTGGGGGCAAAAGAGCAGGTGTGGCTGACATATTTTTAAAGACTAGAAATAATTTTATCCATATAAAAATTTAATTTAACTTAGAAATATCATGCGATTAAATTATCTAAAATGACTTATAATAAAACCTTCTGAAATGTGTATATGCGATGTTTTTTTAACAATTTTTAACATCCTACTCACACCCTCACCTCGGTAATATTTGGTGAGGTTGTAGTCAGTTTTAGTAAGTATACAACTACATATACAACCCGAACACAGGGTTATTTTTTGGTAAAAAGTATATAGAAATTTTCAAAATATTATCTTCAAATGTTATATAAAAATATATAAAATTAAGTATCGTAATAAAAATGTCCAGACCGACATTCAGGTTGCAAGTTGTTTTTGACTGGCATAAGGCAGAAAAAAAATAAAGGAAGGTGTTAAAAAATATATAAAAAACATGAATTTACGAGCAATAAATACACATGATATCTCATTATACAGGCCCCTTCCCTCCTTGTGACATTTCGTGATTTTTTTCCGAACCCCTTTCGAGCCTCACGTTATTAATAGACGATTCCTAATAGTAAAATCTATTTCTTTACAGAACGATATAACCACAAGTGCTAGTTTATTAAATCCTGGCGAAAATTATTTGTATGTGTTCTGACTTTACAGCTCCTAAACCGATATTATGTTGATTATGATTTTGTTAATATGATTGATTAATTACACAGGTCTGCGAATTTTATTTTTCTAAAAGTTTTTTTTCAAATAATGTTTTTATTCCTTGTAAATGTTATAAAAATAATATAAAACAGTATTCATATGATATGTATCACGTCAAATTTACAAGATATAGATGGTATAGATTTTTGATTAAAAATATATGGAGTAAACATTTGATGAAATAAACAATAACCATTTAAGAATATTTTACAAACTTTTAATATGTTATTGCTATCAAACTAAATTACAATTGTATATTAAAACATATCAATCAATAATAACGTTGTTTTTTTTATTGAAAAGCTAAGATTTGTTGGTTTTCTTTTATGAACTTTTGTTTCATCTCTGTAATGCAACAATAGTCGGACATCATATTGACGTCCTAATGACCTTGATATGTACCATCTTTCAATCTCTTTTATATCTTGATTGAATCGTTTAATTTGTTCCTCACACTAATCGCCAAGATTTTTTGGAAAACAATCCATGTGAGACGTCGGAAAGTAAATTTTCTAACTCATATTACAGCCTAAGTTCTTATAGGCATTTAACGTTTCCTGAAGAATATTTTTATATTTAGGATTTTTTTTAGTACCTAGTAATCAATATTCTCAAAGCCATTCTAAGCTTTTTTTTTAGGGTTCTTATCACTTTTTCAAATTCTACATCCTCGATAAGTTTCCTTATATCGGGTCCCGTGAATATTTCCAATTTCAACTTAGCATCAGATAAACTAGGAAAACATGAGAAAAGATACTTAAAAGTATTTCCATCTTGTGGTAAAGCCTTTAAAAACTGTTTCATCAAACTATTGCGATTAAAATTTCCACACATGATCGGCGTAATTTATCCGGAACCCATGCCTTGTCTTGGTGACATAACCTCAAACTAAAGTAAGAGTAATAAACATTTTTTACAAAGTTGGTTATATTTTTTCTTTGTTTTACTGTAGTATATTGTCCACATATGTACCAAATTATATTCGGAATTTTTTCTGCAAGTCCGAGAAACCATACTTAAACATAAACATATACATAATATTTTTATCACACGTGAATACGTTTCTTAATGGCGCCCTTTTCTTTTCTTTTTTTTTCAGACGCTTTAAATTTCTCTGGGTGGTTTTAAACTATAAAATGGTTAATCATAGTCCTTAGAATGATCGGCTACAGAGTAAAGGACGGTTGGTCAGAGAAAAAAAAAAAGAATATTAATATAGATTATGGAATTAATGTCGCAAAGAAACTAGCGACTTTACTAAATTAATAACTATATTTGTTCAACTTAAGTGCAAAAAAATGTGACGTGATACATTCAAATAAAGCTTAAATTTGCAATATATAGATTAATATCAACACATTATATGTGAAATTATTCAAAAAACTTTTTCATCGCAGACCTGTGTTATTATTATGCAGTTGTGTAACTATTAATATATGCATGTGTATAATTAATTTAAGCGTATTTCCCATCTGTCTGTCAAAGTTAAGTGCCCAAGATGTGAATACTGTATTGATGTATAATAACAGCATTCTAGTATAGTAGATATTGTAATATTCATTGAAAACAAAAACACGTTAGGTACGTGATCATTATTCTTTATTACTATCAAAACCTCGCGATTATTTATAAAAAAAGGCTTTATATAAACATTTAGAAATACTACCAATATGGTTTATCATTAGATGATATCCTATTTTAAATGATATAAATAAACAATATCATCACGTTCCAATCACCTGTCAGGGATATAATTATCACTTATTGTTCCTTTCAATACACAATAATCCACTATAATAGAAGACAGGATTCCTAGTTATTAACAAGAATATAGAATAATAATTGTAGTATAATCTCAGTCCGAAAGATTATCGATTACATTGTTTTCACTTTGTATTTTATTATTAGGTACTTCGTTAACAAAATTAAACCGTTTAACGGTTACTATGAAAATATTAAGCTCATAACCCGATACCATAATAAAAAAATGTAAAATTAATGTTTGTTTTTTGCAGATTAACTCGCCAAGAACGCGGCTATTAAATAAATTACCATATACATAATAATTTTAGAGAAATTGAAAATTTTATTATACTTATTTCATCAAGAATTTCCATTTAACGGTCACTTTTTATAACACGTTTAAAATAATTAGAATTCTCAGCACTACTAAAATCTATTAAAACTAATTACAATAAATATTATTTTCAAAAAGAAAAGAAGTATAATTAAGAAGTATAATTACTGGCGAATAGAGAATTTCGATCAATAAATAATTTTCGAAAACTGGTCAAACCTGATAGTCCACATAAATGGGGTTTCCGGACCTCTCAGACATTGGATCAAGTTATATAATAGGATTTTTATTTTTATGGATTATTATATTCCCTTTGTTATCAAAGCAGAGTAAAATATTATAAGTATTTTTACTTGGCAAGCAGCAAGCTTTGTCTCCCACAAAGATGCTAATAATAGGGGTAGTACATGTTATGTGTATCGCGGGATAAACAAAGCAGAAAGAACAATACTCTTAAGATATAATACATAACATAAATATATAGTTACTGAAATAAAATCAGTATTGTATTTCTTTGTATTCCTATTTGTTAGAATAGAGATATTCCTATAAATAAATAAAAAATCATGTTCAATAATCAAATCAAAACGGCCAAATAGCCAAGATCTTTTCAATCAAGACAGAAATGTTATAATTATCAAAGAAAATATTGACAGTTTTAAACGTCAAAGATAAATAATATTGCCACATTTTAATTACAAGTTAATCCTCAATTTATGCGGTATAATAATAATTACTATAATCTATAAATATAAAACCTAGTTATCTTTTTTGTATCACTATAGGAAAAAATATATCAAAATAAAATACAGTTACTTCTAGTGGAATAAGAGTTACCTACTATCTTTTCCGAAAATGATTTCCAATGTATTAGGCACTTCAAAACGTATTTTCATATCACTGGCTGGTTTTTTAACGTTTCAAAAATTCACTTTTTCCATTTAGTAGAAACACATAAGGTTTCCAAATTTGAATTTAGTTTTCGAATTTAAATTCGCGCGGTATCCAAAACTATCGGCGAGCATCGAATATACTTCGGTGACAACGGCGTGCGGACTGAGTAGCGGTCGCGTCCTTCCGCATGGGATGCCTCCCGCCGCGCCGGCCTACATCTACTCACCACACTTAGGTGAATGCGGTTAAATAAACAACAGATAAGGTTTACGACAACGCCACGATTGATAATAGCATCAAAGATATCTAAAGAGTGCTAAAATTAACGTTTCATGTGATTTTTGTTTTCTAATTAAAATAATAGACTTCAATCTACGCGTACTAGTACATAAGTAGATATTATTAACTTTAGGACTCTTACGGCCAGTTGCACGAAACCGTCGCTAACTTTCCGTTAGTTAAGTTGCAATTAATCTTAAAATTAGTTGATCTCATGATTAATTTAAAGCTGTTGGAATTAATCATCCGTTAGATAGGTCTTTAATTAAACTAAATTTTTTTGTTTACTTACGGCGAGTTGCACGAAACCGTCGCTAATTTTCCGTTAGTTAAGTTGAAATTAATCTTAAAATTAGTTGATCTCATGATTAATTTAAAGCTGTTGGAATTAATCATCCGTTAGATAGGTCTTTAATTAAACTAAATTTTTTTGTTAACTTAATCAGATGTAGGTTTCGTGCAACATATAATCACGATTCTTGTGATTAAATTAGTTTAATAAACACTTAAATTTTAAAATTTGTTTCGTGCAACTCAGCGTTAATCAGATGTAGGTTTTGTGCAACAGATAATCACGATTCTTGTGATTAAATTAGTTTAATAAACACTTAAATTTAAAATTTGTTTCGTGCAACTCGGCGTTACAGAAGATTGGTACGAAGTAGCTAAGGTTAAAGATTTTTGTTCTTTTGTTATTTCCGTCATATTCTCGGCAAAATATTTGCGGTTCCTCTGGACTGGACGTGCTTGTTTGCTGGCTATTGCCATAAAAGTAATACTTATTTTTACCCGACTGGGACAGAAGGAGGGTTATGTATAAAATATTAACTTGTACTGAAAGTTTAAAATTGAATTTATAATAATCTGTTGAAAAACAGTATCTATTATTATCAAAACCCTCTCTACGAAGTTTAATTAAACAAAATACAGAAATAACGTTTTTATATTTCTTATTTATGTAGGTGTGTTCTATCAGATTTCTCTCTTACACAATACAGCAGCATTAACTTACTACTAATTGCATTTTGCATGCAACTACTAATTTTACTTACAGATTTTAGGACTTTTAGATGTTTCTTATGTTTCGCTTTTAAAAGGGATCGTCAATACTAATGAAGGAGGAATATTGACCTTAATCTTAGCATGTAGGTATAACAAAAAAAAAATCCTAGAGAAAGATAAAATTATAGACGTCTCGAAGCGACAATGACCAAAGACCCGAGGCAACAAAGAAATTAGAGGTCTAAATCATTTTTCAAATATATTAAAAGAAATATTTTTCTCATGTTTCTCAGGGTTCTATACCCAATGGTTGTGAACATAACTCTATTACTGAGAGTTCGCTATCCGACTGTCACATAAGTAGTGTCCGACCGAAACAGGTTTTTCAGCCGAAACTTTTGCTCCTCAGTTTCGGCCGAAAGCGAAACCGAAACTTACTTAAATACTAAAAAAAACTAATAAATACATGGAATAAAAAAAATTTAAAAATAAAGTAAAAAGAAAAAAAAGCAAGCCTAGTAGTTTATAATGTTGTCAAAAGTAATACTGAACAACTACACTACTGAAATAGTTTTATAATTGATACACACATAAACAACTCATAAACTCTTTGCAAAATAAAAGGACTTACAGTCGGAACCCATTCTTTAACCGATCAAATCTTACCAAGGAGCCCTGTAAAATTTAAATGAGTGCCGGCTGTTAATCCTTCTATTTTGCAAAGAAAGAAAAAAAAGAATATGACTTTTTACAAAGTTTGCAAAAAGCTTTAGATTAGTTTAGATGAATCGCTAATATTTAAAAAAAACTGCCAACATGGATTTTTTTTTTGTTTTTGTGAAAATTTTACCTGAAACAAATGTAGTAATTATTATAAGATAAATAAATAATATTTCATAGATCACATATAAAATAAAATTACTGTAATAACTAATGAGGTAGGGACACGGCTTTCTGTCTAAATTAAGGAAAATTTATTAGGGTAAATAAATACGAATTATAAATAGAAAAAAATATACTTACTAAGTACCTATCCAAACTGACTGAGCACCACGCGCGATCAACGGGAAAGGACGAGGCGAGATGACTGAGTAGGTAATTCGCATGAGCTATACCTACGCGTTCTCACATAGTTAAAATTCAATAAACAAAGGTCATGTAATCCAACGACAATTACCTACAAGCACGTAAATTTGTCATTTAAAAATGAAACTCAACAAAATGAAGATGAATACTCGAATTTTGGCGCGGCCGAAAGTTTCGGCCATTTTTTGGCCGAAACCGAAATTAAGGCCGAAACTAGATTTCTTGGCCGAAACTGGCCGAAACCGAAACCGAAAACGATCTTTTGGTAGGTCATTACACATCGGTGCAATAGGTAGACACTTAGAATTTTGATTAATTACAAAAACTAATTAAAGTAAAAAATAAAAGGTGTTATCCGATACAAGGAACTTATTATTTTGGCGTTTTTAGGTCAATCAAAAAAAAAATGTATTAAACATTGTACCCTGTTTTTTATAATAGAACTAGCTTCTGCCCGCGGTTTCTCCCGTTTGGATGTAGGTTATCGCGACCAAAAAAAGGTTCCTATGTTACTTCTAATACCTCCAAGAATATGTGTTCAAAGTTTCATGATGATCGGTTAAATAGTTTTCGCATAAAAGTGTAACAAACAAACTTACATTTCACATTAATTTATAATATAGGTAGGGATTTAGGAGTCAGCTGTCTTCGCTGAATAACAGGTTTTAAACAAATATTTTTAAATAAGAATTTTTATCGTTTTCTACTCTTCAAGCCCTTTCATTTGGTACCCATATTATAGGGTTTCATAAAAAATACATTAGCCGCCATCTTGTGACAACGGCCATTTTAAAGTATTACAATTTAAAGTATTGCATATTGTACCTATTGACCAGTGGCGGTAGCTTCATACGAACCAAAAAGCCGGGCTTGCCCTACTTCAAATTCCGTACCGACCGAAAACATTGACTTTCATATTTAAATTTTCGCGCGCCAATTCTTTCACTCCGTTTTGTTTTTTATCTATGACTATTATAAGTAGTGTCCGAACGCGCCGCGCCCGCCGGCCGCCAAATACTACGTAGCGTTGACGGCCGTATGCATCTCGCTCACACTCATTGGCTTGCAACGGGGCTTCACCGGCGTGTATTTCTGCACCGTTCTAACCTATGAAAAAGTGCTATGTCTACAGATATAACTACTGTGTGTTTCTATAGCAATTAGTATGGAAGAATAAGCCCGGCTTTCACTATGAATTTAGTCACAAACTAGCGCCACAGTATTAGCGCCACGAAGTTGGTTTTTGTTTTCAAATTTCACGGTACATGTCAAAGAGTGTAAATATTTATAATGATGATATACATTTTGTTTAGTGATTGAGCGGATAACTGATACATTTTTCATTTTCGTGATTTTGATTTTAAAATGAGTTCAGATAGAAATCTTATTGTTCCTTGTAAGAATTTAAAGTGTGTGAAAGTTTTAATAGGCGAGGAAAAGGTGAAATCTTTATCTTTCACGGAGAAAAAAAAACATAGCTTCGGAATAACCTAATACACCGGATTTGTGTATTTCGCAAACAAGTAAGTCTCACAAAAGTTTAATAGATCAGAATACAAGACTCATTGGATTGTAGGTTGCTCTCATTCCAATAAATTGTATTGTTGGTGTTGCATATTTTTAGGACCTTGTTTTAGAAAAACATATGCAACAACAAGATAGCGGCAAACCGGGGCCTAGTTATTTATCGAATAAAATTCAAAATGATATCATTCATTCCGTAGCCTATTTAATAAAATCTCGCATCGAGTTTGAGATCAAAATTACAAAATTTGTTTCAATTATAATTACTATATCTTATTATTACGTTAAACAACATTATTATTACGGTAAACAACCAATAAATTTTTCAAAAGTCAATCGTGCAGTTTTCGATACCTATCATAAGCTTTTTTAATGCCTCTGTAATAGCGCTTTAACTTTTCATGTGTTTTTTTTTTTTGTTTGTTAGTTTGTGATGTAGGTTTGTAACAGAACGCGTGGGGTTTTGTCAATGCTGACATGTTTGTGATTTTCTGTCTAGTAGTAACATGCCTTCAGTGTGCTTTGTTAAAACTCGCCGACGGCAATGATTATGAAAACTGAAGAGTGAAGGGTTGCAAAATTTCGTGGAATTTATAAATTGTCATGAAATTTATAAAAAAAATCGAATCATAAACAAAAAATATATGTCGGGCTTGCCCTGTTCTCAAGTACTAGGCACGCCACTGCTATTGACACCGGAGCTAAAGGTGTGTACAAAATTTCAGCTCAATCAAATGTCAGTACTACCGTTTTGTTGTAGTGGCGCGAGTAGTCATCTCAAACCGCGCGCCGGCGGTCGCGGGTTCGATTACCGCTCGAGACAGACATTTGTATTTATATAAATATTTGTTTTTCTTATGTCCTGGGTGTACCTATGTCCTTGTTGGTCTCCCCACCGTGCCTCGGAGAGCACATAAAGCCGTCGGTCCCGGTTTTTTTTATAGATACATAATAACGATCGTACCTCATGGAAGTTAAATTATCCGCCAAGCCGCAGTGGAGCAGAGTGGTGAATTAAGCTCCAACCCTTCTCCTATATGGATAAGAGGCCTTCGCTCAGCAGTGGGTGGTTTACAAGCTGATACAGTATACAGTACAGTAACTGTCAGGAAGTGGTTCTAATTCTGCTTTTATAAAATATATATACCACTTTACGTTATGTAGGTGGTAGGTACATAAAATTGTGTGTGTGTGTGTGTGTCAGTGTAAATGGGTAGTAACTGCAAAATTTTTATTTATTTTTTGTTTAAGGAAACTGTGTACTGAAAAGGTGGACACAATTAAGAGACAGTAGGAAGAAATCATTAAATAAAAACAAAGAAGCAAAAAAATCTGGCTCTGGTGCAAAATTTAGACCTTACATGTATGATCAAGAGTTGAGCTTTTTGAAGCCAATTGTGAAACCAGGTGAGATTGTCATGGATAATAATCCAAAAACAAGAGAAAACGAGGTTAAAATTCGATATCGGTCACCACGAATTTAAGGGTGAGGAGGGGTTGAGGGGGGAGGGTGGGAGGTTGAAACTAACCCCCAACCCCTCGCAACACAAGGTAATGCACCGCAAAAAAAAAGAAAAAAAATTAATCATGTAAAACTGTTATCGGTCTGACGTTTATCGGTAGAATTTCGTTCTTTCACGGCTCCGGCGCTTCGGAAGGTGCAGCCCCTTCGCCCTTGCGTAACAAAAGGAAGACACCCACGTCTTCTTTTTGTTATGGCGGGCGGGGGCTGCCCTCCCTCCGCGCCTCCGGCCTCTAAAGAACACTCTAGGGGTAGGGCAGACAAGACTACGTGGAGTCGGGGTAAGCTGATTCTGTTCTGTGAGCGAGGTTCCTTTTTCAGTGTCGAATAAAAAGCACTGAACACATACACGCGAGACAAAGAGAAACAGCGGATTTGGCGGAATGTCGTAATCAAAGTAGGGATGATCGATATTCATCGATGGTGAATAAACATCGAAGTTTAGCCAGAAAACATCGATGTCTTGACATCTGATGACTCAATTTTAGTCTGAATGTTTGTAAGACTAGTGTGTGTTATAGCAGAAAAGCGAATCTAAGTTGCTAATTTATATTAATAATGAAACTTCATAAAAAAATTCGTATACCTCGTTTTATTTCCTACCGAAAATCGATGTTTTTGGAAATCGATATTTTTCAATTGATGTTTATCGTACATCGACTATGGTATATATATATTTTCTGTGAATATTACCATGCTCTGTGGTTAAAAGTAAATATCATCAAAGACGTAAAACTAAAGTTTTAAAAATTAGAAGAAAATAATTGAAAATGTTGTATTTTACAATCGTGAGTCTCTACGTTTGTTTTTTAAGACAAAACCAATCGACATCCACAGCACCGGAGACGTCAAGGAACGAAATTATGCCGATTAACATCAAATTTTGAGATCGGTTTTACGTAATTTATTTTTTTCTTTTTTTCAAAAATGGTGCATTACCTTGTATTGCGAGTATTATGGGGGAGTTTGGGGTACCCTCCTCCACCCCCCTAACTAACTCTCTCATCCAAATTCGTGGTGAGCGATATCGAATCCAACCCGAAAACGATAATGAACCAGAAGATCAGAAAGAAACACGGTCAGAATCATCATCACAGAAGAAAAAAGTGGATAGGGGAGCGAAATCCATTGCCATCCCTCCAGTTTTTCGATGTGGACCAAATATTAGTTTCACTCCAGGGTCATTAATCTGATACAGACTATTAAAGCAGATCAAAACCAGTCGAACTGGCCTCAAAATTGCAATTTTCATCATTCCAACTACAACAATCAAGGTTATTATACTAGACCCTTCACGACCTGGAACAGCGCTATCACAGCTGGAGTCCACCTCAAAACTTGATTCAACGCCATCACCGGCTGCGTCCATCATAAAACTAAACCCAACTAAAACGCATGTTCCCTCACAAAGTTAATTTTGTGATTATCTGGACCTATCTAATTTCTAAAAAACACGTTTCAATTATCATAATTAGAATCAATAAATAGGTATAATAAATAATTTAAAATGTTTTGTTTACCTTATACATAACGCCAACTTCTCTTCAGGGTTAATGGCTTTCCTTGTGTTTGTATCCTGTTTTCTCAAATTCCTATCCAACTTGAGTAGAAAATAGTCAAAAGTATCTCTAGACATTCTAAAATAATTGAAAGAATTTTAGTTATTTCTTCGGATAGCTCCAAAACATTGATTTTGTCTTAAAATTTGATGCACCCAGTGTATTCTTTTTTATTTGATTGTTCAGTGATCGACGATAATACCAATCTTCAAGATCAAAGTACTCACATCCATCGCGTTGGATAGTTTGTCCACGACTGAAGTCTGGATCATAAATCAAGTTTGTAGATCTATTCGGATATTTTGACGAATCGCAAAAAAAAATTTTTTTGACGAATCGACAATTATTCTAATAATTCCTGGATAGATTCATGTACATATTTTCCAAGGGAAATTAAATGTATATAAGATAAGACTAAACTTAAATTTGATATAAAAAGAAAATCAGAAGAGCAACTGAATAGCTGAGATCGTCTGGAACATGATAAGCGTGTAAAAAGTAATTGATACATTACATTACTTTCATTTATGCATTTTATATACCTACTATTCAGAAAGAAAAAAATAACTTATTGCAATATTAAAAATAATATAATATATTATATTTTTAATATTTTAATAAGTTATTTCTTTCTTGAACTGTATTTATTTTACTATTTTATAAAGGCCATACTTTTTTAAAATCTCACTTTTGTTTTGTCTATTTTTGAAAATCGAATTTTCTAATTAATTTTTAAAATTATATAGCTAATGAGCTGTTTGTTTGTTTAAACGCGCCAATTACAGGATTAATCAGATTTTAATTTTTTTTTCTTTAAAAAAATTATCGTCGTCTAGTTATAAAATATTACGAATCGAGGATGAAAGGTATCTTCTTAACAAAAAAAAATTAAACAAAATATGCAACGTCCACACAAAATATTTTTCAGCTTTATTATCTGATGTTTTCTTCTTACTACAACCGCTCTATTTATACAATCTGTGGAGCGCAGACAGATCCACCCACTTAGTTTCCGTCTAGGAAGTGAACTGATATTGTAGGTATATTTGTAGTACCTACACACATTTACAGAAGTAGAGAACTACCGCATTATATGATTAAGAGTAGTGCTAGCTACTTCGCTTGATTTAAGACTTAATTAACTTACTTCTAGATGGATTATAAAATCGACGATCGATTGAATCGATCGATTTATAATAATGCTCCAAAAATACATTAAATTCAATTTTAAAAAAAACGCTACACACAGACATATGTACAATGACATATACAGGTGACTGGTGAATTACTATCAATATTTAAGGAGAATACTCGGGTGACTCGGTACATGATTTTCGTATTCCATTCATCGTGTATACACAAATTGTCAAAGTCTGTTGTCAACATGTTCTTAAAAACAGGTCTTGCAACGATATTTATAATTGCAAGACCTGTTTTTAAGATAACGATATTTTAGCTCCTTACATATGAAATTGACGTCTTGTATGGTCGGAAGATAAAGTCGATTTTTTCTATATAATAAATTTAATTAATCAAACTATATACCATTGCTATCTATGCACTTTTGTCATTTTATAGGTATAACCATCTGCACCATCGGAGTTGAATTTTTTCCCTTGCAAGAAGTTATAAAAATTTCGAAAAAAAAAATGGTAATCTGTTGGAGCAAGGTCCGGGGAGTACGGTGGATATCTTAGACATTCCAACTGAAGCTCCTCTAATTTGGTAGCCGTCTGTTGTGCAGTGTGTGGTCTAGCGTAATCCTGAAGCAGCAGTGGTCTAGAGCGATTGACAAGCCTCGGTTGTTTAGCAGCTAGCTTTTCCATCATGGTTTGCAGTTGCTGACAACAGATATCTGCCGTAATCGTCTGGCCAGATTTAAGTAAGCGTAGTGAACGACACCGGCACTAGTTCACCAAACGCACACAAGTAACTTTTTTGAAGTCAATTTTCGCTTGGGGCACGATTTGGCCGGCTCGCCAGGGTTCAGTTCTCTTCCGATTATCGTACACGAACTACTTTTCATTACATGTAATGATTCGATTTAAAATTCCTTCATTATTGTGCCGGTTAAGTAATTTAACGCAGCAGTCTAAGCACGTTAAGTACCGACCTATCAAGCTTTTTTACCTTCGCAATTTACTTCAAGTGGATTAAAACAGTTTTAGCACTAACACCGCAGCTTGCAGCTAACTCAGGACGTGGTTTGTGATGGATCCGCTTCCACAATAGCCTTCAATTCTTCATTATCAACTTTGATATCTGGCCGTCCACGGCGCTTGTTCTGCTGGTCGAAATTTCCAGAACGAAAACGTTGGAACCAAAAACGCACTGTGTTTTCTTTTGTGACACCGCAGCCATACACATCATTAATCCTTCGAGCCGTTTTTGAAGCACTGGTGCCACGGTGAAACTCGTACTCGTAAATAACACGATATTTCAAGTTTTCCATTTTGTAAACTGAGTGACTCAAAGATGAAAAACAAATGAGGAAAAAACAAATGCATTACGGTTATCGAAACGCAAATGCATAAGTAAGTAGCTATATAAATTTGAGTTTGGTATTCCTAATCAAAGAGGAAATTTTTGAGATCAACAAAACGCCAATTTCATATGTAAATAAATATTAACCAGCAATCACACCACGTTAACCTAGCCCCGTGCTAAGTTCGTAAGAACTTGTGTCACAGGTACTAGGAACGGATATCAATTTAATATATAAATACATATATACATAAATGCACATCCATGACCCGGTGCAGACATCTATATTCGTCATACAGATTATCTGCACCTGGCGGGATTCGAACCCGCGACCGCTGCGTAAAGTGTCCAGTTGCCTGACCACTCGACCAGCCGGCCGTCAAGACCTGTTTTTAAGATAACGATATTTTAGCTCCTTACATATGAAATTGACGTTTTGTATGGTATATGTAAGGTACCTAATATTTATTGGTAGAACAAAAACAAAAAGGTAGATATTAAAAGAGTTATTGCAATTTGCAGATACTTCCTAATGTTATAGTAATAATTAAAAACGAAATGAGCGAAGCAATTTTATTTTTATGATCTTCGCCTGGAAATATTTAAATAAGTTTATTATTTATAGGCAGAGTGTAAATTACGTTTATTTATAAGTTGTGATTTGCAAGAAATAACATAATATAGTAGATAGACAAAGCATATAGTTACTCACTATTCATGTCATTCATAGAGGTGTTTTCAAAGTTACATCGTCATATTAGATTATTTATATTCAATTATTCATAACTATGCTATTGTTTTCACCTAACAATTTCAGATACCTACCAATTCAAGTTTGATTTATCTATTGTTACATTTTATAATAATAATAAAAGACTTATACCTAATCGTCTACTTTGAAGGACGTATTGACCGTTACCATACCAATTGAATTAATTACGTCCATATTTGTTTTTAGAATTCCTTGTAAGAAAAACAATTTTAGCTAAATGAATTGGACATTTAGTCCATTGAAATGTTACATTTTTTAGGCCTTACCTTGCGTTTTTTAGAGGACGCAATTTTATTTTTTTGATGTGTAGGGGGGGGTCAGTGTAAAGCTAAAACCAAGTTTGTGGGGTCGCCACTCTTGTCCCACGGCCGCCATCTTGAAAATAAGGGTTGAAATGGTTTTTACAATATATCTCTTAAACTATTTATCTGATAAAAAAAAACTTAACATTTTTTGTTGCAAATTAAATTCTCTACAACTTTGGTCCAGTAACTTTTTGTCGTAGAACTATAAATAAAAAAGTTATAAGCGAAAATGTTCAGAAATTCGAGAAAATAATTTAAATTTTTCGATATAACTTTTTTTTAATCATTTTACGAAAAAATGATATCAGACCATTTTTGTAGATCGTTTTTTGAGGCACAACTTTTATATAAAACATTTTTTCATTAAGTCAATAGCTAAGGTTATACAGCGCCTCGAAGTGAGTATTGTTTTTTAGTACTCTTAACTATACATGTATTATACGTGTGTACTTTTTTAGAAGCTCAGGGGGTGCTGGAGGTTTAGAGTTCTGCACTGGCATCAATAATTTTTCAAATTTTGTATTTATAGTTCTACGACAAAAAGTTACTGGACCAAAGTTGTAGAGAATTTAATTTGCAACAAAAAAATGTTAAGTTTTTTTTTTATCAGATAAATAGTTTAAGAGATATATTGTAAAAACCATTTCAACCCTTATTTTCAAGATGCCGGCCGTGGGACAAGAGTGGCGACCCCACAAACTTGGTTTTAGCTTTACACTGACCCCCCCTACACATTAAAAAAATAAAATTGCGTCCTCTAAAAAACGCAACCCCAAATGTAACTTTTCAATGGACTAATTGGAAATTTAAAAAAATGATATATAAGATCCTAAGAGTATATTAAAACTGCTTTTTGTTACCTATGACCATTAGGTCATATCTCAAATATAACATATTTATTTTCTAACGAATATAACTTTTAATTAATGTTGCGTTTCATTTGCGATGAAGTAGATGAAACTTTAATTTTTGAGTAAAAGATTAAAGTTACAATGTTAGCCACGATGGTATTCAGTAAAAGTCGGAACCGAGGAAAGACATGACAATGCGGACAGCAAACAAAAGCCGGCGAGCTGCGGCTCGCATAGCAATCAGGCGAGCCGCGTGCCTCATTGCCAGCCTACGCCTTGGTTTGGGTCTCCACACTATAAATTTTTACCCATTCGAGGTCGTTCTTTTATAGAAAATATAAAACGAGTACCAATTTACCCTAAATTCACTTTATTCTGTGTATCTTTGTCTTTTTGCTAAAGTTGTGAATCTTGTTTACCTACTTCTTTTTTATCCAAATGCTCGAAAAGGATATCTTTTGAAATCATGTAAGTGTGTAGCGACATCTATCTCACCACATACGAACTAGAAGAAACTGACGTATCCTACATCGCGCTATCGAAGCAATTGAGTATATATACAAGAACCCGACAACAAACGTTAAGTGGCGCGTAGCCCACCAGTGACCAGACGCAACACCGTCTGTTCAAAGGATACTTCCTCTTCAATGGCAGCCTCTCAACCTTGTAGGAATTGTCGGTTAATTTTGAATCACGAGCATTGAAACCGCCGCTCCGTATCAAATATACTATGCCCTCGTATCCACTTAGAAAATACATAACCCTACTTCAGGGCTACACTAAAGGGCCTCGCGGCATATAATTATGATACGGAGTACATTACTAACTGCAGCGGCCTCAAGGGCTCTTTTCATTATAAGATATTATGTACTTCACAACATAAGATTCGTCATGTTTTTTTTTTTTTTTGTACAACTTGTTTAAAGTAGTATACCTTTAAAATGGTAACATTCCATTTAATATTGCCCATGATCAATGACCTTGGCTTCAATTTAGAATTACCGAATCATTGTCGATGACTTCTGTGTAATTAATGATTAAGATCATTCGCAAGCAAATATTTTTTTAAGGCCTTGTGTACATGTAGCGAGGAAATAAATTAAAACGAGTATATTTTATGTTGCTTTGAGCTTGTTGCGGCTGTTAATTGAATATCTGAAGCTGGTATAATTAAGGAATTACGGGCGCAGTCTGTTAATAAAACTTTTGTTAACAACAATAACATGAAGATATTGCACTGTATAACCACATCTTAACGTTAGGTATGTCGTTTCAAATTAATAGCATCTAAAAAAATAAAACGATTGAGATATGAAGTACAGTCACTTTGTCTCACTTATTCGATATGCATGTCTTAATTATGTTTTTTGTACAAATATTTTAAAATTTGTTTATTTAGATCGATTAGAGATTAGAAAAGACGCAAAAAAATCTATGAATTCTTAATTCAAAAATACTTTTACTGTAGAACTGTACGTAGTTATTATCTAAACGCGGACATTTTCTACGGATAAAGAGAAACAAAGTATTTTATGATAATAATATGGACTGATGTATTTGTAAAGAATTACAAAGTTTTATAATATATAAAGTATTTTGTAAAGTATCAGAATTTATTAGTAGGTACTCGAAGAAAATCCATATAAACAAAACATAGGCTTCAACAGCACTTTTATATCGTTATTTTACATAATTATATTAAGATAGAAAAATTAAGAGAAAAGAACCAACAAGAAACTTTTTTAAAATTATCAATACACATATTTCATCATAATCACAGACCTACGATTTAAACGAGGTCGATTCCAAATAAAATGAATATTTTTGTTTTTTTTGAATACTATAATAATGTTTTCTGTTAAAGTAAACAAAATTTCGTAAACATCGTCTAAATAAAATTACTTGAGTAAAAGAACTTACTATTTGAAACAGCGCGACGGGCACGTTTAGTGTTGCACTTCCAAAACTTCATAACGACTGTCTCCGAGGTCAGCGAGAGAGATGACACCAAGCGCGCTCACAAAGGCAAGTAGCCATCGTCGAACTGCCCGATTGGGGACGAAACAATGACTTGTTTACAAATGGTTGACGCGGAGAATTTAATGAATTACTGCGCGAAGTGGACAGTGCAATGAGACGAGTGCGACGAACGACACCCCTGACACAATCACTGATTGTAAGTCGCAACGCATAGGATGGCGTGGGTGCGATCCAGATCAGACCTTTGTCGACCTGGAATCCGCTAATAACGCTATTAACAACTATTAAAATAAAATCAACCTTTGTTGACCTGGAATCTGCTAATAACGCTATTAACAACTATTAAAATAAAATCAACAATATTTTTTAAACAATAAAAGAAAAATATTACCGTAAAAAAAGTTTATTTTCTATCACATCATGTCTTCCTACTTTTAAAATTTTGGGAACAAATGCCAAACATCACGCTAAGAGCAACCACTACGATTCGAAGCAAGTCTTAAGAGTTACTTTTGTTTCAAAAATTTAGTTAAATGTACATGTTACCGTTAATTTGCGTAAATCAGTTAGAGTGCAGATTAAAGAGGTATTCTGCAGATTATCTGGCTGAGTCAGTCAAACAATTTGAGTTCCTACATTAACTAGATAATCTGCAGACTATCGACCATGCATACGGTAAATTCCATAAAACAGGTTCGTATTTGAATAAAACATTTTAATTAGTTGTAGGTAAGGTCTTTCATTTTGCTCTGCAAATGCTCTGGTTCGATTTTTTTTTTTTGAAAACAGAATTATTTATTAAAAAGAAATAGGCGACTTAACAAAAATGTTGGTGGATCTATACAGACCTAGCGTAGACCTATCGATTAAGGTCATTTTGATTTCAAAAATCTTTCGATAGGGTGCTAATTTGTGTAGCTCGAGCGCCGGCCCGCTGGCTGACCGAACGCAGGAACAGAGGGGCACGGGAGGAGCGGGTGAGAGAAACAAAAGTATTTCGTTCACTGTCTTCCGCAATGTAACGATGTACTATTCGTTATTGTGCAGACTAACTAGGTAAAGTGCAAATAAGAACTTTTTTTATAAAATAGACAACTTATTAATGTTGGCTAAAAATTTTTGTTGAATCCCTGAGGTTTAAGTTAAATAAATCATTAGCATCATTATTTCATATAAATCTTAGTGCCTGCTTCGAACCTTACAAATACACCAAGGTGATAAATAAATATCTGCTTATTTACATATATAATATTTAAGCAGTTTTATTACTAGATCTATTGAAATTGACAGAAACATTATAATAGCTACATAATTAATATGATACACAAGGAATCATTTTTATGTACATTTAAAGAAATTTAGTCACAAGTACATCAATGTATGCTTTAGATATGAATAAAAAACAATTTACACTTATTAAACTCAATGATTGCTGCTCCAAGTTTAAACATCCAAGATGGTTGTAGATGCTCTAAACTATAAAATCACAATAATTGTAAACAAAAAATATTGAGCTCAATAAACTGTTTTAAGTCATAAAAGATATGTTCTTAAAAATATAGAAATTAATAAAATATGTGCAATATTTATTGACCACCTTGGTTATTTTGTATTACAAAATACACAGTAAGCATACATTCTAGGCACGACTCTGTACTGTACTATAGTAACTGTATTGATTACACACTTATAAACCTAAAGAACTTATAATTATCTTAACTTAAAATACAGTGAGATTTTTATATTTTTAATTCATGATAGTAAAATATTTTTAAAATGTATATGATATGAAAATAACTTCATTGAAATGCGTAATTTATTTCATCAGAAGAATTCTCATGAATTCCCCAGATTTGACATAATTACATACTGCATTTATTTCTAGGGTGGGATAAAATATAGATAATAATGTCTTAAAAGTAAGTTGTGAATACAATTTAATTTATAAAGTGAATAAAATGATACAGATAAAAGAGAAGACAGCTTATACATATGCTTTCTAGTTATATTGTTTAGCAGATTATAAAACTCGCACGCAAGGCTAAATAAATTACAGCTTTATATTTGCCACAGGTGCAAATGCCATACTTAATAAATTTAATTATTTAGATATAATGACCAATTTCACACAAAAGTATAATCTATAATTATTGCATTCTGGTCCTTCCTTATTAAACTACGAGTCGTTTTTAAGAAGCCATTCGCTCTAGGACTGCTACAAAAGTTTCACAGACTGATCTTTTTATAAACTCTTTTATGAGTTTAAAAGTTCGCCAAACATACTGTTTGTCCAAAGGCACGTTTGAATTATCAAGTGTTGCAGCATTATAAGCAGTCCATGAGACATCTGTCTTAACATAAGTGGCTCACCTTTACAAATTGATAAATACATCTCATACATATACCAAATCAAAATAAATAAATAAACACTAACACCCCGGTTTAGTTTTATATTAGAATATTATTACCAATTTCATCTGCTGCAGTTCAAGCAGTCTTATGTATAATGTCTTGCCTATAAATAAAATTTTACGGATGATATACAATAAATTATCTTTATATATAGAAAAATTTCATTTTTAAGATAAAAGTTATTATATTTGATCTAAATATTCAAATGAACACTAAAATAATCAAAACCATGGCCATGATTAAGTTATAGTAAAATAAAAAATTGTTTTTCTAATTTTTACTATATATTCTTGTTTATTATTGGCAAAATAAAAGATTCATACTTATCCCTACTGGCATCAAAATATTACTGTAATTCATCAACATCATTCACTGAAAGCTATAAATAGTAAAAATAATATTTAAATTTAAAAACAAAAGATTTTTTTTCTGTATTTTGTTGTAAAATTACTTTTTTAATTTGCATAAAATGTACATGTTTAAAATAGTTTCAGTGACCACATTCTATAAAAGGATCCGTGTTGTTAAGTAATTTGTGAATTTACTCACTCTATTGTTATACCCTAGCCTAAAGCTGCAAACACTAAAACTGTAGTTTATAGGAAACTATTTATTCCATTAAAACCCATCACTACACCATTCACTGAATAGCTCTTTTGACATCTTTTAACTTGATATGTATTAAAGTACAAAATATAGAACGCGAAGAACGCTATAATAATCTCTACACTTCTACTTGAAATAATTAAACACCAATTGTATCAAGGAATTACAAGTTCATGTCGTAATATGAAGGCACTGCTTTTTTTAAAATAATATATATGTAATTTTGTGATGAGCAATTCATTAAAACAAAAATAAAGTATATAAAGATAAATCATATGGTTGTAGTAACTAAAAGTTCTGCAATATAATGGGAGAGCATACATTCTTATGAATAATAAAGATTAACAGGCAGCTTTGTGTAATCTCAAAATATGTAAGATAATTTTAATGTATATAGTTATAACAAATATACACTATAATCAAAATATTCCAATCTTTAAAATAATAAATTTAAAATAATTTTACACCGCCTATCATTCTCTATTTTCATAAAAATAAAACTACACAGCTAATACTATTATTGTGTAAATATGATTAAATTTATACTTAATAATAGTCATTAAATCAGTTTATAAACCAATACTGAAAAGGTGTTACCTAAGTATCTTTGCTAACTTATTGCCAAAGTTACAAGTGGCTTTATATAATTAACATAGTCATGGTGGGAACTACGCAAACAGTTCAGTCATGACGAGATCTCATGTTACGTAAACATGTTTATACCCACTCTCTGTTCCTCAAATTTGGAAGATATACCGACAGAGGATAGAACGTTTTCTTGTCAATGTCTGTACCATGCTCCTTGGACTCTTGTTTGGAAGTGTGAGACAGGAGTTACAATATATGCCTGTTGTGGTTGTTGTACTACTGCTAAGGGTATGACTTGCTGAGCCATTTCAACAGGTTGGCCATTATCCTCTGATACACCAAGTGGTTGCACACAATGTTGTTGGGCAACTTGCTGTACACCTCCCACTTGTTGCGTTAGCACTTGTTGGTGTTGACTTACTTGTGGAACCAACATCTGCTGCTGCATCTGTTGTTGCTGCTGAGACTGTTGTTGATGTATAACAACGTGGGGTCCTTGATTCTGCATCTGTTGATGCTGTTGTACTTGGACTTGTTGCACTTGTTGCTGCTGCTGTTGCTGTTGAACCTGTTGTTGCTGTTGTTGTTGAGCTTGTTGTTGTGCTTGTTGTTCCCTCTCATGCTCTTCCTTCTTCTTTGCTTCCATAGCTGCCTTCTTAGCTTCTGCCTTCTCTTTTTCTTGTTGTATTCTAATAGGATCCTTGTTTTTGTCATATGACATACATTTACCACTACGAAATGGAACCATCTCTTTAGGAATTTCCTGTTTTTTAGTTGCAAATTTCACATGTGGAAATTGATCCTTCATAAATGCGCGGAATGTCGAGTAACCCATAAGTTTTACTCCAGGTTCTAAAATTTCTCCATATTCCTTATACGCTTCAAACAAGTGCTTTCGAGAATCACCTTGAATTATAACAGTTTTACTAGTTTTTTTACCTTCTCCTGAAGGTTGTACATCTTTTGGAGAACTTGCATGCTGTTTAAGATATTCCTTCAAGAAGTTTGTGGCATGTTTGTAAATGTCAAGTGTGAAAGTATTATAGGGTTTCTTACCAACATTACCATGTATCCTTGGGGCTACTCCATGTGTCATGACATGCTGCCTGATTCTCTTTAGCTGGTAATGGGTTACATTCTCGAGATACAAAAAAGCTTCTAAACAAACCTTCCTCCCTTGATATACATAGCAAGCCCTTAATCTCCTCCTAACTTTATGTCTAGATGTTTCAGCCGGATTAGCTAAGCTTGCCATGGTTATACCCATCAAGTACATGTCATGTTCACTTTTAGTCAGTTCAGCTATATTGAGTCTATGGCGGTATACAGCCTCAGGATTCAGTCCTCTGTAGCAATTATCTTTGCAATCACAACCTCTTTTCAATCTTTCCTTAACCTGAAAGGATTTAAACCTATTTTTAATAATAATAGTCTTACCTAGTTGTTTATAATAGTAAATATCAAATAATAATTAAAGAGATACAAATAATATTTTTTTTACTTTTTAATACTAAACAAATGTGCAAGATTTACTTGATTTTATAATAAAATAATGTTAACAACATCCAATAATCACCTGAGCTGGATTGTCTTCCAACTTATTATCAAGAACCTCTTCATCACTATCTGATTCAGCCATTTTTTTCTTTCTCTTAGCGCCAGTTTTCTTTTCAACTTTAGGCTTAGTGTCAACGTCCATGTCACCACCTTCCACATTTGCCTCAAACTCAATACTATAGGTGCCTTGCATTGTTTGCAAGTTACCGTCTCCATTTTCAACTTGGATTGTGTGTCCTTGCCAGAGAACCTGAAAAATTATTATCACTTTATATATTTCTCTTTTCAACGAAATACTAATTATTTAATAATTAATTATTCAGGAAGTATCAAAGTTGTGTAATTAAATACCTGTTCCTGATGCCCATTATAATTGTGCTGCTGCATGTTTTGGGCACCGCCAAGTTCAAACACAGAATGTTGAGCCATTACAGGGGTATGCCATTGTGCATTGTCGCCGTATTCGCCGCCGTTCTGGTCCGATGGTATAGACACGATTATAGCCTCTTTGCTGTCTACACTTCGACGCTCCACCGATAAAAGGGAGTGCAAGACTTCACTAGCTTCCTTCTCAGCCGGATTTACAACTTCCATTTTCTCATAAGACATAATTCTTCCCCGACGCTACTCTACAAGCGAACATTCACGTCAAATCACATGTACCTACTTACATACGTGTATGTACAATGGACATTGAGCGACACGACAAGCCCGCCCCGATCGTTTTAAGAATCTATAACCCCACGATTCTCTCAAGAAAACCGCGATAACTTTTCAAATTCATGTAAATAAACATAACAAAAACCGTGCAATTATTAACCTTAATCGCGTTTTTTAAGTTTCATTATCGCATAGCGGATCGAACTCCCGTGGAATATTGGGCCATATAGTCATAGGAGAGAAAGAATCAAACTCACCTTTTTTTCGTTATTTGCACAACTTATACACCACAAACTATACTACTCCGATTACTCTTTGAATATGGATTGTTTTACTTCACTTCATTTTGATATTATAGTCATAATTTAAGAGAAATGTACATAAAATTCACAAAATTTACGGAAGCAATATGGCGATACACTTTCCGTGAATAAAATCGGAGGACGCCGTAGAACATGTCACTAGTACAGTGCGCAGCCACTGCACGTCGCTGCCATCTGTATTTCCGTATCGACGCTTTTTGACTCGACTGCGCGCGAATTTTCAAATGGAGTATGGTTGAAATATAACTATGACAATAATATTAATAGTAATAAAATTTTGTTTCAAAATTGACATTTAAGAAGGTTTTTTTTTAAATTTAATGTTAAACATTATTTAATAATAAGTAAATAAATAAATTATAGATAAATTATTATAAAATTTATTTATAGGTAATTTAGTATTTGTGAGGTCATCATGTCTTTATGTTGTAATTTTTATATTTTAATATGTAAACGATTATACGATATAATATATAATATGTATACGATAATATATTATTTAATTGTATACAATAATATGACGATTCATATTCATAAATTATTTATATATTGCATAATCTTATGGTTTGCAGTTTCAGGCTATTTCTTAACTTTAAATTAAAATATTAAACGTTTATAACGCATCACTATAAGAATTCAGTTTTCTGTCCTTATATTGAGTATATCGTGATGAGATCCTGCAGTTACCACCATATACGTAGGTCTCTCGATAAGTTTTGAGATGCTCGTAGTCGTAATTAAAAAATGGAACGCATCGGTATTATATATTTTTAAAAAGCAAATTTATAATAATAGAACGCAAGTAGCCAGGTTGCTAGATTTTTTTTTTTAAATAATCTTTCAGTCATTTAACTCCGACGGACGTTTTTTTTTTGCAACGATAGAACTTAACCAAGATCATTTGCGATATTTTATGGTTTTAAATTTGGTTTAGCTGAAAAACTGCCCCTTTTTGAGCAACAGTTTTTAGATGGTTCAGTGAATTTAAAAGGGGTAAAACAAACCTCGAAGTTGACCATAGAAGTGGTCGCCCACATATGGCAGTAACTGCAGAAAATATGTGGACTACTGAATTGGTGGTGCAAAAAGACTCACGAATTACTTACTCGGACATCGAGAAGATTCTTGGCGTTAATTCAGGGAGCGTTAACATTATTTTGCATCAGTACCTAGAAGTAAGGAAGCTTTGTTGTCGTTGGATCCCGCATTTTCTCTCAGACACTGAAAAATAGGCCCATGTGGATTGCCGCGAAATATGTCTACGATTTGAAAACAGAACGTCTAGTTTTACAAGCTCTGCGAGAGAGGTGACCAAAGACTGAGCTTCAAACAACGTTTCGTCACAAACATCACTTAGAACAAAAGCGTTTCTTGAGGCACACGGTATTGAATCTTTGCCCCATCCACCGTACAGTACTGATTTAACACCCTGTGATTTCTTTTTGTTCCCGATAATCAAGGAAAAAATAAAAGGGAAATTTTTTTCTTGTGCCTAAGAGACCGTGGCCACCTACAAAGTCGCAATTTCGGACCTATCGGATCAATACTGGCAAAAGTGTTATAATAGTTGATTTAGGCGAATGGGACTTTGCATAGAGAATGAAGGAGAGTATTTAGAAAAAAAAAAAAAAATTTAAAATAAATATTGTTAATATCTTGTATAGTTTTTTTCTTGTCTCAAAACTTATCGAGTGACCGACGACGTATAGCCTATATATCAGGATGTTATATAGTTACTAGCAAATCCGGCGAACTCCGTTTCGCCACCAGATGGCTTCGTTTTTTGTAACATTTCGTTTGGGGATTAAAAGATGAAGTAGTACATGCTATGTATCAAAGATGGCGCTGTATGTGAAAAATGATTTTCCCTGTTTTCCTGCTTTTCTGTTGAAATTTTTCCTGAATTTTGTTTTCTATAAACCTCACGGAGCTCGAGACCCTTCCAACGAATGCAAAACCGTGGAAATCGGTTCGTGCGTTCTGGAATTATAGCGTCAGGAAGGAAAACCCGACATATTTTTATATTATAGATTATAATTTTATGCAGATAATTTTATTGTTTAGTAGTTGTAGTAGTCACGTTTGTAATACATTTTAATCCGTTTATTACAGATTTTTATACAAAGATAATTTTATTTGTAAGCATTCATTTTAGATAATTTGTATTTCATTCGAATTATTCGAATTCTAGTTCGAAAAAAATATTAATTTTTAAAGGAAAAATAATGTCTATGTAAATATATAATGTAATACCTAATAAGTAACATTATGTGATGCTTAATAGTGTAGGAGAAATCATGAAGAGTCGGATTCGAAAAAAAATCAGGTACGATATTTATAATATATATCAACTATCAAACCACTAAGAAGGGTCCGCACTGGCGCGGAACAAAATGAAACGTTCAACTCCCATCCGTTTGTTCGGCATCAATATTTTCTATGCATATTATGCTGTGTAATAACTTGCTAAGGGATATTCACCACGTTGCCTTATAGATCGCTAAAGCGTCAATTAATAAATATGTACTAGAGATAGTTCATATGTATATACTTAATGCGTAATGTCGATGTCCATCAGAAATTTTACATATACTTGTAAATTAAAATTGTATTCAGAAATATCTTAACAGCTTTTTTAGAGTAAACGTTTTTAATTACTTTCGTAGTATTATGCGTACTTTTTCAAATAAAGTTTTTAGTAAATTTTGCTAGTAAGTAGGTATAAATTGTCTCTTTATACGTAGACAACTCCTATATTTACATATATTACAGTAAATTTTGAATTAGAAAATATTATTATTTAAACGACCCTTTCAGTTTCAACCACGTTGTATTTCGATACTTGGCAGATTGATGCGTCACCGCGTTCGCCTGACTCAAAGTGTGATTTAATTCGTATTTATTAACTTTTTTTTTATCGGCCTGACAGGTCCAAAATTAATCTGTTTGAAAAGTAAAAACTAACAAACTTCTTTAAACTTATTTCTTTATAGTATAGACTACTTAACCATATTATAATATTACTTATAATCTAGGAAGTAGGTATTTTTCTAATCAGATGGATAGCTTTAGGGTGCCTGTCCATTGATGCAAATAATCTCCACTCCGCCCCAGTGGACAAGGGCTCGTCAATCCTATTGGTTAATATTTCTCCGTTTCTCCGCTCCGTCACCTCGCTCCGCATCAATGTACAGGCACCCTTAAGCTTTATAGTATTAGTACAGATTAGGCCATTAACGCGTTTCTAAGTTGACAACGTTGAAAGTAATCATAACACCTAAAGCTCTATTTCCGCGAAAATTGTTTCTCATTAACTGCTTGAACGCACATTAAGTACTATGTAAGTTAATATTTACGGAGATATTACGTGATCGATATTTGATATATAAAAAACTACTTATAATACTAATAAAGGAAGTGTTGATTGGTATTATATAAGCTATTCTAAAGGCATAGTTTACTGATTTCACAGATAATTCATTTATTTTGATCTAATTGAAGGCGCAATAAAAAACGATACGAACATTTTTATTTATATTTATTTCTCTTAAAAGAAATTTAAAAAGATATAAATAAAAACTGTTCGATAATCAAAATTTTCGTTTATATTTATTGCATTGTTTTCTGCTTTTAATTTTATAGGTTTCGGTGAACGTCCGTAGCCTTACGAAATTAAACGTTGGACATGTTTAATTTTTCATCATATTTTTTTAAATCAGTTTATCAATTCCTCTTCGTAGGTAGTTTACGAAATAGGTAAATAATTTTTTTTAATATGTTGAAGAAAAGGTTTTAATAAAAAAAGTAATTAATGTTTCATCGCCTACTTGAACTGTATATTAAAATCTAAATATTTTTTTAACCGTTGTAATATCTGCTATTTCATCGCCAGATACGATTCTGTTTATTACGAAAAACAAACGTCAGACGTTCGTTTTCATTTTAAATAATGACCAAATTGAATAGTAACAACAATCCAGTTAGTCATTTTTTGGGTGTAGTTCCGAAAAGCCCATACCGCTTTTTTCCTTGATATTTCGTATACTTATGTATTTTGCTGATCACGAATATGATAGTTTAAATTGGCGCAAATTTTATTTTCAAAGACGAAACTCGAAAAAATTGCCAAAATTTTTCATAGGTTTTTCCACGCTATCTCAATAAATATTGATCTTAGACAAAATGTTTTCTATAAAAGTTGTAGATTATAAAAATACACGTTTTATGTCCTATACATTTTTTGTCTAAGACATTTTTTTTATTGAGAAAAATTGGGAAAAACGGTTGTAAAAAAACGGTATCTTTTCTTTTTTTCGACTTTTCGAAACTTGATCCATTTTTTTTAGAGACAATAATGAACCACGTAATTGTCGCATGTTAATAATCATAAAATTAACATTATTTCAATTTTATTTTATTTTAATTTTATATCTAATTATTTTATTTAATAGTTTTTCCTAATAAATTTTCTTTATGACAAAAAACCGGATGTCGTAGATATGAAAGTATAATTTTCAATTTTAATAAGTTAATGTTTTATTATTTCAATAATACACAAATCTATATTAAAAGTTACTCTCACAATAATAACTTTATTCAAACAATTAAATTTTTTTTTAATTTGGCATCGCTCGGTTTAATTAAAAATATTTAAGGGAACTTAAGTTTTAAAGATAATATATAATATATAGGTATATATAGACAAAAAAAAAACTGTCATGTCAGTTGTCAATTTCAGTGATTTTAAACAGCTATTGAGTTATATATTTAACGAAGAATACAATTTATGAAGAAATTTTTGTTTTTAAATATTTTCGTTAATTTTGTTGTTTAATTCTTTTTGGTCTAATTTAAACAATAATGTAAAAGGGTAAGTTTATATATGCTGTGATAAACGGCTTAGTTTTATTTACAATGATACGGAATGTACTCACCACCAGAGGAAGAATCAAGCGTGAAACAGCTGCTTCGTGACTTGACGATTGTTCCTGGAGACGGTCCATCGGGCCACTCCATCCGCTCTTCCATAGCCTTCGAAGCACTTCTCTTGAATTGTTCCAAGAAACTATCTATTTGCGTCTCTATACTTGTCGGAGAGTTGGCCATCGTTACTACCGAAACACCGAAAACAAACACTACACCGTGTTCCGACTACGACATTTTACATATAAATTCTAAATATTTTTCTCATTAAAGGATTAGATATAGAAGAATCTCGTATAAATGTACGAATATAGCAAAGCTTCACCATTATAAGGCCCTTGTAGTATTAACGCGATTTAATGTTTTTTTTTTAAAGAAATGACACCTAGAGGCATCAAAGAAACTATTGGGCAGTGAAAATATTTTACTACGGATACCGTTATGCTATATACAGCATCGAAAATAAAGAGACACCCACCGACATCTATCGATCGCGCTTAACAGCTGTTGTACCAGAGTTGCCACTTGTAAGCTTGGATATATACAAAAATTGCTGTGTATTTTATTAATTCCTACGAAAGTTATTTAACTGCTTTATAATATATTTGTCTGTTATTTACAGACGAATAATAATAGCTTGATATAAATGCTTCACTATTGCTATTTATCTATCATGATGTAGAATTAAAATTTACACAAGTGACATACTTATTTGTGTGAGTCAATTATGACGTATTGTGATAGTGTGCGTGTATGCCGGCACCAGCGGCATCGCGTGGGGGTCGCGGTCGTTCGGTCGCGCACGTTGTATGCATTTATCAGTGCTGCGCGAAGAGCGCGTGTAGTTTGTGATATATTTTAAGGTGACTAGAACTGTCACGCACGAGACTACACCCGGCCTTATAATGTCAAGTGAGTCCTTTAACTGTTTGTTAAATATTTAAACTACAAATAACAAAATAACAGTAAAAATTTCTATTATTTGATATTAACAATTAAACTAGGTACTATAAGTTGTCTATAATAACAAGAAAATCGTCGTAGTAGGTAGTTAAAAATAACTCTAGAATTATCTTCTTAATTTTTATATTTTTGTCGCTTTACTACACATTTTTTACACATTTACAACATTTATTAAGCTTAACTGTCGCAATTCTTATATTTTTGTTCACTGCGAAGTAAATAAAATCTGTTAATTTAATTTAAAAAAATTCTTAAATTATAATTTTTGTGATAACTTAAATAATTTTAAATATAAATTACATACATATTTTTATATGAATATTATTTTAATGTCTTGTTTACTTACAAATCATATTAAATTTTGTAATATATATTTTTTTAAATACAATAACTACTATTAAACAAAATAAAGACGTATATATATTTTATAAAGTTCAATATTTTGAAACTGTTTACTTCTGTAACTGCTTTTGTGATACGCAAACATAGTGCTGCGTTACACCTTACATGAAAGGTATTTTAATTATAAAAATGAGTATCAATTAAATTTTGACTTTATAATGGAATAATCGACGCTACGTTTTATTTTAATAGTTTCTGAAGTCATTGAATCGATTAACATTTAATACATCCATAATTGGTTGATATCTTCACCGCTTTATTGGTCCACTAATTTTGGGTTAATGTATAGGTATCAATTTGTATAGCATGTAAAATAATGAGAGCTTCCATAATATAATCTCAATAGGGAATTAACTCCATTAGATGGTATCCATTTTCATCTGAATGGATCAACAACCACATGGTTCACGGTTATGAATTGAATTATTTTATCTGCGTATACGACATACACTGATACACGCGTTAGAACATGCGTTATCAGATAAATTTCTCTAATCGTAAATATACTCATAGTATCATACGAGAATGTCTATAAACTGTTACAAACACGATTGCTGTTTCATTATAACTTGCTAACTGCAAAGATCTTGACCATAGTTTTGTTAGTGGAGTAGGTACCCGGAGTATATAATAGAAGACCAGATAGCTCGATTAGCAACAGTGAAAATATTTACTTAACATTGTATAATAATTAAGATAATAAATAATTAATTTCAATATTTTTAAGTTGTTGCGGTTTGTTTCGTGTTACTTGATACCTACCGCAAAAGTTTACTTGACCTTATGGTGCCTAATCCGAATATAGATTTCTTTCATAATAAATTTTTTATTAAAAATATGTTATTGTTTAGATATGATATCGATGTGTGATAATTATGATGTATATTTTAACGTAATATGAGTAAATTATTTTTATAAACATATCATAGATCAATGACATAGGTATATGCATAAATCGTGTAGAAAATGTATTATTTTATATACTTTTCATTTATGCAAAAATATAATATCGATGAAGGAATAAAAAATAACTCTCATTGTCACAATTGTACATGACTTTACTAATACAATCTATAAACTGCTTTCTTTTTCAAATAATTAATAAAAGGTATAGTTATTCTTGAACGAGGTCAAGGGAATTAGTATTATAATGATTAATACATTACAAAATGCTTGTAAGCATTCGTAGGTATTCGTTTATAGAATCCCTATAAATGTATAGTATGTAGGTAAGTAAGCTTGAAGCCATTTAGTGATAATTTGAAGATAATGTCTAAATTAATTTAAACTATTCATATGTATTCACTAATTCTATATGTTTTCTGATAGTAAACAAATCTTGTTATCTTCTTAATATTAAACTTGTCCTACTTTCTCTAGAGAACGAGTCGTACCTTTCGGTATTTCTCTTGTATGTTTAAACGATTAGTATGACTAAAATCGCTTATGTTCCAATCGCGTGTACTCTATTTCAACGTAATTTAAACTTAGAAAATCTAATACTTCGATAATCTTTCTACATGAATGAAGTTGCATGTTGTTGTTTTTTTGGACTAATGTCGTGTCGACATTTGAACGGTGAATGCATGATTACTGCATTCCTTTATTTCGTTAAGCGGTTGAGTGCTTTCATGGTACTATCCCGCCAGACCGGCTGCACCTAAATAGAAACCGCAGGGACATTGCTCCCGACTCGAAGTTACGTCTGATCCTGCACCCGCGGGCCGCGTCACCGCTAATATCTCGTGTGCCTTATTGGGGTTCGATGTCAGTCCTTCCTGATCTATTTAAATCTTGTCCGAAACAAAATTACCATAACATATTTCAATTGGTTTCAATAATAATTCTGATATTCGCTCTAGATTTTTTACTAATTTAACATTAAATTGTGATTTAATCGTACTGTATGCCACAATTATATATTAATATTGCGAGTGTAGGGGTAAATTAAAAAATAATTTAAATAGATTTAAAATTCAGTAGTTTTTAATCAGCTTATAGGTCTGGAAGACCTACAAAGTCGGATTATACATATTATATACTTATGCTTAAGATAATATTAATAATGTATTTACTTGGAAGGTAAAAGGTAAAGTACTTAAGGTAATGAAAATAGGAAATAGCTATTTAAATCTTTACCTCTCTTTACTCTAGGTAATGAAAATAGGAAATAGCTATTTTCATAACAGTAGCTTCGAGAGCTTGTTTATTTGAATAATAAAAGTTAATCGCAAATTTACATAGGTACAGAAAATAAATTTTACATTAAAAATCTTAGTACTTAGTATTATAAATGAAAAAGTTTAGATGAATGTTTGTTACTCAGTTACGTCAGAACGGCTGTACGGATTTGGCTGAAATTTGACATACATATTTAGGTTATATTTTAGAGTAGCACAAGGTTAGGAATAGATTTATATACAAAATTTACAGTTTTTCACATTTAGGAATCGACATGATTTTTTTGAGTTGTGATAGTAGTCGTTTTGAAGTCAGAGAATAGGATATGCTACTTATTTTTGTTTTTTCTTGGAAAAGTGCACGGTTCCTGTAGGTACATCAAAATTTCCACACGAACCACGTTGCGGGAAACAGCTAGTAATTTATAAACTAAACATGTAGCGAATTTTTTTTTTTGACATTTCTAAGAAAGCGCTAAAATTAATAAATAATAATGGTTAAAAATAATTAATACATTTCAGGGTAAACTGAAAAACGTAAGTATAGTGACAATATGCAGACTGACAATACTAGACACGTCTTCAATTTCCATATCCTCCCCAGAATGACAGAATCTGACTCGTTTCCCAGGCTTATGATCAACTCGTCTATCACATTGTCATCAAAGTCTCACAAGTTGGCAACCCTTTTCGTTTATGTTTTACGGGAGTCCGTCGATAAATACGTTATTTTATTTTAAGAGATTATCAGTAAAAAAAAATAGTAGTAGTTTATGTTTCAGCAGAGATGATGTTGAGATGGTGTTAAAAATCAATCTTAAAGTAGTTCCAGCGTGGTATAGTGTAGTCCTACCTTAATACCTCCTGCCTTATATTGTTAGTTATAGTGATCTGGCAACGTTACTCTGTTTATATATTTTTGTTTATGGTCTTGGTATTATTAATAGTATTATATAATAGTATTATTAAATTAAAAAGATGCCCAAGCAATTACGGCACAAAGGTCCATTTATAAAAAACCAAAATTTATCAAAAAGAAAAATAAAATATTTCTATGAATATAATTTTACAAAAACCGTGAAAGATTTGAATTTCCCGCTTTTTAATCTACTCTATTTCAGAGAGCTTTGCGCACAGCGCTGCCAGATATTTATAAGTAATTACTAAAAAAATTGTTTAATTTTAATATCTCTGTAGCGACATCTATCTCGCCATATACGAACTAGAAGTGGCGCGTAGCCCACCAGACGCAACACCGTCTGGTCGAAGGATCCTTCCTTTTCAATGGCAGTCTCTCTACGCCAAACTGGTGACCCCGAGCTTGAACGTCAGCGCAGCCTTCGCAAATCTACGTCATCGTAACGTCATCATCACTTCCTCAAGCTTTCGAGCAGCGAGTCATACAGCCAGCCAGCATCCACGGCTACTACGGGTATCCTGACCACTAGCATGCAGCGAACGCGCATTCCTGGTCATCGCCCACAGCCTTCGCAGCGACCTTGGCACAGCACACCGCACTTGGGCCGGTCAGCAAGCAGAGACGCACTTCTCTCCTGGTCGACGCAGCAGCCAGCCACTACGCAGCACTGCACCACCCCGACTCACTGGGGCATCACTGCAGACAGTTCCGACTCACTGTGAACTATGCGGCATCTGGTTCCGACTCACTGGAACATTCCACTGGCCCGGCAAGCATCACAAAATGTAGTATGGACAACTCAACCTGCTATCGACCTCCGGTCTTGGAGGGGGAGTGATGTAGCGACATCTATCTCGCCATATACGAACTAGAAGAAACAGACGTATCCCACATCGCGCTATCAAAGTTTTCAAAGCGATTGAGTATATATACAAGAACCCGACAACAAAACGTTAAGTGGCGCGTAGCCCACCAGACGCAACACCGTCTGGTCGAAGGATCCTTCCTTTTCAATGGCAGTCTCTCTACGCCAAATCTCGATAATAAAACATTGAGGTACTACTTTTATTTTTTAAACTTATTCTAAAAACATTTTTAACACTCTCCTAGTTTTTTTCCAGTTCTGTCGAGAGAATTTTTTAATATAATAAAAAATCGGATATTTTACATACATAAATGGGACATTACCCTCAAAATCGCGAACTTTTTCTTTAAATATCTCGCCATCTAAACGGTCAAAAATTATGAATTTTTAGTAATTCATAGATAAAGCTATTCTGAACCCGTGATAATAATTATAGCCAAATCTGTCGAAAAGTGGTTTCATGCTGGAACTACCTTAAGGTAGTTCTAGCGTGGTATAGTGTAATCCTACCTCAATACCTTGTGGTATTGTGTGGTAATCAGTTATAGTGATCTGGCAACGTTGCTCTGAGTGTTTTATATAATTTTGTTTATGGTCTGAGTATATACAAATGGTATTGCGTTTTCTAATAATAGGATTATTAAATTCATTAAATTAAAAAGATGCCCAAGCAATTACCTACGGCACAAAGTTCAATTTATAAAAAACCAAAATTTATCAAAAAAATTATCTTTCTATTAATATAATTTTACTAAAACCATGAAATATTTGAATTTCCCGCTTTTATTCTACTCTATTTCAGAGAGCCTTGTAAACAGCGTGCTACTTTTATTTTTTTAACTTATTCTAAAAATATTTTCCAACACTCCCCTAGTTTTTTTTTCCAATTCCGTTGAAAGAATTTTTTAAAATAATAAAACATCGGTCATTTTACATAGGTACACAATGGACCTATAAAATCGAGATCTTTGTCTTTAAATATCTCTTGATCTAAGCGGTCAAAAATTATGAAATTTTAGAAATTCATAAATAAAGCTATTCTGAACCCGTGAAAAAAAATTTTAGCCGAATTATTCGAAAAGTGGTTTCATGCTGGAAGTAGGTACCTTAAGAATCGATTTTGATATAGCCGGTATAAAAAATTTGAGGAGTAAAATCTACTAATCAAATGACCTCGTTACGTTTTTTATGCGCAACCTATTTTCAGTTTTCAGTCGTGAGTCTTAAGACGTATAGTCCGCGATCGACCTCCGAGGAATCGGTGGTTGAGGAAGCGGGCGGGTGTGCGCCGCGCCCGACCGTCGCTTCATACCCCGCACTCTCCTTGACGTGACAGCACGCTTATCGAGTCTTTTCTATGATGAAGCCAAATTAATAACGGACAATTTATTGCCTCAGCTAACATTTTAATACGTAGGTAACTCGATAAGTTTTGAGACAAGAAAAAACTTTACACGGTATTAACAATATTTATTTTAATTATTTTTTTAAATACTCTCCTTCATTCTCTTTGCAAAGTTCCATTTCCCTAAACGAAATATTCAAACACTTTTGCCAGTTGATCTGATAGGTCCGAAATTGCGACTTCGTAGGTGGCCACGGTCTCTTCGGCACACGAAAAAAAAATTCCTTTTATTTTTCCCTTGATTATCGGGAACAAAAAGAAATGACAGGTAGCTAAATCAGGACTGTACGGTGGATGGAGCATGGTTTCAACACCGGATTCCTAAAAAAACGCCCTTGTTGTGAGGGACGTATGTGACAAAACGTTTTCGTAATCCAGCACGATTCCCTGAAGCCCAGTCTTTAGTCTCCTCTCTCGCAGTGCTTGGAAAACTTTCGACAATGCTACTTTTGTATATAATATTCCGAGTTAACACATCTATGTTGTTTGTCGAAACATTAATTTCGAAACATTGTGGTCGAAACATGCCCGCTGCGAGAAAAAAAATAGGCACAATTTTTTTACCAACATTACGAGTTTTTTTTGCAGTTTTCTCATCAACTTTCCTTCTGAAAAGACATACTGACGACTGTCTCTTATTTTCTGGATCTTATTGATAAATCCACGTTTCGACGTTGCCTGTGATGATTTCCGAAACACGTTCCGTTTGCATATCGTAGACGCATAACGCGGCATCAATCCACACGGGCCTGTTTTTCAGTGTCTGAGAGCAAACGTTAGATCCAACGACAACAAAGCTTTCTCACTCCAAGATGCTGATGCAAAATAATGTTAGCGCTCCCTGAACTAACGCCAAGAATCTTCTCGATGTCCGAGTAAGTAATTCGTGAGTCTTTTCGCACCACCAATTCAGTAGTCCACATATTTTCTGCAGTTACTGCCGTATGTGGGCGACCACATCTATGGTCATCTCCGAGGTTTATTTTACCCCTTTTAAATTCACTGAACCATCTAAAAACTTCTACTCGAGATGGGGCAGACTCCTTTGACACGTAATCGTTGTAGGCTAGGTTTTTCAGTTAAACCAAAGGACCATGCGCATTTTATATGGATATCTGGGCCATGAGCGAACACAAATGAAAGTTATGTACATGATTAGGATTTTTCGTGACAAACAAGGTGTACATTCTCACTGAAAAACATGGAGAAGGTGTTGATGTAATACTAGAATACTATTGCACGTGTAAAAATGGGTCTCGAACAGTAGGCTGGTGTGCCCATATTATGACCCTCATCTGGTTTTTGGGATATGCAAACTTTAAAAACTTTAAACAAAACATTTACACTCCATCCACTAAGCATGACAATATATTCATGATAACTAAAAAGGTATTTCAATACAATATCTATCAATTTCATTCAGTATCTACAGTCAAACCTGGATAAGCGAGAGTTCAAGGGAGCACAATCTCATTCTCGCTTATAGAGGTTTCTCACTAACCCGAGTTTCTCGCTAATGCAGGTACATGGGTAGCGTTTCTCTCTTGTAGAGGTACGCAGCAATAACAAGTCACAGCAAGTACGAATGTAGTAAATAGGTAATATGATAAAATTATGTGCATAATATGCACAACATATATTATGTACATATATATTTTTAATAATGTGTATATGTTACGTTCATTAGATTTCGACATATAAGTACTTTATAAGGGTAGGTATCAAGATGCTTACGAAAACAAAACAAAAATTCATGCACTATGTTACACACGAAAGTTAAGAATGAGTCATAAAATAGCAGATGTTAAATTTGTAATTTGTTTTGTCATTTGTTACTGTATGTGTATCTCTTATGTATGTATGTATTTTTATTGTAGCCATATTTCCTCCTAAATAATATAAATAAATAAAGCTTGACTGTCGCTTATAGAGGTATAGATAAGTAGCAGTCTCACTTACGGAGGTCCATGAGGGAAAAACGACTCTCTCTTACAGAGGTTTCTGTTTCTCGCTAATAGAGGTTTTGGGAGCTTAAAATGACGGGTCCTGGCTATTACTCTCACTTATAGAGTTTTCTCATTTATCCAGTTCTCACTTACCCAGGTTTGACTGTATTTAGAAAACATCAAGAAACTTCACATTTTCAAGCAGATTTTATGGTACTATATAATTGTACCATAACTAAGTCAAAGTGGTTTTTTAGGAAAATGTCTTATAGCGGCATGCATAACTTGATAAGACCTACACTTTACTATAGGTGTCATCTTTGATCGCTCGTGGCCCAAAATGCCCATCCTCCTTTAAAATTATAAAATATTATAGCGCGCAAATGTTCGCGGTTAAGCTCCATCGTTGAAATGAGAAACGCGGGAACCATCGTAGTTTAATGACTGGAAAATATATTTTTTTAAACCACAAACCTGGCGCAAGTCCGTTCTATTTTTAAATAAATTTGCTTTTTAAAAATATGTAATACAGATGCGTTCCATTTTTAATTACAAGCATCTCAAAATTTATATAATTCTGATACAAAAATTCTTTTACGACAATAAATGATAAATATATCCAATGTTTCAAATTTGTGTTTACATTCCTACACAAAAAAAAAAACGCAAACAAGTTTAAATACTTTTGTAAGCTTAAAAGCTGCCATTATTCACTTAACTATGTAAAGGAAAAATTATGTAGTACTGTGTAATATGGTTACAAAAGCTCAAACTTGCTTTCTTTCAGGCTTAACTTATGAGAAAAATTATTAAAAGTATGTATTCGTTAATTTGAAATGGCAGACAAAAGTAAATTCGTACTTCTTTGCCGATAGAAAAAGCGCGCGTATTGTTAAAATGTTATTCTTTTAACGTCATCGCAACAGATAAGACTGATTGTTTAATTGTGGAATGCATAGCCAATGAGACCCGGCACCGAATATCTGACGCTATCGAGTAGTTTTGTTTTAAATTTTATTTGTGTCGCGCTATTTTAGACCAGAACATGAGAAGAACGTGCGGCACTTGTCTATTACATGGAGGCGCTATGCGATGGCCCACGCGAGATTGCGAGTTATTCATGTGAATTTTGCAATGATGAATATATATACATAATTATATATATATTCATCATTGAGAAAATCACACACATATATATTATAAATATATTTTTGTAATATACACGCTAAAAATATGTCTGTCATTTTGATGTCTTCTGAAATAGACAATGTTTAAGAAATAGCTGTATTTATCGAATTTCGCTATAATATATGTATTTTTCCTATTAAATATATCTTTCTTAATATATATTTTTTAAATATAAAGTTGAAAAACCGGTGTTACAAATTATGTGTCTACATGGCTCACTATGATATAATTAGATTATTAAATAATAATACTTGCTAGTAGTGTTGCTATAATAATTCCGTGTGATAATATCGTGTTTTGTACGCATTCGTACAGAACTATAGACATAGGACTAATAACTTCTTTTTTTAACAGAAAGTAGTATTCCGTCATATTGCACATACATTCATTTATAGAACATAGTCACACATGCATGATTTTGTTATCATTAATGCTAAGACAATAGGTAAATCCGAAGGGGACGCCAAGACACTAATATTATGTTATACACGTGCCAATATATTTAGTACTATGTAGGTAGCTAGTAGCTACCGACGCCGCGTCATCTACTACTGCGCACTTCCTGAATCATACTCTACAAAATTCTGATAAAATGCACTCACTTAGGAATACTCTGATTTACGTAATTTTCCAATAAATTTGAGATATTTTGATGTTTTACGTCATTGGCGAAAATAATAATAATAATTAATATTTGTAAATGTCTTTGGCAGCACCAACTATTATAAATTACGTATTTATAAAGGGAAGTAATTGCATGTTATTAGTGTTAATATTGATTGTTTGCTTACTATGAGGTGATAGATACATCTGAATCTTCTGAGCTTTCTTCTATTATAAACATATCGCAGCTTCTAATATTATAAACATATCGTCGTCCCCAAGGAATAAACCCGTAACAGCAAAAAACTAATTTTTCAGGAGAAGCAAAAAATCGTATTTCCTTAATAACTTTAAATATTTTTAATCTACAAAAATAATTTATATACCAAAACAAAGCTATTTAGTTTTGCTATTATTGTATATAATTTACTTTAATTTATTCATGCAGTTACTAGAGTTATTAAGAAACAAAATTATTACGGAAATTAAAAGCAAACACCTTTCACAGTAATGTCCTTTACGATCCTATTCGTGTGAAATGATATAGAGACCTTTATTAGTAAGATTGTATAACGATTTTATTTTTCTTCCATCAACTGCTGTAACACGTTAGTTTTTTTAGTGTCTAAGCAGAAAAATTTGTTACTGGTAATGGATTGTAACTTGCTTTTTCATAAAGTATTTTATACAATTACTGTCACTATGATACTGTGAAAATTTATAAAAAAATAATACCAGAATATCAAGTAACAGCAAGAATAATATCGTATTCGCTCTTACGATTTTACTGGGTAAATATTTCTCCCGCGAATAATATTGCTATAGTATTTTACGTGTAAAATATCGTCTGTGTAAAGTAATGGAAAAAGCCGGTATAAAAATTATCTCCGTAAAGGACATTAGTAAAAATCTGAAAAAAAAATCACAAGGTGTAATAGGACCTGTAGATGCCATATTTGACATAAAAGCAAGAATCCCGTAAGAGCGCCTTACCAGATTATTCCTTGGGGACAACGATATAGTCAAGATAATGAGCTCAATTTGTGAAATTTCTTTTACAACTGAACAGATTTTTGGTATTCCTTAATTTCTGCCTTCTGTATTCAGTAGTTTCAAAATAAAGGTACCTAAAGAACTTAAAGCTATGTTTATAAACTACTTATGATATCCTCATTAAATACTCCAGTCCGTTAAATTGATGTGTCTTTACAGATCAAGCATGGGTAACGCTGGCAACAAACGATTCCTATGGTCTCGGAGCCCTGGTTCTGGCGCATTCTCTGCGCCGCGTGGGCTCAACCTTTCCTGCTGTGGTGCTTATTACCCCTTCAGTCACTGAGGCTATGAGGTAAAAATGCAAAAACGACGTCTTCTTCTGTTTATTATTACAATGGTTTAAGTTTTTAATTTGATAAATTAAACAGACTCGTAATTAGTTTTAAAACAAAAGGAGTTACTAGTTAAAAGTAGATTTTAAATCAAATGTAAAGAAATTATGTACTCACTAAAATTAAAGATGCTCGAAGCTGCATGTTAATATACTTTCTGAACTTTACCTAAACATTGATTTACATCACAGAAAAAAAAGCTAAGTATAAATGTTATAATTTCCGCACTGTACCAATATTTTATTACAGGAAGATTATCATAAAATACGTTAAATATCGTTTCCATGTCTTGTATGTATTGAAGACTTATGTATATTTTATTATCGTGACCCCGACTTTGATTGTATTTAAAATCTGTTTTCGCATTATATATGCAACATGAAAATTTATTTTATAACGTATTTGATTATTATACATATAATAATAAACTGATCAGTTGTAAATGCTAGTTAAGCTTTAGATAAATATACATTGGTGTATGTTGACTCTAAACAGATCGTGTATTTTGGTCGCAACACGCCTTCTGACGCCATGTTGTTCCATGACGTTACTGGACAAGTGTCCGAATCTAAATTAGCTCAAAAAATACGCAATAATTTCGTGCTAACGCAATATTTAAATTTAACTTTCGTTCCGACTTCCTACATTAAATTATTGACGGTATAACGATTTTTACTGTCTTATTCAATGTTAAAATTAAAATATTATATTGCTTCAATTATTTATTTACTTTAACAAATCTGCAGGTGAATTTATAATAATAGAACTATTTTCCAACTTAGATATTATTAAAGATATTAATGATTTTAGTGCATAGGTTCGTTCGTACATTTATAACGAATACCTATTTCTGGGTAGATTCGCTACGTGGATCATATTAAAACATTGTGTGCTATCAAGGTTGTGTGAAAAAATATAATATTTGCAGCAGGCAATTTCATAATCTAAAAAGCTAGTAAATTTTAAGACGATTTACCATTATGTTTATTTTCCCCTTAGAGAGCGTCTTCGCGCAGTATTTGCGGAAGTGGTATTAGTTGATGTACTGGATTCTGGTGACGCTGCACACCTGGCTTTACTCCAGCGGCCTGAATTGGGCATTACCTTTACAAAAATCCACTGCTGGAATCTTACGCAGTACGAGAAATGCGTCTTCTTAGATGCTGATACCTTGGTAAGTGGAGATATTTAATACAGTCATTAGGGTATTGTTGTTATGCAGGTTTTTGTTAGTTAATGATTGACGTTAAGAAAAGGAATAAAAAAAAAAAAATTGGTTTGAAAAAAAATGTTCCCCGTATATTGATAGAAATCACAAATCGCAGGAGCTTTTTCTTTTAAATGTTTGTGCATTGGCTTCTGTTACAAATTATTATGTATCCGTTGAACTACATAATGTTTATTTAGTTTTTGTGACCAAAGAAAGTTAAAAGTCTTGCGAAAATAAAAACTAAATTTTATACAGACTTGATAATAGGTTTTTAAGAAATATTTAGAATCGTCTACCGTGCTTAAGAAATTATTTTAGTTGAATAAAACCTGAATACATTTGTATGTAATAACAACATGAACCAGTATTTTAATTTTGTTTTGCTATTTTTATACTGTATATATTATAATAGGTAGGTAAGAATTTATATGACATTATTAGTATTAAATTTCATCTAAGCAGTCGTAAAAAAATGTATCCGTCTTGTTATGCTTTAAAGCTAGGTAATATAAAAAAAATCTAATTTGAAGTAACTAATGTATTTAAGTAAAACAATTTTGATCAAACTTTATACGAGTAATAAAAAGGCTATAAATAGAAATTTTGGAATATATGTATAATTAATACGCTTCTGCAGCTCTTATCTGATGAATTTTGAGTGTAAACACTATGCCGTGCTTCAAGAGTGGATAAAGGTTTTAGAGAGGACAGGTGCCTAATTTCGTATATTTTTAGTTAAAGAGAAGGGAGAAGAATTTATGAGTGCTTATTTAATAATAGATATTATTATTATTTATTGATATTTTTTTATTTGTATGTAACCGTTACCTAACGATTTTTAATTATTCTTCTATTAATATCGATTATTTCATAATCCAAAACAACGTTACGAACTATACATTTAATATCTTAAAATAGTTAGATATTGATATTTGATATAATTGACAGAGGAACGAGTCAATTACTCTCTTTGCTCTTTTTGATCGCTCATTCCTTCTTTTTCTTTTGATTTTTTTTATTTTAAATGTTAGTTGGATAGGTTAACTGGCAGACGTTCCACCTGATGGTAAGTGGTTGACGTCGCCCATGAACATAAACTAGTTTACCTGGAACTAGCCCAGGCGACTCATTTATCCCACGGGAGTTGTTGGTTTCCTAATGGGCGCGTCCCCGGGTGGCGGATAGGGAGTACCACTCGTCGCTCACCACGAGTGGTTGGGGTCGTCGGACCCCTGCGGACCAAAACTAGCACCGGTGGGCGCGATGGACTGGTAGAGCGGTGGAAGGAGGATGGAGGGAGATCGAGGGTACTGTCTCCCTCCACTTCAGTGATAGGGCCGCTCCCGGTACTTTTCTGAACTAGCAGAGTGGACCGGTCGGGCGGCTCCAATCACATACGGAGGGGCCGCCGGGTCCAGCGTCGGGGCGTCACGGTTGTATGCGTTTGCGATTCCGTGGCGCCCCACTACGGCGCCGACGGCCGATGGGTTTTAGTGGGTATTCTGGCTTTAGCGGTGAGAGTCAGCGAGTCCCACATACCCTTCGCCTTCGGGCGGCGGGATGCGGAAATGCATTTCCTATCGTAAACAAGTATGCTTAATTAAAAAAATAAAAAAGCCCGACTGCGTAAAATACTCTTATTATAAACTAAAACGAATAAAACAATTTACTAGCTTTCATTTGATACCCATATTGCTACAGTAAGAAAAAAATTCAACTCCCCCCCCCTCATTCCGCCTTTTGCGGGCGCCATTTTGAAAATTTATATAGCCTATGTCACTACTACAATTTAGACAAATCCAACGACACCTCATATGTCAAAAACCGTCCAGCCGTTTGGGCTGTAGGGCGTGCCAAAGAAATGGACATACATACATACATACATACATACATACATACATACATACATACATACATACATACATACATACATACATACATACACTCTAAAAACATAACCCTCCTGTCGCAGTCGGGTAAAAAAGGCAACTCATTTATGTGTTGCCTATACAGAGACATAAGGTGTTAAAGTCTCGGTGCTAGTAATTACACTGCCTGTCTTGCCCTTCTCTCCGAAACACAGCAAAGCAGTTTCAAAGGAGAAACGAGCAAAATGGTGGTACCCATGTAGCCGGGAGCGCGGCACAGCGCATCCCTCCCACAGGTCCTACCACCTTCTCAATGCTGAATGCTAGTTTTAATCCGACATGTGACCTTCGGCCCACACATGGTGGGAGCGAAGGTCGTGAAGGCGGTGAGTGCACTGGGCAGACTAGTCCCGAACCTCGGAGAAAACAGCGCCGTCTGTAGTCAGCTATATTCCGGTGGTTGCCGGAGTATGGCGACATACGGTGCCCCGGCTTGGGCGGATCGTCTCACTGCGAGAAGTAAGGCCGCGCTGCGCTCTGCGCAGAGGGTCATCGCGGTGAGGGTGATACAGATGCGGCAGGAAACATTAAAGCGTAGGTGGATATGGCACACGCGTAACGGCTGCCTTGCGCTCGGTCTGACACAGGTTCTCACCGGGAATGAAGAGTATTGATCGAGATTTGAAGTATTACAAATTTTTATCTTATAGCTTATTTATAGCTTTTCAATCCTACTGTTTTCCTTCCCATTCAATACCTCACTTCATGTTCATTATAAATAACAAAGGCGTGGGACTACGATTTTTACTTGAACAGGAATTTTCAGCAATTGCTATGCAAATTTTTGTCAAGGAGTATACTAATTCGCTTCCGTCTCTTGGAAACATCACATGATGAGTCCCAGTAGACCATGAAAAGTACATCTTGGATGATGGGATTTCTTGGATGATACATTATACATTATAGAAATAATAAATAAACCTTCACACTCAATGAACATCTCTAGATCACCGTTCATGGGGTTGGGAAACACACGTCAGAAATATTCAAACCTTAACAATCATTAGAAAGACCTGCGTAAATGCTTCTTACGAGTCGGAATTAAACTCGCGATTATTAGAATTAACAGAAAATGTATCATAGTAATGTATATTTTCTTACACTATCAGAAAGTAGAGATTTTAACTTACAAAAAACCCACAATTTTTTAAAAAAAAGCATATATTTTGACGAGAGAATTTTCGATTGTAAATGAGGTTGCTTTTTCGGCATTAAGTCAAAATAATGAGAAAACATAAATATTTTAAATCAAAAAAATTACAGTGTGCTTGGGATATAAAAAGGTTAGTTATCTCCAAATTTCGTGGAAAAAAAATTATATTTGTAAAAGATAAAAATAAAAAACCAAAAACTTGTTTATTTGAATTTATCACAAATTTTGAGGTTATGTGGAAAAAGTGTAAATACAAAAGTTGTAGATTTTTTTATTACCTACAACTTAGCCATTTTACTTTTTTCCATAGGACTTGTAGTTTAGCCAGAAATCGCGATAAACCTGTTTTTACCCTTAAACCCCCCTTCACTTCATCCTTAATCCCTTCCACTTACCCGACCTCAGATCGCCTGTAATTTATTTTTCCCTGCATTTTTGTAATATATTCTCTTCCTTTTCCAATGGATTTCATCCTACTATTATTGTTTTTGGTTTCAAAAATTAATCGGCACTTTAAGTCTATAAGCTCAACAGTTAGTTGCAGTCAACTTATTGATTAAATTAATGAAACCTCAACGTCTAAAACTTTTTTCGAATTTTTGTTTCCTTTCATTATTTTTTTGAAAATTTGTAATCCATATAAACAAAATGTATATGTGTATTGTTTGATCTGGTGTAAAGTGTGAGTGTTTATGAACCATGGCAACTTAGAATTATTGATGTCAGTTAATATAAATGAGAGAAGGACTATTTCTTCATCTGCATTTTTGTATCAAAGACAATTTGTGTTGAGTATGACCAATCAGGCGCAGATGTCCTGATTACATTCTGATTTTGTTGAAAGCTTGACCCCGGGTACGTTAGCATTCATTGATAGTCGTCTAATTAAAGCAAAATATAACTTAAATTATGTAAGTTTAAGTAAGATAAGTAAAGAATTATCATTTCAACACTTAACAATAGCTACTAATGTTAATTATGACAGACATTTTATATAGCACACCATACAAAAGAATTTTTCTTAAATCGGTCAAGTAAACAGTCATGCAGTCTATTTATAACGTAATTGTTTATGTGATAAGAAAGTCAATGTTACCGGATGCGAGGTCATTAGCGGTGTAACGCGAGATGACTAGACGAATAACCGTGGCACAAATATTTCTTCTGAGCGATTTTGGACAGCTTCCAAATCCATAAAATACTTTCTTTCGAATAACATGAAAGCGAAATTGAGATGAAGTGTCAGCACCGAATCAGTCTATCGTGAACATGTTTGAAAAAATCTATAAATATCAAGTTCATGCCTATATGTGATAGCTTATAGTCAATGCTCAACTACTAAACAAACTACTTCTTCAATTGAAAACATAGATTGAAGCTTAATTCTGTAATCCACTACGTTGCTTTGAAATTACTTCGTACACATACTAATTTCCTCACATTATTTTCCTTATCCGACGAGCAAGACGACAATATAATCTACTATATCGGAAATTGGTTTTGGTTGAGTATTTTTGATTTATTCTTATTTTATATAAAATTATAATACTGTATGTTTCTAAAATAAAAGAAAAATAAAACGTGAAAAATAAATAAAAATAATAGAAGTGAGTTTGTTTTGTGATGTTGATTTGATTGGTTTGTTTTTAAAAATGATTTACACTTTAAAAATCGTGTTGATTGGGGAAGGTTGTAGGTTATCATAAATCACGTTTCGAATCATAGGGACGCAGAAGTAATCAGCGACGCGGCTCAAACCGTGCGGCATGTCTAATCAAATGAGAAGAATCAATTAACGTTGATTCATAGTCGGGAAGACATCGCGAGAAGACGAGAACTCATTATGACAATACAACATGTGAAATTGAGTAGTAATGAACAAAATCAATGAATATGTTTTGCTTTATGACGAAATTAAAAAATTACTACTACTATTTAAACTCATGATTATAATGACAAGTATCTAGGCAAATTTTGGAAGCACATTGTAGAAATTGAGATCTTATACACCCAAAATTAATGAATAAATAATTATGATTATATGATTATGATTATAACATCTTTACATTTGGTGCTCGATTCCAAGTTTAAATAACATGATATAAATTATTCAGAAGAAGGTCGTTATTTAAAAATAATATTAATATTCAATTAATGGATCATACGATATATTTACGAGACAAATAAAAACTTGAATTGGAATTACGTAAGGTACGAATTTTTTATCGTAGGTTAATGTGTCAATTGAAGCCCCGATAAAACAATTCGATAAGTCATTGTTTGATCGCGTGTATAACGTCGTGTAATGCATGTGAAAGTGTAAAAAATCGTGATTTTTATTTTAGACCTTTCTTTCCAGGGATAATATTCGTTTGCAAAGTAATAATTATTGTATTTTATTCAATGTTTGTATAAAAATGAACTGAATTTATGCTTATCTCTTCTTGCAAGAGGTCAATGTACTTATTTCCATAATGATAACTTAGGGGTCAAAGTATAACAAAGGCTACTTTTTATTCCGTAAAAAAGCGCAGCTCCTATGGAATAGTATAACAATTGTATCCTACGGGAACCGTTTACCTAAAAGGCGTTTTAGTGAAGTTTCCTTAAGAAAGCTTAACACAAGAAAAATTTTCACACAAAAAAAGTCGCAGGATCATCTGTATTACCTTTTTTTTAACGCTGGGAAATGTATTAACATCTGAATTACCTACTATAATTATTTTTATCTGACGTGACGTCATTTATTTGTGAAACGCGAAAACTGAAGGTGACCACTCAAACTAAAATCTAGCGCTTAATATACATACATGTTTTTATCCGTCGTCTTAATTAACCTTAAACTTAAAGCGAAGTGTTTGAATTCCGTTGATTTTAATTTATTTAAGAATTTTTATGTCTCGGTATAATATATTTAAACGATTATTTTAATTGAAATAGATAAACGACATTTTTATGGAGTGTCGTAGGTTAACGTTAAAATGATCCATACCTACTTACCTTTAAAGCAACATGTCCTGAAGCCCCTGAAGGACTAGTTAAACATCGCCGAAAAATTCTATTGAAGCTTGAGTTCATGTAATTTGGTCAAGTCTTTTTTTATATTGTATACGTCTTATACGGAAAGACTTTTAAGAACTAATCGGGTAAAAATGTGAATGGAATTTTATAACAAGTTGGACAAAAAAAATAATAATAATAATAACAGATGGGCTTTTTATAACAAATAAAATCATTTTGACGTTTTTGGTAAAGGACCGCCGTATTGAAGTAATATGCGGGATGAATGTCTTCATGGAAGGTGTGTCATTTTTAGAGTGAAAGTTTCATTTGGGCTTCTTATTAACAAAAACAAGCTAGGCGGGGGTAACTCTTATAATATATTATAATAATTATGTCACGCATCCTAAATATTATCGTAAGATTGTATAAAGGGAACTGGTTGCGATTTTCATACAAAAAATTTCAGTAACCATAAAATAGGCAACTCTTGTTATTGCAACTTGCAATTGTTAATGAAAATTGTAACAAGTTGATGGTTACGTTGAACTATGTTGTAACATAATTATGCGCAATCCATACGTGCTGTATAGGGAAAATCCATACATTTGGGAGTCTCGCGATATCACAGAATTTTTGTCGGTAACGATTTATCATTAAATTAAAAAGTACTCTCTTAGTATACTTTATACGACACAGACGAAATTGGAACTAGTGCATTCTTTTAACAACATTCATTAAAATTTATTTTAGTCATGCTAGCGTCCAAATAAATCACGTAAAGTAAATAAACAATATATATTCTAAGGTTATCCAAAATTGCGATGAACTGTTCGAGCGTGAAGAGCTATCTGCAGCACCCGATGTCGGCTGGCCTGATTGCTTCAATTCGGGAGTTTTCGTCTTCAAACCGTCTGCAGAGACTTTCAGTAACCTTATTACATTCGCAACCGAACGAGGCAGTTTTGATGGTATGTTTACATTCCTTGTCTTTGATGTCGATATTCCATTGTAAATATTTCCATTTTCTATAGTCAGTCTCTTGATTCCAGTTTAGTATGCTTGTAAATTAAACCTTATAAATACAAATATTTAGATTTTTCCTTTACATTATTTTTTAACAGATAAACTAAAAATGTATACAAAAAAGCTAGTTAACATTTTACATTATAAGTAATTTGATGTTAATATAGATATCAAATAACACATAATATTGTTCTTGTGTACAATCTTACAAAACATTTTGTTTTATATTTAGGCGGGGATCAAGGTCTTCTAAACTCATATTTTTCGGATTGGGCACACGGTGACATCAATAAACATCTGCCATTCCTCTACAATGTAACGTCTGCTGCCTTTTACTCTTATTTACCAGCCCTAAAACAGTAAGTTTAAATAAGTAATATGTAAATAAAAAAATTAAAAATTATAAAACTACCACCAAATATGTTTTTAGTTTTGTATTTCGTAATAATTTTAGCCCAATTAGCGAAAACTTTATTAGTCTAGGATTCAAATGATCGTTATAATTCCTCTATCATATTATATTCTAGATTTGGCGAAAATCTGAAGATTATCCATTTTATTGGAGCAATCAAGCCATGGCTCCAACAATACAATTGGGAGTCGCGAACTGTTGAAGCACCAGAACATTTACGTAATTTTTTGCAGCTTTGGTGGGACCTCTTCGTTGCAGATGTTCATACAAAACTAGACACAACTATGGTAAGATTAATTAAAATTATATTTTTTAACATTCGATTGATCTTAATTAATATTGTTACGAAGTTGATGCTATATACATATTGGATGGATTTATTGGATTTTTGATTGTTATTGCTATAAAATAGAAGAATCCTATTTTTCATGATAATTTAATTCAATTTTAACAGATAACTAATTAACTTATTCTTAACAATGTGGTATTTATTTAAATAAAAGTAATTATGATAGTAATAAACGGGATATAAAATCAATCTGTTATACGATATTATTTTAGTTTACTGTATCACATTTGTGGAATGTTATCGCATTGGTAAGTTATTAGATCCAATATCAATTACCACAATGGGATCAAATGCAATACGGCTTCTAGGATTTCACGGTTCGTGACCGCAAATACTTAGCAATACCCTTCATAAAGTCCAGTAAGTCAATCCATTCTCATATAAGCCTCCGACCTCACGAATAAAACATGTGTTCAAAGCAAACCCCGCGGCAGTCGAACGTTGACGAGGAGGTGAGACAGTAAAAAGTAAAAACATTTTGATAATAGACAAGTGTTATTGTCCAGTGATTTAATTTTTTTTCAATTTTGTTTCATTTTTGTTTACTATTTATTCTATAAATTTAGTGTTTTGTAAATATTAAATTTTTAGATAGTGTCTTTTTAAACTAATGCTTGTCTTTTGAGCTTGTGCACATTTTTAATGCCCGTAGCAAATTTTTTTGATCGTTAATATTAGTGCTAAGAATCATTTCTCCAAAATACTAACGGTTTTCTATCTAATCTTTTTTAACTATACGGTGCTTCAAAAGGTTCATTTTGCATTTGGGTTAATGGCTCTAACGGTGTTGGTATTTTGGCGAAATGGTGAACCATTTTGTGGCTAAGTAAACATACAATAATTACTTACTATTAATTTGTAACTTTTTGAATTCGTAAAAGTTAATTTATTTTAGTTTTTGTTCATTTACTTATGAATAATAATATATTTTGTATGTTTATTTAGTTAGATTGTTTGTATTTATATTGTATTCATTGCTTGAATAAAGCCATGCACAGATACTTATAATCGTTTAGTGTATTATGCTTTTTTCAAGTCTTTTTTGCATGCCTAACTACTGAGCCGTTTTATCGCTTTAACCGATAGGATTACATAGAGGAAGATCCATCGCCGGTACTTCTACATGAAAATCCTGAGTATAGAGAACCAGTATTTCATAGCGCTTATTATGAACCAATATTGGACCCTAATTCTGAATTTCCATGGCATCATCCAGATAATCAAATTCCAGATAATGAATTAAATGAACCTGAAATTGATATGAGTCAGTTCCATGATCCTTGGGATATTTACAGAGGAATAATTCCACCCAGTACAGAACAATCTGCTCCAGAAAAACAAAATATAGATCAGGATATGAGAAAGCATGCATGGGATTACATGCCTCCCCAACCTACAAAATATCAAACAGATCGTAGTCATACATTTGAACAACCCTCATTTATTAATTTCTCACATCTAGATAACCAAAATAATTCAATATATCATTCGATCCAAACTACACATCATCAATCAACACACGTCTGCAACCAAAACGAACACACGGAAACTATACACCATACTTCAGATACCTACAACCAAAATGAACAAAACAAAACCATGCACCATACAGCATACACCCCCAACAACGATTCTGAACATACAAAACGACAAATAGATTCCTCTTCATATTATTCTGAACCGCATAACATTGAACATTATTCAGGACATTATTATGACCATTCTCATAAACATAATCAAGAATTTAACTACAACGATAACCAAGTACATAGTCAACACGATTCAAGTGAACAACAAATATCAGTATCTAATAACAGAGAGCCTCATAATTATCATGAACATCACTACAACTACACAGATCGGTCACAAGATGACAACAGATTTTTAAATATACAGAATAGTGAATCTCAGATAACCAATCATGTTTCAAGCACACATAAGAATCATGGCGAACTAGATGTAGCTGTAAAGCATAAAAACAGGGGAAGTCCGACTTATTGGCAATCACTAATTCAAAATACGACAAAACACGTGTATACTGTTATGATGGACCACGTTAGAATGAAATATCAACAGATATCAGAAGTGAAAGTTAATGGACATGATTCCGATAGCGATAGTGATGTTTATGAAGATATAACACCTAGGCATCCGTACGATGGCTTTTACTTAAGGCACAGAATGACTATAGATTCACATGGACGTAAGATCTGCACACATGAAATACCTTTGATACCTCGTTCACCAACGCCAAGCTCAGATGAGTATGAAGATGCTTTAGAAAAAGGCTTCGAGGATATTAACGATGAGACAGTAATTAACGAAGATATCCAAGTGAGTAGTTATTTTGAAATTAAAATCGTATCGAATAGGTATGTATAAACAAAGTATTTGTATTGTGATATACATAATTAAATCTTAATATCTTAAAATGATTATTTGCTTGTGTAAAATGCATGCTATAGGTATACATATTAAAATAAAACTAAACTGCACTGCTTATTAACGAAGCTACTTTATTTCGTTGTTTTATAATTATGTTATGTATTTCAACATTATAGTAAGTCTAATTTCGAATTTTGTAATAATTTTTTTTTATAAATTTTCAGACTGGCGTTGCGGGTAACCTGGCACTCGTGGTTCCCGGTGTACCATTACAACGAGAGGCCATAGATGAATTAACAAGGCGACAAGGTTGGGAGACTGGAAACATTGATTACATGGGAGCCGACTCTTTTGATAACATTTGGTCGAAAATTTCCCAAACTTTAAGTCAACCACCAGCGAGTCAAATGGAGCAATCATCGGAATCACAATCTGAACCTGCACCCCAACAAATTTGTGAGCCTGTAGCTGTTGAAACAAAAATGGATGTAGTTGAAGCCGTTGCAGGAAAGCAACCAGTATTAACTACAACAGAGAAGGAAGAATTTGAAGTTCCTAAATCAGCTGAATTAGAGACCTCTGAACCAGCTGTCACTATTCCGGTAGAAGTTTCAACACCTAAAGAACAAGAAAAAACTGAAGTTCCAGTTCCAGTAAGTGAAACAGAAGAGGTATCGAGTAAAATAGAAGAACCAATTCCTATTCCGGCTGAAATAGCTGCAGAAATCTCAGCAACAGTGGATGTTGTTGTTCCTGTTGAAACATCAAGCCCTTCTGTTGACAAGGACAAACCTGTGCAAGCTGAAATACCAATAGCTGCCTTAGAAGCACTTAAAGTTGACGAACCGCTCGCTGAAATACCTGTGCCAGCGCCTGTTGTAGAACAACCACCAGTGGCAGTATCAGAATCGGAACCAGTAGCACATGTTCCACCTACACCAGCCACCGAACCCAAACCAGTCGTAGAAGCATCAGTCGCACCTGAAACACCTGAAAAATCAGCGACTAACCTTGAAGTAGGCTCCGACAGCCCACCTTTAGTTCATACACCATCCAAGGATGATGTTCCTGTGGCACCAGCTGCGAAATGTGAGTAAAAAAATTATTGGGTGCCGATTTCGGCTACCCGAAGGGCTTTGCATTCAAATCTCACCGAGTTCATTTTGCAGTTTTCATATTCTTGTACTAATATTTTATTTATTGGATCTTTTACGGGAAACGTATCGAATCTGTATATAATACTCGATCGAGATCCCATAAAAGACACATACATAACTGTTACTCTTTTGTGCCGTTTTGTGTTTTTGGTTTATTTTTACTTATTATACCTTTCAAACTTCGTTGTTATTTCATCCAGCTACCGAGGAGGCAGCTCAAGAGACGCGGCTTTAATAGAACAGGTAATAACATTATGTCACTTGGACCCAAAACAACTTATGCTATGCTAGAAAATCTTTACCGTTTTAGCCTTACTGTACTGTTACTGTAAAATTTCACTATAAGTTTAATGCTACTCTTATTTCTTCAAGTGGAACTATAAAGTTCTTAAGTATATTTAATTATTAGATGTTGGGTTGCGTCCAAGTGTGTGCAATACGTAGGGACGTTTGGTAATGTTATCGTCCTAGGAAATTATTTCTGGGACTGTAACGGATCTGGAAGACAGGTTTATATTGGTCATGTTAATGCGTCACGGCGTCCATAATGCTATTGTTAATAATTGAATATATTTAAAAAAGATATTTTTACAAATGCGTAAATGATCATCGTGACAGTATTTCCATCGATATCACTAATTGATTCATTGGGAATGCATCTTTTCTATTTTGGTTTATCTGCTTCTCATCATTATCGTTCATCCATTGCAAGGAACATTATTAGAAGCTTGTACTTTCATGCGACACGATACCATCCTCAAGTGCTTTCACTACCAATAAAATAATCGATTCGTATGTTACATTTTTAATAGAATAGAAAAATATATATAATATAATCGAACAGTTACACTACGCCGAAGACCACTTCAAACTTCATTATAAAAGCAGTCCGCTAGGCGCACAACGAATAATTGTCCTTGTAATGTTAAGCTAAATGTACTTTGCTAAACTGACACAGTTCTAACTTTCCGCTCGCATTGTTTTGACTTAACCATGTAGCTCTGTTTTCGCTAACTTTGTTCCAGGCCCTAACCGAGCTTGCACTCTAATGTGACCGCCCTACTAACGCCACACCTAATCGAAAGAGAGTATAAAGGCGGGACTTGGTTGTATAGCGGAGGAGCGACGTAAGCCGGTGGGCAAGCTGCAGTTGCGGCCGCCTGCACTCGCCGACCCGCTGCCCACCCCTGACAGCGAATTGGAGGACGCGGCTGCGCTCGCTCACGCCATTATCACCAGCGAGCTGCACACGCCCACCATCACCGCATCCACGCCGCCCACATCCACGCCCACCCCCGCCTCCGCTACCGATCCCGTCCCCGCGCAACTCTCTCGCCTCTCCGTCCAGGAGCCCGAGGTGCCCTCCCCTCCCGTCGGCTCCGTCTCGCTCACGCAAATCGGTGTCAAGCCTAAACCCTCCACGGCCGCCTTGATCGAATCCTCTGTTACCACGAAGACCGAGCCCAGTTCGAAGACACCCGAAGCGACCGAAGCGCCCAAGAAAAAGGTGGTCAAGAAGGTGATCAAGAAGGAGAAGGAGGGTGCGTCGAGTACGGAGGCTCCGGTACCGCCACCGCGGAAGAAGGAAAAGAAACCCAAAGACAAATGAGCGTCCGCGCCTCGCTCCCAATAGTTCCTCTGTGCCATAATTGTAGCCTACTTCTATGTTACTATTTAATTTTCAAATTTGTTTTCTTATATGTGTAACCATTTTATATTTTACAATTTTATAATAAATCATTATTTAATACTCGCTACTGCACGTCCGTTATTGGATAAAATGATGTACTATATAATTAATATTACTTATTATATCAATGTTTTATTTTTATTAAAAGGTGTTGCGTTTGGTTTTGAAAATTTATTATATAATTACCAAAGCATGACACGTATTTATTAAAAACAAAGTGTTATTTAAAATATTTGTATTAAAGAATATTTTCAAATTATTTTCTTTTTGTTTTATTTCACTCATGCCGTGTTCATTGACAAATATCAATTAACGATGCTTCAATTAATTCCTATTTGATTTCTTTATTTGACACTAGCGAACCGCCCCGGCTTTGTACGGGTAGATAGTGTATAAAACATAAATTATGCCTGCATGTTTTTCCTCTCGTAGGGTTGTATTAGCTTGTTAAATAAAAATAAATATAAATATATAAATATGTTGCGTCGAATATGCGGATTAGATTTAAATGTAACATGGTCTACATTAACTTAAATCGCTTAATGTCTATTATATAGATCAAATACATAATGATACATATAAAAACAAAATAAAGTATTTTTTATATAGATACAACATTGATAATTTCTGTTTGATTACGTATAGCAACAGTGGCAACGTTTTCGATTAAAACTCCAGGCAGCTTGATTTATTTATTGATTACAAAAAACCTTAACAAATGCTACACCTAGACTATTGCATCTTGCAAATATACTAAGTATTTGGCGTTGTTCAAAATAAAGCACTTATGTTTTTGTACAATAAATTAAATTTGACAAATATGCTAAATGTACCCCTGCACCGGTCTGTAGCGTTCTGTAGTAGTTTCCCGGTTTCCGCTAGGCATTGACGACGTGTTGGAACAATCTGCTACCATCAACCATAAATGCGTTTCGTACCTATTAAATACAAAATATATTTATATAATTATAATCTATAACTTAAATTCATTGTATATATATAGTGATATAGTAACAAATAATTAATAATTAACATTATTTTAATAATATAATAAACAATTTAACACTCATCACAAATCATTAGGTAGGTATGCCTTTCGTTTCGAAATGCTTTCGGTATTTTTGACGTGATAACGTCTTCTAAATCGATGAATACCGGCTGCACGCACAAAGAAGTGTCACGTGTCGCGAGCGAGAGCGCGGAACAAGCGATAGAGAGGCACGATCAGCCTAAGTGTTCGGCTTGTGAATGAAAAACAATAACGCAGATTGGAGGATCTTAAATATCACACATGTATATAAGTTTTAAATAAATAATTGTTAATATCATTGTTTCTTGTAAATAATCTCTATAATTTAAGTACTAAAATATTTGAATTAACGAGTGTAAATAAATGTTAATTTATCGATAAAAATAGTAATTAATTGAATTAACTCATTTTTTGTATTAATAATAAAACAATGATAACTCAGTGATAATAATTCAATTAAATTCATAAAAGTAGGTATGCAATTTTTTTTCAATGTTTTCTTATGACGTTATCACGTAAAATTGTCGTCCGTTAACCGACTTTACAGACAACCAACTTTTCTTATTTTATTCTCGAGTCCGTTTTTTTTTTCTGAAATTTTCGACGATAATTTTTGTAGGTGTCTAAAAACACTCAATTGTAAGTATACATTTCTATAATTTTTAGAAATGTATATTGGTCTATCTGTTTGTCACCCCTCACTGCTAAAGTAGAATTTAGTTATTTAAAACGCTTCGCTCTGTCAAAAGTAATTATAATTAGAATTTTGCATTTTGAAGGACGAAAATTCATAAAATACCGTGGACTTAGATGTGTGGTAAAGCAAAATTTATGTGCGGGCGACCTCACAGGCACAGCTAGTTGGTATTTTATATATTATGTCATTATTAATATATATAATTAAAACATAATGTATAAGATTCGGGAGAGGTATTTTTCATTAGCTCTCTTTTGTAAAAAAAAAACAAATTTGATCATCCATTTGTTGTCACGTACGAGTGATCTATAAAAATAAACTAAGTATAATGAAATTTGATTTTAAAGCAATTCGAAGTCGTTTCATGAAATCTTGAATTAGTGTTGACTGTTTAGGATTTTTTATCGTCGATACGACGATATATTACGACGACGACGACGCATTACAAGCATGTTACGCCAATGCCTATTTTCAGCGATTAGGTACAATGTATTGTGTTGGCATTATTTCTATCTTATTACTCGGCAATAAATTTCCTCATATTTTATATTATACAAAAATAAATTTACTAATATGTACATAGAAAGAATGGGTATAATATACGATCAAACGAACTTCTCAAGTGAAGTTCGATCATTATTACATGAGTTGTGTGTTTGTACTTTGTGTCCAGCCACACAATGATTTTAACACCATTGCTAAATTAATTTAGTCAAATTATTTAAATTTGGAAATTGTATTCCTCCTAATCAATTTATGTAATTAAAAGTAATTGTTGTGCCTATTCCTAATGGTATTGAGCACCGCCGGGTGAGGGTCCTGGCCGAGCTTGCTGACGACGACACTTCTTCGGATTAACGGGACCCCCCTTCACTCATTTAAAGCTGAAGTTGGCGAGTCGTTCCTTTGACCCGAAGAAGGCTCCAGGTGCGGACGGTTTTACCGCCGATATCTGTCTGCACGCAATTGACCTGGATCCGGACCTCCTTTTGTGCATCTTCAACAAGTGCCTCGAGATCCGGTATTTTCCGGAGCCCTGGAAGGAGGACACGGTGGTCTTCCTTCGCAAGTCGGGGAAGGCCACCTATACAACTCCGAAGTCGTATCGACCGATTGGGCTCCTTCCGGTGCTGGAGAAGATATTGGAGAAGATGCTTGTCGCCAGGTTGCAGTACCATTACGACAGGACTACGCGCAGGCTTTAGCCGACGATGTGGTGTTGGTGTTTGAGGGTGAGACGGCCCTCGAGATCGAACGGCGAGCCAATGCCGCCCTCGAACATGTGAGGGCGTGAGGTGCATCTAATAAGCTTCGGTTTGCGCCTCATAAGACCAACGCCAAGGTTGTGACGCGCAAACTTTTCAGTTTGTATATAATATGACACCCCGCGTCTTCACATGGACGGGGTCGACATTGTCTTGACGAACGAAATGAAGCTGCTTGGGGTCGTCATACACCGGAAACTCACCTTCAACACCCACGTCGCGAACGTCTGCAAGCGCGCGGTCGCCTTCTACCACCAGCTGGCCCGAGCAGCTAAGGTCAGCTGGGGTCTCCATCCTGAAGTCATCCGCACTATTTACAGAGCGGTGGTTGAGCTTGTGATCCTGTATGCGGCTGCCGTTTGGGCGCCGGCCGTGGACAAGCTCGGTATTCGCAATCGGCTGAACATGGTCCAGCGGGGCTTCGCGCTGAAGCTATGCAGGGCATACGGGACTACCTTCTTGAACTCGGCACTGTTGCTCGCTGGGTTGCTCCCTCTCGACCTCCGTGTTCTTGAAGCCGCGACTTTATATGAGGCGAGGAGAGGGGTGCCCCAGTCAGTGATTAAGGATCGGTAGCTGGAGCGGATGTCCTCGGCTCTGCGGTCTCCGCACCCCGCCTGTCATATCGACCTGGAGTTCGAGTGCCTGGTCGACCAAGAACAATTTGCCGCAAACAGCGACCATGATCACAACATCTTTACGGACGGCAGCAAGATTGAGGGCAAGATGGGTGCAGCATTGTCCGTATGGACCGGCGCCGCCGAAACCAAAACCCTCAAGCTTGCTTTGCCGTCGTACTGTACGGTATACCAGGCGGAACTCTTGGCGATATGCCGGGCGGCGCGGATGGCCGCGGACCGCTTGGCCGGATCGGTCGGGATCTACTCCGACTCGTCATCGGCACTGCTCACTGTTCAAAATCCGAAAGCCCTCCATCCCCTGACCGTAGAGGCGCGGGGACATCTGCAGAGAGCTTTGCTCCAGGACAAACGTATAAGTTTGTTCTGGATTAAAGCCCAGGCAGGACTAGAAGGGAATGAGCGTGCCGACCATCTGGCCAAGGAAGCTGCGCTGAAGTCGAAACGCGCTTTTGACTACGACAGCTTCCCGGTTTCATTCATCAGGCGTAGCATTCGTATGCAATCGTAGTGGTGAAACGGCCGGAGTCACCAGGGTGTTCTTCCCTAACGCGATAGCCGCATACCGGATCATCGGCAAAATAAAGGTGGACAGATTTCTCACCCAGGTTTTGACGGGGCACGGTGGATTTTCCGAGTATTTGCACCGTTTCAAGTGCAAGGAGAGTCCATCGTGCGTCTGCGATCCTGCGTGTTCGGAGTCTGTCCTCCACATCCTTCTGGACTGCCCGGCCCATGATAGCGAGAGGCAGAATCTAGAGTTCGCAATTCATCTCAAATTGGACTGTAATTCGCTTTCAGAAATACTGTATAGAAAGGACAGGGATTTGTTCCTGAAGTATTGTATAAAATTAAGTAAGGCTGTTAACTTTAGAAATAAGACAAGTAAAATATGTTAAGTAATTATAGTTATTTACTTAGTTTAACATACATATTAAAATTGTTATTAAATGTTAGGAACATAGATGTAGGCTAGTTTTTAAGATCTGATTGTAATGTGCAAAACTCAAGTTTTATACGAACAATTTGTCTTTATTACTGTAGCTTAGTATTTGTCTGTATATACCTATAGTGTATCACAAACCTTTCTGCCTCTTGTAAATATTCTATACATGAATGAATTTAGATTAAGATTAGTCATTAAGAAATATTGTTACTAAAAGTTATTCCTGTTTTCCCCCTTTATTGTCCGCGTATAAGTAGTAGTTAGCCTTAGGTACACTATACAGAATATTAGAGAGTTCGTATGAAAGAGCTGCATAAAACACTTAGATAACACAGTCTCACAACCATAACTGTGATGTCTAGATTTAAAAAAAAAATGGTATTGTGCAGAACGTTACTTTTATTCTGTGCGAAACATTTTAGACCAAAAAGAAACGGCTAGTAATTTTAAATAATTTATGTAGAATATTTTTCACTATTTTACACGCTTTTTATTAGCTTCACCTGTATGTTTGTATGTTTGTAAACGACTCCTTTGGATTTCATTTTGACCCACTTCCTAAGTTCAGATTTCATTGAAACTTAGTAGCCTTATCGAGGACCGATGACAATGCAATAATTTAAACAGTAAATCCTGTTATCCTTACCAGGATCTTCAGGATTAGCGATTTGTTTTTCATTACTCAATCACCTATTTCTCGCATATGCTACCGAATTCAGGACCGATAACATTGCAATAATTTAAATAGTAAGTCCTGTTAGCCATACCAAGATCTGAAGATGGTGAATGGTAACCAGGGTCTGATTATGGAGCTGGAAAGTGGTCATAGGAATTCTGTAATGAAACGACGTAACCTCATCGAGTTTCGGCTCGTTTCATTCGTCTTTAGTTAAGCCCTTACCCAAAATTTCCCACCCCTCTGAATACAAAGACTTACGTCCTATTAGCTTGCTCCCATGCTTATCCAAAATTTTGGAAAAAGTAGTCGGAGAGCAACTTAGTTTTTACCTTGAAAATAACAACATCCTGCCTGACTTACAGTCTGGTTTCCGAAAAGCTCGTGGTACGTCCACAGCCTTGTTGGATGTCATAGATAACATCCTTGAAGCTCAAGACAAATGCCGTAGTACTATCCTTACTTTGTTAGACTTCTCCCGCGCTTTTGATTGCCTGAATATAGAGCTTCTACTATCCAAAATGTCTTTTTACGGCTTTCATACAAACACGATTAAATGGTTCCACAGTTACCTTAGTTATAGAAAGCAATATGTAGAGGTCTCTAGTGGTGACAGTGTCACAACGGCATCTTCTATTTCACTACTCAAGCGCGGTGTACCTCAAGGATCGATATTGGGACCTCTGCTATTTATTCTATATACATCAGACATCATTCACTGTATTAAAAACTGTAGGTACCATCTTTACGCAGATGATTTACAAATTTACACCTCTTTTAAGCCTAATGATGCTATTGCAATGTCAACTGAGATAAATGATGATTTACGACGTATTAGCGAATGGGCACTTGTGAACTCTCTTGTTTTGAATCCTAATAAATCTAAGTATTTAATTTTCGGTACGACAAAACAAATTTCCATCTTTGAGACCTATAAACCACAAATACTGCTTTCAGGACAGCAAATTGAAAGAGTATTTGAGGCCAATTCTCGTGGAACCTAAGCTCCGTTTTGAACAGCATGTAGCTGAGGTAGTGCGTAACAGTTTTTTTAGACTAAAAGTCTTATATAAAATCCGAAATTATCTTAGTGTTCCTCTGCGTGTGCGTCTTTGTGAAAGTTTGATATTGTCTAGATTTAATTACGTCGACACTGTATATGGTCCCTGTCTATTGGCGCGAACAGAAACATTAATTAAGGGTGTACAAAACGCCTGTGCACGTTTTTGCTATCATATACCACCGCGAACACATGTGACAGCCTTTTTGAATAAAAACAACCACTTAAAAATGACATTTCGTAGAGATTTACACCTAGCAACGCTATTATTTGGAGTCATAAAGTTTAAATCACCCAAATACCTATTTGATAAACTGTCATGGCCACGAAATTTTCTTACTCATTCTCGTGCAGCCTCTTATCGTCTATCTATTCCGAGACATAATACAGCAGCTTTTAAGGGTTGTTTCAGGTATTCGGCTACCAAAATTTGGAATAATATACCGCCTCCCTTTCGAAATTTGAGTTCTATCCAAACATTAAAAATAGTTGTAGAAAGTATTTACTTCTTTACCAAAAGGCACTTTAGTCGTACCGAAACGATTTTTTTTTTGTCATTTGATATTTATGTGTTGTCTTTAAAATATTGTTTATTTATGCTATTATTTATTTTTATTTTTAATGTACAATATATAAAAAAAAATTGTGGTGCTTTGATGCTTGCTTGGCATGCTGTCACTATGTGTTGGAAACTTAAATAGGTAGTTATTATTATTTCAATGTACTCTTTTTAATATAAATGTTTGTTAATTTAATAAGCTAATTAGAAACCTAAAATGTATGTAATAAACCTAAATATAATTTAGTAACCTAAGTCTGTTAATACATGTATTCAGCGTGTCACCTTTCAGGCGTCAGCTGAAAATCAGCGCGTCTGCCATTAGTGCAGTCGCACCTGCTGAGCTGACTTCCTTTTTGACCTTATTGTGTATTCTATTCTTTCATATATATATATTTTTTTTTGTGTTTTTATGTGTCAAATAAAGTTTATTCTTTCTTTCTTCTTTCTTTCTTTCTTCTCTTGACGAGTACTTTGTTTTTAGATGGTTAGCAGGGTCTGATCTGATGATGGAGCTGGAAGGTGGCCATAGGAACTTCGCAATGAAACGACATAACCTCATCGAGTTTCGGCTCGTTTGATTCGTCTTGACGAGTACTTTATTTTTAGATGGTTAGTAAGGTCTGATCTGATGATGGAGTTGGAAGGTGGCCATAGGAACTTCGCAATGAAACGAGTAGTTTGTTTTTTAATGATAACCTGGGCCTGATTATGGAACACAAACCGCTAATCCTGAAGGATTTGCGGTTTGTTTTTCATTACCCGATCATCTATTTCTCGCATAAGTTACCGACTTCGGACGCTGTTTCGCGGATAAGTTACGACTTCGAAAACAAAAACATAATAGTTTAAAAAAACTAAAAAAACAAATACTTTTATAGAAACTTTAACTAAAAAATAAAAAAATTAATAATAGTTAAAAAAAACAAACAAAAAAACACGCTTTTATAATTAAACAAAACTTAAAAAAAGAAAATATTTTTTTTTAATAATTCAAATGAAGGATAGAGTGATAAATAAAAGAAATTATTTTAATGTTAAAAAGCGTGGGGTGCCTGATATTAACATTCCATTGATAGGGTCATGTGGGACAAGTGTGCGCTGTGGGTAAGTGTGCGCAATCCCATTCACTTTGGACTGAAATAAGTACATGGATTTGCTTAAGCTTACCTATAACGCACACTTGCCTCATACGACCCTATCAATTATCTTTTTAACATTAAAATAATTTCTTTTATTTATCACTCTATCCTTAATTTGAATTAAAAAAAAATTCTACTTTTTAGTTTGGTTTAATTATAAAAGCGTGATTTTTGTTTTTTTTTACTATTATTTATTCCCATTGACCACCTGCTCATTGATTATTACAAGAAGCGCCCCAGCCTGTCCTCGAGACATCGGTAAAAATTCCCAAATGATAATTATCGATTTTCAAAGAATGTTTGAAAAATATTTTTTCTCACCTATGTTAAATCAATTAAAATTATTTTATAATGTTTAATTTTAGCATAATAATAATTTTATTGTTCTCTTATATTTACGTGAATATTACTCATTTAATTAAAGTCTAAAACTGATTTTATCGCGTATATTTTAAAAAACTTTACAGTTTAACGATTTTTTATAAAATTATTTCCTGACGTTTTGGATGGAGGATGAAGTAGAGTATACTGCATACTTGATCCTAGTCTCGGGGGACTGAGGTGGTGGGTGTCCGAATAATGAATTAATTGTTACATACGGTATGTGTAACATACCCCGCTTTTTATACAATTTTAATTATTACTTTTTACCGTTTCTATTCACGCAGAATAAACTTAGAGTGTCTGTAAGTCGTGCTGTGTTCTTATTTTTCTTGGGTTCAATTAATTTCAGAACTGGCTCCCAAGCTGGTTTCCCAACGTCCCAACGTTCCAACCATCCTCTCTATTGAAATTAGGATGTTCTTTGATTTCAATAGCCTCGCGATTCATCCTTGGTAGGAATCCGTGTCCTTTAGCGAGAATTTGTGGCTTATCAAATATGATATAGTGGTTGGTACCTTGTTGAGTATGTTGATACACAGCAGACTTTGTCGACCGTTTATGTTTAATGTTAAAGGACCGATGATACGATCTTTACAATAGATAGATATATTGATCGATATATTCTCTATAATAGATAACTATAAAACAGTTTTAAACCATATTTTACTAGTATGTTAAGCTTTATATTAGTCATGAAATAAGATTCATTTACTTATTTATGAAAGTATAACAAAAAAACTATACTTAGATTTTTTTAAATTTATATATGTATATTTTTTGTTTTCTCCTTGTTGTTATAGTGTACTGAAGGGAGGTCCGTTTTACAGCCGTTTACGGAAAGAGGAGAGGTATGCAGTTTTACAACAGTTTATATTGTACGTTACACATATAAATAAAATGAAACAAGTGCGAGTCGGACTCGCCCATGAAGGGTTCCGTAGCAGCAAGTAACAGTTCAAACATCATATAAAAGTTCTTGTAGTTCATTGTAACTTTGATCAATGTTTTAATAATAGTGTATTATATATATATAAACTACTTACTAGATCTCGTTCTAACCAATTTTCGGTGGAAGTTTGCATGGTAATGTACATCATATATTTTTTTTGCTTTATCATTCTCTTATTATAGAAGTTAAGGGGGGCGACACATTTTACCACTTTGGAAGTGTCTCTCGCGCAAACTATTCACTTTAGAAAAAAAAATGATATTAGAAACCTCAATATCATTTTTGAAGACCTATCTATAGATAGGTACCCCCCACACGTATGGGTTTCACGAAAAAAAAAAAATTTGGGTTTCAGTTCTAAGTATGGGGAACCCCCAAAATTTTTTGTTTTTTTTTTTTCTATTTTTGTGTGCAAATCTTAATGCGGTTCACAGAATATACTACTTACCAAGTTTCAACAGTATAGTTCTTATAATTTCGGAAAAAAGTGGCTGTGACATACGGACGGACAGACATGACGAATCCATAAGGGTTCCGTTTTTGCCATTTGGCTACGGAACCCTAAAAAGGCCCTTCCACAATTGTTTTATGCGCGCATCCCAACAATGTGCCGGTTGACTAGTGTAGCTCTTGAAATGCTGCAGACTTCTAGTTTTTACAAAGTTAAATTAGTGTGCATTCAATAATAAGTAAAACGAATTTGTGCCTTAAAAATTGAACTACCCTCAAATTGTTTTCTATTATTTGTTTCAGGAGTTTTCGAAGTAGCTAGAGAGTTTTAATTAGTTTTATCCGTAAAGACGATCGATTAGTATCGATCAGTATAGTTAGCATAGACGATCTACTGCGGGTTGACGGAACAGTAATTAAATTATCACCAGAGCGGAGATGTGCGGAGATGTGTTTAAACAATTTCAACGACAACGACACATTTACGTAATTATTTCATGCTAGTAGTACCCAAGGTGTACCAACTCTCAAATAATAGTGAAGATGCAAAATATAAATTGGAATCGATATTGGGTACTTTTTATTAATGGAGTAATTTTTTGTTTTCTTCAATTTAATTTTTATGTTGGTTCATAAAAGACTAATAGAAAAGAATAAAAGATATGTTCGAAATCAATAACTTATATTTATTTAACCAAAAAATTTGCTTCCTCCCCGGCGGGGAATCGAACCCCGGTCTCCCGCGTGACAGGCGGGGATACTTACCACTATACTACCGAGGATTGGTATCATATTGCTAAAAACATTATATTATTGTAAAGGTATTGTATGAAAATATTAAAACAAAAGTACCAAAAGAAAATGACTCTTCTACCATTTATTAGATAATTTACAAAAAAAAAAAAAAGAAAAAAAAACTTATTATTCTCTAATTAACTGAAATAACTATAGTAGTATTACTAAAGTAATAATAAAACTTTATTTACTATAATAATTTTTCGTCACAATTTTAATGTTTAAGTTAAGTATATTAGTTCGTGTAAACTACTAAAATATTCATTTAAAGCAAAAGATTTAAAATAAGGCCGTGTTTAAAAATGTTTAATGACATCTAGCGAGAGTAACTTGATATTTGGTTTCATGTAACATTATAGTTACTTGTTTATCCTTTACAAGAACAGATGGCGCTTCACATAGTTTAGGCTCATCCGTTTTTATTATTGTTATAATTTTGTTGTATATAAACAATACTTTATTGTATTCTTAATCTTTATTATAAGCGAGAAAATGTACATTTTTCATATTCATATTTATTACAATGTTACAGTTATTAATTACTTATTAAAATCATATCGTGATGTACCGCCACCTATTGAAAAATAATGTAGTTAGTTTATCATGTGGTCCTTCACACACTTGCATCATTCGCTGTGTGTTGTATATCGTAAAAGGCGAACTAAAATATGGACAGCTGGCAACCCACAACCAGTTTAACAGAGATAAAGTAACGTGAAGGTAGTGTCGCTGTGAAACGTCATATAACGATCTGATTATTATTGTTTATATGCGTATTTTGAGTGGATATCTTAGTATAAACAGTTCTACTGAAACAAGTTGCAGATTTTAGCTTATTTACAAGTATAATCTGTGATTTTGTTAAGTTGTTCTCTTGAATTTGTACATTTTATCCGAGTGTGTAATCTTGCATCGGCGACTTAACGTTGGACGGTGGTTGAAAATGTGAGTTAAATAATACGATGCTCGTAAACATTTCGGCTTAAGGACAAATTTGCAATTGTAAGAAATAAAACTTGTGTAACGATGAAACTGTTTACGTTTCTCCTGTTATTACCGGCATGCTTAGCACATCTCAATGTTTACTTGAGTAGCGCTGAAGTGTGGAGACTACTGGGTAAGTTATGTTACATTATTATGTTATTATAATTAAGAAAGACTTCATAAATTACCGAAAAGTGTATTGACCTATGACCGATACTATACCGATATACTATAACCACTGCCATAGACATGTCGTTGTGGTTGAATCTTTGATAGCTTGAAGTTCTCGTCGACAATGAAAACGCGCTTAAGGTGACGGGCTTACGGTTGCATTTTGTAGCATAATGTTACTTCGCGTAACGTTTCACAGTATTATTAATGATAATTATTATATATATATATATAATTATACATATATACAGTAATTTTTAATTGACTGTCTAATTCTTCTTGATATTTTTCCTAATTGCGAGTCAGACTCGAGTACCAGGACTCAGGAGTTCCGTACTATAAATTCAAATATAGTACGAGTTAATTAGTGTTATGTTAAGCATATACTCCTATATGTATGTATCTAATCCCAATTGTACGTGTAGGTTTTCATATAATGTTGAAAAAAAACTTTTTTCTATTTTTTTTTTT